>CM024240.1:50495773-51189270 GCA_013421045.1 Propylea japonica
AGACACATAAATTGCTGAAAGTTTACACATTGGCTAATATCAAAAATACGCATCGATTAGATTGAGTGCATTTCTTTCATGTCAAGCACAATCGTATCATTTTGGGGTGGCGAAGGGTATTTTTAGTTGAATTTTTTTTAAACTTTCATTACTTCGCGAGA
The DNA here is from genome assembly GCA_013421045.1 of Propylea japonica. Classification (NCBI taxonomy): domain Eukaryota; kingdom Metazoa; phylum Arthropoda; class Insecta; order Coleoptera; family Coccinellidae; genus Propylea; species Propylea japonica. The sequence continues at coordinate 50,495,935 of CM024240.1, forward strand.
TTTACATCATATTCATAAACTCTGATGTTTTTCTTGAAAAGATGCTCTTTATAATAACGCCCAGATGCACCATTTCTGAAAAAATAGATTTGAAATTTCTCTCTTTTCACTAAGTACTCAATGTACACTTTATTTTGAATTTATTTTCACTTGATAAGGCTTAGGCATCTTTTTCAGAAAAAACATCAGAGTTAATGAATATGATGTATATCTTGCTAAATAAGGAAAGTTAAAAGTTTCAACTGAAAATACCCTTCGTCCCCCCCCCCCAAATGATACGATTGTGCTTGACATGAAAGAAATGCACTCAATCTAATCGATGCGTATTTTTTATATTAGCCAATGTGTAAACTTTCAGCAATTTATGTGACTCCGTTTTGCGAATATGTGGCAAAAAGTGTGGACAGGACGTCATCTTCAAGGGCACTAGCTCCTTAAGGAAGCAATTTTGCATTATATGATTTGGGTAGAATCTGTCTAAAATATCATCTATAATGTCCACTAGAAGTTTGTCGGTCTAATTACAGGACACCCTGTATAATTAGGAAATTTTCCTGTATTCGTCATCAAATACAAAAAAATAAGTAAAACACAGTTATATCCCCTTCTAACATCTACTAAATGCTAGCAAAAAATGCATTCTGTAAGCGCTTAAAAAATCAGTATGTATTCCGTCTCATAAAAATTGATGGCAATATTTTTTCACTTATAGATATACACCTCAACTAAAATTTTAATGGCTCCTCTGAAATACAAATTTTGCAGAGTCATTCATTATGGTCTCCACTGGGAAATCCTGGCCGCTCTTTGGCCTTCTGTTTTCAAAAGGTGGCATCACAAGTGCCACTAAGTATCTAAACATGTCAATTCAAAATTTTTGGTGATGGACCCTTGTAAAGTTTCATTGAGAAGTGGAAACGATACAATAAAAGAATATTTTTCGCGCTCCTATGGAAACAATGCGCTGTAGTCTTGTGAAAATGTCTGTACATTACGAATATACAGAGTCTTTATAAGCAGAGCCGGACTGTGGGCGTGGCGAGGGAGGCATTTGCCACGAGCGCAAACGACTTAGGGGCGCAAAATGTGAAATATGATATATTCCATTTTAAATGAAGATTGATTACAAGCTCTTTATTTCAAAGTGTCGTATTTACCAGTTTACAAAATTGAGAAACACGTAGTAAACGAACGCTACCATAGCGGAACAAAATCCTAGAAAATGGCGCGAAACACGACTCGGTGCATTGTTCATTACTTTTCAAGAAATATGGGGGATTATTGTCATTAAAAAAGTTCTTCAAAATAAAGGGTTTTCCAAATAGAGGTGTTATTTTGAATAGCCCGCTATTTCGGTAGATGCTGTCATTTTTTGACATAATACAAGTAGAAACTACGCCATTGATAAAAATGGAACAATACACGCTTCAAGAACGTATTGAAAACAATAAATTTACTATAAAAATGGTGAAAATATGTCTCGTGAAGCACCTTGTCGGACTGCAATGAAGAAATATTGCTATTGTAGCCGAGAGTGTTGAAGGAAATCCAGGTTTGTTCATTCCTCGTTGTTCTTTGGAATTAGGCATTCCACAAACGTCATTACACCGTATTTTGCATAAAGATTTGGGTCTTAAGGCTTATCAAGTTCAGTTAACACAAGAACTCAAGCCGGCCGATCATCAACAACGTCGTGTCTTTGCTGATTGGGTCGTTGAAATGCATGAAAATGATCCGGAATTCCATCGAAAAATCATCTTGAGTGATGACGCCCGTTTCCACCTCGGTGGCTTCGTCAACAAGCAAAATTGTCGCATCTGGGGCTCGGAAATCCAAGAAATATTGTTGAAAAGCCTCTCTATCCTCAACGTGTGACTGTTTGGTTCGTTTATGGTCCGGCGGAGTCATTGGACCTTACTTTCGGAAAATGAGGCTGGACAACGTTTATTTTCAACAAGACGGCGCTACGTACCACACAAGCAACGAAGCCATTGATCTTTTGCGGGAAAGTTTCCGGACCGTGTTATCTCTGGAAGAGGTAATCTCAATTGGCCACCGAGTTCTTGCAATTTAACACCTTGCGACTTCGTGAAAGAGAAGCTACACCAATAGCCCAGCGTCGATTCAAGACCTCAAAGATAGAATTCGTGAGGCTATCGAGGACATAGAGCAGTCACATTGCGATTTGGTTATGGAAAATTTCATTAAAAGGATATGGTCCTGTAAGCGTGGTCGTGGTGGTCATTTGCCTGATGTTATTTTCCACTATGGCATAGCTTCTTCCCTATAATGAAAATCCGATCATTCATATTGAAAAATGGCATTTTTTTGAATAACAAAATAACACCTTTTAATGGAAAACCACTTATAATCAATAACGGTCAATTATAAAAAACATATATTTATTGAAAAATGAATTTCTTCAAGGGCGCATTTTGAAAGTTTGCCACAGGCGCTAGAATCCTAGTTCCGGCTCTGTTTATAAGTTTATTAAATTTATAAATGATTGTAACAGCGCAGTTGGCTTTCGGATTGCAGAATACCAATCTCTAACCAATCAGAGCATAGCATGATCACAGAATTCTGTGGTTTGCATAATCCAAAGCCAACTGCGCTGCTACAATCATTTATAGAGACCCGGTATTTCTTTTCGTTTTGGAACAGTAGAAATTTAATTGTTCGCAGAACAAATGAATTTAATGCTTTCAGATTTCTGATGGGCTCTCTTCGTTTCTGAAGTTGTGAGTTTGAATTAAAGTTTCACATAATATGAATAGATGGTTTGATGATACTTACAATTCCTCAAGCTTTTTCCAAAATTTCTCTTCCCTAGTCGCTTCATCTTCTTCAGCTCTCAATGTTCTGAAATTATCAGCTTACTATCATAGATGCATATAGCCAAATTATCTATACTAATATTATAAAGAGGAAAGATTTGTATTTTGTGGATTTGTGGGTTTGTGGGTTTGTGGCGTTGATATGAGATAACTAACAAAGCTACTGGACCGATTTCAATAATTCTTTCACCCTTAGAATGCTACATTATCCTTGAGTAACATAGGCTATACTTTTCACCCGAGAAAATTGAGGAAACCTACTTCAATGATAATAATTATGAGTACCAAAATCACAACAACAATGTATGACGGAAATGTACCTCTTCAATAGTTCTACAAAAAAGTCCGCGATAGCGATATCTATCTTTCAAGTTTACTCGGTATTACCTTTTAAAGGTATCCGAATGTTTCTTAAAATTATGCATTATTGGGAGTATTTTTCTATGAATACGCCCTTGATCCTTATCCAATAAATACGTCGTTCATACCCAGTATTTAATTTAGAACGAATTGCCTCTTACATCATTGAATTATGATGAATACATCAAAAGATTGGCAGGCTGAAGATGAAATCGCACCAAAATGTCTCCGAGGTAGGCACTAGGCGGGTAGGAGATGGTACCGAAGTATGAGGGATGTTTTGTATGAATGTATTTTGGATTGCCTATGCCCGTATGTTTATGACCACAAATCAGATCAACAGATGGCGCTGACGTTATTCAGGTTATTCATCTACTCTGCAACTAAACGGCTCGATCGAATTGAATGAGTTTTTTGTGTATACAGAACAACGTCTGTTGGGTCTGCTAGTAAAAAAATATAAGAGATTCAGAGGACCTCATCACATTAATTCATTTGTTTTGCTTTTTTATGCCTTATTTAGTTAATTGCAGAAATTTATAATAAATTGACTATGAAATGAAGATATGTGGAGTAAAAGCAATCTCACTATTTTGTGTGGATGGTCATCAGAGTGACTCTACTTTTTTCGTCACTTTTATGGCAATTTCAGTTCAATGTTAATTTCTATTTTTTTCGTGGAATACGAACCATATTTTCATTTTCAATTCATTTTGTTCCCCTTGAATCATTAATTCAAAGCAATCAGAAAAAGATATTCATTCGAATTTTGAAAATTTTAAATAAGAATTTTTCATTTAAGCGTTAATCCTTTTCTTTTATTTATGGGCTACTTTTTCATGACAAATTCGGAGGTTTCGGTGTATTTCGATAATCTCTTATGATATTCTCAAGATAAAAACTGTCTTTAATAGATATTTTTCGTAGACGTCATTGGCTTAACGCATAGAGATAGGATAGTATAGAGTTGCCATCATTGAAATAAACGTGGTATCAGATCCGCCATATTACTACCACCCAACTGATATTCAATTGACCTTATTTGAGCTGGTTTCCTAAAGACCTAACACGTCGTATGTTTTGGTGAAATTTGTGAATAGAAAAACTGGCAACTTAATTCAACCCTGAACTTTCCGCCATATTGGCCCCTACTTAGCCTCGCCCAGTGGTACCATTTTCCTTAGTCAATTGTATGTCCTAGCATCTCATCTCTATATATCTCTATGGCTTAAATTAAAATTTTTCTATGTGGTCGTTGTCAAATTATAACTCAATCGTATAGGTTTTTGCTGGGATGCGCCATGTTTATTTAACCATTTAATTACATATTTTTTTGTCCGAATTAATATATTCATAACAGTCGATATCTTGGAAATAATTCATGATAGAAATTATAATTTGAATTCAACTACAAGAAATAAAAAGAGCGAGATTAACATAATAATTCGAATAATTCTTAACAGCAATATGTATTGTATTCTGAATATTAAAAGTACTTGTTCGGATTTTTTTCTTATGTTCTAAACATAATTTTCAAACACTGGCGCAGCCAGGGGGGAGCTTTGGGGCTGCAGCCCCCCCAAAGATTCTAACAGTTTCAATTTTTTCTGAGTTCTTCTTTTTGCAACTTTCGTATTTGTTGTATAATCAAGAATTGTTCAGTTCAGCGCCCCCCCAAACCAAAATCCTGGCTGCGCCACTGTTTTCAAATTATTAATGACATTTAGCTTATGCGGAGATTCAACTAAGGTGAATAATTTCGCTCTACCTTGCAGTAATTCAATCACCAAGATATAGTTTTACATAAAATTTTCATCATTCAAAAATTCCAACAAACAAAATTGTATATATAGTCCGTTCACGAAAGGTTGAGCCGTCGGTTGGCCATGATAAATTGACATATTCCACTGTGTATTTTAAAATTTTAGGTTATGATGTTTATTTCTTGTCAGATTGATACGCAATGTTGTCAATATTTCATAGAGTTGTCTGATAACACGCAAGCTCGTCGGACGAGGCCGGGTACATTCGGCAACATTGAATTTATTTTACGATATGACAGCAAATACCGCCAACTTCAGAAAAATGAAAAAACGCCTACTATGTGCTCAAGCTTTCGTGAACGGAGTATAGACAAATTAAGACAGCGAAGTGGTGAACTGGACCGTGTGTACCTAAACCTTGCAAAACTATAACACGGTGAATAAATTACGGGAAAGTATTTTGCTCCTCAGCTAAATATCATTATTATTTAAATTAGGTTGAGAACATAATCAATAAAACCTTCAACAATTTCTTCGAATGTTTAGAATACATTATAGATATGTTGTTAAGGTTTGTTAGAACCACTATTGTTGTTTCTGTTCTTTTTCAATACTTGTAATCGGACCATAAAATCATTATTTACCATGAAAATTATTTCAAAAAGGTACCAAGTATCTTATATCACCAAAATGTATGCTATTTGATGGAGAAAAATTATTGGGTGTCCTATTGAAAATATATAACTGGGGTAATAACATTGAGTTTAAAAATATTTTTAAACTCAAAAAAAATAGTTACTCCAATAAATTTCACGGAAAAATTCCTATTAAATACAGTTTTTATCTTGAGAATATTATAATAGGTCATCGAGAAATACCTCAAAATTTATTATGCAACAGTAGCCCTGGAACTTCTAACTTAATATTTCATATCTCTAACGGTGGCTGAAATACCTTAAGGGTAAGGGGACAGTGCATTTTGGAAACACTGTACACTATTCGTTTACTATGATACCTTCCTGAAAGTAAAACTAACAATGCGTACTTACTGAATACAACAAAAAATGCAACAAAAACGAATAGAATAGAAAGCTTCATATTGGACTTTCTAACCCGTTAGGATCAACTCTGATGTCGGAAATATGGTTACCGTTTTTATACCATTCATTATTGACTGATATAATTAAATGTTGCAGAAACTCGTATATTTCAGATGATCTAACTTTATACTTTTGAGTATATTCTTCTTATTCAACGGAATAATGAGAAGTTCATGAATGTTGTTTTAACTTCATGAATTACCATTATTTTTCTGGAAGGTTTGTGATGCTTCAGGGATCCATTGATTTGGAATTTATTCGGAGTCATAAATTTGCCCTGTTAAGATTTCCAGCAGCAGCAGAATTTGATGTTTAATGATCTGAAGCGGTCTACAGACGATCAACTCAATTGTCGACTATGTTGTCAACTAGGTTGTCCACCATAATAGAAGTGAAAATAGCGATTGTCAACCAAGTTGAAAACATCATTTCAGCGGTGATTTCCGTCGAGTGTACTAGTCAGCTGATTCGGAGGAATTATCGAAAAATGGAAAATAGAGATGAAAACCGTTATCATAAACGAGATATGCGACGATGAGGTGCAGCACACTCCTAAGAAGAGGAGAATTTGGACAAAGGAGTGGTCTCCAATAGGTCTCAATTCACCCATTCCGGTAAAAAAGACTTTTCAAATTTTGAGCCGAAAATGGTCTCAAACGATAGAGTTCGGACTTCCTGATAACGAAACCGTTCCGTTAGCACTACATCTTTCGAAGGAATTGTCCTAGACCTAGAGACTTGAGATTTTCAGGGTGAGTTCGGTTTCCAAATCCCTCAGTTGAGTTCGTAAACCAGCCAAATCATACAGGTTGTGCCATAAATTATGGCCATTCAATATTTTTGTTCCTCGATATCTAAGACGAACCCAATCGAAATGAAATTTTGCGGCAACATTAAAAAACCAAACGAAATTCAATTGGAATATTGAAAGGAAGAATCTTTATATTTTTCGAGATATCCGATTCAGGTGAATTTCATTTTGTGAAATTTAGAAAGAATTCATTTTTCATATATTCAATTTTCTGAATAATTTCCAGAATATTATTCCGTTCGAGATTGTGCATTCATTTGCTTAGCATGGATCTCAAGTCTTACACAAAATTTTGAGAAAGTAGCATTATTGCTCCACCATGAAAGAGTGCTCAAAAGCCCCTGCCCTGGACTTTCTTTATACAGGGTGACTAGTGACGTAAGGGACAACAGCTAACTGGAGATAGAGGACCTCAAACTGAATGAGGAGTGAGGGTTTCAATGTCCCATAAGGCTATTAATTTCAGAGATACAGGGTGTTTTTTGCAAAAGTGCTAAAATGAAACTTCCATATCTTCGTCAATATGGCAAATTTGTCGCTAATATTTGGCAAGCTATCTCTATCAGATCGAGAAAAAAATTTTCAAAAATTGCAGGTTTGTATTCAAAAATTCCAATTTCCGTGTCAGTGAGAAATATCACTCGGTATATGAGATAAAAAAATTGAAATGGAAAATTGGAATCTGTGAAAAACACTGAGTAAAAATCTATTTTTAGTTTGAATGGCACAAATTTTTTATAGTTTTATGATATGTTGAAAGTCAAATATTACGATTTATTCATATTTAATTGAAGAAACAAACTATTCCTGATGGAAAAAAACACTGAATTGGAAATGCTTAAATAATCCTGACTCATTAAATATTCCTTCACATCTTGAAATCCTTTTTTATTAATTTATCTATCAATATTATAAGAAAATTTCAGAAAACAATACACATAAAGAGCATATATGATTCATTAAAAATTCTCCTCACACACTTATTGGCTCTTTTGAACAATTGGAGTACTTTTCATATTCACAAAATAAAAAATTTTACTCTTAATAGAACAGAAATACTGGATTTCAGCTCGAGAAAAGTTTGACTTTTTTCTCAGAACCTCTGAACAATAATCCATCTCGTACTCATGTTTTCAACAAAATTTATTCTTTATTTCTGGACTTCTTACCATATTAATTATTGTGTTTTTTATGTTTATACGTTGAATTTCTACTCTTGTTGTCAAATAATAAACAGAAATAGGTAAAAATTCGGCTGAGATAGAGGACTGCAGTGAAAGTGCCTGAAAAAATAAGTAAATATTCATCAAGAGAATCGTGGAAAGAATATATCCTCTTATTCGAAGGGTATGGAAATAAAGACCAACCTCCATGCCAAGAGAAATGAAATTCGATGAAAATTGGATAAAACTGCTCAATATTTCATATAAGAAAGCAAAACCAAATTATATGCAGTGAGAGTATGATAATAGTAGGGAATTAGTTGAAAATCAGCATCAATAGAAAATATGTACTTAATTCATAAATGCGATATCAAAGGAAGAATTTGCAGAGGAATTAATTTTTTCGATTCTCATTCATTTGGTTTTTGCTTACTCATTGCTTAGTGTTCTCTGTTCTCAAATGAAAACATCATGAAAAATTGAAATTTGCTGTTGAATAATTTCTATCATTATCTCACTCATCACTCGCGGTGGTCATTTGCCTGATGTTAATTCCACTATTAACGGCATAGCTTCTTCTTTATACTAAAATGAACATCTGATCATTATAATTGAAAAATGGCATTGTTTTTAATATCAAAATATATTATGTATTATTTTGTGAATGTTTACTAGATATCCAACCCCTTTGTGATTCTTTGAATATAATAAGTAAATGAACACTTTTTATTGGAAAATCCTCTCAATTAAACTACTATTTTTTATCTCAACGATAACAAATTCACTGATTGCAAAAACCATAAAACTATGGTAGTATCTAAGATGCATTTCAAATCGACTATATATAACTTCCGTAATACCAAACATCGTCTGAAGAACCTGAACCATAATATAAGTTTCTATGTATTCCGCTTATTGATTCTGAGGCTATTGCTGCAGCTGTCTTCACAACATTGGCCGTTACCTCCAACCCTTGCAGCACTAACTGAGAATAAAAAACCGTTTCCTCAACAGTTTTGCTGCAATTTCTGGAATGGGATTAGGTTTAACACCTAAGATGTCCAACCTGAAAGTAAAACACAAACTGTGAAATCCTCAGAGTGGAAAGTAACCTAGAGATGCCTTCACGAATTTGTTGGCGCAGCCAAGTAGATCTGTTTATGAACGCGAACAACTTTCGGCGTTGCGAACTTGTGCCGTATCATTATTCCGTATTGGGATATTAGTCTACGGCTCCCCTACTATGGTACTGACAGCTAAAATCTGCTATAGAACATTTTGTAGTTTGGCAACAACGTTCTGTTTACTGTTTAGTTACTATGCGTCTTTTTAACAGTTTTTTTGTTTCGATTTGGCGTTCATAAACTGAATTATTTTACTGATTTAGTAGCAGTTTATTGATGATCAAGAATATTCTGATAATTAAGGCAAAATTACGGAAATATTACATATATCATAATCATAATATTTCGTTCAGAATTATCAGAATAGTCAAGTTCCTTGCTTGAGAAACTTTTTCACCCTCATAAATTTATCCTTCAAAGGATTTCCCGGTAAAAGGAGGAATATTTTACTTGAATTCAAATTTAAACTCTTGAAAATAATAAGAATTTTTGCGCTTTCGCCATTTTGTGTTGTATGGTAAAATGTTTTTAGTGTCTCTGATGATGCAATCCTCTTGAAATTTTGCATGAACATTCAGTATATCAGTTTCAATTCACAAAATAAATTTCACTTAAATCGGTTATCCTGTTGTGGACATATAGGGATTATTCCTTTCAATATTCCAATTGAATTTTCTATGGTTCTGTTAACATTATATCCACAAAATTCTCCATGAATGTTTAGTGCATCAATCTTCATTCATAAAATAAATTTCATCTGAATCGAATATGTTGTTATGGAAATATGAAGTTTCTTCTTTACAATATTCCAAGTGAATTTTAGTTTTGTTCTCACTATGGCCACAAATTTTTGCATTAAGCTTATTATCATCTTGCATATGGCCGCAACATTTTATTTCGATGGGTTTCGTTTTGTCTGAAATATTGAGGAACAAAAATTTTGAATGGCTATATTTCATGGAACACCCTCTACGATTCGGCTGATTAACGAACTCAACCGAGCCATTTGGATACCGAACTCACCCTGAAAATTTCAAGTCTCAACAACAGTCCCTTCGAAAGTTATAGTGATAACGGCTGGACGGCCTCACGGACCGAATTGAATTCGACCACGAATTCGTCATCAGGGAGTCGAAACCTATCGTTTGAGACCATTTTCGGCTCAAAATTCGAAAATACAGACATTTGGGCAAAACAATAGCACTCGCTTAAGTAGAACGAGCGCTCAAAAATCAAACACACAAGACACATTAAAAATAATGAAGCTACTTAATGAATACCACAATCAATTGGAGAAGGGAAAAAATATAACGGCGCAATTTGAAAAAAAACGGGGATTATTTTTTTAGCGGTGTTAATCGAAAACAAAATTTCAACGACACATTTTGAGAGAGAAAATATTGGGTGGTAATTACTTTCTTTATATCCACCGAATGACAATTAGACCATTTTTTAAATTTTTTGAATATCCTACTTCTGTACTTCTGGAAATTTCTAAAGTGGGGAGGTGCAGGACCCCATCGGATTATATCCAGGATTACTCTCGATAAATGATAATTCTGAGGGTACTCCTTCGAACTTTTTAATTTCTTCACACATGCGAACGAAAATACAAAAATTTTTTAATATTGAGAGTGAAAATCCACTTTTGAGCGCTCCTTCTTTTTAAAAGACTGTTCAAGGGCGTAGCCAGGGGGGGTTTGGGGGTTCAAACATCTATACATCCTACTACAAATTCTAGCTACGATTCCAGTATCTACTGCTACTCCAGAAAGAAGTTTTTCCAGCTTGAGGAGAATTAAAAATTACCTGCGCAGTTCTTCTAGCGAAACTAGATTGAATGGGTTGGCGCTTATGATATTCATTATAGTGTGAAAATTGATGAAAATGAAGTGGTTGACCAATTCGCTAGAAAAAAGACGGATAGACTTTAACTGAAGGAATTCACCATAAAAAATATTGTTTGTGTTTTCTCACTGTTTCATTTTTAATACGTATTCATATGTTGTTGGCACTATATTGGAGTATAACATTAAAAACTCTATTTAGTTCCAATGAAAGCAAACATCCACACTAATTTCATATTGATTCATCTTGTAAGTATTGATTGGGAAATAAATATTATTTTTTAAGTTTTTGTTTGAATGAATAAAAATTAAATTCTGAAGCATATTTGAAAAATAGGTTCACCTAACTAACCTGGAATATCTATGTTAAATATTATTTTCGAAGTAGGAAAAGGATTATTATTGAAGTCTTAAAAACAACAAATACTTGCTACAGAAAGCGACCCTCACAGTTCCCGGCACCTACTAAGTCAATTGCCAAAATGTCAAAACCCCCCCCGAAATTAATTCCTACTACGCCCTTGAGACTGCTACTTATATCGTTTCGCCCAAATGTCTGTAATTTTTGTATTTTTGGGTCAGAAATGGTCTCAAACGATAGGTTTCGACTCCCTTATGACGAATTCGTGATCAAATTCAATTCTGTCCGTGGAGCCGTCCTTTCGGCCGTTAGCACAATAACTTTCGAAGGGATTGTCCTAGAAATTTTCAGGGTGAGTTCGTTCATCAGCCATATCGTACAGGATCTTCCATAAAATATGGCCATTCAAAATTTTTGTTCCCCAATATCTCAAACGAAACCAATCGGAATGAAGTTATGCGGCCCTATGCAACATACTTGCAGTTAGCCTTATGCACAATTTTGTGACCAAGTGTTAACAGAACCATAGAAAATTCAACTGGAATATTGAAAGAAGAAGCTTCATATTTCTATAACGAGACGTCTGATTCAAGTGAAAGTAATTTTGTGAATTGAGATTGATAAACTGAATGTTCGTGCATCATCTGAACCATAGAAAATGTAATTAGAATATTGAAAAAAAGAATCTCTTTATTTTCAAAACAAGATATCCGATTCGAATGACATTTATTTTGTGTATGAAGATTGATATAGATACTAAAGGTTCGAACACAATTTCGAGAGGATCGCATTATCAGAACCAAAGAATTAAACTTTTTAATTGTTAAATTTTTACATAATTCAGTTCTTAATAATTTCCAGAATATCATTCCGATCGTGCTGAGATTTTCATTCATATATTTGGTATCAATCTCAAGTCCTATACAAAATTCTGATTTAATAGCTTCATTACTCCACCAATGAACAAAAGCACCTCCTAAGGGCTTTCTTGATTTTTATTGATGATATACTCACAATTCCTCCAACTTTTTCCAGAATTTGTGTTCTGAACTCTCCTCATAGTCTTCAGATCTTGCGGTTCTAAAATTAAATCGAATTTAATTTTATTCAATCGGCGGAAATATATATTTGAAAATAGGGCAAATATTGAAACAATTCTTCAGTGTATTAGAAAGAAAACACAAATAAAATCTGCAGAATGCGTGAGTTCCTTTCATCTGATTTTTCAGGAAATAACGAAATAACTTATTATCAGGGGTGAACTTTGATACGATATTTTATAGATTTAATGAAAATATCGATCGAATAAGTGGTGTCTTTATTTTCAAAAACGTGTGGTTACACATTTCGCGAATGGACTATATTGCATTTCAGCTAAATTTGAAGCTAGAATATATGATCTTACAGTACGTTGCTCTGTGTGGAATTATTATGTTTTTTCATGATCATTGATCTCTATACCTATAGAAGCACAGAAGGAATTTTATCGTCTCCAATGAGGATTCCTACCTAAGCAAAATCACACAGCTCATTGAAATTATGGAAAGTAATACCGAATTTTCATCATACAACAGTGGAACTTCCCTATAAAGAACGCACTAAATACTCAAAAAAATCGTTTTAAAGAAATATCGTTATACAGAAAATTTGTTTTCATTGTCGGCAATGTCGCGGTCGACTTTACTGATAAATTTAAGTTTATCATTCAAACTTAAGCACATCCTTTACGAAATTTTCACACAACTTTCACACTAGCGTAATGGTTTGATTGAAACCAAACATCCAGGGGTGTATTTAAAACTGTTTTTGAAGGATCTGTCTGCCCGCCGTGATGATTTAGTTTAAGGTCTCCCGACCTTACGTACGTCTGGAAAATTCTCGGAAAAAATCCAACCTTATACCTTCTTACCAATACCTGTTCAAAGAGTAATGATCCTCCAATATTTTGTTATAGAGAGAATTTGCTTCGTTTTAGAGGGTGTTTTTAACATGGAATTTGGATTCAAGGAGCAATGTCTTATACAAAATTCGTTATACAGAAGAATTCGTTATACAGACGTTCATTATAGAGAAGTTCCACTATATTTCATATTTTTTTCTACAATGAATTTTTTTGAAATACTTGGTATTAATTCTTCATCTTTCATTAGAAGAACCCAATTTTTTGATGTGGAATTTATTCTGAATCGGCAGGCAATGACAGACTGTTGATGTATGATGATTGAATAAATCTTTTCTTCCATAATTTTTCGCATGAGAGTGACAAATAACTAACTCGTTTCATTGTATAACCATCTCAATTTATGTCAGTTTTTCTACCACCTATAAAACAAATCAATAACATGTCATGAATACTCACTGTATACAACACAAAATGGAAAAAAAGTACAATCATAATAGATATTCCCATTGTAAATATTTCGACGATTATTCTAATTACCGGTTCTTTTCGTTCTAACTCGTATTTATATCAATTTCGAATTATTTCCTCAAATATTGTACAAACACATTTGATTCAGATAATATAATTTTATTTTATACCTGAACAAACTTTTCTTGACATAGTATTTTAATTATTCAATATTTTAAAATGGCCATAAAAGAGTTCCTCAAGGACATAATTGGCATGAAATACTTATCATTCAAAAAAATTATTCCTCTTCAATGTTTCAAAGATTTCGAGTTCTTTAATACATTTCTATTACAGGTCTTAAAACCCACTGATAACACGAGTCACATATCCAATGAATACCAATAAAGTGAGGAATAGGTTAATGCCATTGGCTTTGTTACCTGGCACGGGCCCCTAAGGCAAATAGGGGTCCGAAAATAAGGGGTTTTCCAATAAGAGGTGTTGTTTTGAATAGCCTGCTATTTCGGTAGATGTCTGACGTTTGAAGCTTTCATTTTTGGATATTTGACAAGTAGAAACTACGCCATTAATAAAAATGAAACGATACACCCTTCAAGAACGCATTGAAATGGTTAAAATTCACTATAAAAATGCTGAAAATTTGTCAGAGTCGGTTCGTAAATATCGTAAATATTTTGGGTCGTCGTGAAGCACCTTGTCGGAATGCAATAAAGAAATTGGTGGGAAAATTCGAGCATTCGGGACAAGTTAGTGGTGTGAAGAATAAAACCCGTGCACTTCGCCCAAGAACAGCCGAGAATATTGCTGCTGTAGCCGAAAGTATTGAAGAAAACCCAGAACAATGCACAATTGGCCACCGAGATTTTGTGGGTTAACACCTTGCGACTTCTTTCTTTGGGGTCATGTGAAAGAGAAGGTCTACTCTACGCCAATAAATCAAGTCGATTCAAGACCTCAAAGATGGAATTCGTGAGGCTATCGAGGTCATGGGGCAGCCACTATGTGATCTGCTTATGGAAAATTTAATTGAAAGGATATGGCCCTGTAAGCTTGGTCGTGATGGTTATTTGCCTGATGTTTATTCTCCACTACTAACGGCATAGGTTCTTCTTTATAATGAAATAAACATCCGATCGTTTATTTTACAAAATGGCATTTTTCTCTGAATATCAAAATATCTCCTCTTATTGGAAAACCCTTTTTTAATAACAGGCATATAGTTGAGTTACTACACCGTTGGTTAATGCTGATAACGTTATTTCAGGAAACAAAGCAAAAATATGGAATTTTTCATTTGTTCAAGGAAAAAAGAAATCCATATTTTCCCTGAATTTTATTTCCGAAAGTCGAAAGTAGTCTCAATGCATTCAACTGGATTCCATATTTTTCCTGAATGTTCCAATTCTGTCCTTTTCACATTTTTCGGTGGTTCTTTGCCACCATGTTTTCGATGCGTTTAATCTCATCGATCAATTCCTTGGATATTCCTTATTTCGAGTCATTCTGTTGAAAAAATGTCAGCAACTGTTCGAGCGATGCTACGTCCATGATACTCAGTTATTAGATAAAAGATCCAATGAAATGTTACTCGTGTTTGAAGGAAGTTATTTTAACGGTTTTCTACGAACTACTCTACTCAACAGTCTTTTCAGTTTTGAAAATATCTATGAAAAAAAAATTTCGAAACTCTCGGTCACCGTTTTAACTTTAGTAAAAAAGGCAAGACAGGGCTTTTTCAACTGAGGTTTTTCCCTGAGACCTGGTTTGCAGAATAGTATGGTACCCTGTTTCGCACTAATCTCAGCTAGGGACTTTTTTTGAGCACTCGTTCTACTTAAACGAGTGCTAAATCGTTTTGCCCAAATATCTGTTATTTTCGAATTTTGAGCCAGGAATGGTTTCAAACGATTAGGTTCGAATCCCTAATGACGAAACTGTGGTCAAATTCTATTCTGTCCGTAGGACCGTCCGTCCAGCCGTAAACACGATATTTTTCGAAAGGATTGTCCTAAAGACTTGAGATTTTCAAGGTGAGTTCGGTTTCCAAATGCTGCGGTTCGTTAACCAACCAAATTGTACAAAGTGTTCCATAAAATACATGGCCATTCAATTTTATTGAAAATAAATCACAGGGAATTGGACACTTTATTTACAAATTATACCTACACCATCGCCGACGTTTCGGAACGGTTTATACCTTTTTCAAGACTCGTTGTATGAAATAAAAAAATATTTAAAAATAGTACCTAACTCATCTAATTGTTACGTGAATTGAGAGTTTTGAAAAACTCTTATTTCATTTCATATTTTTAAATTCCATACAACAAACCGTTCCGAAACGTCGGCGATGAAATTTGTAAATAAAGTGTCTATTGCACTATGATTTCAATTTATTTCATCAATACGGCCATGAACTATGAAGAACTCAACATTTTCGTTTCTCAATATCTCAGAAGGAATGAAACCAATCGAAATGAAATTTTGCAGCCATAGTGTCAACAGAACTAGAAAAAATTCAATTGGAATATTGAAAAGAAGAATCTTTATATTTCCATAACATGATATCCGATTCTAGTGAACTTTATTTTGTGAATGGAGATTGATATACTGAATGTCCATGCGAAATTTCAAGAGGATCGCATCATCAGAACCATAGAATTAAATTTTTTTTAATTATTGATCTTTAACTAATTCATTTTGTTAATAATCCCTAGAATATTATATACAGGGTGGCCATTTGAAAACGAAACAGACGAGATTACAGACGAAATAAATTTTTTCGATAGAAATGCTCGGACAGGTCGATTTCTGTTTCGAGGGGGACAACTTAAGTTAAGATGTAGGTTACGGACGCATAGCGCTTCAACCCTTGCTACTACAACCCTCACCACCAATTTTTGAATAGGGAAGATGGGGTGAGTGATACCTCATTTGAAAGGTATTTTTATACTGATTTCAGCACAGTAATTGTTTTTTCATTTTATGCATTAGTTCTCGAAATATTCTTAACTAAGTATTTGAAAATGAAGTGGTGTTTTCATGGCACTTGTAGTGTTTTTTTGTGAATAATCGACATTTTGAGCTTCAAAACAACCATGTTTATCTAAATGTCGTTGATTGAAGAATTCTGCGGTTCTATTCGCACATTGATTGTTTGCAAAAAAAAAGTGAAATTATTTCCACCCTCTCTGCAATTGAATAAACCATGTCGAACAATGAATTAGAACACATACAAGTCTCGATTCAAAACTAAGAATAATTCACATGTCAAAAACCAGTACCTAAGCCAACTTAATGATCTGTTCGTAATAATAAAAAATTATCGATTCTCATTTTTTTGAAAAAGATATGAATTCAATAATCAACAAAATGAAAACATTATTGAAGCCAACTGAGAAAACACTTCATAATTAAGTCGGAAATCGTTTCACGAATTGGGACTGGGATATTTCTGTGGCATCATTAATGATTTGATTTTCTTACCTGGTAATCTGATTAGAGATATGTACGTACCTATTTGGACTTTTTGGAGATTTCTATCGATCAAGTGTACCGCATGTTATTGGAAAAACTGCAAATTATATCGAAGATAATTTAGATTGAGTTTCAGCAAGATTGAGCTCTTTCGCAATACGCTTTGTTTGTTCGACATCTTGATAAAAGATTTCTATGTCAGTGGATTGGAGGAAGGAAGCCACAGTCATGGTTGTTTTGAAGCTCAAAATGTCGATTTTTCACAAAAAACACTACAAGTGCCATGAAAACACCACTTCATTTTCAAATACTTAGTTAAGAATATTTCGAGAACTAATGCATAAAATGAAAAACAATTACTGTGCTGAAATCAGTATAAAAATACCTTTCAAATGAGGTATCACTCACCCCATCTTCCCTATTCAAAAATTGGTGGTGAGGGTTGTAGTAGCAAGGGTTGAAGCGCTATGCGTCCGTAACCTACATCTTAACTTAAGTTGTCCCCCTCGAAACAGAAATCGACCTGTCCGAGCATTTCTATCGAAAAAAATTATTTCGTCTGTAATCTCGTCTGTTTCGTTTTCAAATGGCCACCCTGTATAATTCCTATCGTGCTGAGATTTTGCCTTCATATACTCAGCATGAATGTCAAGTCCTATACAAAATTTTGAGGTTAGCATTATTGCTTCACCATTGAAAAAACGCTCAAAGGCACCTGCTCAGGACATTCCTTAAATTTTTTATTTAGTGTATTGTACTAAGTTAGCTTTTGTACACTAGAACCAACATAAAAAAAATTAATTGAATTCGATATTTAGGATGAAATACCACTATTTGAATCTAAGGGAGATGATTACCCTTCAGTAAGGTCCTTTAGCGGTCTTAGAAGAACACGAGATTCAAAAAATCATCACTTGGTTAGCCAGACCTGGTTTAAAATACCCTCCTGGCCCAAGAGCAAGAATTAAGTGTTTTGTATCTGAATATTGAAGGTATTTATTCTTTTAGTTCTAAGTTTCAATTTTGTAAAAACGGCGAGTCAGGGTTTTTACTGAGGTTTTTCCCTGTGCTCTGATATCATAAGCCAGAATAGTATGATACCCTGTTTTGCACCAACCTCAGCTAGGTAATTTTTTGTTTCATGTATTGTATTTTGTTAACTCTCAATTCAAAAGAATATATATAACATAAGTAAAGAAATTCATTTTATTCATTCAAGCACTACAATAAGATGTTAAAGTCGCAGTATGGATTCATCCTAAAATCCCTCATCACTTTTTTGCTCCAACTTCATTTACATTCATACTAAAAACTTCAATACTAGCAGGTGAAGTATCTTTAAGCTGCCGGAGGTGCCGGATTGGGAGCAGGTGCTGGTGGATAAGGCGGTAGTACATTCTGATGAGCTCCAAAGGCTGCCCCTGTCAGTATGCTTGTAACAGTTTTTACAACTTGAATTGCCGTTGTAATCCCTTTCATTAGCATGCCGCGAATAAGGAACCGCTTTCTCATCAGTTTCGCAGCGAGATCAGGAATGAAGTTAGGTTTAATACCTAGGACATCAAACCTGAAAATCAAACACAAAAATGAGAAAAATCGAATTACATACCTCTATCACGGGGTAGGGGAGACTGGGGGAATCCCGGCCGTCGGGGTAATACCGGCCATCGAGATTCTCCCACCCCAATAGGAATTTTCCATAGATTTCTATTCAACGGCCAAGCACATCGAGAAATCTAACCTCAGTATCATTTGGGCAGATCGGAGGTGATTATTGTTCCTAGTGTTGACCATTTGATGAAATAGACGAGTTGCTTATAAGAAAACTGTCAGTTCGAGACGCCATAACTTCAAAACGGTAAGTGGCAAATATAGTTAGTGCATATCAAAATGAACTGAATACTCTTGGTGATCATCCACTTCACTCAAAAAAGGTATTCCTCCGCAGATTTTTTCATATCGTGATTATTGTTGAATGACTATTTTGCGGGTAATTCCGGCCATTGCCTTGCGGGTTTTACCGGCCCGGCCGGTGTTACCCCATAGATAGATTTTGAATTTTTTCTCAACTTTCAGATGCCGAGGACATACAAAAGAAAGACCGAAAAAGCTTCTTGGACTTCAGAGACTCTGCGGGAAGCTGTTTCAGCTATACAAAATGGGCGTGCTCTTCGGGCAGTGTCAAGAAGTTTTGGGATTCCGAGAGCGACTCTCCAAGACCGTCTTAGAAATGGCAATATTTCGAATCCTGGATTTGGACGATGCCCTGTATTTTTATTTAACCAAGAGCAAGAAAGTGAATTAATAAATCAAATAATTAATCTCTCAAGAAAAGCTGCGAAAAAATAATCGTGCTCGGGAGGAGCCAAAAATAAGAACAGTGAAAAAACAGGTTTTTGGCAATTTTGCTGATTATAACGTTTCAGAGGACAAAAATAACAACACTGTCACTAAACAAAAACCAGATCCAAAGTAGCCTACAATTTTAATAGCGACGATGAGGACAAAGAAAACTCAGAAGTTGAAATTAATGAAGACAACTTTGGATAAGGTGTGTCCATTGTTCTGGATGGGCTCATGAGCCTTGCATCGATGGAGAGGCAAAGAAAATCTTCATTTGCGATTTCTGCCAATGACCAGTTTAATGGCGGCCCCGGCCGATTTTACCCCCACGGTGCGGGTAATGCCGGCCACTTACTAATTTTTTGAAAATTCATTATGTAGCTACTTCTTATCTGTACCCTTCTGTTTTTTTATAAATTTTATTTCTGAATGTCTTATCTTTGATTTACACCAACCCGTTTCCTTCTGAATCATCAAACTTTCATGAAATTCCAAATTTTCCTTAGGAGGCCGGTAATCCCCCACTCTCCCCTATATATTTCTTTTTTATGTTTGTTAACTGGAATTGTTTTGAAATAAAGATCTGTTATTATTATTATCGACTTGAGCCTATTAGCGTAGAAAAAGTGTGATTTCTCACACCCTCTAGCGATTGGCTATCACACTCCCTACTAAGGGGAAAATTCACTTATCCCGGATAGCAAGTATCAGGGGGATTGAGCTTTGAGGTCTTCGGTGATCTTCTTCTCCTGGGTGCTGGGTCGTTCGTCCCTCCATGGTTGTTCCTGGTCTCCGTCGTGACCTAAAAACTTCCTTACCGTTCTAGCAGTACCTACAGAGAAGTACTGTTTTTTGCATTACTTTCTTAAGGTTTTCATCCAAATCTAGCTCCTTAAGGTTGGAGTTGAGGCTCTTAGGAATTATTCCTGTGGTTCTGGTTCTAGACATTCCCCACTGCGACTTTGATCTGAAGTTCAAACTCTCGATATTTCGATATTTTTTCAGTGAATTATGGCTACGTTTTCAAGGTTTCTCTGGACCGTTATGAGCAACTGGTCAGTTTGTTAGTACTGTGCGATCCCAGTATAGCGTGTAATGATCGTTCTCCAGTATTACTTCAGGCTGATATTTATCGTATGAAATTGTTTATTATTGCAGCATCTTCAGTTGGATGGCGTGTTCCTGATGAAGTATTTATCAAACTGCATCATGCTGACTCTTATATTAATTTCCAGCAAATATTTGGCAGCCTCCTGTAATATGTTGAATTGTTTCTGATGTTTATCACACTCTCGTTGTGTGGCTGCTATCCTTCATGATATATTTCTGGTAGTTCACTATTCTCGGATCTACTTTATAGATCTCTAAAACTTTTATGAGCCATTCATCCGGTATTTCATTCACTGCCCTTAGTTAAATTACTATGTAAACAGTTGAATTTTTCCAACCAAAAACTATAGAGCCCGTCTGGTCCAGGTGATTTCCAGTTGTGAATTTCTCTGAGAATGTCTGAAAGCTTTTGTTGTGTGATGACTGTAAGGGGCATTTGTTCGGTGTTGGTTAGATTCAGATTAATATTATTAGTATAATGTTTTTTGGTTCATACTGTATAACTGACAACTATAATTCAAAAGCAGTGACATAGATCAGATCAATATCTAATGATTTGCTAAATTTCTGACTTAAAACTCAAATATTGGACGAACTAGAGTCATTTTCGTAACACGTCAATTTGATCTAATAGACCACTCACTTTGGAACACCCGATATAAGGGGATAATTCTAGACTTCAAAATTAGTAAAAAGTTCCAAATGGACCGAATGGGTTTTCAAAATATCAAATTATTAACTACCAGCGCAACCAAATAAAATGAATAACAGACGATAAACAGAGGTTAATATAATAGAATAATATAAATCGATTAATATCAATCAATATTGAATTCATACTTCGGAGCTAATCTCGTCCTCGTTCAAAGCAACATACAAGGAAGTCACATCAAACAGAGCATGAATGGTCATTTTGTCGTTTTTAGGACTCATCAACATAGAATTTCTTTCTGTATGATACAAGGTATTCTTGGACCTTAAAACGAAATTGCACCTTCTTTCAGGTATATTATACCAAAGACGATACCTCTAGAGATCCATACGAACAACCTTCTTCCATAGCATGAACCTTGAACGAAGAAGCGAGATGTTTACCCTTTGTCGTATTGACCGAAACATACTTGCAGTTCGCAAATTTGACATCTCCAGTCAACGACGCGGAACGCTCGGAATAACGTCAGTGGACACCGTAGTACAAATGGCCTTCCATGGATACTCTGTTTGATACCACTTCCTTGCATTTGGCTTTGAACGAGGACGAGATTAGCTTCGAATTATGAGTTCAAAATTGGTTGATATTAATCGATTAATATTATTCTCTGCTTAATTTTTGACTGCACTATTCGTTTCTGGATTTAATTTAAACTAAGGATTCACATATTATAATAAATCATTTAATTCGATGGAACTTACATTTCCTCAAGTTTTTTCCAGAATTTCATCTCCGTAGACACTTCATCTTCTTCAGCTCTTATTGTTCTGAAATAATTAGACATAGAATGTATAGAGTAATAATCAAGAATATTCGTAATTCAGACCTGATCACATTAACTGAGTCATTCTTCAGGCGAAAAATACATGCAAAAACAAATTTTATGAATATGTATTGAGTATATTGTTTAAAGATATGGAAAAATTGTTTCATATATTCTTCAACCAATTAATTTGTCGTACTAGATATACATATCTTCATTTCAAGTAAGCATATTCCATCGGATTCTAAATTCGAGGCGATCAAATCTGCACACTGAAACTATTCGAAATCTTTATACAGGGTGAGCCATTGTCTATGGTACCTACCCTAGATTTTTGCAGAGAACGGAAAGTAGAATTTTTTTGAAAATTTGGTTTCTTCGTTATTAACGAATGCTTAATCGGTTTCAACTATTTCCAACGCTGCGTTGACACCGCTTATACATACAGTGTGGAACAGTCAAATAAATTCGATAACGAATAAATGAGAGCGTGTTGGGAAAAACGCGTATACACATCGATTTTTATTTTTAGATTCGCATTAAAAAAAATAATTATATATGGTGTGTCATGTGACAGATACCAACTTTCTTATTTTAAATACAACCCCCTGTATATTAACAGTTTTTGGAAAACAGTTGGAGATAGGTATGGGACATTGTACCGGGTTTTTCACTATAATTTGACCCCCCCTTTAACTTTGTTACTAAAGGAGATACAAAAAAATTTTTCGTATAAAAGTTTCACGAAATCAACTGAGGTTTTTGGATGTGAGTCCAGAAACTGAAATATATACAGGGTGGTCAACATATTGATGGCAACTTGAATTTTTCAAATGGAACACCATGTATATTTTTCCACGTTTGAGTAGCTCTTTTTCCCCTGATTCCGAATATGTAACATATTGGTCTATCTCTTTTACTCTGAGAACCACAGAGTTTCAAATTTTAAGAACCACCTGCCAAGATCTGTTATCATTTTACAGATGCAGAGTGCGTTTAATGAAAATGCTCATTTCTGGAGTTATAATAACATCAATGGAAAGATATTCAGGTGAACAACATTGAATGCAACTATATTTTTTCAAATGGGACACCCTGTCCTGTATTTTCTTCCTTTTTTTGATAGGCTATTTCCTCCTGATCTCGAATATAATGCGTATGTGGATGTGTCTCTTCAATTTTCAGAGTTTGAAAGTTTTGAAATGATGACACCTAATGAAAAAATATGTGAAATACCTACGAAATTATTAATATCCAAACAATCTACTTAAAATTATTATTTTAGAATGAATACTTAACAATTACTAAACCAATGAAAAATGATATACTATGGTAGTATGGTAAGAATAACATCAACTAAAGAAATTGCTCAAAATGATCACCTTCATTCAATACACATAGTTCATATAGTTGTCTCAAGTTGTTTAGACTATTCTTGATAGCATTATTATGGCTCTGATTCAAGTCAGAAATTAAAGCTTCAAAATTTTGTTCCTTATCATTACAATATTATCATTATTCTTTGTGCGTTGACGGGATTGGTTACGAATTATGGGTTCAATATAGGTTGATTTTATATCATTAATATTATTCTCCGCTTTCCTTGATTGTCATTATTGCTAAAGTAAATCAAATTGGCCACTTAAATATTCACGAACTTCCAAAACGCTATGCCAGATGGTTATTGAAATTTGAAACTCTGTGGTGCTCAGAGTAAGAAAGATAGACCAACATATGTTACATATTCGAAATCAGGGGAAAAAGAGCTAACCAAATATGGAAAAATATACAGGGTGTTCCATTTGAAAAAATGAAGTTGCCATCAATATGTTGGTCAGCCTGTATATATTTCAGTTTCTGGACTCATATCAAAAAACCTCAGTTGATTTCGTGAAACTTTTATACGAAACATTTTTTTGTATCTCCTTCAGTAACAAAGTTAAGGGGGGGTCAAATTATAGTGAAAAACCCGGTACATGAATTATGTCTAGAATTTTCTGAGGAATCAAGAAACTAATAATATACAGGGGGTTGTATTTAAAATAAGAAATTTGGTATCGGCCACTGTCGCATGACACACCCTATATAATTTTTTTTCCCATAACACGCTCTCATTTATTCGTTATCGAATTTATTCCATTTGGCTGTTCCACACTGTATAAAAAAGTACTTAGGTACAAATTTTATATTTGATCAGAAATATCATGTGTATTATTTTGTACTTTCATCGGACATCGGTTCATTGTATATCGTAGTCTCCTGATTGTTTCAGGACTAACTGATTTATTCCTTTTTTCAGTGTTTTTTGAGTAATTGATTGTTTTTTTCTCCGATTGCTACAAACCAATAAATTCCGGTTACAGATACCAATATGACATGTATTTATTATATCCTTTACATGTACCTAATATTCCTTATAAAGGAAACTCATAATCAATCACGGTTGTTCAAGTTCTGGGTCTCGAGACATAATAACAGAAAGAGCTTTTTCAAATTCAATAAACTAAACATCAAAGATGCATTGAAAGAAATTAAATTATCCTATCTCTAAATTGTAAGGTTTGTGAATTAGAAGAATGCTTTCATTGAAATTGAAATATTAAGATATTTTTTTACTGTAAGGTTAGGTTATTTTGAGCAATATAATTTAATTATGCTAATAAAAATATTAAGACTTGATTTGGTATTTAAATTTAAACTAGTGACCCGCCCCGGCTTCGCACGGTACGACATCACATTAGAAACCTCAAATATAACAGTACATACTTCTACACTATTTAATAGATGTTATTATACATATAAACCTTCCTCTTGAATCACTCTATCTATTAAAAAAAACGCATCAAAATCCGTTGCGTAGTTTCAAAGATTTAAGCATACAAAGGGACAGAGTTTTATGTAGTGATTTATCATAGAAGATTCAAATTGTGATCAATGGACTACAGTTAACGAATTCTACAACGTATATTTCATAGAAAAATGATTCAAATGAAATGATGAACAAATTTCACGAAGTAGATATAGTAAATTGATGAATCACAAGAATAAAAAAATATCAAATAACTATTAAAATGACCACAATTTCACCAATTAAGTATAAAACTTCATTACAATTATTCATAAGTGTTAGTACATAATAAACAGGAGTCTACGACGAACCGAATAATAATATGCTGGGTGTTCCATTTGAATTATCAAAGTTGATAGTACTTCTCGATATAAGCAGCAACAACGCAGATTTGAAAATTTTGCAAATCAAGAAAGCCATAGTTCTCAGATAAGAAACCAAATTTTCATAAAATCTTTCGTTTCGTTCTCCGCAAAAAGCTAGATTACCATCGACACAGGCTCATCTTGTATAATCGTCAACTATCTGATAGAGAAACTGAAAACTTATTCATACTTACTGTATACAACAAAAAATTGCAACGAAAACAAATAAAATTGACAGTTTCATATTGTATATTCTAACTTCTAACCTCGTTCGGACCAACTCAGTTGTCACAAATGTGGTAACCGTACTTATACGATTATTAACTGATATTAATAAATGTTGCAGAACCTCGTATGTTTCAGATTATTTAATTTTATAATTTATAAATATTATTTATATTCAATAAAACAATGAAAAGGTCATGAAAATTATGATATTTTTATGAATTACTAATTATTTCGAGAAATTAATTTTTGCGTCACCCCTAAACTTATGTGACTTTAGGAGAAATGAGATTCTTAGGATCGGTAGTATTACATTTACATAAACTGAAAATTTAAGGAAAGACCTGAGCAGGAGCCTTTAAGTGCTTGTTCTTTGGTGGAGCAATAAGACTCTTACCTCAAATTTTATACGGGATTCGAGATTGATACCAAATATATAAATGCATAATCTCCTTACAACCGAAATTATATTCTGAAAATTATTCAGAAAATGAAATATGTAAAGAATATAAATTAAAAAAATTGAATTTTTTGGTTCTGATGATGCGATCCTTCGGAAGTTTTGCATGAACATTCCGTATATTAGTTTTCCTTTTCAAAATAACTCCCACTCGAATCGGATATTCTGTTATAGAAATATAAAGATTCGTCCTTCAATATTCCAATTGGATTTTCTATGGTTCTGTTAACACTATGGCCACAAAATTGTGCATGAAGATTCAGTATATCAATCTTTATTCACGTTTGGCGATGTAAATTTGGCATATTCCACTGTGTATATAGATTTTGGGTTATGTTGTTTATTTTCCCGTCAGATTAATATGCAATGTTGTCAATAATGCATATAGTTCTCTGATAACTTGCAAGCTCGTCGGACGAGGCCGGGAACATTCGGCAACATTGTCTTTATTTTACGTTATGACAACAAATACTGCCAACTTCAGATAAATAAATAAACGCCTACTATGCGCTCAAACATTCGTGAACGGACTATACATACTCTTTAAACAGTGTTTTCCTGACATTTTCCTCTCCTGTGCTTTTGTAACATTTAAATATATGTAGGTATCACCATGCATTTCTATGTATGTGACCAGTCTACATTTTCCTCTGCATTCATTGAGAAGTTCACATAAAAAAATAAAAATGTAAAGTATTTACTGGAACAAATAAATATACAATGAACTTAGTGTACCCATCTTCCTATATTCACACCATTAGCTATTTTATTCGTATGGCAGCAGTATCGCTTAAATATGTAGCTAAATATTTGAATCAACAGATAAAGAAATAGCTACATATCAAACTGCTATACCATAGCAAAAACTATACTCTCAAATAGGCACTGCTGCTGTCATAATAGTTCTGCATAGAGTGTGAATACCATTTATCGGCAGCAGCACTTGCAGAATTAGCAACATAGGAAAATACTCCTGCTGTTGATTTTGCTGCCTTTGCTACCATCGCTGCAGGAACGGCAGCAGCAGCAGAAAAAATAACACCAGTATTAGTTGCTATTGAGGAAATCATATTAGCCGTTGCCACCAAGGATGTACAAATCAAGCCGGAAATCAAGCAACGTTTCTTCAACATTTTTTCTGCTAGTTCTGGTATTGGGTTAGGTTTAACACCAATGATATCCAATCTGAAAAAACAATAATTTCAAAAGTGACTACCAAAATAAGAATACTAAAAATTGTTGAAACTTGAAATTAGGCATATATTATTTCATATTTAGTTACTTTCTTCTATAGATGTATTCACTGGATGATTCTTCATTCCTTCTCAGATCAAATATTTGAATGAAAATAAATTAATCTCAATGAACTCAAAAAACTTGTTAAAAACAGAAATAACTGATGAAATTTTTCTGAAGTGAGATTCACTATAACAAAAAAAACTTTCAACCTTCGATTGGCCCTTTCAAGCTACTTCTGAAAACCAATTCAGGGTTCAGAATTTCAGAAAATATTCAGCAAACTTCTTACATTTCTTCCAATATTTTCCACATTTTCCGTTCTCTGTCCACAACGTCTTCCTCAGCTGTTAATGTTCTGAAAATAAAAATAATGCAATTATTAATGTAATATTGGGGAAGAATTTTAAATTCATAACTTTTCATCTCAACCACCAAATCTTCTCAGATAATTTAGTGAATCTATACAAGCAAAAATAATTCTTTGGCATTTTTACTTAGGTATTATCATATCTAAATATCTAATAAGAACAGGAGAAATTTCAAAAAGTGAATAATATGTGAATTTCCTGAGTTGATATCTGTTTAGTGATGAAGTGGATAGATTCAATGACCTTATTATGTCTGAGTGCCAGATATAACCTGGATGAATGATCCTCTTCATGACATTGTGTAAATAGAGATAGTAGAGATATGTGTTCAGACTATTATCGGATATAAAACACTTTTCCAGATAAAAAACTTATGTGATTTTAGAGACAACATGTTTCGAGCTTTAGGAAGCTTATCTTCTGGAGTAAAAACACAAAAGTGAAGCTAAAAAACAGAAAACTCATAGAGATACGACAGCAAAGCCAAATATAAAACATTAAGAATTAAATTGAATAAATAATCAAACTTTAAAACCAAAGACAAAGGAGGAATTCAATTCAATTTTTAATGTTTTATATTTGGCTTTGCTGTCGCCTCTCTATGAGTTTTCTGTTTTTAGCTTTACTTTTAAGTGTGTTAAAAACTAGTGAGAACATGAGGGAAAACGACCGACCAAGCGAGAGTGGTCGAGGGGTGAGGGAATGAGCGAATCGAGGGGAAACGCCGCGGAAGCCAACGGTCGCCGAGTTTAAGAATTGTTGCGCGGACAGCGCACCAAATTTTGTACACATATACGTTTCCCCTCGATTCGCTTATTTCCTCTCCACTCGACCGCTCTCGGTCGGTCGGCCGTTTTCCCTCATGTTCTCACTAGTTTTTAATAGAAGTTTTGATACTGATCACGTCTTCTTTCCAAATCATTTTTTTAATTTCAATCGGACGACCTCAAACGCATCCAGCTCTTCTCGAAAATATGTCCAAGAAAAATTCAAATGGGAATTATGTGAAAACAATTTATCCGACCGAATCCAATTTTGGCACACATGAATTGCACGTCAATAGCTTATCGTGTGAAGTTTCAGTTCTTAATATTGCAAAATGGCAGAGTTATGAGTTAAAAGAAAAAACACGCAATTTTCCGGTTTTTTCCGCTTTTCTCCAGTATTAATTATTCGATCGGATCGTTTGACCCATCATTCTCTTCACAATGTAATTCTCTACAATTCATCCCATTGCAACGTTATCACTGCATCAATAGTTTCCATTTTGCAACGAAAAAACTAAAAAGAACGCGTATTTTTGTTGTTTTCTGTTAATAACAAATAAAAAAATGGCATTTTCGTGTTTAAAACATGGTGGGAATAAACTACGGACTGTCCTGCACGGAATGGCACAGGTGGCGTCCAGGTAGTATTTTTGTCAAAAAACTAATCATTTGTAGCTCTGTTGCTTGGCGTATCACGGAAGTTTGAGCGCATAGTATAGGCGTTTGTTTATTTATCTGAAGGTGGCAGTATTTGCTATCATAACGTAAAATAAAGTCAACGTTGCCGAATGTATCCGGCCTTGTCCGACAAGCTTCCGAGTTATCAGAGAACTCTATATTATATTAACAACATTGCGTATCAATCTGACAAGAAAATAAACAACATAACATAAAATTTTAATATACACAATGGATATGCCAAATTTCCATTGCCAACCGACAGGTCAACCTTTCGTGAACGGACTATAGTTACAATGCGAGTCACGCAACCTTTAGAACAAATATATTAATAACAATTATACCTGTATATACTCACAGAGTAATACAAAATATAAGAAGGATAAATGCAATAGAAAGTTGCATGTTGTATTAGTCACGACCGACTCTCAGATTTCAGAAACTGGTGTTATTCAATTCGAATGATATTTAAATAAGTTATTGTTAAATGACGCAGAAACTCATTTCTTTCAGATGATATAACCTAATCTTATCAGGTAAAACATTTTATGATTAAGGAAAATAATATGATCGAATATTTTCTACATGGATTATAATTCTATAATACCTATTGGTACCAATTTTCAAGCATAAGGATCCGTTAAGCACAGAAATAAGTCGTGGAAGCAGTTCCTATAAATTGGAGAATCTTTGTCATAGAGCAAATAGGTCCAAAAGATCCAGTACTGTAAATACTGTACCTTTTGTTTTGAAATCATTATTTCCAAATTTTTTCTTCTATCCAGTAGAAGTGAGGCTTTTGTTGGTATATGTAAGAGAGGATCAAATAAAGTGTATAAAGTATATCTATACAGGAGAGACATCAAGACCTTTAGAGATAAGAAGACGCATACATAAGAACAACATCAAAAATAGAGACATTAGAAGATCACAAATCGTTGATCATCTATGTTCAAATAGCGGAGATCATATGATGAATTGGAACAACACAAAGATCCTAATGACGGAGCCTGATAATTAAAAAAGGAAAATTAAGAAATCCACATGTATTCTGTTAGATGAAGTAGATATTTTGGCTAATTGTTTTGTTGGAATAGATCGTATTTGGATTGATTTATTGAAGAAAGAAAACATCAGGAATTTTCAAAATTAAATAAATCAACATCTGTATGTGTTGACAACTTTCAATGTCAATTAGACTGCAAAACGAAAAAATACACAATTCCGAAGGTTTTGAAAGTTTGTCTGAAGAAGGTGTCTTATATAGACACCGAAACGTTCTGACAAATTTGTGCAAAGATTTTCGCAGGAGCATTTCATCTCAATTAAAAAATTTTCAATTATTTCTGTTTCAGAGACTGGGATTGAAAAAGTTTTAAAAAAATGCAGAATCCTCCCAGATTATATTTCAATCGATATCGGTATCTATCACTAATTACATTTACAATGAAACTTTTTATTAGCAACTGAGACTGTATTACTTATTTAAATTCCCGTTTGGTATTTATCCTAATCATTCTTTAAAATCAATTGATGTGTGTCAGCAATCAATATGCCTATCAAACAAGTCGATCTTCAGATAAGACAAACTTCTCTGAAACATTTGGAGTTCCCTCCTCCTGAACCTATACAGAATTCTAAAATGAGGGAGGTTTGCGTGATACATCGGCAATGCATAATCCAGACGTGAATTAGTTGAAAACTTGAAAATCGTAAAAATTCTCGGAAGCGAATTGGCCATAGGACAATTGAGCTCTTCTGGCCCAATTTTGCAGCTAGCAGCGGCTTTGATCAGGGTGGCTTACAGGTTCATTCAGAGCGGAATACGTACTGGAATCGTCTTTTTTCGTGACGCAATTCGACAAATTACAATCAGGAATAGGTTTTGCTCTATAATTTTCATACATACTACGCTGATTGTGCTGCATATTGCGGCGCTGCTGAAAGCAGAAAGCCATCTTCTATACCACCAGCATTGCAAGAATATAGCTATAAATATTTTACTTTTTCAACTCCCCTGTGCATTTTCATTTATACGAGTATCTTATCTCAACAGTCTGATATTGAAAGGCAAGTGTTGTTTATGACTCTCAAGGTTGACGCTCACTTGGACGAGACGAGACGAAACTAAGCGACGCGTTAGTTCGCCTGGACCGCGCACTTGGACGAGCGATGCGACGATCAGCCATCGGAAGAAATTCCCCCTATTTTGGGCCGCAATAAATTTTTATTACCCATGCTGCATGCTGACTACCCGAATGAACAAGGGTAGAGCTATTGTTCGAATCGTGTTTTTGGTCATAATCTTGTTTTAAATAGCTTCGTCGTCCCACCTTCATATAGGAATGAAAAAAAATATGTGACGTGGAAAAATTCGACATTTTATCTCTGTTGGCAAGTTACAAAATAATAACTTTTCTTCTCGAAATTACTTTTTTCCCCGGGAAAAAAGTGAGTGTATATATGTATTCGGGAAAAAGTACTCACTTTTTCTGCGGATAGAGTTTTTTATGTACTAAATGTTCTGAATAAACTCTCTTATTATTATTATCAATTTCGTGAAAAGTTATATTTCTTTCCATCGTCATTTTTCTAGTCACAGAAAAAAATTATGTATTATACAGGGAAAAAAGTACTAGATTTTAGATCGAGGTTATGTTGTCTTCCAACGAGAAGCGGAGGGTGACAAAAACCGAGAGTTATTTTTTTAAAACTATATATAAAATCATTGATACGAAATGTTATTATTTCTCTTTAACCGATTGAAAAAATTAAGTATTAATCTAATTCCTCATTCTGGTGATTTCAGAAAAAAATACTTTTCCTACGACAATATCGAAAAATTTCCAGTAATAAGTTCTGGGAAGTTGCATTTTTTATTCCTCAATATTTTGTTGTATTTACATAATAAAATACCTATCCTTCAGACGATTTGAATTCACATTCACAGTTGTACAAAATACATTAATGTTGTTCGTTCGAGAAAATTCTAACCAACACTCTCATGAGCCATTCAAAACAAACTCATTTCACACAAATTCAAAAATAACTGTGTATTTCCCCATTTACAAAATTCGAGTACAAAATTGGAAATACAGCGCGCCGAACTTCCCGGCCGTCGGATACCTACTTGCCGCCTCGAGAAATTTCGCTCACATGCCCCAAAGATCTTCCTGGCGACCAACGACTCGCCGCCTCGTTGATCTTCGCTTCGCGTCTCCCAGGTGCGTGTCTACCCATTTATTGCAAGTAAAAGATCCCAGCGGAAAACGACGCGTTCCTTACGACCGCTTCGCTTCGTCCAAGTGCGCGTCTGATCTGCCACGCGCCTAACGATTCTGATCTTCGCTTCGCGCCACCCAAGTGAGCGTCTACCCATTTGATTCAGTGCAAATCGTGCCTGCGGAAAACAACTCTTCGCTTCGTTCGTTCGTCGTCTCGCCCAGTGAGCGTCAACCTTCAGTCCTTCACGACATGTAATATGACCGGCTGTCAAAACTTATTCGCCATAGATGAAACTCCTTGAATTTATTGTTCCTTCAATATAGTTTGACCAAACTCGGTATCAAAATTCTAATGATAATCAGGTACAAACAGAAAACCGCAAAGAAGAACAACCATCAAATTTGTTGAACGTCATTCCTTATATTCCTGGCCTTTCATATAAAATGAGGAGATTTGGTTCCAAATTCAACATAAGAACTGTTTTCAAAACACAAAATGATTTGAGATCCATTCCAACCTGAACGAAAACAATGAATAAGACACAAAAATTAAAAAATTGTGTTTACAATATTCCCTGTATATGTGGAAAATCTTATACAGGAGAGACATCAAGACCTTTAGAGATAAGAAGACGCATACATAAGAACAACATCAAAAATAGAGACATTACAAGATCACAAATCGCTGATCTTGTATGTTCAAATAGCGGAGATCATATGATGAAGTGGAACAACACAAATATCCTAATGACGGAACCTCATAATTATAAAAGGAAAATTAAGGAGTCCACATGTAATTTGTTAGATGAAGTAAATAATTTGGCTTATTGTTCTGTTGGAATAGATCGTATTTGGATTGATTTATTGAAGAAAGAAAACACCAGGAATTTTCAAAATTAAATAAATCAACCAACTTTCAACGTCAATTAGAATGCAAACGAAAAAATACACAATTCCGAAGTTTGTCTGAAGAAGGTGTCTAACACCCAAACGTACTTACAAATTAGTACAAATTTTTTCGCAGGAGCATTTCATCTTAATTAAAAAATTTGTAATTATTTCTGTTTCAGAGACTGGAAGTGAAAACCTAAAAAGTTTTCTAGAAATGCAGAATCCTCCCATATTATATTTCAATCGATATCGGTATCTTATCACTAATTACACTTATAATGAAACTTTTTATTAGCAACTGAGACGAAACTACGACATAAACTCAACAACTAGTTGAAAACCAGCTTGGTATTTATCCTTATCATTCTAAAAATTAATTGACGAGTGTAAGCAATCAATATGCGTATCGAACAAGTCGATCTTCAGACAACACAAACTTCTCTGAAACATTTAGAGTTCCTTCCTTCTGAATCCACAGAAATAAAAAAATGAATCGTCTTTTTTCGTGACGCAATTCGACGAATTACATAACTAGGGTTTCATAGGTTTCGCTCTATAATTTTCATTCACACTACTCTGACTGTGCTGCATATTGCGGAGCTGCTGATAGCAGAAAGCATACCATCTTCTTCTACCACCAGCATTGCAAGGATATTGGTATAAATATTTTACTTTTTCAACACTCCTATGCATTTTCATTCATACGAGTACCTTCAAGAGTCTGATATTGAAAGGCAGGGGTGTATATAGGGGGGGGGGCAGGGGGCCCGGGTCCCCCCGAAATGAATGAAAAGAACTGAAACTTTGATTCCCAATTAAAGAATTGCATCTAACCTAATCTAACCATTGGATCATTTGATGGTGTAAGCATCTCGCATCCCCCCCTCCCCCCGAAAATATTTTCTATATACGCTACTGTTGAAAGGCAAGTGTTCGCAAACACTGGAAATATTTTGTTTGTGACTCTCAGTCCTTCACCACATGAATATGACAGGTAATCAAAACTTATTCGCCATCGATGAAACACCTCGAATTTATTGTTCCTTCAATATAATTTGATCAAACTCTGTATCCAAATTCTAATGATGACCAGGTACAAACAGAAACCGTCAAGAACAACCAAATTTGTTCAACGTCATTCCTTATATTCCTGGCCTTTCATAAAAAATAAGAAGAATTGGTTCCAAATTCAACATAAGAACTGTTTTCAAAACACAAAATGATTTGAGATCCATTTTAACCAGAACGAAACCATTGAATGAGACACAAAATAAAAAAATTGTGTTTACAATACCTATTCCCTGTATATGTGAAAAATCTTATACAGTAGAGACATCAAGACTTTTAGAGATAAGAAAACGCGAACATAAGAACAACATCAAAAATAGAGACATTACAAGATCACAAATCGCTGATCATGTATGTTCAAATAGCGGAGATCATATGATGAACTAGATCAACACAAAGATGCGAATGAAGAAACAAAAGGAATACACATGTATTTTGTTAGATGAAGTAGATAATTTGGCTAATTGTTCTATTGGAATAGATCATATTTGGATTGATTTATTAAAGAGAGAAATGACATCAGGAAATTTCAAAATTAAATAAATCAACATCTCTATGTGTTTACAAGTTTGTCTGAAGAAGGTGTCTGATATAGTCACCGAAACGTTCTGACAAATTAGTGCAAATTATTTCTGTTTCAGAGACTGGGAGTGAAAACCTAAAAACTTTTCTAGAAATGCAGAATCCTCCCAGATTATATTTCAATCGATATCGGTATCTTATCACTAATACACTTAAAATGAAACTTTTTATTAGCAACTGAGACGATAATACACTATAAACTCACCAACTCAACCACTAGTTGAAATTCCAGCTTGGTTTTTATCCTAATCATTCTAAAAAATCAATTGACATGAGTCAGCAATTCAATATGCCTCCTTAGACAAGACGAACTTCTCTGAAACATTTTAGTTCCTTCCTTCTGAATCTACAGGAATAAAAAATGAGGGAGGTTTGCGCGATACATAAGCGATGCATAATCCAGACATGAATTAGTTGAAAACTTGAAAATCGTAAAAATTCTCGGAACCGAATTGGCCATAGGACAATTGAGCTCTTCTGGCCCAATTTCGCAGCTAGCAGCGGCTTTGATCAGGGTGGCTTACAGGTTCATTCAGAGCGGAATACGTACTGGAATCGTCTTTTTTCGTGACGCAATTCGACGAATTACAGCCGGGGATAAAGAGCGGGAAGTGGCAGAAAGCATAAAGAGCTTATTGCATTGAGAAAATGATTGAAGGATTGCGGAACAATGAACGCCATTACTAGACATTAGCGCTTCTTTGAACGTTTGCAACCTAATAGCCCACCCAGAAATGGTTCCGGTCGCTCCTCGACAATCAGAGTTATTCAATTTTTAACTCCCTCTAAGTGCTCCACGCTCTAGGGCTCTGCCAGTCTCGAGAAAGGAGGAGAGCTTTAAATTGTGGCCCTTGATTAGTGGTATTATCAGCGAGGAAAGGATATTGGAGAAGCGAATTTTCAGGAGTAAAAGCGATACACTTTTCGCTGCGCCGCTTTGATGCCGGCAGGTCACGTGAATCGCTTTAATATCGTCGGAAATGACGACGATTAATACCTCTGAATTATGGATGGATTGTTTGATTTTTACGCTGGTATTTGAAGAAGATGAAGAAAGACAGAAAGTATAGAGAATGGAATATATCTGAATATGAGATGCGATATCACTACAATTTCAGGTTGAATTACGCGAAGGGTAGAATTAATTCCGTAAAAGTAAAACTGATCTTGGAAATACAGGATCAAATATCGAAAAGTGCGAAACAATTCTCTGAAGATTCAAAAATTCTAGTGCCCATACCAATCGTCCACGCAATACAGGGTGTTTTTGAATTGATGCGAAAAATTTAAGGGGATGATTCCTCAGAATATTTTATGAAAGAAAGTTCGCATAAATGTAGTTCTGGAAATGCATTGTTTCCAAGATACAGGGTGTTGAAATTTTACTTAAAAACTTACTGAAAAAGTGATACGCCACTGATATATTTTGAACTAACAATTATTTTTGAATTCTTCGTTGAATTTGTGATAAAAAAAATCTCTTCTGCTTTCTTTTCGTGTGGGATTCTGTTTTTATTCAAGAAAACATCTTAACTCGTATTTGTCGTTACTCCAACACATTATGTAGTAGAGATACTACGTCAAGATGTTTTATTTTTTACATAAAAACGGAGCCCCACATGAAAAGAACGTTTGAGAGATTTTTCGTCATACATTGAACGAATAATTAAAAAATAATTGTTCGAAAAATCTCTGTGGCGTACCACTTTTTCAGACAGTTTTTAAGTAAACTTCAACACCTTGTATCTTGGACACAATGCATTTCCGGAACTACATTTATGGGAATTTCTTGTATAAAATACTCTGAGGAATCACCCTCTTAAATCTTTCGCATCAATTCAGAAACACCCTTTTATTATTTCTGTTGTTTTTAATCAGGAGGTACCGGCAGGATGCCTCTTCATTTTTCAACAAGGTTTCAATATTTAGGGTGCTGTCTGAACATAACATAATAATTATTCAGTCGAAAAATTTCAAGTTTGCTTTTCAGTTTTATGATTCAGAAAAATGATGTGTTCGAATACTTTTTCCACAAGGATAATACGATAATATTATTAACTATTGTTTTTTGGTTAACTGTATTGAGGACGGAATACATAACAAGGAGTACACCCTAGCTGTATTTCTTGATATAGAAGGTGCCTTCAATAACACTGCGTTTGGTGTGATGCAATCTGCGTTGGCCAGACATGGTGTTCCGCCTACTCTTTGTCGGTGGACGGGGTCTCTGCTTGGTTCACGTAGCATCGTGGCTCGGCTGGGCGGCTCGACCATAGGGGGCTCGCCAGGAAGGGGATGTCCGCAGGGCGGTGTTCTGTCTCCGATACTGTGGAATCTCGTCCTGGATGGGCTCCTGGTGGAGTTAAGGAAGGCTGGGTTCGTTGTGGTGGCCTATGCGGACGACCTTGTTATACTAATCAGGGGTAAGGTGATCAGTGTCATTGGGGATCTGATGCAGAATGCTCTGCGACGGGTCGAACGATGGTGCTTGAAAAACGAGCTCTCGGTAAATCCTAGTAAGACAGAGATGGTTCTCTTTACTAGAAAGAGGGTGCCTAGCAACTTACGACTTCCCAGTCTGTTTGGAGTTGGGCTCACTCTATCCGAACAAGTTCGTTATCTCGGGGTGATATTGGACCGCAAACTTTTGTGGAACAAACACGTTGAGACTCAAACGAATAAAGCCAATGTAATATTCTGGTCCACTCGGAGGGTGCTGGGTAATGGATGGGGCTTCAAACCGCACATTATGCACTGGTTGTATACTGCCGTGGTGAGGCCTATCCTGACCTATGCCTCTGTGGTGTGGTGGCCTTCTATGGAGAGGGCCGTCAACCAGAACATTATGACTACTAATGCCAGAGGAAAGCTTGTTTAAGTATTACAGGCGCTCTGAGGTCTACCCCTACAGCAGCGATGGAATGTCTGCTGGGTCTCCCTCCTTTGCACTAGTTGTGAAGGAGGTGGCTATGAAGACAGCTCTAGGAATCTGGGAACGGGGACAATGGCGCGATGGAGGACTCTTCACTGGGCACGCGAGGGCCCTCAAAATGGTCAAGGATGCTCACGCTCCCCTTCTCCAGAGAGGTGACCGCGCGGGCACTAGGTTCTGCTTCGACGAACCCTACAGGGTAATTGTTCCCGACAGAGACCTATGGTCTTCATCAAACAGGCTTCTTAGTCCAGAAGGTCCCACCTGGTTCACTGATGGCTCTGTCACAGCAACAGGGTCTGGGGCCGGAATCGTGGGTCCTCACTTTAATCAGGCTATCCCTCTGGGAAGGACTGTTCCATTGTGCAGGCTGAGCTATTTGCGGTTCTTGCATGCGCACTGGAAAACATTCGCAGGGGATACTCTGGCCAGCACATTTATATATGTTGCGACAGCCAGGGAACTCTGAAATCTCTATCTGATGTTAGAGTTGACTCTCTTCTGGTAGAAGAATGCAGGAAAGCTCTGCGTGGGCTGGGCTCTGATAACTTTTTGAAAGTGGTCTGGTGTCCGGCCCATGCGGATATACCTGGTAACGTCAAGGCAGATGAACTGGCTAGGCGGGGAGCCGGATTAGCATTTGTTGGTCCGGAGCCTTCGCTGCCAATCTGTCGCACATCTGTCAGAAGTTTCTTCAGGAACTGGCTGAACAGGGAATTTTCCTCGGAATGGAGCGCAGGGGTGGGCCTGAGGTGGTCGAGGATTCTCATTGAGAGACCGTCCTCGCGATCTGAGGTCAATAGGCTTCTGCTGCTGGAGAGGAAACAACTCAGTCTGGTGACTGGTGCATTGACTGGTCACCTGTTTAACAAGCATTTGAAGAGAATGGGATTGACGAGCTGCTCCCTATGCCGGTGGTGCAGGAGTACTGATGAAACGGTTGAGCATATTTTGTTCAACTGTGAAAACCTTACTGAGTTAAGGTCAACACACCTAGGAAATCCAACACCTTCTATTCCTATGGTGAGAGGAACCACTCCTGGCAGGCTCGCGACATTCTGTCTTCGTGTCTGAGGAGCTGAGTCTCTGTAGAATGATGCGGGTGAACAATGGGCCACTAGGCCTCAGTTCGG
Source organism: Propylea japonica (assembly GCA_013421045.1). Taxonomy (NCBI): domain Eukaryota; kingdom Metazoa; phylum Arthropoda; class Insecta; order Coleoptera; family Coccinellidae; genus Propylea; species Propylea japonica. The sequence continues at coordinate 50,534,857 of CM024240.1, forward strand.
CCGGTAAGGCACCGCACAGAGAAGAAGAACTATTGTTTAGCGTAAGGATATGTGAGAGCACAGAAGGGAGTCGTGGAAGCAATACCTACAAATTGGAGAATCTTAATTGTCATTGTCCATAAAAGATCCATAACAATAGATGATGGACCAAATAGAACACTTTTGATTGGAAACTGAAAAGACCTATTTCTAACATTGATGTCTATATGCGAGACCCATTTTTTATAGAAAACGCAATGGCGAAAACTGTGCTTGAAAATCTATGACCGTTTCATGAGTATCGGGTGTTTCTCGAAAATCATATTCAAATTCCTAGGAAGAAAATTTCTATTTTTGTGAAAATATTATATTCCGAGTTGTCAGAGAATTCTATATTATATTGACCACATTGCGTATCAATCTGACAGGAAAATAAACAACATAACCTAAAATTTTAATATACACAGTGGAATATGGCAAAATTAAAAAAAGTATTCAACAAATCACTTTCAATACCGTTGAGGAGAAGCGATACCGATTAAAATTTTCCATTCCGAATACGGAATATGAATCTTCATTACATCGAACCGTTCGGGCTGCAAAACTCCGTTTTCAATATAGCAAATACGTGGCAACAAAAAGGCGCAATATCGGCCTGATCGATATAGGTGGATAGATGATATAGGCGAGATGATTACCGCGTACGGAGGATTAATTCCTTCGATTCATCGCTCATAGTCGTCGTGTCCCAATCCTTTTTTATGAAATATTCCGATTTCGTCCTCCATTCAGCAGTGGCGGCTCGTGAAGAAGTAAACCGAGAGACGCCTTCACGCATTTATTGACGCAGCCAAGTATAATATAGTGTTTCCCAATAAGGTTGTAGAACTTTGTAAGGTTTTGGCGGCCATATTTGTTTATCAATTTTGACGTTCGAAGTATCATTTTATTCAGAAAGGTTCAAAGTTTTACCATGAAAGTTTCACGCTCACACAACGTTTGGAAATCGTCCAAATTTATTACGCAAATTCGCGTTCGCCGGTGGCCACGCGAAGAGAGTTTCAACGGAGGCTCATTTCTGGCTGAACGGCTTCGTTAACAAGCAGAATTGCCGATATTGGATCGATTCTAATCCACAAGTGGTGCAAGAAAGACCTTTGCATCCACAAAAGATCACAGTTTGGTGTGGATTGTGGAGTGATGGCATCATCGGGCCGTATTTTTTCCGAAATTACGCCGGACAAGCCGTTACTGTGACGGCCAGCGCTATAGCGACTTGCTGCGTGAATTCTCTTCCCGAAATTTGATGAAATTGGTGACGACGATCTTTATTTCCAACAGGACGGCGCCCCCCCACACATTTCGAACGACAACATGACTTTATTGCGCGATAAGTTCGGCGACTCATTAATTTCGAGAAACGGCCCCATCGCCTGGCCGCCAAGATCGTGTGATTTAACGCCCTTGGACTTTTTTTTATGGGGATATGTGAAATCACAAGTGTACAGCAACTCTCCAGCGACAATTCAAGACCTTGAGGAGAACATTACGAGGTGTATCGAGGCCATACCACAGGAAATGCTAGGCCGAGTCATGGAAAATTGGGTCAAACGAATTAAGGTCTGCAAACGAGCTCGTGGAGGCCATTTGAACGATATCTTGTTTAAATCATAAACTTATACACCATATCTTTCGAATAAATGTTTGAGAACCACAAACGGTTAATTTGTTGTTGTTTTATTCAATTTCAAAGTTCTATCAAGCTTATTGGGAGACACTGTATGTTATGAATGAGTGAACAACATTCGGCGTTGAGAACTTGTGCAGTATCTTCATTCCGTATTGGGATATAATTTGTCTACGGCTTCCCTACTATGATACTATAAAGGTTGACGCTACTTGGACGAGACGAGACGAGACTAAGCGAAGAGTTTTTTTTCCGCAGCACGATTTGCACTGAATCAAATGGGTAGACGCTCACTTGGAGGCGCGAAGCGAAGATCAGAATCGTTAGGCGCGAGGCAGATTAGACGCGCACTTGGACGAAGCGAAGCGGTCGGAAGGAACGCGTCGTTTTCCGCTGGGATCTTTTGCATTGAAATAAATGGATAGACACGCACCTAGGAGACGCGAAGCGAGGATCAGCGAGGCGGCGAGTTGTTGGTCGCCAGGAAGATCTTTGGGGCATGTGAGCGAAATTCTCGAGGCGGCAAGTAGGTATCCGACGGCCGGGAAGTTCGGCGCGCTGTATTTCCAATTTTGTACCCGAATTTTGTCAATGGGGAAATACACAGTCATTTTTGAATTTGTGTGAAATGAGTTTGTTTTAAATGGCTCATGAGAGTGTTGGTTAGAATTTTCTCGATTGAGATCTGGAAAAACGAAATTTATATACAAAACGAACAACATTCATGTATTCTGTACAACTGTGAATGTGAATTCAAATCGTCTCAAGGATAGGTTTCATTATGTAAATACAACAAGATATTGAGGAACCCTTCTTCCGAAGAAATTAAAATATCTGATAGAATTGGAAAACTGTTCCTTTGAGAAATATATGATATGCAAACATTTAACTTTCAATTACTACTTGCCTTGTTTTTTTTAATCGGTTAAAGAGAAAATAAGCATTTCGTATCAATTATTTATATTTAATTGTATTCCTGGATGAAGAACTACGAGGATTTCATTGGAAAATTCCCAATTAAAACATGATCATGACCAAAACACGATTCTTACAAATGTTTCATGGCTGACCAAGGCCGTAGCGAGGGGGGGGGTCCGGACCCCATTGGACCCGAAATTTTTCTGAAGTACAGGACTAGAAAAATTGTCATTCTGTCATTCGGTGGACCCCCCGAAATTTTTTTCTAGCTACGGCCTTGTGGCTGACCATACCCAAAAAACCAGGGACAGCGCCAGAGATTTTACCGCCCCGGCAAAAGTATATTCAGAATAAATTGAATATAAATTAGTCTGATTTGAAGCTTATACAGGTAAGCGGTATGCAGCAAGGTAATAAAAAATGCAACTTCCCAGCACTTATTACTGGAAATTTTTCGATATTGTCGTGGGAAAAGTATTTTTTCTGAAATCACAAGAATGAAGGAATTAGATTAATACTTAATTTTTTCAATTGGTTAAAGAGAAAATAAACATTTCGTATCAATGATTTTATATATAGTTTTAAAAAAAATAACTCTGGGTTTTTGTCACCCTCCGCTTCTCGTTGGAAGACAACATAACCTCGATCTAAAATCTAGTACTTACCCAAACAACACACTCACATCTAAATGACATCTAATAGATATTAAAAGTGATCTAAAGCCATCTTGCTCTGAAATCTGATTGAAATAAGATTATCTAATTGAGATGTTTTCTATACATAATGTCTAGAAGACATCCTTTAGATGCATTATCTAAGACCTGAAACAATTTTATATCCTGCAGATATCCAAAAATTTATAGCTTTTTGATCACACCTCCAAAAGCCGTATATTAAATATCGAAGTTTTAAAATCGTGGAGGAGGTATTTTATTTACCGTTTAATGGACATCTTATGTTTTACGTCTATTATACATCAATATTTTGCTCTTTTTGTCATCTAAAATACATCGATAAAACATCTAACTCATATGGTCATAAAACAGTAGATTGATTGACATTTTTTAGATATATACTGTATATATTGTCTTTAAACGTACGGTTTTGTATGTCTCAAATATGTCGATAATTGTATTTCAATTCGACCACACGTTTTTGAAATGTTTATAAGACATCTAATTGATACCATCGAAAAAAGAATAACGTTTCGACGTATAATAGATATGCCATGCCATTCATCGAAATAAGACATCATTATTCGACAATATTTAGTCATCTAGAATACATAAATAAAATATCTAACTTTAAAAGTCAAGGAATTGTGAATTGATTTCATCCTTAAGAGTATAATTTATATAAAGTCTCCCAACCAAAGATTATGAATGTTTTTAAGATGTCCATGGAAATATTGCATTTCGACTATAGTCCGTTCACGAAGGTTGAGCACATAGTAGGCGTTTCTTTATTTATTTGAAGTTGGCAGTATTTACTGTCATAGAGTAAAATAACGTCGACGTTGCGGAATGTACTCGGCCTCGTCCGACGAGCTTGCGAGTTATCAGAGAACTCTATGCACGATTGACAACATTGCGTATCAATCTGACAAGAAAATAAAGAACATAACCTAAAATTTTGATAAACACAGTGGAATATGCCAAATTTCCATGGCCACCGACGGCTCAACCTTTCGTGAACGGACTATAATATGTTTTCAAAATGTTTATAGAATACCTATTCATTTCATGCAATAGAGAAGTGAGCAATTTTTTGATGTTTTTCAGATATGCTATGCAACAATTTTAATACCAAAAACCACATGGAAAATAATAATTTATTTAGGTATGAATTCGACTAGCAGATACGCATAGACATACAGGTTGTTTTTAAATTCATGCGACAAAATTAAGCATGTGAATTTAAGATGAGTCTTCTCTACAACAAAATTTTCTCAGCCATCCCTTTTCGAGATATCACCCCTAAAAGGTAGTGACAAAAAAATTCTTGAACTTGCACGGCAATCCAGCATTCAGCATTCATTATGAATCGTATGACATTTTAAATATTTCCTACCCAACTTAATAAAAAAAATATGAATTATGTCCTTTTCATTCTCTTCAACAATTTGATGAAATGGAGTAAGGACCCTCAATTTTTATGCTAGAGGGTTTTTTGTTTTCTTAAATAAGTACTTAAACAAAGATTTATTGAGTTTTCCACGAAAATGCTCATTTTTTCCGTTGTTTTATGATACTGGAAACAACAAACATTTTCAATGATTGAAATAGACACGGGGTGTTTTTATGAATGAAAACATTCCATGTTTTTGTTTCTCGTATCATGCTTCTTTGGTGTGCGGCCTGACAAAGAGCTATACCGGCTGTCAACGGAATATGGAAACATATGTTATATAAGGTATCGACTTCGTTTTTTTTTATTCAACAAAGAGAAGATTTTTGAAGTACATTGGTTATACCGGAAATGATTTTTTTCAAATGGCGCAGTAGGTGTATTTCTTCATATTTTTATTGTAAATATCGATTTCAGTACAAATATGTGTTACTTGTTAACATATAAGTTTAGTATTAGTGATTTTTTTTAATTATTTCAGTTTCGTCCTAGATGAGTGAAAATGTCATCGTTGAATTTTCATTCCAACATCAGGAAAAATTGACACCCCAAAAAAAGTCTAAGATTCCCTAGTTTTATCAGCCTGCAATATATTCGGAATGTTAATCTTTTTCTTGAGATGTAAATGCCTTGGAAAAAAGTATTATTAGAAAGGCCTTTTTTCTGCTCAATTCGATACATAAAAGATAAAAATCGAATTAATAATTATGAAGATACAATACTCTAAATCTGGCAATTTGGTCAGGTGACGCATATTGTGCTCTGGAAGTAAGATATAAATACAAATTCTAATATTCGGTACGACCGGAAGTACTTCAAACAATAAATCTAAGTTAAATTTGAAAAAACGAAATCGATAACTCGAATACCACCTATTGAAATAAGAGCGTTTTTCCATATTCCGTAAATATAAATAAAATATAAAATGAAAAATAGGTGATCTATGCGATCACGATGAGCGAAATGCGAACTCCTATATCGGGCTCGTCACGTGGTTACGAACCGCCGAACCGCCAAATGTTAAAATTCAAAGGGATAGCGGGTAGGGTTATAGACAGAAAGACATTCGAACTTGATCATTTCGTTAGAACACTGCTTCGTCAAAAGGTCAAGTCAAATATCGAGTGATTGTTTTGCTTTTTAGCCTTAGCTTAGTGAATATACTATTTAGTGATTAGTGCTGCCACAATTAAAGAAGGTGAGTGCAAATGTTGCTTATGGTACCTAGTTCTAGTAAGTACAATTTCAATTTCTCCATAATATAGCTTTTCAAACGTAGCTGGTTCAGGTCTGGGCTCACTGTTAAAAAATGAGATTTATTTATAATTTTCAAAAACGAATCTGCATCTTTGGATAAAAGCAGAATAGGTATTATGAAAATATCTTTTACAGATGGATCATCTATTAAGATCTATTGAATGATGTTTTTAGATAACCGTTCAAAAGTGAATATTATGTAATGTTGAATTATATAGGAACCTACTATTCCCGGTGTAGTAGGTACCTAAAATGTGTTCCTCCGAATAATGTGGTGGCACTAAGATATGCTAATTAATATAAAATTGGAGATTTGTTATCTTTCATGGTCTGATGATCTAGAAAAGTCGATTGAATGATATCTTTCAGATGACTAACTAACACTAGTGATTAACTTTGATTAGGTACTACTTCCTGTAACTGTAAATTATACCTATAACATTTGTTCTACTCAGAGCCGGAACTAGGATTCTAGCGCCTGTGGCAAACCTTCAAAATGCGCCCTTGAAGAAATTCATTTTTCAATGAATACATGTTTTTTATAATTGACATTCATTGATTATAAGGCGTTCTCCAATGAAAGGTGTTATTTTGATGTTCAAAGAAATATGCCATTTTTCAATATAGATGGTCGGATGTTTATTTCGTTATGAAGAAGAAGAAGCTATGCGTTAACAGTGGAAAATAGCATCAGGCAAATGACCACCACGACCACGCTTACAGGACCATATAATTTCAATGAAATTTTCCATAACCAAATCGCAAAGTGGCTGCCCTATGTCCTCGATAGCCTCACAAATTCCATCTTTGAGGTCTCGAATTGACGCTGGGCTATTGGCATAAACCTTTTCTTTCACGAAGTCGCAAGGTGTTAAATCACAAGATCTCGGTGGCCAATTGTGATCACTTCTTCGGGAGATAACACGGTCTGGAAACTTTTCCCGAAAAAGATCAATGGTTTCGTTGTTTGTGTAGCACGTAGCGCCGTCTTGTTGAAAGTAAACGTTGTCCAGATCAGTACAATTCCAATTTCGGCCATAAAAATCATTGATCATCTCTCGATGGCGCAATCAATTCACCGTAACTGTTGCTCCAGCCTCATTTTCCGAAAAGTAAGGTCCAATGACTCCGCCGGACCATAAACCTCACCAAACATTCACACGTTGAGGATTTCAACAATAACTCTAGGGTTTTCCGAGTCCCAGATGCGACAATTTTGCTTGTTGACGAAGCCACCGAGGTGGTAATGGGCCTCATCACTCAAGAAGATTTTTGGATGTAACTCCGGATCATTTTCATGCATTTCAACGACACAATCAGTAAAGACACGACATTGTTGATGATCAGCCAGCTTGAGTTCTTTTGTTAACTTAATAAGCCTTAAGACCCAGATCTTCATGCAAAATATGGTGTAATGACGTTTGTGGAATGCCTAATTCAAAGAACGACGAGGAATGGACAACCTAGGTATTCTTCAACACTTTCGGCGGCAGCAGCTATATTTTCGACTGTTCTCGAGCGACGTGCACGGGTTTTATTCTTCACATCACTAACTTGTCCCAAGAGCTCGAATTTTTCCACCAATATCTTCATTGCGGTCCGACAAGGTGCTTCTCGACGACCAAAAATTTTAGAGTTTTACGAATCGTCTCTGCCACATTTTCACCATTTTTATAGTGAATTTTAATCATTTCAATACGTTCTTGAACCGTGTATCGTTCCATTTTTATTATTGGCGTAGTTTCTACTTGTCAAAGGTCAAAAAATGACAGCTTCAAACGTGACATCTACCGAAATAGCGGGCTATTCAAATTAAACCTCTTTTTGGAACACCCTTCATTTTGAAGAACTTTTTTATTGACAATAATCTCCCATCTTTTATAAGATAATGAACAATGCACCGAGTCGTGTTTCGCGCCATGTATAATTTTCTAGGATTTTGTTCCGTTTTGGTAGCGTTCGTTAACTTCGTGTTTATCAATTTTGTAAAGTGGTAAATACGTCACTTTGAAATATAGAGCTTGTATTCAATCTTTTTTTTTAAATGGAATATGTATATCATATTTCACATTTTGCGCCCCTAGGTTGTTTGCGCCCGTGGCAAATGCCTCCCTCGCCACGCCCACGGTCCGGCTCTGGTTCTACTGGAGAATATGTTGATTAATTATTGTAAATTAGGTAGGTATATTGTAAGTAGAAATTTGAAACCTTTCATAGAATGATCATCTGAAGCAGTCTATCGAATGATATCTTTTGAATAACCGTTCTATTGAACTGTTATGTCTGTTATCACTATTCTGAATACTCTGTTTATTTAGATATTATCCCAGGTACCAGGTACCTGAAAGCTCTTTTTAAAAATATGTTTATAATTTACACGATGATCGGTTTTGGAATCTTTCTTTCAAATATTTAAGGATAAATATTTCAAGATCATCTGAAATTTCAAATTATAGAATTTCATAATTTGCGTTGGAGATTTCGTAGGGCTCAAATTGTTACAGTATCTATTATAAAATAAATATTTTCTGAATAAACTTGGTAGGTTTATCATCAAAGAAGTCAATTGATAGACCTCTTTGAGATATTGATTTAGTAATGATAATACTCAACCACTCGACTTGAAAAACTTGCTGAAAAATATTATCATTAGTCAAAAAGTCGAGCACAAAATAGGTTCAATCAGGATTTGAAGAATAATTGAATGTCTTGAGCTTGAAATCTTCGAGAAAATGTTAAGATGTTTTTCAGATCATCTTAGATGAATTATAGCAGGAGGTATAAGCTTTTTCCATTTTTCATTTAGAATGTTGTTTTTTTCAGCTATCGTTTCAAAAAATGATATTTATTCAATATACAATGTCAAAAAAATTAGCATTTATATAAAATATAGATTTAATTAACAATTTTGGAATTTTATCAATTTTGGACTTATCAATTGACATTTCTTGATCACCTTGAATTCAAAATATCATTTATTATCTTTCTGATGTTGTTGTTCGAAGGTCATATCATTACGAATAAGTCGAAATCTCAAAAAAAGAAATTTTCATAGCAAGCCTTGAATCCTTGGAAAAATGATGAGAATGAGTGAGAAGCCTAATTCATTCACTAATTTTTCCATTTCTAAAAGTTTTTTCGAGAACTCAAGCATTTACAAAAAAACATGAACAAAAGTGTTTCCAAGCTCTTATTAAATAGCATTTTATTGAACAACAGCCAACAAAATTAAAATGCATCGAAATTGTTTTCTCGTGAATGATTGAGTTTCGAAAAGAATTGTAAAAATAAAAGAGTAAGTATATGAATGGGCTTTTCAGCCATGTTTTTTAAAAGTAAATTCTCATAAAAAAAAGTTGTGAAAAAAATTGTTTCCGTTAATCTTTGGAAGGGTGTAACCTTCATTTTCACCATAGCATCACCTCTCAAATTTTCTCGGTGTTACCCTGTATTCATAAACTTTCAATTATTTCTATTTCTCAGAAAAAACTGAACGCAATATAAAAGTACATTTTATAGTTTGAAAAAAATTTTTCATAATTTTCTGCAAAACTTTGATATTCTTTTGTTCTCTGTTGTGATTGTTTTTAAATAGTTGTACTTAATTGCGAAAAAAAATCACTTATTTTGATTTGTGTTGGTTCCAGAGGCTGTTTATAATCTGTTCGAGAGTGAAATCCTGGCAGATCTCAACGACACGACCCTAATAAGGCAATTCAAGACTGGTTACGCCTTGCAAACCAACGATACGAATATGAGAAAACGAAAAGCAAATCCTCACAAAGTGCCGATGCCTATGACATTCTTATTTATTTTTTTAATTGGACAAATGTCTCGACTACATTGGTCATTGATACAATTTATATTTTTGATACATTTGAATTGTGTTTATTATGTTTTTATATTATGAATATACCTATTTATTTTTTCATATCAGAACTTGTTTTTGCTTTCCTAACTGCTATGAGAGATTTCAACTGTGTAGATAAAATATATTATATCTGATAATTTGCTGGGCCGCACACCACAGAACATGAAAGGAGAAGCATAAAACAGTTTTCATTGATAAAATAAGACTCAAGGTGTTTTTATGAATGAAAATGCATACTTTTGAAGTCTCTCACCAAATCTCCTTAGGATAAACATGATCTTGAAACTAGCAAATGTCAATTTTCTTTGAATTTTTTTACCATACACCCTTCTTCGAAAAATCTAATGGAATAAATCAGTAACAGGTCTTAAATATGACGTCTTTCAAATCATTGCGTTCAAAAAAATTCGTGGTCAAGTGAGCTGTGGATTTTATTTTTCCTGAGAGTCTATGAGGAGAAAAATAGAATCCACAGGAATATTATTTATGAAAATTGTTGGTGATATTGTATACGTATATAAGATGACATAAGATAAACCTTTGTTCAATGTCCCTAAAAAATCTTTGCATTGTATAATTTTTGACATCTTACTATTGTCAATTCCAAAACAATATTGATAACGTGCGTTCAAAAAAATTCGTGGTCAAGTAAGCTGTGGATTCTATTTTTTCCTCATAGACTCTCAGAAAAATAGAATCCACAGCTTACTTGACCACGAATTTTTTGAACGCACGTTATCAATATTGTTTGGAATTGACAATAGCAAATTATACAATGCAAAGATTTTTTAGGGACATTGAACAAGATTTATCTTATGTCATCTTATATACGTATACAATATCACCAACAATTTTCATAAATAATATTCCGCTTAATAGACGTCCAATTTCGATCATGACGGCAATGCTCCAAAAAAATCTACTATGTTATATATTTAAGAGGTTATGAGTGTGGATGTTTTTCGGATCATCTATATATTATCAGATTATTGATCAAGAAAAACGACAAAAATCTAATGATATATAGACATTAGAGAGTCATCACAATAACATAAATCCTCAAACATCTATTACATGTCAACGTGATACTAAGTTAGGATAAACTAAAAAAAAACAGAAATTTCACTTGTTATAGAAAGACTTACTTTGACGTGAAAAAAAGATGTCTAAAAAAGTAGTATTTTCAACGTAAATCTCGCGGACATTTTTACGTCGAATCTAGGTTAGAAATTCAATACATTTTGATGTTTTATAGATCATCTAATAATCTATTTTATATAGTCTATAAAATGTTTAAAAGATGTGTGTGTGTTGTTTGGGTACTGTTTTCCCTTGTATAATACATAATTTTTTTCTGTGACTAGAAAAATGACGATGGAAAGAAATATAACTTTTCACGAAATTAATCCGGCAGAAAAGTGAGTACTTTTTTCCCGGATACATATACATACACTCATTTTTTCCCGGGGAAAAAAGTAATTTCGAGAAGAAAAGTTATATTTTGTAACTTGCCAACAGAGATAAAATGTCGAATTTTTTCCACGTCACATATTTTTTTTCATTCCTATATGAAGGTGGGACGACGACGAAGCTATAAAACAAGATTATGACCAAAAACACGATTCGAACAATAGCTCTACCCTTGTTCATTCGGGTAGTCAGCATGCAGCATGGGTAATAAAAATTTATTGCGGCCCAAAAATAGGGGGAATTTCTTCCGATGGCTGATCGTCGCATCGCTTCGTCCAAGTGCGCGGTCCCAGGCGAACTAACGCGTCGCTTAGTCTCGTCTCGTCTCGTCCAAGTGAGCGTCAACCTTAACAGCTATACAATCTTGTCCTCAGTCAGTTTGGCAACATCGTTATGTTACTGTTTAGTTTTTCGATGGGTCTTGTTCACATCTTCGTTTCGTTTTGACGTTCATAAACTGGATTATTCTGATTTATTCTGATTTGGTTGTTGCTCAAGAGTATTACGGTAATTATAGCTATGGAAAAATTGCGAAAATGACGTTTTATAATCAGAAATTGTAGAAATGAAAATCTTACCTATTGTTTTACTTCATCCCAGTGAGGCAGTGATACCCATCTCCACCCCCAATATTGAACAGAACAAATTTTCGAAGCAGTTGGTGAAATTTCAAAGTGGTTTGAAAAATTTCAACACAGGGACGGGCCTAATGTTGGTCAGAGTTGGTAATTTTTCAAAGCAGTTGATAGGTTTTTGAAGCAGTTGATAGTTTTCCAAAGCAGTTGACCAAATTTTGAAGCAGTATAGGAAACATTTCAGAGCAGTTGGATAAATTTCAAAACAATTGGTAAATTTTCATGCAGTTGGACAGATGTCAATGGAGTTGGTCAAGGGGCGTGCTCAATATTGATCAGAGTTGACAAATTCTCAAATCAGTTGATGAATGTTCGAAGCAGTTGGTAAATTTTCGAAGCAGTTGAGAAAATTTTAAGGCAGGCGGAAAAATTTCGGAAGCATTTGGCGAAATGTCAGAACAGTTGGAGAAAGGACCCCGCACATTTTGTATGGGAATTGGCTCCCGGTGGATTTGGCTGAAAATTTGATATGATGTTCAACTAATCCTTCTGATCAAATGTCTCTACAGTCACGAAGCTGAAAAATGCATACTTCTAGGAGTTTTTAGCGATTTTTTGTATCCATTATGGCTTACGTATTATGGGAATTGGCCCCCGGTGAATTTGGCTGAAAATTTGATATAATGTTCTACTAATCCTTCTGATCAAATGTCTCCACAGTCACGAAGCTAAAAAATGCATACTTCTAGGAGTTTTTAGCGATTTTTTGTATCCATTATGGCTTACGTATTATGGGAATTGGCCCCCGGTGAATTTGGCTGAAAATTTGATATAATGTTCTACTAATCCTTCTGATCAAATGTCTCCACAGTCACGAAGCTGAAAAATGCACACTTCTAGGAGTTTTTAGCGATTTTTGTATCCATTATAGCTTACGTATTACCGTTCACACAGAAATGTTTGAAAATATTTCAAATTGACAGAATCTGCTTTCAATAATCACGAAATATTCTCAGACATTTCTGTGTGAACGGTAATACGTAAGCCATAATGGACTAAAAACTCCTAGAACTATGCATTTTTCAGCTTCGTGACTGTGGAGACATTTGATCAGAAGGATTAGTAGAACATCATATCAAATTTTCAGCCAAATCCACCGGGAGCCAATTCTCATACAAAATGTGCGGGGTCCTTTCAATTGAAATACATGTTTCCAAAAAACTATCATAAAATAGGAATGGATTCGATTTTTTTTTTAAATTTAAATATCGGGCAGCGACGAGCATATTTGTCCTACATTACGCACTACCTTACTAGTAAGGTAGTGCATTACGTCAGAATCGAATCATGAATCATAAAAAGATTTCGAAAACAATAAAAACTCTGGCTAATATTGCTGGTCTGGAATTAAATACATATAACGAAGGAAATAGTTTGAAAGTTTAAATTTTCAGCATAGGTGTGGTACCTGAAATCTCATTCGAGTTCTTTAGCGGGCCAGAACGACGGTTCAGTAGTTTTGAATTTATTGTCACTGGAATATTCTACTTATTTCAATAACTGCTTATCCCAGCGGTATCAAAATCAGAATACGAATTCTTGAGGTGCTCATGCCTGCTAAATTTCATGAAAATGGAATAATTTTACGATTTTTAAAAAATTATCTGTTGGCAGATTACTTTTCCGAATCTTATAAATAATAATTTAAAAACTTACTATGACAGTGTTCTGTGGCGATGATATTATTAGTTGACATCTCTGAATAAATTTCCATTGTAGTCATCATACGAGTCAAAAGTCTTCACTTTTATTCGTTTCGAAAGAACTACATATAATATTTTTTCGAAATCTTTATTTATCATGAGTATATTTGTCAAAAAATCGTGTAATAATTCGATTATCATGAAATTCTGTAGATATGAGTGAGTACATCATACACAAATGATATCAAATGCCGTGTAGGGGAAGGTGAGGTATAATGATCCCCTTAAGGGAAAATTTTAATTGTGGCTAAAGTTGTAGGCAAAACCGCAAGATTTCAATTGTTGAAGGTAGTGCATTTACTTAACTTTGTATCTGCCTACTTATTTTTCATTTCATCTATGTAGTTTTTTTGTATTAGACTTTTTTGTTAAAGTTCAGTAAAGGATCATTTTATACACCCCTGTGGATAAAATGATCCCTGGGGTAGGGGCAAAATGATTCCAGGGATCATTTTGTACTATAAGTTAATAAATATCAAAAAAAGGAAATAAAGAACTCTGCTATTTAATGATAATATGTATTGTTCATAACAATTTAAGTATGTAAGCAAGTTACACAAAGCAAAAATATTCGATGGGTTGAAAAATGATATTTTTCTTGGGCGTTTCTCAAAGTCGGGAGAAATTCATTCACCACATTCTTATTAGAACCTCGCGAACGCATTGTAATGTCTGGATGTCTACGTCTAAATCCACGAAGCCATTCAAGTCCAGCTCATCCTTTAGCTTCGGAAAATTGATGGAGTAAATTATTTCTTTCTGCCATTTTTGGTGAGCTGAGGTTAAGAAATCCTGAGTGGTCAACCCGTATATTATTCTGGACTCCATGTCAACAAGTTCCAGGTTAAACACTGTTTGTTTGTTACCTAACTTTTTAGCTGAGCCTACAGCTATTTTATTTTTACCTTTGGCTCTTCTTTCTAATACCATCACAGGAACGTCAAATTCTCTTCTCGCGGTTTTGTAAGCCATACCATCTCTAATGCCTTTTGCATTTGTTCTTCAGGCCTCTTTTGGCGATTAGATTTACGTTTATAAATTCTCGGCATGATCTGTAAACAAAAACTATTAATGGGGTAAAATGATTCCAGGGATCATTTTAGACACACAGAGGGGATCATTTCACCCCAAATACCAAATTACAAAATATCGATCAAAACAAAACTTTAACATACCGCGTGCGATGATCGAACATTGCTTAAATATTAGCTAACTGCTACTAATACCCGCAAATGAAACAACATTTCAATGAACACTTACATGTAAAAAAAAGAAAGTCAAAAAACATGCCAAGCACTCGCACCGCATTGACATTTTACAGGTAACTCGCAGGGGCGCAGGGGAACATGTTTCATGTATATTTGGATAGATGGTACAAACTGTTTCTGATTTACGGCGGGGGATCATTTGACCCTTAGGGATCGTATTACCTCACTTTCCCCTAATCCTGAAGAGTGTGTTGATTTGGCAATGCCGAATTAAAGGAGTATCACCACAGAATTTTCAATTATTTTTTTTGCTCTAGAGAAAAAACATTGAATCGCTAAATACCACCCCCTTCCACAATCGGTTTTCTAAACCTTCAATGCACATTTGGCAAATTTTCATCACATGGCCCCCCCCAAAAAAAATTTTGCTTCGGTCGTCCCTGGTCACTGCGGCAGGTGCGTCGGTGGCTTGAAACAGGTTAGGTTCACTTCAAGTGTCGGACCCTGTAGTTGATAGTTTAAAAAAAGTTACAGTTCACTGCGAACTCAAGGACTATTGTGCCCCCTTACAGATCTGTTCTGACCACATCTTTCACAGTTCGCCTTCCAGTTCCAGATATCTGATGAAATCCAGTATCTGTGAAGGCTTCCTCACTCTTACAAGTTTCTCGCCCAAGCCATTCTCTCCTTAGTCTCGCAATGCCAAAGCATTCCATGACTATGATGAATGGGGGTTTCTTCCTCCTCCCCACAGAACTTATACTCGTCAGTGTCGGACAATCCCATCCTCAACAGGTGCTTTCTAAGGCGACAGTGATCATTTGGATCTTGTTGTTTCATAGTTCCGAAGGAACTTAATGGAATGATCCATCCCTGGAGGATTCCGCCGGAGTTTTTCCCTCTCGGCTTTCTCCTTCTCCAGAAACTCCTTCTTATTGGTACATTTACCTATACCACAGAAGGGTTCTGCGCCAATGAGTGACATTCGTGCGCCCTCTTTGGAAAGTGTATTGGCCTCTTCGTTTCCTTTGATTCCCGAATGGCCTGTTGAAAAGACCTTATTTTTCTTGCCTACCTCATTGAATTTGTTCCGGCACTCCCAGATCATCTTTGAGTCCGTGACGTAGGTGTTTTAGTAGCAGCTTGACTATCTGAGTGTATGACACTTCTGATAGTTTCTTTCCAGATTTATATCTAGACATGTTTCAATAACTAAGATTTCTGCTTGAAAGACGCTCATACAGGAGCCTAGCGACAGTGCACACTTGGTACCTGGCCCGTATATCCCAGAGACAGCTCCTGTAAAAGTTTTTGAAGCATTTTACGGTATTTTCTTTGAAGTTATAGTCGGTGTACTCCTGTTCCCATTCCTCTCCTTTACTTAGGAATGTCCTGAAGTTTTCATCAGTGCTCACTTTCTTGATCATTACATCACTAGTGAGGTTCGCAAAATGAGATGTAGTTCTTCAGAGAGGACCAGACTCTCTGATTATTTATTCTCTCATGACCTGTACCTTCGTTAGATATTCTGAGGATAGCCTCATGGGCTACCCTATCAATCACTAGATGTAGAGGTGTGAGATCCGTAATGACCTCAAATACCCTGTAGATAGCCTCTAAACGTTGTAAAAATATGTACCGGGTTTTTCACTATAATTTGACCCCCCCTTCAACTTTGTTACTGAAGGAGATACAAAAAAATGTTTCGTATAAAAGTTTTACGAAATCAACTGAGGTTTTTTGACTCGAGTCCAGAAACAGAAATATATACAGGGTGACCAACATATTGATGGCAACTTCATTATTTCAAATGGACCACCCTGTATATTTTTCCATATTTGGTTAGCTCTTTTTCCGCTGATTTCGAATATGTAACATATGTTGGTCTATCTTTCATGTTCTGAGCACCACAGAGTTGCAATTTTCAATAACCATCTGGCATAGCGTTTTGGAAGTTCGTGAATATTCAAGTAGCCAATTTGATCTTTGGATTGGTAATGGCGCACCCATTTTGTGGCCACCAAATAGTCCCGATTTAACACCGTTGGACACGTTTTTAAAGTCGTTCCTGAAGGAAAAAATTTACTTCAGCAATAATGACAATCAATGAAAGCGGATAATATTAATGATATAAAATCAACCAATATTAAACCCATAATTCGGAACTAATCCCATCAACGCACAAAGAATAATGATAATATTGTAATGATTAGAAACAAATTTTGAAGCTTTAATTTCTGACTTGAATCAAAGCCATAATCATGCTATCAAAAATAGTCTAAACAACTTGAGACAACTATATGAACTCACAACTATTTGCATTGAATGAAGGTGGTCATTTTGAGCTATTTCTTTAGTTGATGTTATTCTTACCATTCTACCATAGTTTATCATTTTTCATTAGTTAAGTAATTGTTAAGTATTCATTCTAAAAAAATAATTTTAAGTAGATTGTTTGGATATAAAGAATTTCGTAGGTATTTCAGATATTTTTTTATTCGGTGTCATCATTTCAAAACTTTGAAACTCTGAAAATAGAAGAGACACATCCACATACGCATTTATATTTGAGATCAGGAGGAAATAGCCTATCAAAAAAAGGAACAATATACAGGACAGGGTGTCCCATTTGAAAAAAAAAATCTTCCCATTGACGTTATTATAACTCCAAAAATGAGCATTTTCAGTAAACGCACTCTGCCACTTGTAAAATGATTACAGATCTTGACAGGTGGTTCTTGAAATTTGAAACTCTGTGGTTTTCAGAATAAAAGAGGTAGACCAACATAATATGTAACGTATTCAAAATCAGGGGAAAAAGAGCGAGCCAAACATGGAAAAATATACAGGGTGTTCCATTTGAAAAAATGAAGTTGTCATCAATATGTTGGCCACCCTGTATATATTTCAGTTTCTGGACTCATATAAAAAAACCTCAGTTGATTTCGTAAAACTTTTATACAAAACATTTTTTTGTATCTCCTTTTGTAACAAAGTTAAAGGGGGGGTCAAATTATAGTGAAAAACCCGGTACAGTTCCTCTTGGCTCACCCTTATAGTTAGTAAAAGTGCATCCAATAGTTGCCCTATCCGACGAACCGCCAATGCTGCATTTGCACCCTCTGGAGCGGGAAGTTCAATTTGGCAGCTCATAAACTTGCAATGTTTGCACGGAGGGTCGACACCTATTCCTGTGCCACTCACTTACATTCGAATTTCGTCATTCGGAATGGATTAAGGCGACAAATCGTCTCGAATTCGGGGCTCGACTTGGGGTGGATTGACGACTCGTTGACGTATCAACAGTTTTAATAAGAAGGGATGAACTCAAAACTTAGATATACAATGTGAAGGATATTGCAGGTTGATAAGTTGAGTAAATTTTGTTCAAGATATAAGCAGGCTTGAATAAGAAGTGAAATTTAGCTATTTCAGAAAGATTATCTCCTTGGTTATTGATATTGAAATAGAATGAAAAAGTCTGAGTATTTCTGAACCTTTAACAGTTGTAAAATCAAAGTTCAATTTCAGAAAAGGGAACTTGTGTTTCAGAATAGGAATATGTAATTCAGAAAACAGGAATTGAAATTCAGAATAGTCAATTTAATTTTGAAAAAACGAAATTGAAATTCATATTAGGAAGTTGGAATTCTGAAAAAGAAAGTTGTAATTCATAAACGACAAATTGAAATTCAGAAAAGGAAAATTATAATTCAGAAGTTATCATTCCAATTTTAGAAAATGTATTAAATTTAGCTTTTTCAGAAAGATTATCTCCATGGTTATTGACATTGAAATAGAATGAAAAAGTCTGAGTATCTCTACACCTTTTACAGTTGTTATTCACAAAATCAAAATTCAATTCCGAAAAGGGAACTTAGAATTTAGGAATATGTAATTCAGAAAAAAGAATTGAAATTCAGAATAGTCAATTTAATTTTGAAAAAACGAAATTGAAATTCCTATTTGGAAGTTGGAATTCTGAAAAAGAAAGTTGTAATTCATAAACGACAAATTGAAATTCAGAAAAGGAAAATTATAATTCAGAAGTTATCATTCCAATTTTAGAAAATGTATTAAATTTAGCTTTTTCAGAAAGATTATATCCATGGTTATTGACATTGAAATATAATGAAAAAGTCTGAGTATCTCTACACCTTTTACAGTTGTTATTCACAAAATCAAAATTCAATTCCGGAAAAGGGAACTTGTATTTCAGAATTTAGGAATATGTAGTTCAGAAAAAAGGAATTGAAATTCAGAATAGTCATTTAATTTTGAAAAAACGAAATTGAAATTCATATTAGGAAGTTGGAATTCTGAAAAAGAAAGTTGTAATTCATAAACGACAAATTGAAATTCAGAAAAGGAAAATTATAATTCAGAAGTTATCATTCCAATTTTAGAAAATGTATTAAATTTAGATTTTTCAGAAAGATTATCTCCATGGTTATTGACATTGAAATAGAATGAAAAAGTCTGAGTATCTCTACACCTTTTACAGTTGTTATTCACAAAATCAAAATTCAATTCCGGAAAAGGGAACTTGTATTTCAGAATTTAGGAATATGTAATTCAGAAAAAAGGAATTGAAATTCAGAATAGTCAATTTAATTTTGAAAAAACGAAATTGAAATTCAGAAAAGGAAAATTATAATTCAGAAGTTATCATTCCAATTTTAGAAAATGTATTAAATTTAGCTTTTTCAGAAAGATTATCTCCATGGTTATTGACATTGAAATAGAATGAAAAAGTCTGAGTATCTCTACACCTTTTACAGTTGTTATTCACAAAATCAAAATTCAATTCCGGAAAAGGGAACTTGTATTTCAGAATTTAGGAATATGTAATTCAGAAAAAAGGAATTGAAATTCAGAATAGTCAATTTAATTTTGAAAAAACGAAATTGAAATTCATAGTAGGAATTCTGAAAAAGAAAGTTGTAATTCATAAACGACAAATTGAAATTCAGAAAAGGAAAATTATAATTCAGAAGTTATCATTCCAATTTTAGAAAATGTATTAAATTTAGCTTTTTCAGAAAGATTATCTCCATGGTTATTGACATTGAAATAGAATGAAAAAGTCTGAGTATCTCTACACCTTTTACAGTTGTTATTCACAAAATCAAAATTCAATTCCGGAAAAGGGAACTTGTATTTCAGAATTTAGGAATATGTAATTCAGAAAACGGGAATTGAAATTCAGAATAGTCAATTTAATTTTGAAAAAACGAAATTGAAATTCATATTTGGAAGTTGGAATTCTGAAAAAGAAAGTTGTAATTCATAAACGACAATTGAAATTCAGAAAAGGAAAATTATAATTCAGAAGTTATCATTCCAATTTTAGAAAATGTATTAAATTTAGCTTTTTCAGAAAGATTATCTCCATGGTTATTGACATTGAAATAGAATGAAAAAGTCTGAGTATCTCTCTACACCTTTTACAGTTGTTATTCACAAAATCAAAATTCAATTCCGGAAAAGGGAACTTGTATTTCAGAATTTAGGAATATGTAATTCAGAAAAAAGGAATTGAAATTCAGAATAGTCAATTTAATTTTGAAAAAACGAAATTGAAATTCATATTAGGAAGTTGGAATTCTGAAAAAGAAAGTTGTAATTCATAAACGACAAATTGAAATTCAGAAAAGGAAAATTATAATTCAGAAGTTATCATTCCAATTTTAGAAAATGTATTAATTTAGCTTTTTCAGAAAGATTATCTCCATGGTTATTGGCATTGAAATAGAATGAAAAAGTCTGAGTATCTCTACACCTTTTACAGTTGTTATTCACAAAATCAAAATTCAATTCCGGAGAAGGAAACTTGTATTTCAGAATTTAGGAATATGTAATTCAGAAAACGGGAATTGAAATTCAAATAGTCAATTTAATTTTGAAAAAACGAAATTGAAATTCATATTTGGAAGTTGGAATTCTGAAAAAGAAAGTTGTAATTCATAAACGACAATTGAAATTCAGAAAAGGAAAATTATAATTCAGAAGTTATCATTCCAATTTTAGAAAATGTATTAAATTTAGCTTTTTCAGAAAGATTATCTCCATGGTTATTGACATTGAAATAGAATGAAAAAGTCTGAGTATCTCTACACCTTTTACAGTTGTTATTCACAAAATCAAAATTCAATTCCGGAAAAGGGAACTTGTATTTCAGAATTTAGGAATATGTAATTCAGAAAAAAGGAATTGAAATTCAGAATAGTCAATTTAATTTTGAAAAAACGAAATTAAAATTCATATTTGGAAGTTGGAATCTGAAAAAGAAAGTTGTAATTCATAAACGACAAATTGAAATTCAGAAAAGGAAAATTATAATTCAGAAGTTATCATTCCAATTTTAGAAAATGTATAAATTTAGCTTTTTCAGAAAGATTATCTCCATGGTTATTGACATTGAAATAGAATGAAAAAGTCTGAGTATCTCTACACCTTTTACAGTTGTTATTCACAAAATCAAAATTCAATTCCGGAAAAGGGAACTTGCATTTCAGAATTTAGGAATATGTAATTCAGAAAACAGAAATTGAAATTCAAATTAGGAAGTTGTAATATTCAGAAACGACAAATTGAAATTCAGTAAGAGAAAATTAGGTATAATCAGAGACTGTCTCTGGTATAATTCAGAAGTTATCATTTCAATTTCAGAAAATGCATTACGAAGGAAGCAGGAGACATATCTTTCAAGTATTTACATACTTCGAGAGTCTACAATGCCCACACCATTATTATTATTTTGCGCTACCCATTTTGAATGAAGTCATTTCAGTGATTCAGCCTCCCCAATTTGAATTACAGACATATTATTAGGCACGCATAGGTATGAATATTCATACATATTTATTAATTCTGAAATACATTCAACCAATTCTCAAGTACAATTTCCTTTATCTGAATTACAATTTTCTTTTTCTGACTTACAAGTTAGGGTGAGAGGTTCAGTTGTTGACACCCTTATAGTGATTGAGACTGTGCATAATTCTACAATAGATAAATAAACTTATTAATAACTAGCAGACCCAACAGACGTTGTTCTGTATACACAAAAAAATTCATTCGATTCGATCGAGCCGTTTAGTTGCAGAGTAGATGAATAACCTGAATAACGACTTCAGCGCCATCTGTTGATCTGATGTGTGGTCATAAACATACGGGCATAGGCAATCCAAAATACATTCATACAAAACATCCCTCACACTTCGGTACCTTCTCCTAGCCGCCTAGTGCCTACCTCGGAGACATTTTGATGCGATTTCATCTTCAACCTGCCATATCTTTTGATGTATTCATCATAATTGAATGATGTAAGAGGCAATTTCGTTCTAAATTAAATACTGGGTATGAACGACGTATATTCAATTGGATAAGGATCAATAGCGTCTTCATAAAAAAATACTCACAAATAATGCATAATTTTGAAAAACATTCGGATACCTTTAAAAGGTAATACCGAGTAAACCTTGAAAGATAGATATATGCTATCCCGGACTTTTTTGTAGAACTATTGAAGATGTGAATTTCCGTCATACATTGTTTCCATGTACGTCTTACGGTTTTTGCAGCGCACCTGAAAATAGCTGATCATGGCTGATTTTGGTACTCATATTTATTATCATTGAAGTTATAGTAGGTTTCCTCGAATTTCTCGGGTGAAAAGTATAGCCTATGTTACTCAGGGATAGTGTAGCATTCTAAGGGTGAATAATTATTGAAATCTCTAGTAGCTTATGAGTAAACTCGTATCAAACCCTCAAACCCACAAACATACAAATCTTTCCTCTTTATAATATTAGTATAGAAGTATAAAGTATAAGTATAATATTAGTAAAGATATAGATCAATCTCTACAAACGCCCTATTGACCACTTTTTTCTATAACCTATCGTTTTGAAAATATCTCTAATAAAGTTGGGAGGAGATGAAAAATTACATTTTTTCATCTTCTAATGAAAATAAATCGGTCTGTGCTCATTCGATCAGGACGATTGATACCTCATTTATAGGTTAATTAATTCTCTACAAACGCCCTATTGACCAGTTTTTTCTAAAACTACCGTTTTTAGCAGAATCCGTACCAACTTAAGACACCGGGATCTGAATAAGATCAGTTTTCAGAATATGAAGAAAAAAATGAACAAAAAACTTTCCAAATTCACGAATTATAAATGAGATTCATAGAAACTTCCTGAATATGATAAAAATATTTTCATTTATTCGAAGTTTTTAAATGAAACTTGAATAATTTATTCTCTATTAACAAATACTCGTAAATACTTAGCACTAACATCCATATTTATACAACTTCATTGATATATTCCAGGATCAACAAACAAAGACATCGAAGAAATTTCATTTGAAATAGTTAGTTGATTGCATTTTCAATGAAACTTGCGATTGATTGCATTATTCCAATCATTCCCTCGAGTTCTAACACTTCCATCCCGCAAATGCAATGGAAATTCTCCGCTGTGACGTCACATCTCGATGGGCCGGCCTACCGGTGTTTGTGTATATCGTGCTCGGAGACGCAATTCGATTTTGGTGCGATTTCATCTTCAACCTGCCATATCTTTTGATGTATTCATCATAATTGAATGATGTAAAAGGCAATTTCGTTCTATATTAAATACTGGGTATGAAGGACATATTTAATTGGATAAAGATCAACAGCGTATTCATAAAAAAATACTCCCAAATAATGCATAATTTTGAGAAACATTCGGATACCTTTAAAAGGTGATACCGAGTAAACCTTGAAAGATAGATATATGCTATCGCGGACTTTTTTGTAGAACTATTGAAGAGGTACATTTCCGTCATACATTGTTTCCATGTACGTCTTACGGTTTTCGCAGCGCACCTGAAAATAGCTGATTTTGGTACTCATATTTATTATCATTGAAGTTTTAGTAGGTTTCCTCAATTTTCTCGGGTGAAAAGTATAGCCTATGTTACTCAAGGATAATGTAGCATTCTAAGGGTGAAAGAATTATTGAAATCGGTCCAGTAGCTTATGAGTGATCTCGTATCAACGCCACAAACACACAAACACACAAACATACAAATCTTTCCTCTTTATAATATTAGTATAGACTAGTATAGATTAATTGATAATTATTTATCTATGAATGTGCACATAAAGAGTTTTCAAATAAGAGGTGTTATTTCGATATTCAAAGAAGAATGCAATTTTTCAATATAAATGATCGGATGTTTATTTCATTCATTTCGGCAAGCTATGCCGTTAATCACGCAAACGACCACCACGACCATACTTACTGGACCATTTCCTTTTAATGATATTTTCCATAACCAGATCGCAAAGAGGCTGCCCTATGTCCCCCGATAGCCTCACGAAATCTTTGAGGTCTTGAATCGACGCTGGGCTAATGGCGTAAACCTTCTCTTTCACGTGGCCCCAAAGGAAGAAGTCACAAGGTGTTAAAACACAAGATCTCGGTGGCCAATTGTGATCACCTCTTCGAGAGATAACACGGTCCGGAAACTTTTCCCGCAAAAGATCAATGGTTTCGTTGCTTGTGTTGCGCGTAGCTTAGGGCTGCCATACGTCCCGGTACGCCGGGACACGTCGCGGTTTGAAGCATTGAGTCCCGGTGTCCCCGTCAGTTATTCCATTGTCCCGGTCAGTAATTTGAATTTGGTTGTTATGCTGTAATTTTTTCATATCTCTAACCGTTTTCGAGGAAAAAATTATTGAAAGATTGTGCTAAATAAAAAAATAATAGAAATACTCGACACGTACAATGATGGAGACTGTTAAAAATAGCTCGCAATCCAAATTTGAACTGAATATCTAAAAAACTGCAGGAGTTTTGAAGAAAAAACAAATTTTTTTTGGAAATTTCAACACCCTGTAGCTCCGTAACGAAGCTTTTACGGACCCATGTTTATATAAACTTTTTTTCTTGAAATTATATGTAGGTTCACCCCCTCCATTTGTGACATACTATTATGTACCAACCTGTATGTATAACACCTATATAGATCTTTAAGATGAGCTTTTTTGCACGGTATATTAACCAATTTTTGTGACACTTGTCCCGGTAGATGCTCCAACATTTATGGCAGCCCTAGCGTAGCTCCGTCTTGTTGAAAGTAAACGTTGTCCAGATCAATACTATCCAATTTCGGACATAATTCCAAAGGACGACGAGGAATGGACAAACCTGGGTGTTCTTCAACACTTTCGGCTACAGCAGAAATATTCTCGGCTGCTCTTGAGCGACGTGCACGGGTTTTATTCTTCACATCACTAACTTGTCCCAACAGCTCGAATTTTTCCACCAATTTCTTTATTGCGGACCGACAAGGTGCTTTCACGACGACCCAATAATGTTCGAGTTTTACGAACCGTCTCTGCCAAATTTTCACCATTTTTATAGTGAATTTTAATTACTTCAATGCCTTCTTGTAGCGTGTATCGT
Organism: Propylea japonica; assembly: GCA_013421045.1. Taxonomy (NCBI): domain Eukaryota; kingdom Metazoa; phylum Arthropoda; class Insecta; order Coleoptera; family Coccinellidae; genus Propylea; species Propylea japonica. Next base: position 50,560,181 of record CM024240.1, read on the forward strand.
TCCATTTTTATTAATGACGTAGTTTCTACTTGTCAAGTGTCAAAAAATGACAGCTTCAAACGTGAGATCAACCGAAATAGCCTTTATATACCGATCTAATCTAAACTATTGGCGCTACCTAGGTTTTTTCTTCATCTCCACATATTTCTGAATGTTTTATTTCTATTAGGTCAAGTTCAATTTCCTCAAGTTATCATTCTGAAAAGGCAAGCATTAGATATTCGGTGCGAAATTTTGCAGTAGTGTCAATATTAAGTGTATGTTAAAGTTCAATTATAAGGATAGCGACTGCACATAATTGCGTATATTTTTACATGCCTATTTCAAAGAAAAAAAGTTGAGGAACCGCTTTTTCTAGTCCAGAATGACATACAGTGTAAAGCAAAAAAGTCAGGATTGATTTAAATGTGGAGGAATCCTGTATGTGGCGCTCTCTATTAGTAATCTAAAAACTGATAGGTCGATAGGATATTTGGATTTGGCATCATACAAAACCTCCGCATATCACGTTTTGTTCAATTTTTACCTCTTTGTCCAAAGTTATTTAAAAAAATAAAAAAATAAACTTCACGCCCTGTATTTCTTAAAGGAAACAGTTTTTGGACATATTTTATGGTCCTCTATCGCGTGGCACTATGCATGGTGCTTTTTCCCTGACCCCCTGTAGATGAACCGAAATTATTTCTGTATTGGATTGGGAAAACGAACAGATATTGTTAATGAATTTCTTCATCTCTTTGAGATGAAGATAATTTGATTTTCAAGAGCATCGAGTGAAGGTTCCATTCTTCTGAAAAAGTTCAAGTTGATCTAATCAACGGTTCAATAATAATCAGCATTATAATCGTTGAACGATGGAAAATATCGTCACGTCGATTAAGTCCACTAAAAAGTCAGGAAACGTTTAAGAATCCATTGTTCAAGATCTGCTTCCTTCCTTTCAGCGTTCCACACCATTTCCTCACAACCATTTCTTTACTATCGCTTTTATCAGATACTTTATGTGCATTGAGCCGCTCTTTCTTTCATTCTCAGCTATTGAAATTGTTCAAATCAGAATCAGAGTCTTTCATCTGGTTAATTTACGCTCTTTTATGACGAACAAGAACGTATCCTTTCTGCCGCGCTGAAAGGATTTGAAGTCTAATTATCTGTACCTATACGTCGGATAACCAGAACAAAAATCATTTTGGATTTGAGAAAAATCATTCAATAAAATGTGATAAACAGTCGATAATGCAAATATACTCGATGGTATGTTTTCGAGTTATAGACCATTTAGTCCGGTCTATTTAGACATTCGAAGTTACATAAAGTCCCAACAAGCTGAATTTCTGTGAAGTTGTTCAAAACATAATTATAAACAATGTCTAAAAGTTCCCCATCATTTCCCTGTGAGGAAAAAATTTTATTCGTGGTCAAATGTCAAAAAAATGAGTTTTTCGCGATTTTCAGCAAAACGGTAAGTTTTATCATAAAAGTACCTCAGACAAAAATTGTAGATCATAAAATTATCTATAAAAAATATATCAATACTTTTTTTCTTGCGAGCCACCATTTCTGAGATATAACGATTCAAAAAGTTATAAAAGTCGTTATCGTCATAATATGCACACGTTTTCACGCCACCTTTGAGGTAGTGTACTTAGCGCGTAGTTATAACTTTTTGAATCGTTATATCTCAGAAACGGTGGCTCGTAAGAAAAAAAGTATTGATAATTTTATGATCTACAATTTTTGTATGAGGTACTTTTATGATAAAACTTACCGTTTTGCTGAAAATCGCGAAAAACTCATTTTTTTGACATTTGACCTCGAATAAAATTTTTCCCTCACAGGGGAATGATGAGGAACTTTAAGACATTGTTTATAATTATGTCTTGAACAACTTCACAGAAATTCAGCTTGTTGGGACTTTATGTAACTTCACTCTCATTTTTTGGTCTAAATAGACCGGACTAATTACACAGGTTTCCAAAAATAAATGGGTAGTCCTGGAATACTGAAAAACTATTTGGCGATATGAAAAAAAAAGCTCGTTCATTGGTGAAGCAATAAGACTTTTACCTCAAAATTTAATATGGGACTTGAGATTGATACCGAATACATCAGGGTGGTGCAGATCGTAACCAAGAAATTTTAACCACGTATTCTTAAACAAAAATAAGCCCCAGTTTGTCATATAAACATATGTCGAGAAATGTTTCCTTTCCGAGATACGGGGTGTTAAAATTTTAGAAAAAAATGTTTTTATTAAAAACTTTCACACTGCTTCAAATATTTCCATATAATTCAAGACATAGGTTTTGAGCGTCAAGGAGCACTTTTTGCATAATATAATTTCTTTTCTATTCTACCAGTGGCTTCGTTCTGCAGCGAGACTGAATATTTTTAGATAAAAAAATGATACGCCACTGATTTTTCCGACAATAAAAATTACTATTCAAATCCTTATTTGATTTGGTGCAAATTCGGCCTCCTTACTTTTTGCTATGGGAGGCACCGTTTCCGGTTTAAAAAAACTAAACATATTCTCTTGCATGAAGAAATCGTCAAAATTGGATATAGCAAAATTGTCTTATTATTATTATGTACCTACATTACAACATTTCATTTCGATTGGTTTCGTTTTGTCAGAGATATTAAGGAACAAAAATTTTGAATGGCCATATTTTATGAAACGCCCTGTATGATTTGGCTGGTTAACGAACTTAGCCGAAGCATTTGGGAGCCGAACCCTGAAAATCTCAAGACGGCCGGACGGCGCCCCACATGGACATAATTGATTTTGACCATGAACTGTCATCAGGAGTCGAATCCTATCGTTTGAGGCCATTTTCAGCTCAAATTCGAAGATTACAGACATTTGGGAAAAACGATATAACACTCGTTTAAGTAGAACGGGCGCTAAAAAACACAAAAAAATAATAATTTATCAGCAGAAACATATTCTATTCGAAAGGCGTTTTCGGATACTTACTCGATCCGTAACCTTCGCGTTCGTTTACCTAACCCAAACATCCAAGTATCCAACCCGTGTTCGGAAAGTACGGTGTTATTAACTGGCGCACTGCAGTTTAATTTTGTATTTGAAAAGGGTGGGAATAAGTCTTCTATCTTTTCTTAGTAATTTCATATATTCTATTTCTAAAAATTATGGAAAGACAAGAGAATTTGGCTCAGTGTAAAATGTGTGGTTCCATGAGCCGAGAAAATAATGTGAAACATCTTCTTCATAACTTTGTATGCAGATCTTTCTGCGTTAAAGCTGAGGCTTTCTTTAGTTCTTTGATATAGGTACCTACTCAAAGATAACGTTGAACATGCGAGAGTACATCAGAAATTATAATGAAGATTTTACAGAAGCCAATAAATCCAAGCGAAGCTAGAGACAATCAGTAAATAAACTGGAACTGAAAAAATAATTTTCTACTTCTTCAACATATAGGTATACTCAAAAATAACATTAATCATGTGCAGCGCGTGCCCCGCACGTGGGCGGTAATCAGCAGGGGCGGCGGCCAGTGCTATTATATTTTATAATAAAACTTCTGGGTACATTGAAGACTATGGCTGTATCCCAAACTAGCATCTTTGGAACTCACTTCTTTGAAAACAATAATGGCAATGTTGTAACCGTGAATTCGGAGCGCTATTTCGGAATTATAACCAACTTCCTGAATTAAGACGAAGTCTCGAGAAATCTGACGCTAACATGTCCCAATGATAATCAACTGTCAAACGACTCGGCTCTTCTCTTCACTACCTAGATGAGCGGGTGTCCATTTGATTAAATGCAAACTTCTCCGGCGGAAAACGACGCGTCACTTCTGAACGCTTCGCTTCTTCCAAGTGCGCGTTTAATCTGTCCAGCGTCTAATGCGGCCCATACACAAGCTACTTTTTCGGCGTTCTGGCAGCTAGCGTTTTGCGAGCGTCCTAGACGCTCGTGCAATTTTGACGACACACAAGCGTCTCAGTAGCTCACCGATCGCTGACGAGAGATCGAGTTATACGATCAGTCTCTGCCAAATTTTCACCATTTTCATAGTGAATTTTAATAATTTCAATGCGTTCTTGAAGCATGTATCGTTCCATTTTTATTGATGGCGTAGTCCCTTTATAAGTTATGTTAATGTTTAGAAACATTAACGTATGTAGAGCTAGAGGAAGCCATTTGGCATTATTTTTCGTACATAAATGTCACAACTGATATTTCAATTAACAATAAAAAGTTTTTGAAAATGAATGCAAATTAGATATTTTATATATCCCCAAAAAAGACACGTAATTTCAAACATTCTTTATGTTATTAAGCGATCTTAGCAGAGTGTCGCTTATAGGTCGATTTTAGGAAATGAAACCTCCCGGTTGGCCAAACGATTGAACTCTTTTTGCACCCGACTTTTCCGTAGCTCGTAACTTTTTGTATTCTTTACGGAATGAGTCTCGGAGGCTTTTTATTTTTTTCTTTACGAAACCAATATCGCATTCATCGTTATATTGTTTACATAAAGCGTACAATTCTTCGTAGGCTTTATTTTTTAGTGTTCTGTTCGAATATTCTTTGCTGTTAATCATCCACAAACTTATTCTTTTTAAATAGTTCTATAAAATTTGTAAGGAATTCTTCCGAATGTGGAAATCTTGCATGATTCTCTGTCATTGTAGACGCTCTCACACACACACAAGCGTTTTTCATGCGTTTCGCCGGCTATCTTGACGCTAAAATCAAACACGTTTGATCTTGGCGTCGGCGTTGCGTCAGCTCGGCGACTCGCCAGCGTGGCAGCGAATAGACATACACAGGCGTTTTTCGGGCTACTTTTGGGCGTTTTGGTCGCTTGCGGTGACGCTAGCTGCCAGAACGCCGAAAAAGTAGCTTGTGTATGGGCCGCATTACGATCGCCTCTTCCCTTCGCGTCGCGTCGCCTAGATGGGCGGGTCTCCATTTGATTAATTCTAACTTCTTCGCTTCGGCGACAAATCACGCTCAGTCACTTGACTCGCCTCTGCGCCCAAGTTAGCGTCAACCTAAATGCGGCCCATACACAAGCTACTTTCTCGGCGTTTTGGCAGCTAGCGTCGCCGCAAGCGACCAAAACGCCCAAAAGTAGCCCGAAAAACGCCTGTGTATGTCCATCCGCTGCCACGCTGGCGAGTCGCCGAGCTGGTCGCAACGCCGGACGCCAAGATCAAACGTGTTTGATTTTAGCGTCAAGATAGCCGGCGAAACGCTTGAAAAACGCTTGTGTGTGTGTTGAGCGTCTAGAATGGCAGAGAATCATGCAAGAATTGCACATTCAGAAGAATTTATTACAAATTTTATAGAACTATTTGAAAAGAATAAGTATTGGTGGGTGATTAAGAGCAAAGAATATTCGAACAGAAGACTAAAGAATAAAGCCTACGAAGAATTGTTACTTGTTAGCTTTATGTAAACAATAAAACGATGAATGCGATATTGATTTCGTAAAGAAAAAAATTAGAAGCATCCGAGACTCATTCCGTAAAGAATACAAAAAGTTACGAGCTACGGAAAAGTCGGGTGCAAGTACGGATGACATTTTAAACCTTTATCGTCAGCGATCGATGAGCTACTGAGACGCTTGTGTGTGGTGAAAATTGCACGAGCGTCTAGGACGCTCGCCAAACGCTAGCTGCCAAAACGCCGAGAAAGTAGCTTGTGTATGGGCCGCATAACACAGCCAGAGCAACTACATCTCATCTGCGAATCTCCCTAGTGATGCAATGATTAAGAAAGTAATCACTGAGAAAAACTTCATGACATTGCTAAGTAAAAGAGATGATTGGAAACAAGAATACACCGACTATAATCTCAAAGAAAATACCGTAAAATGGTATACAGATGGTTCCAAAACCTCTACAGGAGCAGGCGCCGGGATATACGGGCCAAGCACCAAGTGTGCACTGTCGCTGGGCCCCTATATGAGCGTCTTTCAAGCGGAAATCTTAGCTATTGAAAGATGTCTAGATATAAATCTAGAAAGAAACTATCAGAAGTGTGATATAGCAATACACTCAGATAGTCAAGCTGCTATTAAAGCACTGAGCTCCTACGTCATCGATTCTAAGATGATCGGAGTGCCGGAACAAACTCAACGAGGTAGGCAAGAAAAATAAGGTCTTTTTAATCTGGGTTCCCGGCCACTCGGGAATCGAAGGAAACGAAGAGGCCAATACACTCGCCAAAGAGGGCGCACAAATGTCACTCTTTGGCCAGAACCCTTCTGTGGTATATCTAAATGTACCTATAAGAAGGAGTTTCTGGAGAAGGAGAGAGCCGAGAGGGAAAAGCTCTGGCGGAATCTCCCAGGGATGGATCATTCCACTGAGTTCCTTCGGAACTTTGAGACAGCGGGATCCAAAAGATATCTGGATCTTGGTAAGAAGCAATTGCACCTCCTCACTGGCTTTCTTACAGGACATTGTCGCCTTAAGAAGCACCTGTTGAGGATGGGATTGTCGGACACTGACGAGTGTAGGTTCTGTGGGGAGGAGGGAAGAACCCCCATACACCTAGTCACGGAATGCCTTGGCATTACGAGCCTGAGGAGGAAATGCCTTGGACAAGAAACTTGTAAGAGTGAGGAACTAGCCTCGTTGAAGTCTTCACAGTTACTAGATTTCATTAGATCTCTGGAACTGGAAGGCGAGCTGTGAAGGTTTTTTGGCCAGAACAGCTCTGTAAGGGGCACAATAGACCTTAAGGTCGCAGTGGACTGTAACCCCTCAGTAAACTATCAACTAACTATCAACTATCAAGTTAGCGTCAACCTTAACACAGCCAGAGCAACGATGAGTGTTATAAGTTCTCTCTTCCTTATAGCCGCATCATCCAGGTTCTTCTGGTCTCTAGATTTGGCCATATGCAACTTTATTTCTGTAAGGATACCTCAAAGCACGTATTTACCAGAACAAGCCTCGAACATTTGAGGAATCGAAGGAAGCTATTCGCGTGGAAAGAGTGAATAAGAACAAATGAGCAGAGAAAAATATTCGTCGATATACGGCTGATGGATAAACTTCGTGTTTGTTGTCCAAGGTTTCTGCATTATCGACACAGGCTAGTTCGAGATGGAGCTAGTAAGATTCAATTCTTATTAGTTGACTGCCAAAACTTATAACCTGATCCTAGAGTAGTTTGGGTCGTTTGAGTCCGCTGCACTAATGACGGCCAAAAAGCTAGAAACAAATATCACCTCCATGCAGTTCTTTTTACGACAGGTATGAATAGCTCAGGAGTCTGAGTTTAATATTTGCTGATTGGTCGATAGCCATTTGTATTGCTGCAATAAAACACAGTTACTACTACTATTTGCTGATTTATCGACGAATGTTCTTATTTGTTCATCTTTGGCAGTTGCCCTGAAACCTTGACTGGTTGGAAAAAGGTATCAGAAACTTCCAAGAAAGACCCCAGCAGTGTATCGCGAACGAAGAGAGCTATATTATGTTATTATACATTATGTTATTATACACTCAGAAAGTTCCAAAAACGCTTTGAAATTCTGAATCCAAATATATCAAAAAAAAAATTTGTCAGTAAAAATCACCGAGGTTATGATTTTTCTGCCGCACCCTGTATGTTGTCCATGGATGATTCTGCTTCTAAAAACTCACTCATGGGCTGTGAACCCTGAAGCACTGTGGGAAATCTTGGAGTTTTCATCAAAGATGAAAAAACTCCTCCTTAAGCAGAGCAGAATCTGCACGATCTTTATCCACAGAGAAAACGGAGAGACCAGCTCATAGACTAGAACACGCAGGAACCAAAGAATCCGTTTATTGGTTCATATTAAAAATCAAAACAAAATCACAAATTTTTTAGATGTTTTATCTTACAATACTTTCCATTGATGAATAATAAAAACAATGTACATTGTACAAGATCTAGTATACAAAATAATAACAGGGATTTCACTCACAAATTTTGAATTTATCTCATAATTGATTCAGATTGAATTTGATGATTATAATTACGGTTATTGTAATTAATGACCTATATAATTATGAACTTAAATGCCTTATGAACTGAAGTTTGCAACAAATTCAGCCACAATCTTCTTCATCTGTGCATCTGTAGCATCTGTGATTTTGTTTTCCTTTGCGATACTTTCCAAAACGTCTTTGTGGTTAGTCCTGAAAACGTTCGGTAATTAAATATAACCAGTAATTAATATGAACTGGAATGAAGATTCAGAAGGAAAATAAACAAACACTAATTTTTGAAAAATTTTCAACTCACTTAATGTGTTGGGAGAATTCTTTCTCGAACTGTGTGATCTTGGTTGGGTCAACCTTATCAAGATGTCCTCTTACACCACAGTAAATGATGGCAACTTGTTCTTCAATGGCCATTGGTACATATTGACCTTGTTTCAACAATTCAGTAAGACGAACACCTCTGTTCAACAGTTGTTGAGTGGCAGCATCCAAGTCAGAACCGAACTGGGCAAAGGCAGCTACTTCACGATATTGAGCCAATTCCAGCTTCATGGAACCAGCAACCTAGCAAAGAAATTCAATTTAATACGTGTAAGATTGTGCTCCATCAGTGTGTTCAATGTGTTTCTCAACAATCAATATGAGTAAAATTTTTCATAGAATTTCAATATGACGAAATTAAACTCACTTGTTTCATGGCCTTGGTCTGGGCAGCAGATCCTACACGGGATACAGACAAACCTACGTTGATAGCTGGACGAATACCTTTGTAGAACAATTCAGTTTCCAAGAAAATTTGTCCATCAGTGATGGAGATTACGTTGGTTGGAATGTAAGCAGATACGTCACCAGCCTGAGTTTCAATGATGGGCAAAGCGGTCAAGGATCCACCTCCATGGGCATCAGACATCTTGGCGGCACGTTCAAGAAGACGGGAGTGAAGGTAGAAGACATCACCAGGGTAAGCTTCACGACCTGGTGGACGACGCAAAAGCAGTGACATCTGGAAGAAATTATTGAATAGATAAGAAAACTGCATTAGATGCTAGCAAATATGAATATATCCAGAAACGCAAATAACTCATTGGTCATGTGCTTTTGCACCTTTGTTCATTACTCTATAGTAGAAATCAGTAGAGCTGTCATCCGTTAGGATACTCTAATCTTCACTCCATGCAAAATACGTTTTGTAAGCTAAAAATTTAATTTAATGCATTTCTTTTCAGGTATCTTCCATGACCAATACGAAAACATCGAAATTCTAGTTTTTCATGATAAGTTTGGCACTACCGCAGGTGAATATGATACGATGTCTAAAGGATGACGTTCACTTGGGCGAAGAAGAGCAACGAGAGACCATGCGTCGAGAAGCCACCAGGAGAAATTCCTCCTAGCCTTGTCACATGCCGCCTCGAGAAATTTTACGCGCACAATCCTCTTCTCCGCACTTCTCTTAGCGCCGTCTAGATGAACGGGTGTCCATTTGATTCAATGCAAACTTCTCCGACGGAAAACGACCCGTGCCTTCCGGCGGAAAACGACGAGTCACTTCTGAACGCATCGCTCCAAGTGCGCGTTTAATCTGTCCAGCGTCTAACGATTCGCCTCTTCCCTTCGCGCCGTCTAGATGAGCGGGTCTCCATTTGATTCAATGCTAACTTTGTCAGCGGCAAATCACGCTTCGTCTTTTGACGCGCCTCTTCGCCCAAGTGAGCGTCAACCTTAAACGTAATTCGCCGAAGAAGGGTACGGTGTTGCCAAACTTACAAAGAATCTTTCGAATTTGTTTTTATGTGGTGACTCTAGAATTTCGATGTTTTTACATTCATTATTGAATATAAATGTTGAAAGAGGATTTATAAAATGAATAGGAGCAGCGTTTTTGATGTGGAAAAAGTGACCTGAAGATAAGATATTTTTGAAACTTTGGGTACCCGTATCTTTCAAACAAAGACAGATCGCCACCTGTTGGTTTCACTAATACAAATACATTTACAGCAAAATCTGATTGATGATATCTGCTGGACCCCAAAAGTCAAATTACCAATTTATCTAAATAACATTGCCTAAAAAATCCAAAGATGAAACGCCAAAATAATTATTTTCAATTAATTTTGCATTGATACTTCTACTGACACAAAATTCGTCTTAGAAAATAAGAATATATGATTGAAATTATTCATTCTTTTCTATTTAAGCCTGGTTCTCAGAGCTTCGTATTGTCGCCAGCGACAATCCCCACTACTCATCACATGAAACGGTACTTTATTTTCCCTAGCGCTGTCGCAGAAATGCAATGTGTAGTTGGTTTATTTCAACTACAGAAGGGGCGTGTCGCGACAGAGGGGAAGAGGGGAAGTTTTGTTGATATCTTCCGATTGGTTGAATTGCTGTCGCTGGCGACACTACGAAGCTCCGAGAACGAGGCTTTAGAGTGTAATATCTGAATCACAGAAGAAGAGTTGTTTGAATTGTTTTTGCCAAAATCAACTATTTCCAAATTTATTTACATATGGAACTCTACAAAGATAACGAAACTAAATTTAATCTTCTAATTTCAAGTTCTCTTCTCGTGCTAATGAAAGTTAAGAGATTGTTTATTCCATGCATAAAAGAACCAAGTAAATTATGTTGCTATTTGTCTTCATGAAACTAAACAATGATGTGGCAATACTTATTCAGTAAAATATAAATTCGCACCTGACGATAAGCCACAGCCTGTTTGGACAAGTCATCATAGATGATCAAAGCATGTTTTCCATTGTCACGGAAGTATTCACCCATGGCGCATCCAGAGTAAGGAGCCAGGTATTGCAGAGGTGCAGCGTCGGAAGCTGTGGCAGATACAATGATGGTGTATCCAATAGCTCCACTGTCTGTCAACCTCTTCAAGATTTGAGCGACAGTAGATCTTTTCTGACCAATGGCGACATAGATACAGTACAATTTCTTCTTTTCATCAGCGGCACTGTTGAATCGCTTCTGGTTGATGATGGTGTCGATGGCAAGAGCAGTTTTACTGTGAAATAATTAATACTTTCTAATTTTCCATGAAGGTATAGTTTTCCTCAAAATAATAGCAATTCGAAATGAGGAAAAGATGTTCTTGCGAAACAAGGTTTATGGGTGGCTTTTTCCACCCTTGCAGTCATAGAGGAACACCGCCAAAAATTTTTTGAATGCCTTTTCGTCTGCAAAAAATAACTACTTGATTTTTCAACAACTTGGTGTTGAAGAAAATACTTAACAACTGATTTTCAGGCGCCATCTTTAGGGGACTGTAACTAAGCAGGGCTAATTAACAAAAAAGTTGATATAATAGACCTAACCTATTTTTTGACAGGTAATCACCCCCTAATTTTTTCGCAACTATTCATGTACACCCTGTATACTTAAACAACATTGGTTAATTGCACTAGTTTAAAAATTATGAAATTGTAAATTTTGACAAGTCCAATTACAGTTTGGACATACAAACCACAGCAGATAAAAGAAATTTTGAAAAATCCCTCACATGAAATCAGTTGTCAAATTTGAATATTCTATGCATTTGTGAATTCAGATTTGCTATTTAAATATCAACTTTATAAGTGTTGTATAGTCCGTTCACGAAAGTTTGAGCGCATAGTAGGCGTTTGTTTATTTATCTGAAGTTGGCAGTATTTGCTGTCATAACGTAAAATAAAGTCAACGTTGCCGAATGCACTTGCAGCTTGCTAGTTATCAGAGAACTCTATGCAATATTGACAACATTGCGTATCAATCTGATAAGAAAGTAAACAACATAACCTAAAATTTTAATATACACAGTGGAATATGCCAAATTTCCATGGCCAACCGGCGGCTCAACCTTTCGTGAACGGACTATAGTTTTAATTTTTAGAAAAGGAAAGTTGAATTCATGAATGAGACCAGAATTTCTCTGGATATTCAAATTTGACTGATTGCTTTTCTTATATGAACAAGCATGCAGAAACTTCTGACTTAGTTATAACATTATTTAAAATTGTAATTGGTTTGGTAGATGTTATTAGAACTAGAAGAATATGGTTACAAATAGTTTGCTTTAATTCAACTGTCACCAAAACTATCAATTTTAATCAATTTAAATTTTCTTGAAGATGAGCTTTTGAAGTTTTGCACCCTGGGTTTGTGCTATTCTGATTCCATACCTAACCTGTGAATTTCAAATCGCTAGCTCTTTCTGTTTTGAAATGATGGTTTTTGATTTTAATTTTGGGAGATCTTCACAATGGATAGAATTACTTTAGATCTCAGATTCTCCATTAGCAAGTCCAACCTAGTCGATTAAGACCACTCACAGCTAAAATTTTGGTTAATTTAGGTAAAACTATAGCACGCTTTTTCTATTGAAACAAATACTGCAAATGTGCTTCTTTCAGAGAGTCTGGCGCTTATGCTAATGAAATATGGAAAAATTTTAAAAAGTTTGCAAATTAAGAATAAACAAGTTATGGAATAAACGTGGCAAATATCATGTTACAATCAAACAAGAATTCTATATTATTTACCCAGTTTGACGATCTCCAATGATCAACTCACGCTGACCACGACCAATGGGTACTAGAGAGTCGACAGCTTTGATACCTGTCTGCATAGGTTCCCTGACAGAAATACGGGGAATGATACCTGGAGCTTTGATACCTACACGGAAACGTTGCTTGGTGTTGATTGGACCTTTGCCGTCAATGGGGTTACCTAAAGATGAAATCCGTAAGTATCAGTCCATTTGAAATGAAAATGTTAAAATTACCCAAAGCATCAACTACACGTCCCAAGAGCTCATCTCCTACTGGTACATCAACAATAGCTCCAGTACGTTTAACAATATCTCCTTCTTTGATGAGTTTATCGTTACCAAATACTACAACACCAACGTTGTCAGCTTCCAAGTTAAGAGCCATACCCTAAATAAAAAATTCCTAAATCATTATTAGGTAATTTAGACCTTATTATCTTTGTTCTAATGCAACTTTTGAATACAGCTGCGGTAGGCATCTTCAGAGGTGTTGCAGGTCAAAGATTGATTGCTTCAAATTGTCAATCCGTTATGAAACCTCCAACCTTGATACCTCTAAAGATTTCCAGCTATAAGCAAAACATTATGTGAAAATCCAATTACACCACAACAAGTAAGTCATTTCCGCCATGAATTCCTAAACCAATATTTCATTATTATGTAATTACAATCAGATACATATTATTCATGAAGGATTACCTTCAAACCTGAAGAGAATTCCACCATCTCGTCGGCTTGGATGTTTTTCAAACCATGTACACGAGCAATACCATCACCAATGCTCAATACTCTGCCGGTTTCGTCTAAGTCGGCTTTGGGGGCAGCACCCAATAAACGTTCTTCCAGAATGGAAGAGACAACCATTGTATTTTTTGCTGTTCCAACATGGATCTTACGGCTAGCTACAGATACGGCTGGAAAAGCAGCTCCAGTAAGCTGAAAACATGAAAATTTTCAATATTTATCCAATGAAAAAATTCATCATGCGAAAATGTATGGAGGTTATAGTCAAACCATAGAGAATGTTATTAGTGATTAAAACTTAAAATCGTTAAACTCATCATTTGACTCATCGAAACTATTCCGAAAATATCAAATCAAAAGACGAAACATTGAAGAATTATCCATGCTCCAAATAAGATTCCTGATTTCATATACGGCACTTTGACTTTGAAGCGACATTACATAACAACGTCAGTAGGAAATACTTATATAAGATTCATACAAAAAATCGATAAATCTGAAGAAAATCTTTTGTAAATATTAGAATATTGGAGTCATAAGGTTAACATATATGATTGAGCCCAAAAACGATTAATATAAGCATTACGAATGAAGGTGAACCTCGCTATGTCGATTCTAACAGATTAGACAAAACCCTGCTAAGACTTCATTTCACACAAAATTCTGGAAATTATTACCTGTGTTACATTGTTAGGTACGCGCCTGGCCACGGAGGCTGCTACACGGGCGCCTAAAAGGGACATTTTTGTTTCTTATAAGAAAAATTCAACTTCAACAAATTGATGGAGAACGTGAAGAGGCGCTGCCGAGATGTCGGCTACTTGGAACAATTTCGTCGTGTAAGCGATTCGGACTGTCTCGGATCGTTTCGGAAAAATTAACCACAGAACACATTAATTAAAGTCAATTCATAGAAATGAATAAAATGACAGTCTGCTGACTGTTAAGTTAGTATTATAAATCTATGCTTATATTGTATGTTCTGTGCCCTCAACTTAGCACTAGCCGTTCATATTTATGTTCTGTGGTTGTGGTTTTATTTATCTACGATTTCAACATTTTTTTCAAGAACCCTGTTGTTTAATTTAAGGAATGGTGAAATCATCAAAATGGAGTAATTAATGGATATTCTTATGTTCTCTTCTGTGGATTATACAAAACTGGATGTGTACGAAGAAAATTGCGAAATGGAAGTAAAAACTGAAAATTGTGAGATTACCAGAAAGGAAGGAGAAAAACTCAACGGCCCAGATACTTCGTTTTTTGATTGGTTAGTAGGTACCTATATTCAACTCAAATTTGTAAAGTTGTGTAAAGATAGACCTTATCATATTATATTCAAACTCTTTTACCACTGATATAGGTACAACGGGTTTAGTCATAGATGCTCGATAATGTTCCAAATTGGGATAACTCTACTTAAATATATATTTTCATTATTTCACTAATTGGTAATTATTAAGAACTAAAAGATTCGTGTTGGAGATGTGAACTATCCAATTGAGAGCACTGAAATTAAAAATCAATGAGAAACAGAGATACATGATACAAGTTTCAATAATTACATTACCATTTTCTTTGGCTATGTAAAAAATGCAAGTTCAGGATTGGCCTATGAGGTGGAGAAAGATGAATGGCACATTACAGTCATCTTTCTCCGGAAACTCATTATGCGTTGCCCTATTGTCTCTCGTTCTCAAGATATAAGCCAACATTGAAATTTAGGCAAACGAAAACATTTTTATTTTTGATAGTAATACAGTGGCCTATACTAATTTTTGCTGAGGAGTTTCCTTCCTAATTATTACCTAAACTTGTTTTTTCGGGACTAGGCCAGGATGATTATGATTTTAATGAACGCAGTTGATGACCCCCATAGTAATAGTAGTAATAGTAATTTATTGATTCTCCTACAGTCATTGTAACATACAAAGAAGAGAAGACATGTCAAAATATAATTTTAAATCAATGAAAATGTAAAGTCTCTGCACTTTTGGAAGTGTTCATCTAGGGTATATGGCTCACTGTTTATAAGGAAGCTGATTAGTTCTTTTTTAAATATTTTGATATCACTTATTCCATGAAAGTTCTTGGGTAGGTTGTTGTAGATCTTCATGCACATGTATTCTGTACTACTTTGTGTGAGAGATAAGTGTCTTCTATGGTACATGTGTGGGCTCATTCTCCTAGAGGTGTTGTGGCTTCTGTATGGCTCGAACAATTTCTGATTGCTGAGAAGGAAAAGTGAGCATCGAAGAACATAAATTGCTGTGAACGTAAGGATGCCTGCGCTCCTAAAAACACCTCGGCATGTATCTCGATATTTCATTCGGTAAATAGCTCTGATGGCCCGCTTTTGTGTTAAAAATATTTTGTTCTGTAGTGTGCTATTTCCCCAGAAAATAATCCCATAAGTTACCAGTGATTGAAGAGAATTAGCAAAATACAGTATTCTCAACTCCTCCTCTCGAACATATGCTTCATAACATTAAGAGTATAAATTACTGAGTTTAACTTTTTATTCAAATTTTCAATATGTGCCTTCCATTTCAGGTTATTGTCAAGCCAGATTCCCAGAATTTAACTTTTCAGCAGGTGCTGTATTTATGTTGCCCAATGTTATGCTGTCAGGAATTATGTATTTTGTTCTCTCTGTGTGGAAGAAGGTACACTCAGTTTTATTTGTGTTCAATATAAGTCCGTTTCCTGCACACCAGTTTTTGATTTTGCCAAAGATGATATCTGCCTTATGTGTTACTGTATGTATATTTTGTACAGATGCCTGGATGTTATTATCATCTGCATATATCGTGATGTTGGTTTTACATTGCCTTACGATCTCTTTTATTATCTCTTGGATCTCTTGGACCAATACAGTTGGAAGGTCATTGATGTAGACTATGAAAAGAATGGGCCCCAAGATGCTTCCTTGTTTGACTCCCATCGTGACTTTTTCTTCTGAGGACATGTATGTTATACCGTTGATTGTTATTTTGACTTTTTGTGTTCTATTCTCTAGGTAACTTCGTAATAGTTTAAGTTGGTTGTCTCTTATGCCATGCAATTCTAGTTTTCTCAATAGTATTGCGTGGTTAACACAGTCGAACGCTTTAGTCAAGTCAAGGAACAATGCCAGGAAATCTGCCCATTGTCAATTGCCTCTAAGATATGTTGCAGTAGTTCGTAAATTGCTGTTTCTGTACTTTTCCCATTTATAAATCCATGTTGGTGGTCAGATAGTACTTTTGTTTTCCTGAAGAAGGACATTAGTCGATTTGCTAGTATTTTCTCAAATATTTTAGACCATGATGTTAACATGTTTATTGGACGGTAATTTTCTAATTGTTCAAGACAGCCTTTTTTGTGAATTTTTCACTAGTGCCATCTTCAAGGCTTCAGGAAATATTCCTTCGATGAGTGATCTGTAAATCATGTGAGCAAGTACATCGGCGATAGGTTTGATGGTTTTTTTTATTACACCCATGGGTATTTCATCATATCCTCTTGACGAATTATTTTTCATTGACATTACCGTTTGTATGATTTCTGTAGATGTCACCGGGAAAACAAACATTGACTTTTCCACTCTCTGGATTTTTGTGTGATCTCCAACATTTGGGAAGTCTTTACTTAGGTTGGGTGCCATATTGACATAAAAATTGTTAAAACTATCTACAATTTCTTGGGGATTGCCAGTTGGAACGGTGGGGCTAGTTTCTTTATTGGAACTACCTTTTAAACTTTTAATGATTTGCCATGTTGTTTTTGTTTTATTGTTGGATGATTTTATTTTTTGTGAGTAGTATTTTGTTTGAATTCACTGATTGCTCTGTCATATTTTTCTTATGTTTTCTTATATTCCTCGGAGAGTTCTGGCTTCTTACCTGAAGCGATGAATAGAATGTCTGGTTTTGTTTGATATTTCGTATTTCTGGATCTTTATCGAATAGAATGCCTGGTCTTGGTGTTTTGGAGTAATTTTTGCAGGTTTGTAAGGAAACGATATTTCAAATAGTGTGTGGTATGTGGAAAGGAAGAGGTTCCACATATCATTAATTTCTTTTGTTTGATAAATGTTGGTCCAGTCTATTGCTGAAAGTTCCTCATCAAATTTGCTCACAGCTTCTTCGGTATATTTTCGTATTTTTTTTATTTTTGGTCTTAAATTTGTTGTTGTGTTGTTCAATCTGAATTTAAAGCATTGGGCAAGGTGGTCTGATACATGTGGTTGTATGATGGAAGTTATGCCATCTTCAATATTTGTACAGATATTATCAATACATGTTTTTTAGTTGGATGTTATTCTTGTTGGTTCTTTGATTATCAGTTTCAGATTATATGCGTCTAGAATGGACTGAAATATCTGGGTGTTCCTATTTCTTCATCTAGTATATTTATGTTGAAATCACCTGTAATCATAAGTTTTTTTCAGTACTTTATTTTTCCAATATCATTGTGAGTTTCTCAAATAAAATATCAATTTTCTCTGGATAAGTGCTTGGTCGGTATATACAAACAAGAACCAATCTCAGATTGTCTTGTCCTTCAAATTCTAGTGCCGAACATTCCATAATGTAAGGTACAGTGTGATTACTTAAATCTTGCCGCATTTTACATTTGTGTGATAGATTATCTTTAACAAAATTTGCACTGCCACCATGCCTGTTTAGCTCTCTGCTGAAACTTGTAATAAGTGTGTATTCCCTCAGATTGTAAGCTATTAGTTGTTCCTGTGACATCGAATGTTCCGTCAATGCCAGGAAATCTGTGTTTGTTTCATTGATGAAGTGTTCAAGGCTATTTATTAATGTACTTAGTGATTGTATGTTCATTTGTGCCATTGTGTAGTAATTACCATGCTTTCTCTTCCCTGTTTGGGTGTTTTCACTGTTCAGACTTTCGAAATAAATTTTGGAAACAGAATTCTCTTACGATTACTCCCTCTGGCCACATCTCTGCACAGCATAATGACTTAAATGCTTGTTCCGTGGGAACGCCCACACTGAAAGCTGAGTTGTGGCCTTGTGTATTCAGCTTTTTTACTTCCACTCCATCCAATTTGTGAGTCCCCTGTAGGTAGTCTTTTATATTTTGTTCTGTTATGTCCTTTCGCTGTATTCTCCCGACATAAATCCATTTCTTTTTAGTTTCCCCTTTTATAGTTGAGTTTTCTATTTTTTGTTTCCTGTGCATATTAAATTGTTCTTATTTTTATTTCGAGTTTTGAACTTATTGTGTGTCATTCCTCCGTTTTTTGCCCTGTTTTATGTGATGGTAGATCTTCGCTTCTGTTGTTTCTGTCGCTTTGTTTGTTTACGTTTATGTCTTTTGGCTTGTCATTTCTGACATTTCCTGTCATCTGCGGTAGTTCAGATATTATTTCGGCATAGGTAGGTGTAGGTTGATTGATAGTTGATACCATTTTGGTTACTATAATCAAATTCAAGCGAATGACCAGTAATGACTGTGGTCATTGTTGGTCATGCCCTTGGTCTTGGCACTTGAGAATGACCGCGAATGACCAGCTTCCGCTCAAATGCAGTTCTTGTCATCTTCGCCATTTTCGTTAATGTAGGTTAGGGAGAATGAAAACAAACACATAACCAACGATTTTCTGAATTAGAGTTTCGTTTCAGTAAAAAGCATGTATGGGACTGAATATCGTTTTGTTTGAAAATTACCATTACCTAGTTATATTTAATGAGAACCTAGAAAAATCCCCAAAACCTACTGTATTACTCCCTGGACAAAAATTTGAATACTATTTTCCATACCACATCCGTACAACCACTTAAGTTAATTACATGATTTTTTTTATTTTGCTAGCTGAATTTGTTCAACATTTCTATTTCAGATTTACGCTACAATTGAGTCATGTCCAGTTTAGAAGTTTCATATCTGTTGTAATTGCAAGTGAATGTTTATTTGAATCTGACATTCATGTGTTATCATAAGATAAACATAAAACTTAACCTTATTTCTTCAATGACCAGAAGCTTGACTCGGCTCTCGAGTATGTTCACCTTAGGTCATCTGCGGTCTTAATCGATGACGTTGAAGGGCAATTCATGACGTCACATGATAAAGACCAGCAATGACCAAAAGCGCTTAAATGCAGTTGGTCATTGTTGGTCACTGTTGGTCTTGACCAATGATGACCAGGTCTTCCGCTTGAATTTGATTCATCTGTTGTTTGGTTCACTTGATTCGCGTTGTTTACTTTCCTTATCTGTTTAGTTTCGTTTTTGCGTTGATTTTTTCACTTTGTATTTTAATCTTTTCCAATAGTAGAGCATTGTTTTCCATTAATATTTTATTCTTTTCTTGACTTTCCTTGAGTAATTCTTTCAGATATTTCACTTCCATGTTGATCAGGTTGTTTTTACCCAGGAGTTCTCTTAATCTCTGGCAAGTTTGTCGATATTACCTCTTGCACATCATTGATTTTTGGTTTGCGGATTGTTCCATACATTTGTGGTAGAGAATTTCACAGCATTTATAACACTTTATCGAATCCACTACTTTTTTGCAGTGAGAGCATTTAAAACTCAAATTCTTTGCAATTTTTAGTAGGATCGTCTTCACTAACGTCATCGTCGTGCGCCATTTTGAAAAAAAATAGCAACGATATAATGGCTGACAGTCCATATAAAATAAGTAGTCGAAAGTTGCCATTTTTTTGTATCTCAATTCGCAATAATTCATTACTTTTATGGTGTTTCTTCACGATTGCCAAAGAAATAGTGTTCGCAACACGTCCGAAAATGGTTTTTTTGGACTTGTACTAGAATTTTGTTATTTGTCCATAAAAATCCTACTTTTCAGACTTGTTATGTAAATTACTATTTTTCTGTGACTGGAAAAAAATGTGACATTTTTTCATCTCTTGACAGGTCACAAAATATGTCTTTTACGAAATTACTTTTCCATGTCAAAAATATGAATCTCTATGTAGTATGTAGTTTGTAGTAGTACTAGAGCACTAGAAAGATAGGTATGCCAGACAGGCTGACTGGTCCAACCATAGACTCGAAAATTACAGATGGTAATGTCAATTTCTCAGTTATTGTGCTCTATTGTGCGTGCTTTTTTTGAAGAATAGTTCATAGAAAGTATGGATTTTTTATTCAAAACAATAAAGTTGGAGACTAGACAGGTAAGCATAAGCATTTATTCGATTACAGATTTCATTTCATTCGAATTGTTCTGTAATTTTCGAGTCTGTGGTTGGACCCAGCATGGCTGTCTGGTATACTCCCCTTTTCAGAGCCTTAGTACTACTAAGCTGAGCTAAGCCTTAGTAGTACTAAGGCTCTGAAAAGGGGAGTACAACTAAGCTAAGCTAAGCCTTAGTAGTACTAAGGCTCTGAAAAGGGGAGTATACCAGACAGCCATGCTGGGTCCAACCACAGACTCGAAAATTACCGAACAATTCGAATGAAATGAAATCTGTAATCGAATAAATGCTTATGCTTACCTGTCTAGTCTCCAACTTTATTGTTTTGAATAAAAAATCAATACTTTCTATGAACTATTCTTCAAAAAAAGCACGCAACTAACAATAGAGCACAATAACTGAGAAATTGACATTACCATCTGTAATTTTCGAGTCTATGGTTGGACCCAGTCAGCCTGTCTGGCATACCTATTTTTCTAGTGCTCTAGTAGTACTCACTTTTTTCCGGGAAAAAAACTCACTTTTTTCCGGGAAAAAAAGTAATTTCGTAAACAGTTATATTTCTTTCACTATTAAATGGTCGTTTTTCCTGTCACAGAAAATAATAGTGTATTATACACGGAAAAATTATTAGATTTTAGCTCCGGCTTTTTGTCTTCCTCTCCTTCGCGTCGGGAGACAACATAACCTCGAGCTAAAATCTAATACTTTTTTCCCTTGTATAATGAATAACTATTATCTTATGAAGAAAACAATTCATGTTTACTTAAAATTAATCACTGTATTTTTTATGATCAAATAATATAACATGTCATCAGTGACGACACTAGGAAGGGGCAAGTGTTGGCACAGCATCCCACCTCCTCTTAAATTATTGTTAGTATGCTTCACAAAATTGTAATTTAATGTAATGTAATTGTCTGGCCCACACAAACCTCACCTCCCTTCCTCCCGCAGCGTCGCCACTTGAGGGCTTTATAACTAACTATTTATAAAAATAAATAAATTATTCATAAACAAAACTTTATGTAATACATCCAAAAACGAACACCTCAGCAAAAGATTTTCATCAAATAAGCATTTTTATAATGTTATTGTTCCAATCAAAGTTTATAGCACAAACATGAACGAACATAATGACCAAAGTTGAAATTGTCTAAATATCAATTTTGGCTTACAACCCGAAAACAAAAGAGGATACAGCAATGAGGTTGACGACATAATGAGTTTCTCAAAAACAGAGCAATGTGCCATTGGTATGTTATCTCTATTTTTTATTAGCCACTTAATAATCAGACCTATGAGTATGACAGATCAACACTGTAGGTATATAAGCCGCAGTAAAAGTGAATACTTATATTGGAAGACTCCTTGTAAATACACAAAACTCACACATCATACTCAAGAGCTACATTTAGATCCTTATTATTAGAATATGGCAATGTGTAAATTCGTACAAATTATATATTATATACAGGGTGTCCCGTAATTAGACCGACAAACTTCTAGTGGACATTATAGATCGTATTTTAGACAGATTCGACCCAAATCATATAATGCAAAATTGAATCGTTAAGGAGCTAGTGCCCTTTGAAGATGACGTCCTGGTTCACACTTTTTGCCACATATTCGCAAAACGGAGTCACATAAAGTGCTGAAAGTTTACACATTGGCTAATATCAAAAAAACGCATCGATTAGATTGAATACAATTCTTCCGTGTCAAGCACAATCGTATCATTTGGAGAGGGGCGAAGGGTATTTTTAGTTGAAACTTTTTTTTACTTTCATAATTTCGCGCAATTTACATCATATTCATAAAATCTGATGTTTTTTCTTGAAAAAATATGATCTTGTATAATAACGCCCAGATTAAATTCAAAACAAAAGTGAACATTGAGTACTTAGTGAAAAGAGAGAAAATTTCAAATCTATTTTTTTCAGAAATGGTGCATCTGGGCGTTATAATACAAGAGCATCTTTTTTCAAGAAAAAACATCAGAGTTTATGAATATGATGTAAATCTTGCGAAATACCTAATGAAAGTTAAAAAAGTTTCAACTAAAAATACCCTTCGCATCCCCTCCCCCCCCCAAATGATACGATTGTGCTTGACATGAAAGAAATGCACTCAATCTAATCGATGCGTATTTTTGATATTAGCCAATGTGTAAACTTTCAGCACTTTATGTGACTCCGTTTTGCGAATATGTGGCAAAAAGTGTGAACAGGATGTCATCTTCAAAGGCCACTAGCTCCTTAACGAAGCAATTTTGCATTATATGATTTGGGTCGAATCTGTCTAAAATACGATCTATAATGTCCACTAGAAGTTTGTCGATCTAATTACGGACAAACATATATTTTCGTGTAGAGGACATCGGGAGAATCATTTTTGCCTAATACAATATATCCCGTTTTCGAAGCATAAGCGAGATACAAACGTCATTTTTGAGCAAGATTCTCATGAGCGTGGTCAGTTATGTATAACACTTAAAGTAACGGTTTCTGGTCAGATCTCAGTATTTTTGGGTCCTCTATTCAAAAAAGTGTACGAACTCCGAAAAATAATTCACAAAATGCCGCCGGAAGACCTACAATGTTCCAAATTTTTTTTGCGGTTGTCGAATTGACTTTTATTTTCTGAATGAACACAATTTTCTAAGAATTTCTGTGAAAAAAATTTTTAAAAAATCGAACACAAATTTTTTTTTAAATGTCTACAGCGATGGAAAAAATTCATTCGAAATGGATGAAATTTTGAACAATTGTACTTCTTGAATTATCAATCAAGAATATGAAAACAGAATTGTAAAATATCGAACGGTTCCGATACTACAGTCATTCAGATGTTTCGTTCAGACCCCTGAAATAACGAAAAAAAATGTTTTGAGTTCTAGAGTCAAAATAATTAAATAATTGGCATGTCCAAACATTTTAGATGAATTTATACAAAAAAAATCAGTGAAACTTAGTTGGGACTCGAACCGACGTAGGTATTAAATAGGGAAATGTCACTGTTCTAAGGATATTAATATTCGTTGCTAGGCAACGATAGTTCGTAGGTCATAGAGTTGGACTGGTATTTGAATCTCAGTGATTATAATTTAGCCAGTAGTCAAACTCTATCAACTACAAAATACCGTTGCCTGGCAACGAATATTGTTATCCTTAGAACAGTGCAATTTCCCTAATCCCTGTTTAATAATAATAATAATAACTTTATTTCAAGGAATCTCAATACAAAGATCAAATGAAATAGGTGTCAAACAAAAAAATTACATTTATACAGTTTTAACAATATCAAAATATTCCTTCATCGAATAAGGCTCTATGTCGATGAGTTTTTCCTTAAGTTTTTTCTTGAACACATTCAAATTATTAGCTGTTTTCAAATTGTTCGGAAGTGTATTAAAAAGTTTTATGCACATATAAGAAGGATGTTTTTCGGTAATGGACAATCTGTGAATTGGATAGTGCAAGTTCTCTGATCTTGTCTGATAATTATGCTGGGTAGTGTGTAATTCAAATTTATCTCTGTGCTTGAAGAAAAAAAGCAAACATTCAAATATATACAAAGCATACAGAGTAAATATTCTATTCTTTTTAAAAACACCTCTGCAAGATTCTCTAAAAGACATATGGTACATAATACCTACGTCGGTTCGAGTCCCAACTAAGTTTCACTGATTTTTTTTTTATACATTCATTTAAAATGTTTGGACATGCCAATCATTTAATTATTTTGACTCTAGAACTCAAAACAATTTTATTTTCATTATTTCAGGGGTCTGAACGAAACATTTGACTGACTGTAGTAACGAAACCCTACAATTCTGTTTTCATATTCGTGATTGATAATTCAAGAAGTACAATTGTACAAAATTTCATCCATTTCGAGTGAAATTTTTCCATCGCTGTAGACATGTAAAAAAAAATTTGCGTTCGATTTTTGAAAAAATTTTTTCACAGAAATTCTTAGAAAATTGTGTTCATTCAGAAAATAAAAGTCAATTTGACAACCGCAAAAAAAAGTTGGAACATTGCAGGTCTTCCGCCATTTTGTAAATTATTTTTCGAAGTTCGCCAACTTTTCTGAATAGAGGACACAAAAATACTGAGATTTGACCAAAAACCGTTACTTCAAGTGTTATACATAACTGACCACACTCATGAGAATCTTGCTCAAAAATGGCGTTTGACACCCTGTATCTCGCTTATGCTTCGAAAATGGGATATATTGTATAAGGCAAAAATGATTCTCCCGATGTCCAGTTTATGATGAAACACCCTGTATATTGTCGGAATGTTGAAGTTCAGGGATCACAAATTCTGGCACAGGGCCTGTTACAAGAATAAATTATTAAATCTTATACTGTGGCAGTTAACTTTCTACAGGGTTGCTGTTGCTTGTTTTCTAGATTCTTCCTGACGAGCTGTAGCATTTCCTACTACAGGGCATCGACTCCTAAGCGCCCTGTCACATTTTTTTCAATTAAAAACTTAAGAATTTGAGATTTTCGTTTCAAAATATTAAATGCAAAAAATTATAATACAATATTAAATTCCTACGGCGTTTATTTTCAGTTCTCCTGAAGATGAAATGGTGAAGGAAGACATTGACGTTGAGGAACAATTGCTAGATGAAACAGGCCTTCATAAGAGACGTATATTTTTGGATAAAATTCAAGATAACTTGAAAAAATTTCAGTGTGATGCATGTGAATATGAAACAAGTATAAAGAGAAGCCTAAAAATTCACGTAGAAGCTGTTCATTTGAATTTAAGGAAATTTCAGTGTAATTTTTGTGAATATAAATCAAGTTCTAATAGCAACCTAAAAAGTCACGTAAAAGCTGTGCATTCGAATTCAAGGAAATTTCAGTGTAATTTATGTGAATATAAAACAATTACAAAAGCTAAGCTGAAATTACACGTAGAAGCTATTCATTTGAATATAAGGAAATTTCATTGCAATTTATGTGAACATAAAGCAGTTAGTAAGATACGTCTAAAAAGTCACCTAGAAGCTGTTCATTTGAATTTAGGGAAATTTCAGTGTAGTTTATGTGAATATAAAACAAGTATAAAGAGTAGCCTAAAAATTCACCTAGAAGCTGTTCATTTGAATTTGAGGAAATTTCAGTGTAATTCATGTGAATATAAAACAAGTATAAAGAGCAGCCTAAAAATTCACGTAGAAGCTGTTCATTTGAATTTGAGGAAATTTCAGTGTAATTCATGTGAATATAAATCAAGTTCTAATAGTAACCTAAAAGATCACGTAAACGCTGTGCATTTGAATTTAAGGAAATTTCAGTGTAATTTATGTGAATATAAAGCAAATAATGAGCGTCATCTAAAAAGGCACGTAGACGCTATTCATTTGAATTTAAGGAAATTTCAGTGTAATTTATGTGAATATAAAACAAGTAATAAGAGTCATCTAAAAAGTCACATAGAAGCTTTTCATTTGAATATAAGGAAATTTCAGTGTAATTTATGTGAATATAAATCAAGTACAAAACTTGAGCTAAAAATTCACGTAGAAGCTGTTCATTTGAATATAAGGAAATTTCAGTGTAATTTATGTGAATATAAATCAAGTACAAAAGTTAACCTAAAATTACACGTAGAAGCTATTCATTTGAATTTAAGGAAATTTCATTGCAATTTATGTGAACATAAAGCAATTAGTAAGATACGTCTAAAAAGTCACCTAGAAGCTGTTCATTTGAATTTAGGGAAATTTCAGTGTAGTTTATGTGAATATAAAACAAGTATGAAGAGTAGCCTAAAAAGGCACCTAGAAGCTGTTCATTTGAATTTGAGGAAATTTCAGTGTAATTCATGTGAATATAAATCAAGTACAAAAGCTAACCTAAAATCACATGTAGAAGCTATTCATTTGAATTTAAGGAAATTTCAGTGTAATTTATGTGAACATGAAGTAAATAATAAGATACATCTAAAAAGTCACGTAGAAGCTGTTCATTTGAATTTAAGGAAATTTCAATGTAATTTTTGTGAATATAAATCACATTCTAATAGTAACCTAAAAAGTCACGTAAAAGCTGTGCATTTGAATTTAAGGAAATTTCAGTGGAATTTATGTGATTATGAAACAAGTACCCAGATAGCACAAGAACATTCATATATATTCATAGAAGCTCTTGTTGGAATGTTTGAATATTCCAAGAATATTACCAAAACACACTTAATATACAGGGTGAGTCTTTGACTTGTACATATATTTAACCGTATATTCCTGGGGTCGAAAGAAACACTTTTTTCCTTCTACCATTTTTTCCGATTCGGCCTAAATAAGAAGATATAGCCCTTTTTTTGTTTTCCGAATGAGCTATGCCGCCACTGGTAAACTAACCACTGAATTTTTGCAAGTACGAGATATAGCATTCAAACCTTTGAAATAAGCTATTGTATCAAAGAAATGAGTAGATATACCATATCGAAATTTTCAAATAAGCTGCTGTATTAAAGAAGAAATATGAACTCACTTTTTCGATACAAGTTGTATTTTGCTAGTGATGAAAAGCAGAATAATCTCTTCTTGATGTATACTTCATGTTGATTATATCGGATTAACTTAAACCACCTATTCTAGCTATAGCATTCATTTCCAATATCTCTTGAAATCTTCCGAAATCAAAACAACAACTCAACCATAACACGCATGACATTTCACGTTCATAAACACCAGTTGGGGCGATTGAATTTCAGGGGTGTCCGCATATTTATGTTCTGTGGTCCGCATGGTGAAAGTCACAGACGCAACACTAGATCTTTGACATCGGTGTTCTGTGTTAGTTTGTTTTTCAAAATCATACGACTTCATGAATAATAACTTATTATGGTCATTTTAGTAGTAATAAATATGATGAATAAATGAGAAATGAACGTATTCTAACGTAATGTAAATTTGGATCAACGTATGTCAAGCTCAACGACAAATTTCAATAGCTACTTCGGAAGTGGTGTGGAAATTTGCTTGAATAGAACTAGGATTTACACTGAAGAAGTATGAGGTAGCTTGTACCCATTTTTAAAGAAAATCCGCTAGTTCTCTTACCATTCATATTCCAGATAACAATTCTCGAATTATTCTTGAAATTTGTCAAAGTGACCACATAGGGAAAATTGAATTCTGTGATATTTTCGACAGAGTTGCATCAGCCAAAATACCCATTTTTCGAATTTCTTAAATTTTTTTTTTTTTCAACATCGAAGTACTCGAATTTGTAGTCGGGAAAGATTAATCATTCATGAAAAATATGTTTCAAAATCATTTCATTGAAGGAATCGTTTGCGAGATATTACTGGAATGTATGCTTTTTATGCATTTTCAACAGCCTGTATCTTTTTAACCAGGCCGAATCGAAAAATGGTAGAGGAAAAAGTTTCTTTGACTCAGGAATCTATGGTTAAAATATATGTACAAGTCAAAGACTCACCCTGTATTGGGTACATTCAATGGACATTAAAAGTGACTGAGTTTCATATTCTATAAATGTTCCCAGAATATTCTTGAGAACTTTCCATGTACATTTACGGAAGATTCGTGAAATATTTTTCATACATTCTAGGAATATTCTTGAGAACATTCTAAGTATATTTACAGAAGATTCGTGAAATATTTCTCATACATTCTAGAAATATTCTATGAAGGTTAAGATTTGAATTGAGAGCACATTCTATGAACGTTCATTGAATGTGCTCCAGAATTTTGGTTTAATTAATAAATAATAATAAATACAAAATTAAAATATATATTGAAAAAAAAACATAAAACTGATTTTTCAAAACCATAACATGAAATAAAAAAATAAAATATACATTGAAAAAAAAACATAATACTGATTCTTCAAAAACAACATGAAATAAAAGAATAAAATCTAACATTTTTCCAAAAAAATAATATTCTTATAATAATAATATAAATTATTTTTCTTTGGTGCATCGCTCCTTACACTTAACCAGCCATTGTTTGGCTGATGCTTCCACTTCCGCTGCATTTGAATTTTTATGCACAGCCAATACAGCATCTGCAAAAAATAATATTTTTTATTTTCTACTTCTATGACGGTCTTGAAAAAGATGAAAGGCTTGTTTTGGTTTGCAGTTAGGGCTTTCCTAATTTTTTAAAACACTGAATTAGACATACTGCTTAGACAGTGCACCAAAAAAACATTGTTGCAATTTTTTAGATACTTTATATCTGTACTTAAAGATTGATCAAATTTTAAACCATATCTCTACTGCTCTGCATATTTAATTTCTTTTGAAGTCAATAAAAATCTCACCTATGAGTACTTTGGATATGAGTAAAACTGAGAAGTTCTTTTTTTTCTTAAATCCTATCCAACTGTACTCAACACCAATAGTTGACTGCTTATAAGCTTCTCCATTAAACTGTTGGACAATTCATTTGCAGCATTGTTTCCAAGTTTTATGTTCTATGAATAATATTGATTAGTTGTATGTAATGTCAGTTGTACATGTTGAAATAAAAAGTCTTGTCAGACATCTGTGAACTGTTTCTTCATTTAGTCCTCAAACGAATCCTAGATCAACATAAACGTCGTACCATAATTTTGGTGGTACCACCACCAATTCTTGATAATTCCAATTGCTGAAAATTAAATAGATAGGTATATACATCTTTACCGCAGGGGAGCCTTGAGCCAACAAATAAGACGGTAATTGTTGAATTCTCTATACTCACCACTTCTCTCTGTCTGCCAAGTGACTCTCAAAATTGTGCAGTTCTTCCTCAGTTGCTAATGGAAAATTGAATTTTGAAAATACTGATGGAGGAAGGTTTGTTGTTACAGTATTTTCTTTAAGCGCTAATCTGCCTATATCATCAGCCAACTGATCCAGTTTAAAATTTAAAATGGACAGATTTCGCAGTACTTGCCGCTTAAACTGCTCATCTGCAAAGCAAAAAAATAATTAAATTTCTCACTATAACGAATAAAGCAATCACCTTTCAAGTAATACTGTCTATTGTAGTAGCTCCCTTCGATCTCTGTTGTTGTACATTCTGCCTCATTTCTGTCTGGGATTTCCTGGGACAATTCTGAGTGGATTTCCTAAACAGTTTGGTTTTATTAAGAACTTTGAAAACAGTACATTAAAGTATAAGTGGACATTAAGGTCTTTAAAACACGCGCGATTTTTCGAGCTTGACGACAAAGCTATTTTCTACAAGCTATTCATAGAGATATATCGAAAGTTTAGCCGTAGAACCTAGATAACTTCGATCTATTTCGGCATTTTCAACCTCTTTACAGTCTTAATCATCATATTCCTTATTCAGCGTGCAAAAATTATGTATAAGAATATGAATAATTTTACAGGTTTGCATGTTGACAAACTCCTGAATGTCGGAAATGTTTTGATTTTGATCATAGATAAATAAACTCTCCCTATAGTCCGTTCATGAAAGGTTGAGCCGTCGGTTGGCCATGGAAATTTGGCATATTCCACTGTGTATATTAAAATTTAGGTTATGTTCTTGTCAGATTGATACGCAATGTTGTCAATATTGCATAGAGTTGTCTGATAACTCGCAATCTCGTCGAACGAGGCCGGTTACATTCGGCAACGTTGAATTTATTTCACGTTATGACAGCAAATACTGCCAACTTCAGATAAATAAAAAAACGCCTACTATGTGCTCAACCTTTCGTGAACGGACTATAGATGCGTAAGCGTAACGCACGTACTAAGAACGTACGTACAGGTGCCGTATTCTCGAGAAGTGATATTCGAAAACGTATACGAACTTCATTGCGCGAGTCCCTGTTTTACCTGCAAAAATGCACACCGCGCAATGAAGTTCGTATACGTTTTCGAATATCACTTCTCGAGAATACGGCACCTGGTCGCGCTTTCCGTAGCGACATCAAGCGTTTGTAGGCTCGTAATACTAGCAGTATGGCGGAAATTCAAATATCAGGTCTGAATGCTCTTATGAGTTAGAATCAATTCAAAAATTGTTTGTACAATATCGAATTAATTTATTATCATTCATTGGTATTTTGAGCTGAATGATAACAAATTAACTCGGTATCAGTACAAACAATTTTCAAACAGACTCAAACCAAAATAAATCAATATCTGATATTAAGTTTATGTATTTTATTCAATAAAAATAGAATGTGCTCAAAAAATTTAATATATTTATTTGAATAGACACGATGAAGAACGTACAAGAAATATAAAAAAAATCAATTGAAAGATATGAGATATCGAAAGATGTTAATATACTCTGAGTGATTTGGTAACAATAACTTCGCAAATTATATACAAAAACCTGATTATAAGGGGTCGTTTATACTGGCCCGTAACTTATGCCCTTAAATTATGAATGAAAAACTTCTAGGTAAGGGAATAAGCATGAAATTTCTATGTTTCAATTCTTAGGGTAAGGGAAAAGTTAAATTTACGGGCCAGTATAAACGACCCCTAAAAGTATTTTCGCAAATACATGACATACAAAATTTCTCTTATATTATGTATATGTGTTCTGGTCCAGAACTTCTAGAGTTCATTTCACAAAATATCCAACCATTTCTGAGAATAGTGTTTTCTCCAAAGTCTAACACTTGTGCTAACATTGAACATTGAGGTTTAGGTTGAAAGATTCTGTTTGGAGCTAAGTTTTTCAGTTCACGATTCAGAAATGCAATTTTATAGTTTTTAACTACTGGGTTGTGCATTAATTCATTAATATAATCTACAATAATCTAGAATTTTTTATAAGAAACATTATTTTCAGTCACATCTTAGTGCATCATGAGTGAACAAATGGAACAAAGTTCTTCTAATCGTAAACGAACAGTGCATAACTGTCCCAGATAACACGGGATCTTGCTGGTATATCCCGCTAAGGTCCTCCAAATGTCCCAATGTTTCAAACTTTAATACGATATGCTAGAGATGTTTCTTTTGGGACATCCCTTCAATGTTTTTGATGAGATGTTTCAGAAACATCCTTCCTAATATTTTTTCTATTTTTTACATTAACTTATGTATTAATTGATATTCAATTTGGTTGGATAGTTGTAAAATTTGATACACTTAGTAAAAAACTTCGAATGCAAATAAATATTATTGCATATTTTTCAGATGCCTCTCTATTTATTAGACATTTTCATGTGTCTACCCCACATTTAACAAGTTAAAATAATTACTGAAAAACTATAAAAATATTACATTATTACTTTATAAAGCCGATTTATAAACAACTCTTCGTTGACCTAAAAATTATGCATTGGTTTTATTTAGCGGCCGAGCGTAATCATTCGAAAAGGGAAACTATTGGAAACTCCGCTATTATTTAGCAATTTGTATGCTACAAAAACAAAATTTGATTAAACCCGTCACTTTTGCATATTTTATTATACAATATTCAAATTTCGCGCGCAAATAAATTCCAATCACGCGTGGCTTCCGACGAATCCGTAAGTCAGCGCTGCGCGCTTGCGCACATCGCAGCGTCCTGTCGGCCATTTTTACCGTTTGGTTTGGTTGTTTGGAGTTCGGATTTTCACTCTTCTGAGTTCTGGCGTTCTGGTTCTGGCTTCTAGCGTTTTAATAAGTTTTTACGGCGCTGTGTGCTGCAACAGGTGGATAATAATTGTATTTTATATTATTCGGGTGCATTCTTCGAAGAAGTATAAGATTTACAGTGCAAATAAGTGAATGCAAAGTGATTTTATATTGGAGTAAGTAGACAGTATTTTATTCATTTTTTTATGATGGAGTCCCAAGACAAAAGAAAGCTTTTAAATAAGTTCCAGCAACGATTTAAACGCTTGAAAAAGGCTGAAGACTCTAAAATTAATGATCAGAATCAGACACAGGCATACGCTCAGGATTGTATGTTGGAGCTGGGCCCCCAAAAACTAAGTGAAGAAGCCTCTTCTTCACATGCTTCAGTTTTTGAGGCCCCAACTCCAACATACAATTCTGAGCGTATGCCTGTGTTGAAAAAAAATAAATTTGTTGTCTTTCCTTTACTTCATGCTATTGAATCAAATTAAATTGAATATTTAGGTTCTCTGGCTAACTGAATTAATACACTTTTAGCCTATTCGTTTTGAAGAGTTTCGTGCTCCTGAGTAACTCGAAAGCTCGAAATACTGGTTGCGCATAAGCACTGGAACAGCTCAGGAGCACGAAACTCTTCAAAACAAATACTATCATTCAGAACAATCTATTTCTTCACCCCCTACCAAACCTTTTAATTTATTTCTTAAAATTTTTCGTTTTGACGCTTTTTTGATGTTTTCAGCTTATGCCAATAGAATCGGAACAAAAATAATGTCTTCTCCCAGTAAAACCTGGACAGTTGTTTGTTTCATCAGCGATGAAACAGTGGAAGCTGTGCCCACCAGATGGATTACTGGAGACGAATGTCTCTGGCCTGCTGTCACACGGGAAAAATTAAATATTTTGATAAAAAAATGCGAGTTCAATTCTTGCTGGCCCTCGCATAAAGTGAGAACATTTAGGAATGCTACTTACGGTAAAGTAATCTTGAGTCATTCGCTATTATAAATATTTATCAGCATATTATAAATTTCTGTAGATAACTATGGAGTCGCAAGAATGAAGGCTTCCAAAGCTGAACACACAAGTGATTTGAATACTGATGAAGGAGATGAAATATTAGCAAAAAGGATTCGAAAAAAAAAATATTTTCTTCTTCAGAATCAGAAGACGAACTGCCACTGATGAAAACAAATAAGAAACAAAGAAAAAACTTGTCACATCCGCCAAGGTGGACAGATATTGATTTGGATACAATAGACCCAGAAGAAAATAATAATAATCACGAAGGTAATTTTATTACTTGGTTGAAATTAGTATCAAAAACTGTTTTAATTTTTTTCTTACAGATGTTACAGACTCGCAAACCTTTAGCTTCACCGAGATTTCAACAATACAGGTGCAGCCAACTACACCTGTGCAAATGATAAAAGATAATGTGGGTGAGTTTTCTGTGCCAGTTTTCAAAGTAATATGATTAAATTAAATATATTGCAGATAAAACATTAATGAATTGTTGCTGCAATCAAAAATTATTGTATAATATACAATCTTTATTGATAGAAATTAATTCAAAAGTGGGTACCTGCAACCACACAAATAGAGAAGTGGAACCAAACCATTTGAGCATTTTGGAAAAATCGCAAATGGAATTTCCTATTTCAACAATGGAAAAGTTGAAGGAGTTCGAGAATTACCTTTCAGTGCCAGAAAATTATAAATCATTGGTAAATATTTTTATCTCTTTAATTGCCTACAACTAAAAAATTCGTGGCTACAATAGTTTAGGTTTGCATTTGCATCTATTATTCCTTTTTTAAACTTCAAGAGGATTATTCAATTTGACACCAAAATAAGTTATTGTCCATGATACAAATTCTAGACAGCCTCTGTAGTCTGTACAAAAACCACATGAAGGGTTAGGCTTCCATATCAAGTGACTTGAGTTATTAATAGTTATATTTTTCAAATTACAGGTTCAGTTTTTTGCCAATCTTGGTGGAAATAGCACATACGAACTGATAAAACGTTGCATTGCACCTATAATTGAAGACTCATTGGCAGAGCAGTTTTCCTTTCTGGGAAAAAAAGGAAAAAATACTTTCGGGACAACTCTCATATCAAAAGCAGTAATAGGTGAATATAAAACTACATTCTGATTGTTTTATTTTTCTCAGAAATTTAAAAAAAATTAAATTTAGCTAGTAATCAAAGTAAAATTGTTTTAATTTAATTCCAAAAATTATTGATCTATCTATTATTGATCTTAATGTAACTTTTAAGACGAATACTTCAACACACTTCGTGTTCAAGGTCATTCTACAGGGTCTTTATAAATGATTGTAACATCGTAGACGTAGG
This sequence comes from Propylea japonica, assembly GCA_013421045.1. NCBI lineage: Eukaryota > Metazoa > Arthropoda > Insecta > Coleoptera > Coccinellidae > Propylea > Propylea japonica. Next base: position 50,594,550 of record CM024240.1, read on the forward strand.
GTGCTTTGGAAATTTTTCATCTTGTCGTTTCTCATGCAAGGTCTACATATACTCCGTTCACGAAAGGTTGAGCACATAGTAGGCGTTTCTTTATTTATCTGAAGTTGGCAGTATTTACTGTCATAACGTAAAATAAATTCAATGTTGCCGAATGTACCCGGCCTCATCCGACGAGCTTACGAGTTATCAGACAACTCTATGCAATATTGACAACATTGCGTATCAATCTGACAAGAAAATAAACATCATAACCTAAAATTTTAATATACACAGTGGAATATGTCAAATTATCATGGCCAACCGACGGCTCAACCTTTCGTGAACGGACTATATTTATAATTCCAGTCACATTATTCAATTTCTTTCAGAATGACCAGCCTAAACTCACAGTATCGTTTGTTTAAATTGAAGTTTACACCAGAATATAAATAGTTATAATAGTCCAACGCCAACTGCGTTGTTATAATCATTTATAGAGACCCTGTATTAATAAACTTTTCTCTGAAATGTGCCATTTAAATTAAGGTATTTCTCCAGAAATTCTGATTTCATGGAAAAATATAGAATGTTCTTTTTTCAATGACAAAAAGAAGAGTTTTTCACATCACTAAATATATGTATAATTTTATTGTAGAAGCTGCACAGAAATCGGGTCATGCTTCCAACAACAAGGAAACTGAGCAAAGAATTGGTGATTGGCTGAGAAGAGCAAAAGAACGCAATCTTAGGGTGCAAATGAAAAACTCAAAATAACACATTATATTTGTTTCACACTTAATTCACCTCGCATTATATATGGTGTTTTTTTTGAATAAATTAAATTAAATCATTATTTATTTATATATTATAATTCAAAACCAATTCTAAAAGTATCCTGTATGGAAAATGGGATATTGTGATGTCAAACAATTAGAGCAAATAATATTTCGTTTTCACCACAAGTATTTACACTCAGGTGTGTAAATATGTGTGGTAAAGGGCTAAATATTTGTTGTCATATCACAAAGATGTTTCATTTAAGTGTACCAAAAAATGTTTGTAGTACATCCTGTAACATCGTAAAGGTATCTCAAGGATGTATTATATTAGGTACCCTGGATATCTTTTGTAGATCCCATGTCATCTTAGAAACATTCCGAAGGGATGTTCATAGGACATCGCAAATGCTGACACGGGTGTTGCCAGTAACATCCCAAGAATGTCCCAAGGTAAATAGAGATTTCTCAGGGATGTTCCTATTGTCCCGGTTGTATGTTTCCAAGATGTCTTGAAGATGTTACTGTGTTATTAGGGGTAACTGTTGTGTTTTCAATTGTTTATCGACAAAAAGCAAGAATAGGACTATACATTTTCCCAGGTTTCCTTAGAAAAATGCAGCATCAGTTCATATCACCAATGCCTTTGATGTACTGGAATAAGTTGATACAAGAAAGGCCTGGATTAATAAATTGTTGACCAACCACATATATCATGGAGTTTCCCGTCAGTTAGTAATGCACTAGTTTGAAGGCAAGGTGCCATTATTTTAATGTAGCAAAAAACACCATTATTAAGTTTTTCATCCATTATGAAAGTATGTAGAATTACACTTTTTATACACTTTATTTGATAGGGTTGAAATAAAAAACTATTTAACTTAACTCTGTATTTACTTTCCCAGTCAAACTATATATACGAATGATACATCTGTTATGTTCTGTCAATACCTGTATGCACTTTCCAATCCAGTTATTATATTATTATAGTCATCTCTCAACTTCAAGTGTCTATATCTCGTTCAACTACATCGGGATCTGAATACGTTTTAGCAATCCATAGACTACATCTCTTCCTTTCAACAATTAGATAATTGTTAATTGACAGAGGGTTTCCCAAACTACTTTCAGTAACATTATGGTATTAGCAGCAGTTATTTATCGCATTATGTGAATTTCTTTTTAGCGGCTATAGTAATTGACTATAACGAAGAGGTATTCTCCTTTTGATAAAGGACCAATAACTACAATGCCCACCAATATTAGGTGCTTACAAATGAGGACTTGTTCACCTTCTATTATGCATCTTTTATTGGGTGCAGCCTCCAAATAATTGAAAACGGTATTCAAGCTCGAATAGTGCACCATTGTTCCTGTTGAATTATTGTCTATTTCGCCAAGGATTAGACTGAAGGAACCAATTTTTCACCTTAATTTTATAACTTTATAAAAAATTAACCACAATCCACTGATATACTTTCAATATGTCCAATAAATATATAGATTTTCAAGAAAATCGTACAAAAACATCCATCTCTGGCGATTCCAGTTAACTAAACTCCCATATATTATGTGTGAAGTTATCCACGGATTTACACCAACGGTTTATGCAGTACGGTGCATCGATGAGAGTCTACCGTCGATTAGGGCGGCGGCGTTGCCAAATGTCTTCACGTTTCCGATCGCCTCGAATTTGTTCTATCATGAAATAAAGAGTGAAATGAATATTTTTTGAATTGATGATGCGAAATCAATCATCATATGAATTAAGGCGGTCGTCTGGAACTTCAAAAAAATGGAATTTTGGCCCAGCCACGGCTTTCTCCGCGGGAGAACACATTCATATCAAATTGGGACCCCCAATTCCGTTTTTTTTGGGTGGAAAATTCGTATTGAAATTGATCATCATTTATGAATTCAATCAGTCGTTCGGAATTGCAAAAATCGAAATTTTGATCCATCCACGGTTTTCTTACCTGGTGCAATTTCGTAATTTCGACACAGTTTTACTTTTATCTCGCTTAGAAAAGCGCGTACCTCAAAAATCTCTTCACAAAAACGTTCTGCTCGGCGCATAGAATGAACCGCAACTCTCAAAATAATTTGGGGCGCGACCGGAAAGACAGAAAATGAAAAAACTGTCATTTTGACACTTTTTTGCTAATATCTCGCTTCGAAAAGCGCGTACCTCAAAAATCTCTTCACAAAAACGTTCTGCTCGGCGCATAGAATGAACCGGAACTCTCAAAATAATTTGGGGCGCGACCGGAAGACAGAAAATGAAAAAACTGTCATTTTGACACTTTTTTGCTAATATCTCGCTTCGAAAAGCGCGTACCTCAAAAATCTCTCCACAAAAACGTTCTGCTCGGCGCATAGAATGAACCGCAACTCTCAAAATAATTTGGGGCGCGACCGGAAAGACAGAAAATGAAAAAACTGTCATTTTGACACTTTTTTGCTAATATCTCGCTTCGAAAAGCGCGTACCTCAAAAATCTCTTCACAAAAACGTTCTGCTCGGCGCATAGAATGAACCGCAACTCTCAAAATAATTTGGGCGCGCGACCGGGAAGACAGAAAATGAAAAAACTGTCATTTTGACACTTTTTTGCTAATATCTCGCTTCGAAAAGCGCGTACCTCAAAAATCTCTTCACAAAAACGTTCTGCTCTCGGCGCATAGAATGAACCGCAACTCTCAAAATAATTTGGGGCGCGACCGGAAAGACAGAAAATGAAAAAACTGTCATTTTGACACTTTTTTGCTAATATCTCGCTTCGAAAAGCGCGTACCTCAAAAATCTCTTCACAAAAACGTTCTGCTCGGCGCATAGAATGAACCGTAACTCTCAAAATAATTTGGGGCACGACCTGGAAGACAGGAAATGAAAAAACTGTCATTTTGACACTTTTTTGCTAATATCTCGCTTCGAAAAGCGCGTACCTCAAAAATCTCTTCACAAAAACGTTCTGCTCGGCGCATAGAATGAACCGCAACTCTCAAAATAATTTGGGGCACGACCTGGAAGACAGAAAATGAAAAAACTGTCATTTTGACACTTTTTTGTTAATATCTCGCTCGGAAAGGCGCGTAACTCAAAAATCTCTTCACAAAAACGTTCTGCTCGGCGCATAGAATGAACCTCTACTCTCAAAATGATTTGGGGCACGACCTGGAAGACAAAAAATTAAAAAACTGTCATTTTGTATCAAAATGACAGTTTTTCATTTTCTGTCTTCCCGGTCGCGCCCCAAATATTTTGAGAGTTCCGGTTCATTCTATGCGCCGAGCAGAACGTTTTTGTGAAGAGATTTTTGAGGTACGCGCTTTTCGAAGCGAGATATTAGCAAAAAAGTGTCAAAATGACAGTTTTTTCATTTTCTGTCTTTCCGGTCGCGCCCCAAATTATTTTGAGAGTTGCGGTTCATTCTATGCGCCGAGCAGAACGTTTTTGTGAAGAGATTTTTGAGGTACGCGCTTTTCGAAGCGAGATATTAGCAAAAAAGTGTCAAAATGACAGTTTTTTCATTTTCTGTCTTTCCGGTAGCGCCCCAAATTATTTTGAGAGTTGCGGTTCATTCTATGCGCCGAGCAGAACGTTTTTGTGGAGAGATTTTTGAGGTACGCGCTTTTCGAAGCGAGATATTAGCAAAAAAGTGTCAAAATTACAGTTTTTTCATTTTCTGTCTTCCCGGTCGCGCCCCAAATTATTTTGAGAGTTGCGGTTCATTCTATGCGCCGAGCAGAACGTTTTTGTGAAGAGATTTTTGAGGTACGCGCTTTTCGAAGCGAGATATTAGCAAAAAAGTGTCAAAATGACAGTTTTTTTCATTCTGTCTTTCCGGTCGCGCCCCAAATTATGTTGAGAGTTGCGGTTCATTCTATGCGCCGAGCAGAACGTTTTTGTGAAGAGATTTTTGAGGTACGCGCTTTTCGAAGCGAGATATTAGCAAAAATGTCAAAATGACAGTTTTTTCGTTTCTGTCTTCCCGGTCGCGCCCCAAATTATTTTGAGAGTTGCGGTTCATTCTATGCGCCGAGCAGAACGTTTTTGTGAAGAGATTTTTGAGGTACGCGCTTTTCGAAGCGAGATATTAGCAAAAAAGTGTCAAAATGACAGTTTTTTCATTTTCTGTCTTTCCGGTCGCGCCCCAAATTATTTTGAGAGTTGCGGTTCATTCTATGCGCCGAGCAGAACGTTTTTGTGGAGAGATTTTTGAGGTACGCGCTTTTCGAAGCGAGATATTAGCAAAAAAGTGTCAAAATGACAGTTTTTTCATTTTCTGTCTTCCCGGTCGCGCCCCAAATTATTTTGAGAGTTCCGGTTCATTCTATGCGCCGAGCAGAACGTTTTTGTGAAGAGATTTTTGAGGTACGCGCTTTTCGAAGCGAGATATTAGCAAAAAAGTGTCAAAATGACAGTTTTTTCATTTTCTGTCTTCCCGGTCGCGCCCCAAATTATTTTGAGAGTTGCGGTTCATTCTATGCGCCGAGCAGAACGTTTTTGTGAAGAGATTTTTGAGGTACGCGCTTTTCCAAGTGAGATAAAAGTAAAACTGTGTCGAAATTACGAAATTGCACCAGGTAAGAAAACCGTGGATGGATCAAAATTTCGATTTTTGCAATTCCGAACGACTGATTGAATTCATAAACGATGATCAATTTCAATACGAATTTTCCACCGAAAAAAAAACGGAATTGGGGGTCCCAATTTGATATGAATGTGTTCTCCCGCGGAGAAAGCCGTGGCTGGGCCAAAATTCCATTTTTTTGAAGTTCCAGACGACCGCCTTAATTCCTATGATGATTGATTTCGCATCATCAATTCAAAAGATATTCATTTCACTCTTTATTTCATGATAGAACAAATTCTAGGCGAACGAAAACGTGAAAACATTTGGCAACGCCGCCGCCCTAATCGACGGTAGACTCTCATCGATGCACCGTACTTCATAAACCGTTGGCGTAAATCCGTGGATAACTTCACACCACTGGTGGCTAAATATCGCACTAAGAAAACAAGTATAGTCCGTTCACGAAAGGTTGAGCCGTCGGTTGGCCATGATAATTTGACATATTCCACTGTGTATATTAAAATTTTAGGTTATGATGTTTATTTTCTTGTCATATTGACACGCAATGTTGTCAATATTGCATAGAGTTGTCTGATAACTCGCAAGCTCGTCGGACGAGGCCGGGTACATTCGGCAACATTGAATTTATTTTACGTTATGACAGCAAATACTGCCAACTTCAGATAAATAAAGAAACGCCTACTATGTGCTCAACCTTTCGTGAACGGAGTATATACTTGACGAATAATCCCATAAGAAATACATGGGGATGGTTTTTGATTTTGTGATTTTTCGTTTAATTCACGTTAATTTGTTGAATTACTAGACTTTTTGATTAGTAGACTTGGTGTTGAGAAAATAATCAAAAGGTATTTATACGAGTGCTTTTCAGTTAACATATTATTTACGAATTTATGTATTTATTTTTAGGTTATAATCTGACTTGAATCTGGGCAGATTTATCTCAATAATCATGGCTAGTGAAATTATTTCTTCATTGTGAGTGAAAGGAACAAAGTAGCAATATTAAAAGATGAACAAAATGTAACACTAGCTGTTGTATTTTCAATTCCACGTCAAAAAAAGTAGAAACAGGACTATACACTTTCACAACTTTTCTTATAAAGGTGAGAGGATTATTCATATAACTAATACCCTTGGAGTAATAGAAAATTCACAGACAAGAAGCTTGGGTGGGATGACTGAGGATAGGAAAAGCTGTTACAAAAAGCATGTTTGTTTGCTCCCTTCATTTTCAAGAGAGTGATTATTTTGCCACAGGTCGGTTGTGAATTGATTTTGTGAAGACTATAATGATTAATCCATCTTTTCAGGTTCAACACTTGAGCAAATGAAAGCTCCTAAGCTAAAAGCTACTGCTGTTCCATCACAAAATTTACCGCTAAGTAAATATTCAAAAGAAACCGAGGCTGAACAAAAATTGAGGAATACTCTCAGAGATAAACGTTTAATCCCTCAATCAACAACTGAATCTATCAAATTCCATGAAAGTGATGAGGAAACTGTAGAAAAATAGTAGAAATTTCTGATCTGACTGAAGAAGAACAATCTGCTGTGCATGCGTTATTGAATATGCAATTTATGATGATAGTTTTTTAGGTGTTAATTATCAATCACTATTTCTCTGTAGCAAGATGTTTTTTCTCGTTTCAAATCACAGCATATATTTGTACTCGTACATTGTCAGTTACTGCCGAAACAAGCTAAGTACATTTTTACCATTTTTGTGTGCATTTTCCCAACCATATTCGATATATAAATATACTGCATAAATCAGATAACTGTTGTACAACGTAAAAGTGCTAAATCTTGAAGACTTGTTTCAAAAATAATTCTTTTTGTGAAAACTGAGCAGCTGACATGAGTAAAGTGCACAAAATGAACAAAAAATGTTACTTATCTGGTTTGGTAGTAAGCCGACAACATATTGTTTTGGATATAGTATATATTATCTGTAATGCTCTATATGTGTAACCTAAAATTATTCAGGAAAGTATATGATAAATTTGTCTGATTTGTTTTTATTTTCAGTGATGAAAAAAATCTCCCAGTTGAATTCTACAATCCTTTATTCATTACCACAAATTACAAGTAACATATAATTAAATGTTATTCTCTCGATCAAGTCCTTAGCAAAAGTTGATCGCATCTAAAAGTAATGCTGAGTCGTTGCATTCTTCATTGGCAACCACAGTTAGTGCTTTCCTATTTTATATTGAAAATATCAGCAATCAGTCTTTGTGTTTTGTAACTATCGATGAGATACCTACTTATGTTTACTAAGTACTCTGCTTCAGATACCCGAGAATTATTTCGGAATTTAGATTTGAAACATTTCATATATCTTATCGGGCATGCCTTGTAATCTTTCTGAATTTGTTTCTTCTGAGATTTCTAACAGCACTCAGCATCTGTTCCTGACTACTTATCCAATTTCTGAAGATCTACCCTGAAATCAAAAAAGAGGCATCAGAAAAAAGAAGACGTTGGTCAAACTCAAATAGTTTTCCTTTTTTCATATCGGCTAATTTTCGAATTAATTGAGTAAATTTAAAAAACTGATTTGTTTACCCTGATGGATTAAGGTGGACACGGCACAATTAATGGTTCAATGCCTCACTCGAAGTCCTTCAATTCACCACTTTAATATCCAATAATTCACTCCAAACGAAATATTAATTTATAAATATCAAAAACAAACCATTTAAAAATCCCCTAGCGGCAAAACAGCGAACTAAGAAAACAAGTATCTGTTTACATTCATCAGCGCCCTCAACGTTAGCTGGAATCGCCAAATCTTGAAAATAGTACTGACAAAGTGAACAAACGTCAAAATTTGTTTACAGTTCGCAGCGCCACCAACGTAAATTGGATTCGCCAATTCAGGCAAATAAGGCCTTTTCGGAAACTTACTCAGAGTTACTGACTCGATCCATCGGGTCACGTGACGGATCTACTCAGGTCACGGACCCGGGTTCTGTGTATACGAACACATCAGGTTTAGGATTTGAAGTGACAGTCGTATCAATAACATAACCAAACAAATTTATGAATTTATTTTTTCGATCCCAGTCTATTCTCGGATTGTCCCTAGCTGTGCTTGCATTTATTGGCACCTGTTGATTATTTCTTATAATTTCTCGTGTGCCCTTCCATGTTTAATAACATTTTTGACTACCTATGTTTGAGAAGTAGAGAATTTATTTTTTCAGTTCCAATTTATTCACCTCTAGCTATTTCTGATGTGCCCACACATGTTCAATTTTATCTTCGAGTACCTATAGAAGTAAATAAGGCTTTATCTTTTACGCAGAAAGATGTGCATACAAAGTTATGAAGAAGTTGTTGCTTATTTTCTCGGCTCAAGGAACCACTCATTTTACAATGAGCCAAATTCTCTTCTCTTTCCATAATTTTTAGGAATAGAATATATGAAATTAATAAGAAAGGAGTAGAAGACTTATTCCCGCTTTTTTCAAATACAAAATTGAACTGCAGTGCGCATGCGGTGCCTCTAGAACCCTACTCCCGAGTAGGGTTACGATAAATCACCTGGTTGGATGTTCGGGTTAGGTAAACGAACGCCAAGGTTAGGGATCGAGTTAACCCGAGTAAGTATCCGAAAACGCCTATAGAAAGCTAGGAAAGTCAAAAGTGCAAATAATAGGTTACGAGCAGTTCTGACAGCTGGACGTGACCGGAGGACCAACATAACCTGAAATGAACTGATTATTGTGATATGAGAGCGATTTTCGAGAAATTTTGTAGTTTTTCGGCACTTTGAACATTTATTTATTCATTTAAATTAGACTAATGAATATAATATCACCTAAATTCTCGTTAAATGCAGATCAAATTCAAAATATCAGTTAAATATGCCATCCTTTTGTATTCTAGTGGGCTGTGACAGCAAGGAAGAAACTAAATATTCTACAAATTTTATTTTCTTCAGGTGAATTAAAATATGGAATTTAAATTACAACAATGAATAATATCACTGATACGATTTTATGCAGTTAGTTTTTGTATTTTCATTTCAATACTGTATAATTGTTTAGATGAACTCTACATTTCATGTTGAAAGTGAGATAATATATTAGAATGTTATTGAATTTGAAAAGAAAACATTTCTTTAAGGCTTCTTATGAAGACTTTGAGCTATGGAAAATAAAACATGACAATTTTAATGAAAGGAAATTAGGAATGAGACATCGGATGAAGCAAGTACTGGCAAGTAGGTACCTACGTTCATGTTTTATATTGAATAAATTGGATTACATCAATGAAGAATATATCTGACACGAATTTATGCAGTAGTTTTGGTACATTCATTTCAATACTTTATAATTGTGAAGTTGAATTTGACTTATTCATATTGAACGTGAGAAAACGATTGTTATTGGTTTGGAACGTTGAATACTTAATGTATGTAAAGTTTGTAACAACATCGCCAACTATTCAGAAATATTCCGTTTTCAAGTCTCGTTAAGAAGACTTTGAGTCCTAAAATTGAAAGCATCACAGTAAGTACCTTAGACCTTTGTTTAAGGTAAGTACCTACTTCCAAGTACTTGCTTTATCCGATGTCTTCATTCCTGATTTCTCCTCATTACATTTTTCATGTTTTATACTTTAGGACTCAAAAGTCTTCATAACGAGCGCCAAAAAGGATGATTTTCTTTTCATATCCAATAACAGTCTATTATTTACTCACTTTCAACATGAATATGTCGAGTTCATCTAACAATTATACAGTACTGAAATGAAAATACCAAAACTACTGCATAAATTCGTATCAGTGATATTCTTCATTGTTGTAATTTAAATTCCATATTTTAATTCACCTGAAGAAACTAGAATTTGTAAGTTTTTAGTTCCTTCTTTGGTGTCACAGCCCACTATAACACAGAAATATTGCATATTTAACAGATATTTTGATCTGCTCTTTAAGAGAATTCAGGTGAAATTATATTTATTAGTATAATTTAATGCATAATAAGTTCCAAGTATAGAAAAACCACAAAATTCCTCAATTAATCGCACTCAGATTGCAATAATCAGTTCAATGTAGGGTAATGTTGGTCCTCCAATCTCGCCTGGACCATAGACAACTGTCAGAACTGCACGTAGCCTATTTTAACTCTATGAATCTTGTATAAACAACATTCGATTTGAATGATTCCAGATTCTGATCAAAACAAAACTGAAAAATGTCCTTACTTTATTTTTCTGAATTAAACAAGTTGAAAAATGTTCAAAAACAACTTGAGAGATACCAAGTTACAATTATTGATCAGGTATCAAAGATGAAAAATCCAGAATCTCAACAGTCAATCCAATATTTTCAATCATCTAGGTAATGATGAAAAAATAGTGGATTTTTTTATTTATTTGAATAATTATTTAAGGCTCGCCTGTAGTGACACTGCTTTGAAATTGGAGCTGCAAGATATTTTAGATAAGCTAAAGTATGTACGAAGAGCTGTTCTCTTAGAAAGTGGCAACTACATACCAGGTTCAATCTTCATTTTTTAAAAGTTCTCTTTACTATTGTTATATTGTGTTACATTACAGATTTGGTAACATTCCAAGAGAACCTTATAAACATTATTAACCGTATTCAAGATTTGAAGATAAATTCTCAACATAAAGTTGAAGAATTATCTAAAGAAGAAAGTCAGTTAACCGAAGATATAAAACTATATAACGAGAGAATGTGTGTATGGAATGAGCCACATAAATTAGATTCAAAAATTAGCATCCATCCAAAAGTAGATTCAACAAATAATAATATACCAAACGTAAGCACCTAACCTAACCTAACAATATCACATCATCAAGATTTTATCAATATTTGTACGTACATATTTTTAAGGATGTAAAGAAATTCATGGATTTTGTTAAAAAGAGCAATGGACATGAAAATGGATGGACTCTAAGTGATCATCAGTTGTTTGTGAAATTGAGGAAAAAATTTGCAGATGTAGAAGCCTTATCTTCAAATTTGCATGAGATGTTACCAGGTGAATATAAGGGTGCTTTTTTATTTCAATCAGTATTTGTGATGACTTTAATCACAGATGAAAATGCAATTGCTTTGGCATCATCAAACTAATCAAATGAATATTAAAATAGAATTTTTGACCATTACTTATTATTTTTTTCTATTTTTACTAATCTGCATTTTTCATTATAATACCATTCTTTAAGGAGAAACAATGATAATACACATTTCTTTTGTGATATTACTTTTATCAACATCAACTGTTACATATGTAACAGGTAATAAGATTACCAGTATTATTTGGTTAAAGGGTGTGTGTTTGTTTACTATTTATTGTTATTTATTCCTTTTAATATTGAAACATCTTGATTTATTCATCCACAATTGCAAGATCAAAAGGAAAATTATCTGATACATCTGTGATGTGATTAATCAATTAGACATTTCTTCTTCTTCTTCTTCTCTGTGCGGTGCCTTACCGGCCGAACTGAGGCCTAGTGGCCCATTGTTCACCCGTATTGATCCATAGAGACTCAGACACGACGACAGAAACGTCGCGAGCCTGCCAGGAGTGGTCCCTCTCACCATAGGAATATAAGGTGTTGGATTTCCTAGGTGTGTTGACCTTAACTCAGTAAGGTTTCCGCAGTTGAACAAAATATGCTCAACCGTTTCATCAGTACTCCTGCACCACCGGCATAGGGAGCAGCTCGTCAATCCCATTCTCTTCAAATGCTTGTTAAACAGGTGACCAGTCAATGCACCAGTCACCAGACCGAGTTGTTTCCTCTCCAGCAACAAAGCCTATTGACCTCAGATCGCAAGGACGGTCTCTCAATGAGAATCCTCGACCACCCCAGGCCACCCCTGCGCTCCATTCCGAGGAAAATTCCCTGTTCAGCCAGTTCCTGAGATACTTCTGACAGATGTGCGACAGATTGGCAGCGAAGGCTTTGGACCACAAATGCTAATCCGGCTCCCCGCTTAGCCAGTTCATCTGCCTTGACGTTACCAGGTATAGGTATCCGCATGAGCCGGACACCAGATTACTTTCAAAAAGTTATCAGAGCCCAGCCCACGCAGAGCTTTCCTGCATTCTTCTACCAAAAGAGAATCAACTCTAACATCGGATAGAGATTTCAGAGTTCCCTGGCTGTCGCAACATATATAAATGTGCTGGCCAGAGTATCCCCGCGAATATTTTCCAGTGCGCATGCAAGAACCGCAAATAGCTCAGCCTGCACAATGGAACAGTCCTTCCCCAGAGGGATAGCCTGATTGAAGTGAGGACCCACGATTCCGGCCCCAGATCCTGTTGCTGTGACAGAGCCATCAGTGAACCAGGTGGGACCCTCTGGACTAAGAAGCATGTTTGATGAAGACCATAGGTCTCTGTCGGGAACAATTACCGTGTAGGGTTCGTCGAAGTAGAACTTAGTGCCCGCGCGGTCACCTCTTTGGAGAAGGGGAGCGTGAGCATCCTTAACCATTTTGAGGGCCCTCGCGTGCCCAATGAAGAGTCCTCCATCGCGCCATTGTCCCCGTTCCCAGATTCCTAGAGCTGTCTTCATAGCCACCTCCTTCACAACTAGGTGCAAAGGAGGGAGACCCAGCAGACATTCCATCGCTGCTGTAGGGGTAGACCTCAGAGCGTCTGTAATACTTAAACAAGCTTTCCTCTGGCATTTAGTCATAATGTTCTGGTTGACGGCCCTCTCCATAGAAGGCCACCACACCACAGAGGCATAGGTCAGGATAGGCCTCACCACGGCAGTATACAACCAGTGCATAACCTGCGGTTTGAAGCCCCATCCATTACCCAGCACCCTCCGAGTAGACCAGAATATAACATTGGCTTTATTCGTTTGGGTCTCAACGTGTTTGTTCCACAAAAGTTTGCGGTCCCTATCACCCCGAGATAACGAACTTGTTCGGATAGAGTGAGCCCAACTCCAAACAGACTGGGAAGTCGTAAGTTGCTAGGCACTCTCTTTCTAGTAAAGAGAACCATCTCTGTCTTACTAGGATTTACCGAGAGCTCGTTTTTCAAGCACCATCGTTCAACCCGTCGCAGAGCATTCTGCATCAGATCCCCAATGACACTGATCACCTTACCCCTGATTAATATAACAAGGTCGTCCGCATAGGCCACCACAACGAACCCAGCCTTCCTCAACTCCACCAGGAGCTCATCCAGGACGAGATTCCACAGTAGTGGAGACAGAACACCGCCCTGCGGACATCCCCTTCCTGGCGAGCCCCCTATGGTCGAGCCGCCTAGCCGAGCCATGATGCTACGTGAACCAAGCAGAGACCCCGTCCACCGACAAAGAGTAGCGGAACACCATGTCTGGCCAACGCAGATTGCATCACACCAAACGCAGTGTTATTGAAGGCACCTTCTATATCAAGAAATACAGCTAGGGTGTACTCCTTGTTATGTATTCCGTCCTCAATACAGTTAACAACTGAGTGAAGAGCAGAATCTACTGATTTGCCCAGCTGATACGCATGCTGAGAGGGGTGCAGTGGTATAGCCACTAAAGCATCGTCCTTGATGTATCTTTCCACCAACCTCTCCAGTGTCTTGACTAAGAACGAGGAGAGGCTAATTGGTCGAAAGTCATTCGCTTTTGTATGCGATGGTTTTCCAGGCTTGGGTATGAAAATTACCTTCACCTTTCTCCAGGACAATGGAATGTGACCTAGAGCCAGACTCGCACGGAGAACGTGAAGCAGTGGGGAGGCCAGCACTTCCAGCCCCTTGGACAGCAGAGCCGGAACAATGCCATCCTCACCAGCTGCTTATAAAACTCGAAACCGTTGATCGCCCAACGAAGTCGAGAATGTGTAACTACACGTGCAGCCAGCTTCCAGTCCTCGTATGAGGCCCGTCGATGGCATACACCTGTGTGTCTTCATTCTCAGCGAAGCCAAAGAAAATGCGTCTCTAAGAGATGTCTCAAGCTTTCTTCCTCTGAGCCTGTCTTTTGCCCACTAGGAAGATTTAAGTAGTCAATCCTCGGAGGGCCCCCAGCAGAGAGGACCTGAGCCTGTTAGCTTCAGGCGCACCCTCAATATCACTACAGAAGCGCCTCCAAGATTCTCGCTTAGACTTTCTTATAAGTCCTTTGTACACTCTCAGTGCCGACTTATAGTCGTCCCAGTCATTTGCAAGGCCGGATCTCATTGCCTTGTTAAAGAGATGCCTGCTGGTGCGTCTGGCATCATTAATTTCAGGAGTCCACCATTTCGTTTGACCCTTCGGTCTACGAACCTGGGGACTGCAACTGCCATGATAGGCTGAGATTATGGCCTCCTGAAGCTTCTCAGCTGCAGTGTCCAATTCTCTCGAAGTCCTAGGTTTGGGATGCACCTGTCCCAGGTTTTCAGAGAGGAATGCCAGATATCTGGACCAGTCTGTTTTTCTGGGGTTCCTGAAAGTTACCGGATCCCTTGTCGGGCTGCTTCCACTGATGGTGAAGCAGATGTGCCGGTGATCAGACAGTGAGATCACCTCCGTGGCTACCCGCCAATCCATTATGCAATCAGCGATGGAGCTGCTGCACATAGTGACGTCAAGAACCTCCCTTCTACTTGACGTGATAAAGGTAGGTTCGTCACCCTTATTGAGAAGGTGTAAACTGGTTGAAAACAGGAAATCAGCTAGAGACTCACCCCTGGGGTTCACATCAGTGCTGCCCCACAGAATGTGATGCGCAATCGCATCACATCCAATGAGCAGGGGCCAGCCTTTCCGCTCACAGAATGTCACCAGCTCCACCATCTTCTTCGATGTGAAATTAAGGAAAAAATTTGCAGATGTAGAAGCCTTATCTTCAAATTTGCATGAGATGTTACCAGGTGAATATAAGGGTGCTTTTTTATTTCAATCAGTATTTGTGATGACTTTAATCACAGATGAAAATGCAATTGCTTTGGCATCATCAAACTAATCAAATGAATATTAAAATAGAATTTTTGACCATTACTTATTATTTTTTTCTATTTTTACTAATCTGGATTTTTCATTATAATACCATTGTTTAAGGAGAAACAATGATAATACACATTTCTTTTGTGATATTACTTTTATCAACATCAACTGTTACATATGTAACAGGTAATAAGATTACCAGTATTATTTGGTTAGAGGGTGTGTGTTTGTTTACTATTTATTGTTATTTAATTCCGTTTTCCGCCGACCTCGAAATAAAAGGTGATTTTAATGTGTACGAAATTGATCATTAATGACCCATTTTAATGCTCAATTTTTTGGTTATTTTAATGTGCAATTCTCATGGCAACCGTTCACAAAGTATTCAGAAGCACTACGAGAAATGTCAAAATTCTACTGGAACATAGATACATAGAAATTTCATTATGACAAATGTATGTCTTGTGCAGAATGAAAATGTATTTCAATCAAGAATTCATACACAAATCATATTGAGATCGTCGGAAAAATCTTGTAATAAACTCGGTTATTAATCGAGCGACTAATGGTCTCGAACTATTAAAGCGTTCGCTCCGCTCACGCTTTAAAATATCTTGACCATTAATCGCTGTTTTTAATAACCTAGTTCATTAAATAACTATTAATATTGAAACATCTTGATTTATTCATCCACAATTGCAAGATCAAAAGGAAAATTATCTGATACATCTGTGATTAATCAATTAGACATTTAGAAGATATTACTTCTTATTCAAATAGAAACAGGAATTTATTTAATATTCCTTTTTAAATATTTTGCTTATTTCATCATATAGATATTAGTATGGAAGAAGTGAAGAAGCATGAAACTTGGTATGTAAAATATCTAAGTTTGAGAGAAAAAAATTATGAAGCCATCAAAAGATGGCAGAAACTTAAAAAAGATATCGAGAAGACAGATGAGGACTTTGTTAGTCAATGTGAAAGTTCAGAAAAAATAGAAAAGAATCCTATAAAATACTTCAAAACTATCGAAAAGTGTACAAATGATAGAAACCAATTGCGAGAAGATATAGAAAACTGGAAGGTAGACATTGATATCAAGCTTAATTTGAAATTTGCTTTTATGCTCATGAATTTCAGTCACTTGTTATAATGCTGGCACATATTGAATGGTTTGCTGTTCACCTCAATCTGCATTCTGATTGTTTCGTAGAATTTTTAGTTATTTATGATAGGCCTTGTTGAAGCCCCTGAGAAATTATTAAACTTGTGCGGGTTTGTTTTAGAAAGAACGTGAAATTGTGAAAAATGCTCAACACACAATAAAAGTAGAAGAAATGAAGCAACTTAAAATGAGAGAGAAGGAACGAGAACACATAAATAAATTGAAAAAAGAAATGGTTAAAAAATGGAAGGAGGAGAAACTTGCCTCAGAGGAACAAAAAATGAAGTGTGAAATAGCAAAAAAGAACATCGATCATAATGTCAGGTATTATTACCAATTAATAATTTAATTTTCCTTCATATTGGTATTTTCAGGGTATCAGTAGCTAATGAAATGATTAAATATTATCAAATACGTGACCAAGTTAAATACAATAAAAATATTGAAAAAAATGAGTCGAATGGTAATATTGAAAAAAAAGTGAGAAGTACTTGCCAAGTACGTAGAGATCCTCAAAGATTGTTTCGACCTACTCGGCAGTGGATCAATAGATTCCTGGACAATACTGAGAGTAATCCCATCAGACAATTGAATTTTATTACTAAAGTTCCAAAACTGTGAGTCAACAGT
This sequence comes from Propylea japonica, assembly GCA_013421045.1. Taxonomy (NCBI): domain Eukaryota; kingdom Metazoa; phylum Arthropoda; class Insecta; order Coleoptera; family Coccinellidae; genus Propylea; species Propylea japonica. The sequence goes on from CM024240.1 coordinate 50,611,641, forward strand.
AATTTTTTTATGCTTTAATGAGTTTATAATACTTTCTCTGTTTGAATAAGAGTCGGAGTATATATTATATTTTCTTTTGAATTGAGAGCTACAAAAATACAATACATGAAACAAAAAAGTCCCTAGCTGAGGTTGGTGCAAAACGGGGTACCATACTATTCTGTCGTATGATACCAGAGCACAGGGAAAAACCTCAGAAGAAAAAACCCTGCCTCGCCGTTTTTGAAAAATTGAAACTTAAAACTATTCGAATAAATACCTTCAATATTCAGATACAAAATACGTAATTCTTGGTCTTGGGCCAGGAGGGTGTTTTAAACCAGGTCTGGCGTTCCAAGTGATGATTCCAATCTTCTAAGACCGCTACAGGACCCTACTGAAGGGTAATCATCTCCCATAGATTTAAATAGTGGTATTTCATCCTAAATATCGAATTTAATTTCGGAGTAATATAAACGACGTACATTCATAACATGGTTCAGGCATAGGACCTAATAGTCAAATGGTCATCAATCCCTTTTTCGTCCCTAACAAAGTGAGAGGATTGTACTTGCAACTGAATGTAAATTTCTATATAAATATAGAGTGCAAACTAAGATTTGTGAATTATATTTTCTACTTTGCACAAAAAAAGCTTAATGTTGTGTTTATTGAAATGTTACTGAAACTATGCGATTTCTAGTTCATTCTTGCGATAAATTATCAACTAAAATCCAAATCAATGATTATCGTACAATGACCATAAAATGTTCTGTGTGATCAAATTATTCAAAATTACTTACGATTATTTTACAGGCATAAACCACATTGGAGGAAGGAATTATAGCAATACACAGTATACATTTTACCAGTTACTTAATTATATTTTGAAGAATTTTACACCAAACATAGATTAATTAATATATATGGAATTAAACTGTATTTTTGAATGGAAGGACGTCTGCAACTTATTCACTTCATATAATGAAAGCAACAATTTTAACATAATGTTGAAATAAATGTTCTGTAAGCCTCTGGAATACTGTACATAATCTATTTTTTTGATGTCCCTTCCTCGCTTATACCTGAAAAATAGTATTTTAGATATTCACCTATAACTTGAAGTTAGTCGAACTTACTTTTTCCATCACAAGCTACAATTTTCACTTTCTCAATCTTGGTAACTTCTTGTACTTCTCTAAATTCAACATCATTTAACATGAAAGTCCATACATTATCACAAAATCTGTAAGTGTTAAGTTTTCCTGCTTTAAAAGTTAATCTTGACTTGACTTTGGTGGCCAGGGTTTGATTTATTGACTTATCAAATTGAAGCACAACTTTGGAAGCTAATTGTGGTGTTATTTGTCCATACTGCAAACATAACATTTAAAACAACACGTTAATGAACAACACAATAAAGTCAACAATAAAAACCTACCTGAATTAATTCATCAAGACTCTCTTGAAGTGTGTGCCCAAGGGTAGTATTTCTATAAAGCTGATAAGTCATAATGGATTTGAAAAAGAAAATATGATCGGATGAAACTTATTTATGTCGCCAGACTCGCAAGTTGATTATGGTTGATTTATTTTCAAAAACTTCACTTGTTGTTGAAGTCATAGAATATATATTAAGAGGTTATCCACAGATGATTATTCAAAAGACATATTATCACTTTTCTTAGTGATGTTTTTTGTGGTCTCAGCCATGTTTGAATTTTACTCATTTCAGTCATTTCGCATTTCAAGAAAAGATGATAAAAAGATTCTTAATAAATAAATCAAAATTGAAAACAGATATTTACTTTCTCGTTTAGGTATACGGTCTAATCTCTCAGGGCATGAGCGATGGTGGAAAATTTTGGCATTTATTTCCATCATTTTCGCCTCTTTCATACAACGTTTCGCTAACATTCGTTAGCCGTCTTCAAAAAACATCCTTAAGACTTGGAACTTCCAGAAAAGCCACTCTCGTTAATTTTTCAAGAAAGTAACGAAAGTGTTTGTAACCCAAATAAGAATATTTCAAATAGTAGAGAGTTGAAGTGCGCGCAGCACGTAAGCCCGAACGTGGACGTAGACGTGAGAAATATAACGTTTACGTCGTGGAGTAAAAATAGAGTTGAAGTGCTGCCATACGTACGTACGGCAGACCATTAGAGAAAAGCTAACCTATTATTTCTTTTTGTTGTATTCTGACAGAAAGTTTCTGATATTAGCGATTCAGATTGTTTCCTATAAACAAATTGATGAAGTGAACATATATTTGTAGGATTACTTCATTACATTCGAATTTCAAAATGAATAATAATGAAAATAATTTTTCTATAACTTGAGTTCTTGCCGAAAGCAGGAATTTTAGAGGAATCATCACAAATGAGTTACTTGTATGTAAATATCACTCTCATTTGAAAGGAAAATGCCACATTTGTAACTTATCGAAATAATATATTAGTTCTTGGTACTTATATGCAATCTCGTAACAGAAGTATTGCATTGAAAAAAATTCAACACTTCTCAGAAACATGCAAAATCACAGTTTATAAATAATAAGGAAGATATTAAGTAAAAAGTTAATAATCGTGTTCTCAAAACAAAGTTTCAGATACTAGATTGTTTTTAAATTTTTAAGGTTAGAAGCAATTCATTTCAAAATTCCAGCATTCGCCCTTCATCGGTCGGATTCGTTCAACTTTCGGTTACGTACGTACGTACTACGTACGTACGTGACAGGACGCTAGTTTACGTCGCACGTAAAGCCGGCCCAAGCGTGAACGTAAGAAACTGACGAGTGCGCATGAGCACATGTCAATTGTAACGTTTACGTCTACGTCCTTGGCAGCACTTCAACTCTCTAAGTAACGGGCTTTCAAAAACATTCATATTCAAGTATTCTAATATTTGTATTTATTTGACATTCTGGTCACTTGGCGTTGGCGACGGTTGATCTTCTTTATATCTTGGCCTTATCTATTTATTGACAAATGACAATGTCATTCATAGAAGAATCAGTTTGACATTTATATCACATATGTTCTGTGTCTTCTGTCATTATTGTCATTTTATTTTGTCACCTGTCACTTCTCACCTGATAAGAACTGTTATCTACGCTGACATCCTTATTTCTGTACTGTTCTTTGCAGTTATGAAAAAGAATCATATGATTTTGAGTGATATTCAACATGTAACAAATGTATTCATCATATCTGGCGAAGCACATGATATATGATAGATCTAATTTGATAACCTCTCAACTGTGACACTGTTCAGATCCGCTGAATTGTTCAAACTATTGCAAAGAAATCCTTCAATTTGACTGATGATATTACGAACTTTTGTTTGCAAATCTGAAAGAGAAGACAATTTTTGAAGATTTCACAGTAATGAAAGTCTTCAATACATTAGACAAAACATTTACCTGGTAGTACTTCAATGAGCTAACCTACTTTCTAAAAATGGATGAGCCTTCCTATGAGAAACTATCCATCAGAGAATCAGCCAGATCTTTGAAAAAATATGGCAGCACTAGTAGTAAATATGCTACTAAAAGTGAGAATTATATAAAGCACTATGTTTGTAATACTGATACTCTGCAGGGCATAGCACTGAAATATGATGTCTCTGTGAGTCTAACAATTTATTGTTATAACTGAATCGACAAAATGTTTCCCTTTTTAGATTGAACAAATACGTAGAGCAAATAGGCTTTGGACTTCTGACAGCTTATTTCTCAAAGAATTCCTTCTTATTCCTGTACCGCTAGATGTATCCATGAATACTGCCACTGCTTCTACAAGTTCCACACCTATATCAAGTCCAATGCAGTCACAGACAAGTTATGAGGAAGATGATAGTATAGATAAGTTTTTAGGAAAGATTGACGCTTCAATAGCTACTACAAAGGAGGAAGTGAAAAAAACTCAGAGTAATAGTGAGTAAGTGATTTAGATTATCACTGAATAATAATAAACTTTTCTGTTGGTCCATGTAATAAGGCACATTTTTCAGAATAAGTGGTAAACTTCCAATTTAATTTCAATGATTATGTTATGAATTTTAAATTTTAGCAAAAATGGTCTGCAATTGGCACTTCAAATAGGGATGTTGACTCATGTTACGAATTCATATAAATTGAGGTTTTCCTCATAGAAGGGAGTTTTTGCAATCCTAAAAAACCATTTTAGTGATCTTATTATTCTCGTTGAATTAAATAAAGCTGATTTAAATTATGTTATTTATTATCAACTATCACGTGACTGCGAACGCCAATCAGAGGTAATTGACGTCACTTTCCAGATTGTCATTGCAAATTCGAATGTTCGGTGCTCAGATCAACAAAATACATTAATAGGCCGGGTTCCACAAAACTCCAATCACCTTGATTATTGAAATGTCATCATTTCTCTGTAATTTTTAGTTCATTTTTGACATAAACCATCGACTTACTTCAATAAACGATTTGGTGGCCAATCAAGCTTTGTGAAACCCACGGTTCTGTGACTTGAACCATAGTAAATATATAATATATCATATCTATGATTCGAACTTACGAAGTTGAAAGCTGAAAGAGAACAGAATACCTAGTTCGTTACAAGAACGCTAATCTACAATTTTCTTTATAATGGAGATGAGATTCATCAAGGGTAATAGTAGTAACTTACCGAAGATAGATTCCCTTATGGTCGCAAGTTTCTTTGCTGAAAACAAGGATTTTTGTGCAGCGGAGTTTAAAAACGTGAAATTGTCTTTGTAAGTAGCAAACTTTCAACTCATATTTATTATTACAAATAAAAGAAACACCTCATTCAGCATTTACAGACCGACCTATTCATTTTGAAGGCTTAGATTGAACTTTTCCACAAGGGATCGGGCAAAATCAGTTCGCTTTGACAGAAGTCAAAGTATGAAACCGGTTAATGACGTAATCATCAGAACGTGACAAAATTGAGCATTTCCGCGGGAATTTTGAATTGTCTTTTCATTTACTCATTTTTATTTTCAATTACCATATTTTTAAGGAAAAAGTAATTTTTTCGTATTTGTATAGGGTTTATCTTTAAAATAAAATAAATTCCAAAAAGTAGTCAACATCCCTATTGGTAATGAATAATCTGTGCTCAAATTAGTCAAATTGAAGTTATTGCTGTGAAAACACTTATTTTCAGAACGATATAGATAAAAACTTGAACTTTTAAAAGTGAATTATGTTTAGAGTGGTGAAGTTGGTAGGGATGGACCAACCTTTTTTAAAAGTTGTAATAAACCTTTTTTTGGCTAATCAAATGAAATCTTAAAAAAAACAGTAAAAATTAATTCTTGATGAAGAGTAGTATTATGAGTCCATATTTTCCAGCCTTGTCAGAGGGACATAGACCACCCTTAGCAGGTAAAACAGACCTTATGACTTGAAATATTTACGGTCCTTAATTTCTTTTCAGTGGTGAATTCGTCTTTATTTAATTGACTTTGCTATCCTTGAACTTATGCTTACTGCAAGGCCATTTTATATGTCATTTCACATCTTCCTGCCTAGTAGAAGAGTCAGTTTTTCAAAATTTGTTCCTTAGACTGAGTCTAAACCTAGTTCATCTCATTCCTCTGCATTATTATTTTCAATTTTTTTTTTCATTCAAAGAGTACATTTTGGAACAACACATAATCTAGCCTCTTAATTTAAATTTCAAACCTTTATTACCTGAAGGAACATCCCTATAACTGACTTCAAATAACTATCAGTCTATAGTACCCTTGGTTTAGGGTCGTATTCATAGTTCGCCGTTGAGGGTGAGTGACAGTTGATGTCACCTTTAAGGCTAGTATTCATAAGGGTGATACAAACTGTCACTTACCCTCAAGGGCTAACTATGAATATGGACCTTAGCCAATGCTTTCAAAGTTTATGACTGTAATATGTCATTACAGGCTCAGAGCTACTGATTTTTGACCCAGCAGTATGTGTGAGGCAGTTTCTGATATCCGAAATCAAGACGTATCGCGTTTTCTATTGGGAGAACTGGTGCGCACCAGAATTGCACTGTCAGTATAGTCCGTTCACGAAAGGTTGAGCCGTCGGTTGACCATGGAAATTTTGCATATTCCACTGTGTATATTAAAATTTTTTTAGGTTATGTTGTTTATTTTCTTGTCAGATTGATACGTAATGTTGTCAATATTGCATAGAGTTCTCTGATAACTCTCAAGCTCGTCGGACGAGAACGGGTACATTCGGCAATATTGACTTTATTTCACGTTATGACAGCAAATACTGCCAAATTCAGATAAATAAACAAACGCCTACTATGCGCTCAAACTTTCGAGAACGAACTATACAGTGGTTCTCATTTGAATGGGCATTTCATTGTTCTCTGAACTAATGGATCACAAAAAATTGCACTCAATTCAATAGAAAACGCTATTATAGAATGGTCCATCACTCCTTTATACAGTGGCGACGTCAGCTTTTGAACAGGGGAGGGCATGGATTTTTCAGTGGGGGCCATAATGAATTCCTACAATTTTGTTTTTTTTAATTTAGGGTAGCCTGGGCCACGCCTGCTCTATCTCCTAAGAGTCCTTCAATCAGCTCGAACCGTCATATTATTAGGTTATGTTATGCAGTCATTTATTTTTGAATATCATGTTGAAATTTCACTAAAATATTGCATTTCAGCGGGATGATGATGATGTATGATATGATTCTCTAAAAATTTGGATGATGGAAATGATATGATATGCTTCCATTGGCAGCACTGGAGATGTTTAAAAGTAATCCAGTAGCACCAATGCAAGTTAAGGTGTTCCATTGGGTATCTGGTACATCTGAACATTGTGGAATCATTTCTGCAGTTATTAAAATGGAAATTTAGGCCAATATTCTGAAAAATAAATAATTTTTTTTGTGACCTAACCTCAATAGTTTAGATAATTTCTCCAAAAGATCTGCCCAACAGAATTTGATTCAACCTTGTATTCTAAATGCGAGCTCATTCTACCAATTTCCGATTAATATCTTTTAAAGATGCGGAAATAACAAACAGATACCGCTAATGTTTGCTTAGACGAGCGCGCGTTCAAGTTCAGGCTTTTCAAAAACAGATCTTTTTTTTGGTTTTCTACTCACAAATTGTTGGTGTAATAAAAATAAAAAAATAAAATTTATGCATTATATAGGCTTCTCAACAAAAATGTAAATTGCTAACACATGTTTGAGTTATTTTTATTATCAAAGATAAAGTTTCTTGGATTTAATTAAGTAATTCTTGACGATACTTTTCAGATTCGCATCAGATCTCTCATTAGAAATAGATAGAAGAAAACCAGTGGTATCTCGAATGAAGCAGATGGTCAATAATAATGGTATTGGCGATATTTTACCACCAGCACCCCAAACTGTAGTAATTGCCCAAGGAAAAAGTGTGAAGACTTCCATAAGGCGAACCGAACAAAAACCAGATGAATTTTTCGAATTGTAACTACAAATTGTACGTTTATAAATGTGATATTCTTTGTTCATTCTAATTAAAAATATTATGTTTGCTGTTTATTTAAGTCTAAGTATATTTTTGGAAAGATATATTCTGTCATGTTTATGGTTTTTCCCAAAATATTGTTTTCTCATATGCATTTTTATTGATTGTAAATATTATATATATTATATAAATATCAGAGTGTATATTAAAAAGCGAATTATTTGTATATCTGTGTTTTAAACCTGTTTCAAATCCTTTTATTTCAAAAGAACAAAGTTTTATGTTAGTTAAATCTCTACACTTATTTTGAATGACTATTTAGAGATCTATACAAGTGGAAAAATCTAGAATCACAACAAACCAGGGTTGCTAAGCAACAGTTGTTTGTCAACTTTGTCATTGTGAGAATATGTCATGTTGAAAGCTTTTCATATGAATATATTTTGAAACATGAGTGATGGAGTTGATATCGAAATCATTAAAAAAACTCAACAAGTTCTGGGAAAATATATCAAGAAACCACCCCTAACTGAAAAATTACTGAGTAAGCCCCCGTTTCGATTTTTGCACGATGTGATTGCGGCAGTGATAAAAAGTACTGGTTTTTTAAAAGATCTTTTCAACCAAGACGAATTAATAGCAGATAATGTGAAAGAAAGGGAAGCAAAACTAGCTTTTCTCAACAAACTAATTCTTGCTGTCAGTAAGTATATTGATAGAAAATGAGTAAATTGATTGATTCCCTGACCTTACTCCTATTTGATATCGAGTTCACAAGATTTATCGTATATCAAACTATATATAGGCATATGTAAACAGGGCACCATACATCTATCTAAATAATATTACCCAAATTGTTTGTTTGGTAGATAAGGGATGGCTTATCATGCTTCATTTATTTTTCCTATTTCAGAAACTATTACGGGTATTCAACTAAAAGTGCGTGCTAGCAAAATAATTGCTGGTGCCCAACCAAATGAAACCAACCTACTTCTACAAGCTATTGCTCATGGAATTGATAAAAAACTTGATTCATCTAGCTACGTGAAAAAAATCAATGGGAAGAATGAAGCACCGAAAGTCAAAAAAAGTTCCAGTAGAGAAATTAAAAGTGACTTATCTCCAAAAGAAGAGAAATCACCGACAGAACAAAAAATTGGGGAAAAAAGAAGCAAGAGCAAAATCCGAGAACAATCTAAAGACAGAAAAGTGCCTTCGAAAGATAACCTTAGAGATAAGAAAGAGAAGAAAACACCAGTGTCGAGCTCACGTACCAGTAAAACTGATAGTAAAATCAAGAAGGAAAAGATTACCAAAACTAAAGTTATAGATTCACCCGAATCAGCTTCGAAAACTTCCGAACATGAGTCAATACAAGACAAATTTAGTGAAAAAGGCGAAGTTGAAAACGAAGCTGCCCCCATTCTTGACGAGTCTAGAAATAATTTGGAAGCAATAGAAGAAGTCAATAACCAGGGTAATGCAATCACATCTGTATTGAATGATGATGATAGACCCAAAACGAGAGATATTCAAAGCGGTTATTTGGCAAAAATGATCAACAATAATAAACCATCACAAGAAGAAATTGATTTTCAGCCCGAAATAAACCACGCTACAGATAAAACATCGGATGACCCGTTTGTTGAAGCAGAGAAAAATGTTACCACTCCGGTAATTAGGCAGATTTCGGCCAGACCTAAGTCCGCGAGACCCAAAAGTGGAGAGTTTAAGGAAAAAATCCATCATGAGAGTCAAAAGAAAAAGGCCGAACAACCAGCTGCTAACGGGAACATTGGTGAGTTTATACATACAGGGTGTTCCTAAATTCTCGCTACAAACTTTAGGAGGTGATACCTACTTCAGATCATTTTATAAAAAAACTTTGCATAAATGTCGGTTCGGAAATGCAAAGTTTACATTTTTTCCGTGTGTGGCGCCGTTTTTGAGCGCTCGTTCTATTTGAACGAGTGGTCAAATTCAATTATGTCCGTGCGACCGTTCGGCTGGCCGTAAGCACGATAACTTTCGAGGGGATTGTCCTAAAGACTTGAGAAATTCAGTGTGAGTTCGGTAAAGATCGCTAACCAGCCAAATTGTAGGGCTGTTCCATGAAATATGATGGACATTCAAAATTTTTGTTCCTAAACATTTTAGACAAAACGAAAGTAACGAAACCAATCTAAATGTAATTTCGCGGCCACATTCATGATGCTCATAATGAGCCTCATTCATAGGAGCATAGGTGTTAACAGAACCATAGAAAATTCAATTGAAATATTGAAAAAAACTAGATTCGTAATATTTTCATAACAAGATGTCCGATAAGAGTCAAATTTACATATTTTGTGAATGAAGATCGATATACTGAATGTTCATCAAAATTTCAAGAGGATCGCACCATCAGAACCGCAGAATTTAATTTTTTGAGCGCTAGTTTTATTTAAACGAGTGTATCGTTTTGTCCAAATGACTGTAATTTTCGAATTTTGAGCCGCCCGTTAGCACGATAATTTCCGAAAGAATTGTCCTATAGAGACTTGAGATTTTCAGGGTGAGTTCGGCTCCCAAATGACTCGGTTGAGTCCGTTAGGCAGCCAAATCATACAGGGTGTGTTTCATAAAATATGGCCATTCAGAATTTTTGTTCCTCAATATCTCAGACAAAACGAAACCAATCAAAATGAAATGTTGCAGCCACATGCAAGATGCTCATAATAAGCTTCATGCAAAATTGTGTGGCCATAGTGTACACAGAACCAAAGAAAATTCAATTGGAATATTGAAAAGAAGAAACTTTATTGTTCCATAAAAAGATATCCGGTTCGAGTGATATTTATTTTGTGAATGTGGACTGATATATACTTACTGAATGTTCATTAAATTTAAAAAGGTTCGCATCATCAGAACCATAGAATTTAACTTTTTTGAGATAGATACATAATTTTCTGAATAATTTGCAGATTATAATTCCGATTGTACTGAGATTCTGCCTTTATATATATTTGGTATCAATCTCAAGTCCTATATAAAATTTCGTGGTAATTATTGCTCCACCAATGAACGAGCGCTCAAAAGCTCCTGCTCAGGGCTTCTCTTAAATTTTTTATTTTTGATTTTTTACATATTTCATTTTTCGAATATAGGTACCTATTCCAGAATATAATTCTGATCGTGCAGTGATTTTGCATTCATATACTTACTTTGTTTAAATCTCAATTCCTATACAACATTTTGAGGTAATAGATTGACAAGGTATAGTCCGTTCACGAAAGGTTGAGCAGTCGGTTGGCCATGGAAATTTGGCATATTTCACTGTGTATATTAGAATTTTAGGTTATGCTGTCAATTTTCTTGTCAGATTGATACGCAATGTTGTCAATCTTGCATAGAGTTCTCTGATAACTCGCAAGCCCGTCGGACGAGGCCGGGTACATTCGGCAACGTTGAATTTATTTTACGTTGTGACAGCAAATACTGCCAACTTTAGATAAATAAAGAAACACCTACTATAGTCCGTTCACGAAAGGTTGAGCACATAGTAGGCGTTTTTATATTAATCTGAGGTTGGCGGTATTTGTTGTCATAACGTAAAATAAAGTCAACGTTGCCAAATGTTACCGGCCTCGTTCGATGAGATTGCTAGTTATCAGACACTCTATGCAATATTGACAACAATGCGTATCCATCTGACAAGAACATAACCTAAATGTTAATATACACAGTGGAATATGCCATAAATTTCCATGGCCAACCGACGGCTCAACCTTTCGTGAACGGACTATATGTGCTCAACCTTTCGTGAACGGACTTTATACCATATTTGTTAGTTGTTTAATACTGAAGAAATATCAATTTAAAGAATATAATTTTAAAGCTGAATCTATGCAGCATCTGACAAGAGTGAATAATAACTCATTATTCGCTTGTGATTAATGGGAAATTATTATTGCCGAACAAATATACATTTAATGGGTGGATTATACAATATTGGTGGATAAACGCATTTTATTGTTTATGATGACATAACAAAATAACATTTTTTTTCAATTTTAGTGCTTCAAACAAGTTCTTCACAAAGACCCAAAAGCTCTCTGAGACCACCCAGCGTAAGACCATCCAGTGCGAGACCGGGAGCTCCTCGTCTGAGACCAGATTCCGCTCTTCCCATCCAGGAGGTGGTCCCCATGGGTAAAATAAATGTCATAGTCGAGAATTTCGATAACAACGCTGACGACGAGGAAACAATCGTGATTCATAATGCTCCAGAAGAAACGACGTCCGTAGAACCAATTGTTGATCTACCGGCGAAGAATCAAAGTCACTTGGTAGAGCAGATCTTGGATCAGATCAAAGACAACGAAGATTCACCAAAGAGTAAGATAGACACTGAGTGGGAGCAAGACAGTAAGTTTGATTTATTCTCATTTTCTCTACAATTTCTTCAAATAGACAGGGTGGTCCAACGAAAACTCAACATCTGGATTTTTCAGCTTTAATGGAAATGCGGAAATGCACTCGGACCTGTAAATTTCAGATTTGGGGGGGAATAACTTTATCGCTTTCTGCATCCTCGTAACTTTAACTACCCAACCCCTTGGATTTGAAAAGGGGTTAGGAGTATTGCGATAATTTATTTTGAGAATCGTTTTGAGTACTATCACAGCTTTATACTTTAGAAGACTATGGTACTATACATGGTCCGGCACTCGAAATGTAACCTTTTCAAAAGGCCATAAATTTGGTTAGGATAATGATTTTCATTTATTTTTATGTACAGGGTGGGCATATTTCGATGTTTTAGCACTACAACCTTTTAAACCAGAGGAGATAGACAAAATCTGATACCCCACTTCTCGATCTCTTTTTCTTAGAAACTCAACATTAGTATTCATTTTTGGCTACCTTCTTTTGTTTTCGAATTATTAGCGAAAATTGGAAAAGTGGCAATATCGAAAAAAAATCATATCTCCGCTAATACTGATGATAGAGCTCTGAAATTAAAACATTATACAGGCACTTTTTTACGTAGAATCCAGTGGCGTACTCGCCTTTTTTGCACCATTTCTAATTACGGAGCTATGACCCAAAGTTATGTTTTTTTAAATGGAAATACTAGATTTTTGTGGCATTTTCTTAAAGCTTAATTTTTTTTTATTTCAAAAATATATAACATTGTATGGTTTGTATCAATATGAGTATAGAAAATGATCAAAAACCTATTTTCACACAGCACAGAAAAATGGAGCTTCCTATAACAAGAGCAGTCTCCTTCCGTCAATCTCATTATTTCTATGCTTTCAACTAATTTCTCCAAAAAATTCGAACATAGATATATTTCATAAAATCTTATATCTTGAAATGGATTTGGAAATAACAAAAAGATCCACATGATCCTCCGTTTCAATCGATATACTTAGTTATAATGAGATGGATGCAAGAGATATTTTATTGCACTCCAGAAAAATACGCACAAGTGCTTAGTAGTCTATTTCAAATCGCATATGAAATAACGCATATACATGAGGGTGAGTCTTTGATTAGTACATATATTTTAACCGTAGGTTCCTGAGGTCAAAAAACACTTTTTTCCTCTACCATTTTTTCCGATTCGGCCTAAATAAGAAGATATAGCCCTTTTTTGTTTTCAGAATGAGCTATGCCGCCACTGGTAAACTAACCACTGAATTTTTGAAAGTACGAGATATATAGCATTCAAACCTTTGAAATAAGCTATTGTATCAAGAAACGAGTAGATATACCATTCGAAATTTTCAAATAAGCTGCTGTATTAATGAAAGAAATATGAACTTACTTTTTCAATACCAGTTGTATATTTTCTAATGAAATGATTGATTCATTCAAAATTTTGCTAGTGATGAAAAGCAGAATAATCGGTAATATTTAGATAACGGTGACCAGCAGATATCGACCAGATTTTGGTGTCATTGTTTCATTGAGTCTTCCTGAACAACATTAGTGAAACCAACCTGTGGCGGTCTGTCTTAGTTTAGAAGATATGGGCCCCCAAAGTTCCAAAAATGTACCATCTTCACGTCACACTATTTCCACTATAAAACAAAAAAAACACTGCCCCGATTTGGTCTATAAATCACCCTCGAACATTCACATAACGATTCGAATAGTTTTATTTCCGGTAAATTCAATAATTAACGCAAAAACATCGAAATTCTAGACGTACCACGTAACCACACTTTCTACTTAAAGCGCGCCATTATTCTCAAGGTAAGTTTGGCACCGCCGCATATTAGTTCTTTCGGGAGTGACATATGAACAGCTGTTTTAGAATCAGCTGATCGGAAACTGTTTCGGTTTGAATCTGATTTAATTAACCTAGAATAGGTTCATATAATATAATGTCATAGGCGATTCAAGTTGATCTCCAAGCCACCTTGCGGCAAAAATTGGAAACCGTGACATTAGTCTCGAAGTTTGGCATCGTAGTGCATGTACTAGATATTAGTTGGTGTTACCAGTTTTTTCGTGAGTTTTGAGCGACTGAAAGTTTATTTTTCTCGTCTTCATTGTATTTGTGTTCGGAAATGTCTAATTCAAAAGTATATTGTTGTGTTTATGGATGCAAAAGTCGTGCCAACAAGGACCTCGTGTCCTTTCATTCTTTCCCCAAACATGGTACTTGTTCAGTTGAAATAAACAATAAAAATGGTGTTATTGAAAAAGTCGATGTCAGAAAAGTTTGGGAAAAAAATTTGAAGTGTGGAAGACATTTCAAGTTCTATGAAAGTCTGTTCAAAACATTTTGAAGATTCGGATTTCTGTCTACATGGTGAGTTGTTAGAATGTTGTTAGAACTTTGAATAATACAGTGATTTTCTATTCAGTGGAGGACAACAGACCCAAAAAGTCGAATTTGAGACGTAATAGACTGAAGAGGAATGCTATTCCAAAAAAAACCTTCTAAGGGCTCTCATGAACCGGAGTGAATAAGGAAAGACGGAGGATAAAAAAATATGATGCTGTACAGCCAATTGTAATTAAATTTATATATATCTAAATATCTAAATATTTATATATATCTAAATATCTGAAATATTCCCCCAAGCTAAGGAAAACTTTACTACTCGTCATTGTTCTTCTTGAATGTCCAAACTACACAAATACAAATCCCAACAAACTACTAAAATAATCCAACTATAAATAAAATATCCAAACCGAACTAATAAAATATCCAACTACACAATAACTAATACAAACCACTAAAATACTAATATTTCTGCCACAACATCCATACGCCAAATACTTCGAGACCTAATGTCACGGTTTCCAATTTTTGCCGCAAGGTGGCTTGGAGATCAACTTGAATCGCCTATATTCTGTGCGTACATTACCATATTCATAAATTAAATATCAGATTGGACTTTATTTCAACTATTATAAGGATGATATAATACCTCAGATCAATAAAATACTATTTTGTTGATCTGAGTATAATATCAAATCAATAGCTATTATATGTGTCTGACTGACATATTTTTTGGAGTTTCTAATGGTATAGACATATTCGTATAACACCCCTCAAAATTATTTAGGGGTTTTATGGAGAATAATTGTAGGCTATGAAATATTTATCGAAGTTGGAATGATTTATGTTGATACTGCCTGTTCTAATTGTTCCAATCTATTATGGTTGAAATGGATAGACCTAAATTCTGAACCATTGCTGAGACCCTGGGATGTGGGCGAAGGCAAAAAAAAAGCTATTATCATAAAAATTTTTTCGACGACGGCCATCTCGATTTAAAAAACGTCACAAACCCTGGCTGATTTTTTGAACTGACATTTTTCGAATCGAGGCTTCTTTTTGGTCGGCTTATTCGCCGACTCGTTCTACAAGAATAAGTCAATGTGGAGATATTCAAAGAGCAGCTCTCCCCACATGTGGGGCAATAAACTGCCTCTTTGAATACTCCACATTGTATCAAAAAGTGGACTAAAAGAAGCCTCGATTCGGCGATTTTGTAATACTTCGTACCACTTCATTTCAACCAAAGACAACAATTTTAACTATCAACCAGAGTTGTGAACACTTAAACCGCTGACCGTCGACTAATTGATAGAATAGAAATAGAAGGTTAGGGGTTGCCGATGGCGCGCTTTTCCAAGAATTATATTAACCTAAATTAAAATTAAAAATCTTTTATAAAGTATGCAGATAGCGACATACCCAGATCGCAATTGCTCTATACAATACTTTATATGAAGATCAACTAAATATGTATAAGTAATCATAAAATAAAATATCGATGTACTGGTTTTCTTATAAACAGTTTCCAATCAGCCGTTTCAATTATCGCGCTAAGAAACGTAATTCCCGCCATCATTTTATATGACAAATCGTGCGCACAGATAAACAAACCCTAAGTCTTTGACAGTGCGGCGGTGCCAACTTACCTTGAAGAATGGCGCGCTTAAGTAGAAAGTGTGGTTACGTGGTACGTCTAGAATTTCGATGTTTTTGCGTTAATTATTGAATTTACCTGAAATAAAACTATTCGAATCGTTATGTTAATGTTCGAGGGTGATTTATAGACCAAATCGGGGCAGTGTTTTTGTGTTTTTATAGTGGAAATAGTGACGTGAAGATGGTACATTTTTGGAACTTTGGGGGCCCTATCTTCTAAACTAAGACAGACCGCCACAGGTTGGTTTCACTAATGTTTTTCAGGAAGACTCAATGAATACAATGACACCAAAATCTGGTCGATATCTGCTGGTCACCGTTATCTAAATCTCTTGAAATCTTCCGTGCAAGAGAAAAACAACAACTCAACCATAACACGCATGACATTTCACGTTCATAAACACCAGTTGGGCCACTACCTAAGGTAGTGGTTGGGCGATTGAATTTCAAGGGGTGTCCGCATGGTAAGTCACAGATATGACACTAGATTCTTTGACTTCGGTGTTCTGTGGTCAGTTTGTTTTTCAAAATCATACGACTTCATGAATAATAACTTATTTAGGTCATTTTAGTAGTAATAATATGATGAATAAATGAGAAATGAATGTATTCTAACGTATGTGAATTTGGATCAACGTATGTCAAAGCTCAACGAAACAAGATTGCAATAGGTACTTCGAAAGTGGTGTGGAAATTTGCTTGAATAGATAAGGATTTACACTGAAGAAGTATAGAGGTGAGCTTATTCATTGTAACCCCCATTTTTGAAGAAAATCCGCTAGTTCTCTTACCATTCATCATTCCAGATAACAATTCTCGAAATATTCTTGAAATTTGTCAAAGTGACCACATAGGGAAAATTGAATTCTGTGAATATTTCCGACAGAGTTGCATTCAGCCAAGTACTCAATTTTTCGAATTTTTAAGATTTTTTCTTTCTTTCAACATCGAATTACTCGGAATTTTGTAGTCGGGAAAGATTAATCATATTCATGAAAAACTATATTCCAAAAATCATTTCATTTGAAGGAATCGTTTGCGAGATATTACTGAAAATTTATGCCTTTCATGGATTTTCAACAGCCTGTATCTTTTTACCAGGCCGAATGGGAAAAAATGGTAGAGGAAAAAACTGTTTCTTTTGACCTCAGGAATCTACGGTTGAAATATATGTACAAGTCAAAGACTCACCCTGTATAGATATGATTGAAGTTATCAATTCAATCAGAAAGTAATAAAGGAAAAATATTTTTCAATACCTAATAGTGATTACAATAAAAAGTCAGTAGGTTATAACTAAGATGTCTTATTTTAGACATCTTAGTTATTATAACTTAGAATGAGGGATCAAGTTTCACAGCAGTTCATCTTGGAGAAATTGAGTAAGAGCATAGAAATGAAAAGAATACTGGAAAGATATTGTGGTAATTATACGATGCTAAATTTGTCTGTGCTCATCAACAGTTGAAACCATAGAAAATATTGAGATGCAGATGAAAATAGGTTTTTGATCATTTTCTATACTCATATTGATACAAACCATACAATGTTATATATTTTTGAAATCAGAAAAAATTAAGCTTTCAGAAAATGCCACAAAAATCTAGTATTTCCATTCAAAAAAATAACTTTTGGTCATAGCTCCGTAATTAGAAATGGTGCAACAAAGGCGAGTACGCCACTGGATTCTACGTAAAGAAGTGCCTGTATAATGTTTTAATTTCAGAGCTCTATCATCAGTATTAGCGGAGATATGAATTTTTTTCGATATTGCCACTTTTCCAATTTTCTCTTATTCCTCGAAAACAAAAGAAGGTAGCCAAAAATGAATACTATACTCTCGTTAGTTTCCCAGAAAAAGAGATCGAGAAGTGGGTATCAGATTTTGTCTATCTCCTCTGGTTTAAAAGTTGTAGTGCTAAAACATCGAAAATGCCCACCCTGTACAGAACAAGTGAAAATGATCAAATCACATTTGTCACAAACCTTTCAATGTGACTATTGCCTTGAGACGGTCAAAAACCGGAGCGCCAGTTGCCCGAACGCAACTTGCCGGTTTCAGCCCACTCATTGACAATGGCTTTCACCTACCAGTAATGTAATTACATTTTGCTAGTGACAGTAGAGTAAAGGGTTTTCCAATAAGAGGTGTTATTTTGATATTCAAAGAAAATGCCATTTTTCAATATATGTAAGTGATCGGATGTTTAATTCATCATGAAGAAAAAGCTATGCCGTTAATAGTGGAAAATAACATAATGCAAATGACCACCACGATCACGCTTACAGGACCATATCCTTTTAATGAAATTTTCCATAACTAAATCGCAAAGCCCTATGTCTTCAATAGCCTCACGAATTCCATCTTTGAGGTCTTGAATCGACGCTGGGCTAATGGCGTAAACCTTCTCTTTCACGTGGCCCCAAAGGAAGAAGTCTCAAGGTGTTAAATCACAAGATCTCGGTGGCCAATCGTGATCATATCTTCGAGAGATAACATGGTCCGGAAACTTTTTGCCGTTAAAGATCAATGGTTTCGTTGCTTGTGTGACTCGTAGCGCCGTCTTGTTGAAAGTAAACGTTGTCCAGATCAATACTATCCAATTTTGTTAATAAAAAATCATTTATTATCTCTCGATAGCCTCATTTTCGAAAAATTAAGGTCCAATGACTCCGCCGGACCATAAACCGCACCTGTCACACGTTGAGGATGGAGAGGCTTTTCAACAATAACTCTTGGGTTTTCCAAGCCCCAGAAGCGACAATTTTACTTATTGACGAAGCCACCGAGGTGGAAATGGGCCTCATCACTCAAGATGATTTTTCAATGGAATTTCGGATCATTTTCATGCATTCCAACGACCCAATCAGCAAATACACGACGTTGTTGATGATCGGCCGGCTTGAGTTATTGTGTTAACTGAACTTTATAAGCTTTAAGACCCAAATCTTTATGCAAAATACGGTGTAATGACGGTTGTGGAATGCCTAATTCCAAAGAACGACGAGGAATGGACAAACCTGGGTTTTCTTCAACACTTTCGGCTACAGCAGCAATATTCTCGGCTGTTCTTGAGTGACGTGCACGGGTTTCAATCTTCACATCACTAACTTGTCCCAGCAGCTCGAATTTTTCCAGCAATTTCTTTATTGCGGTCCGACAAGGTGCTTCACGACGACCCAAAAATGTTCGAGTTTTACGAACCGTCTCTGCCAAATTTTCACCATTTTTATAGTGAATTTTAAGAATTTCAATGCGTTCTTGAAGCGTGTATCGTTCCATTTTCATTAATGACGTAGTTTCTACTTGCCAAATGTCAAAAAATGACAGCTTCAAACGTGACATCTACCGAAATAGGGGGCTATTCAAAATAACACATTTTATTGGAAAACCCTTTATGAATCCTTAAACAACATGAATTGGATGGATTGAAAGAAAGAAACATACTGAGCAGCCACCAAGATCACGTATCTACTGTGCCTTTTTCTGTGGAGTTATTTTACTCCCATCCTGGGTCACTGGGATTGTTTGCAAACTCAGATCATTGATGAATGTCGTCAAATTACACCAGAAATCTTGAGCGATGTACGTGGACGTTTTCAGGAAAAATTACATCACTGAATGGAAGTGAGACGTGAGTGGTTCGATTTTCCATGTTTTCATTTCAAAGTTTTCTTTGGAACACACTAGTCCGCTTACAGTTATGAGCATTTAAAAATTTCAAGTATATAAATAAAACTCTCAATGAATTGTAGATCTCCGTGGACGAGATACAACAAGCAAGGAGATGAATCAGTTGAGGAACCTCATACAAAATTTCACAAAGACTGCAAATCCATTGGGCAAACTATTGAATTATCTTCACGAAGATATCGAAACAATGCATACAGAACTGCAGCAGTGGATCAGAATTAAATCTCAACTATTTTCTGAAATCGCCAAACAGGAAAAGTGAGTTATTTTCTATCGAAGTTGCATAGAGTTTCTTCTGTGGATGTGAAGTGTTGCCTTTCAATACCTGGTGTTTCATAACATACAGGGTTTTCCTTTTAAGTTGGCCTATTAGACGTTTTAGGAGAACTAGTGAATATTTCGTTCTGAAATTTTAGGTGCAGCCTTGAGCTGAAGGAACTCTTCGCCTAAAATACTTTCAAGTCGACAGTGTTGCCACGTCTATCTCAAACGCATATCTACTTTCAAATAGAACTACCTATATTTTCATTATGTATCGATTCAATACCAAATTTGCAGTTTAACCCACTTAAAAATTTTCTCTGCTATGCACTGTTGCCAAGTTATTCACAAATTCCTGGAAATTTTGACATTTGCATTTCCAGTTTGGAAATGCAATATCTCGATTATTTTTTATACGAACGGAACCAAACTTAGCAGTCTCATAGTAAAGACTCCATGCATTCATGTGGTATATTCAGTATTTTGATACATCGTAAGGTTTTTCGGAGATATTGCTGCAAAAATGTGAAACTAAAAATTGAAATATTTCGAGATTTTCAAATGGTAACCCCATATTTATTTTACAGCATTCGATTCGAAATGAAAAATGAATGGCAGTCTCCCTTTACACTAATTATTTATTTTGGATAGTTTTCGAATGAGATGAAAAATACTGAAATTTTTCAGTATTTATAGTTCATGATCTATGGTTCTGTTTACGATGAAATGGTTCTATGATTATGGCGTGAATATTTGAAGTAGATTCTATGGTTGAAATCATAAAAAGTATTCGATGATCATGGATGTCATAGAAAAAAGTTTACCCATATTATTCAAACACGATTCGGGTTGTTTCACAATTCACGGGAAATGCCTTTAAAAATCGTTATTCACATTTAGCAAGAATGACTTGAAAGAAATTCCGAAAACTGTTTAGGCTTTCTGTAATCCTGGCCTTCTGTTCACTAATTATTTATTTTTGACAGTTTTCAAATGAGATGAAAAATACTGAAATTTTTCAGTTTTTATAGTCATGTTCAATGGACATAATGCTGTGTGATTATAAGGTGAATTATCGGAATGAATCCTATTGTTGAGGTCATGAACATAGGGCCAGGATTACAGAAAGTCTAAACAATTTTTGGAATTTCTTTCCGATCATTCGTGCTAAATGTGAATAACGATTGTTAAAGGTCCTACAGGTCCTTTCAATAATTTTTTTGCATTCCCCGTGAATTGTGAAACAACCCGAATCGTGTTTGAATAATATGGGTTAACTTTTTTCTATGACATCCATGATCATCGAATACTTTTTATGATTTGAACCATAGAATCTACTTCAACAATTCACGCCATAATCATAGAACCATTTCATCGTAAACAGAACCATAGATCATGAACTATAAATACTGAAAAATTTCAGTATTTTTCATCTCATTCGAAAACTATCCAAAATAAATAATTAGTGTAAAAGGGGACTGCCATTCATTTTTCATTTCGAATCGAATGCTGTAAAATAATTATGGGGTTGCCATTTGAAAATCTCGAAATATTTCAATTTTGAGTTTCACATTTTCGCAGCAATATCTTCGAAAAACCTTACGATGTATCAAAATACTGAATATACCACATGAATGCATGGAATCTTTACTATGAGACTGCTGATTTTGGTTCCGTTCGCATAAAAAATAATCGAGATATTGCATTTCCAAACTGGCAATGCAAATGCCAAAAGTTTCAGGAATTTGTGAATAACTTGGCAACAGTGCATAGCAGAAAATTTTTTTTAGTGGGTTATACTGCAAATTTGGTATTGAATTGATACATAAATGAAAATATAGGTAGTTCCATTTGAAATAAGAAAGTAGATATGCGTTTGAGATAGACGTGGCAACACTGTCGACTTGGAAATATTTTAGGCGAAGAGTTCCTTCACCCTCTAGGCTGCACCAAAAATTTCAGAACGAAATATTCACTAGTTCTCCTAAAACGTCTAATAGGCCAACTTAAAAGGAAAACCCTGTATGTGAGGGACATTGAGATGTGTTAGCTCGTCCAAAAAATACACAAAATATTCAGTGTCAGAACTCTACCGGAACATAGAAACATAAAAAAATGTATGTCAAATGTGAGTCTTCTGCAAAATGAGAATGTATTTCAATCAAGAATTTATACACAATTCATGTTGAAGTTGTCGGAAAAATCTTGTAATCAATACGGTTATTATTCAAGCGACTAATGGTCTCGAACTATTATATCTTGACTATTAGTCGCTGTCTTTAATAATCCAGTTGATTAAATAACTATTATTGAAATCATTTTGTTTGTTCGTCCAAAACACTATTTTCCGGACTTGTTACGTTTAAGTAATTTCTGCTATTTCGTGGTTTTGGTAATGATCAATAACGACGTGATTTTCTTCTCGGCATAGTCCGGATATTCCAGGTTAGGCCGGAAAATGCTACTTTCTCAGAGAAAAGCGTCCGGGAAGTACCCACTTTACAGACGGTTACCAAAATAGTAATTCATGTCCAGAAAATAGGTTTTTTTGCAACGAGCCGTAAGCGAGTCCTGGAATTTGTGGATTCAAAAAACTATTTTTGGACGTGTTGTACAATATTTTTTCGTCTTCCGTGCAGCTGATTTCAATATGTTATTGCAAATTGCGATACAAAAACCATTATTTCGTTGCTATGGAAACGATCAGCTGCATTTATCACTTTCCAAGGAAAAATCGTCCGGAAGGTGGATATTTATCGGGCGGTGGCCGAAAAATGACTATTTTTATGATAAAATGTCCGGAGATATTTGTCCAAAATGGTTTTATTTCAATTTAAATACCCTAAATCACGTGGTGCATTTTAGAGGGTAAGTTAATAAAACTTATTTTCGTATTTTTAACGATCTATCACATCCTGAAGCGTATATCTCATGAAACACCCTGTATAACATCATCCAAAAACAACCTGAAGGTTAATTTTATTTTATTTTGAGAAGTGAACGAACGTATACAATACAAGATTATATTGAATAAATATTTGAGAACTTTTGAATTTTATTATAAAGGACCCCGCACATTTTGTATGAGAATTGGCTCCCGGTGGATTTGGCTGAAAATTTGATATGATGTTTTACTAATCCTTCTGATCAAATGTCTCTACAGTCACGAAGCTGAAAAATGCATACTTATAGGAGTTTTTAGCGATTTATTGTATCCATTTTGGCTTACGTATTACCTTAGTCTAAGCGTATTACCGTTCACACAGAAATGCCTGAGAATATTTCGTGATTATTGAAAGCAGATTCTGTCAATTCGAAATGTTTTCAAACATTTCTGTGTGAACGGTAATACGTAAGCCATAATGGATACGAAAAATTGCTAAAAACTCCTAGAAGTATGAATTTTTCAGCTTCGTGACTGGTTAGACATTTGATGAGAAGGATTAGTAGAACATCATATCAAATTTTCAGCCAAATCCACCGGGAGCCAATTCCCATACAAAATGTGCGGGGTCCTTTACAATTTTTGTTGCAGGCTGAAACTGGAAATGGAGAAACCGTTACTCGAAAAATTGGAAAACTTGAAACATGACATTGCGAAACAAGAACAGGAAATAGTTGAAGTTAGAGCAAATATAATTAAAAACGACATCAGAATAAAAGAATTGATAAACAAATAAAGTGCCTTACATGTTGGACTTTTGTAGAACTACCTTGTTATCAGAGAAATCTAAATTAATCAAGAACATTTTTACATGAAAAAATCTCTGATATATTTTGATAAGTGCAATAATGTTCGTGGAAAATATTTTAAGATGAACTTAAAACTATATAATTCCTATTGATTAATTTTGTGGCAAAATCATTTTACTGTAGGTTTTAGAATATGTACTTCCACCTAGTGAACTGACTAGAATATCATGATCACATCAGTAGAATATTTTTATAAATTATTTCCACTCAATAAGTTGTTACGTTGGTATTGTTTTGTTTTTAATAAATTCTAAAATAAGTTTATATGGGTTGTTTAATTTCAATTGAAATGAAAAAATCTTTCGATAAGTTATCTACCTTGAAGAAGACTGAAAAACCTTAATTATTGGGTGAAATTGTTCGACGATGATTTTATGATAATTTTTTATACATTTCAACTGAACCACATAAAAAACTTTCAAGAAAACAAGGATTTGGGTACACAGT
This sequence comes from Propylea japonica, assembly GCA_013421045.1. Taxonomy (NCBI): domain Eukaryota; kingdom Metazoa; phylum Arthropoda; class Insecta; order Coleoptera; family Coccinellidae; genus Propylea; species Propylea japonica. The sequence goes on from CM024240.1 coordinate 50,635,690, forward strand.
CAGTTTGTCTTAAAACTATTTTATTAGCTCATATAATAGTAAGTTTCGACTTCAGTAGAAACGTACTAATGACATATACCTACTTAAGATCAAAACTAAAGCGCAGTGTTTCACACATTCTAATTTTTCACGTGAGAGGGTTGAAAGTTGTGGATGAACAAAACTGTAATGGTCGACTTTCATTCGATGTAAATTTCATCAGGTACAATCTTCTCAAAGTAAATGAGCCATGACTCAGTGCACATACTGAAAACTTCTTTCAATGAACTATTAAAAAAATAATTCTGCATAATTTTTTACTCGTAAACGGTTAGAGATACGAAAAAATTACAGGAGTCAAAAAAGTTTCCAAATTGAACTAAGATATCAAAAATTGATTTTACGCTGACTAGTGGCGTACCGGAAAAAAGTTTGAGAGGGAAAAAGGAGACATGGATCCGGAAAATAAAACACCCTGTAGATTCTAGTTAACATTCGAGCCTCCGTTGCTCGAATATCTTGATCACAGTCAATTCAGACACAAACATCTCATTATCATTATCATTTTCTCAAAAATTCAAAAATATTTTCCGGAACCTCTTCAATCTACCGGAAAGCGAGGCAACACGTTTTAAAGGCTTGAAGTGCCTCTTCACGATTTGGTTTTTCGGCGGGTTGCTCCTCTAAATCAACGCTGTCGGTATCATCACTCCTATCGTAGAGATCTCCAACACAACATTCGACATATCCTTTTCAGTTGGAAGTTTATTTTTACAATATTAACAGTGACACTAACGAAATCATTTAGAGTAACACCGTCATTATCTTAGATTACTTTCTTTAGTCTGAGGTCATTATCAGGGCCGGACTGGTATGGTAGGGCCCACCGGGAAAAATTTTGTTGGGGGCCCCAGAGGCTCAGAACCAGAGTACTGGTTCGGATTCTGACAGAGGCACGTAGTTTAAGGTGAACCCGAAAAAAGAAATAGAAAAGCAATCTTGCTAAGATGTGCGTTCCATAGTCGAGTTCGAACATTGGAGACTAGGAATTGGTTTTCGTCAATTTCAGAATAATCTATAACCCGAAATTCAACATTAAATTTTGGAAAGAGTACTAAAATACAATACGTTTGAATAAAATACTTTAATACTAAAAACAAAAACATAGACACTCTCAAAATATCAGTCGGGACACATTCTTTGGCTAGAACATGTTTTTAAAAACATGGTTCATGCATAAAATATAACAAGGTTGAATTGTATAATTCAATATTAAATATAATATAACCAAACAGAAATTATCAGTCTAAATAAAACAAAACGAAAACATAGTCACTCAAAAATCAGTCGGGAAACATTCTTTTGCTAGAGCATGTTTTTAAAAACATGGTTCATGCTTGAAATATTTATTATTGCATCGTTGTCGATATTATCAGAAATATCACTTTCCACATTAATTAATGCTAGTGCTCCCAGCGTTTCCTGAGCAACGGTGGAACGAATTCTGGATTTTATTAATTTTAACTTAGAAAATACCGTCTCACATTTGACCTGCGTACATGATAACGTTAACATGAACTCATAAACAATACATATATTAAAATATGCAGACGAATGCATGTTCATTTTTTTTAATATTAAATAACAGCAGCTTAGGCACCCCAGACATCGAGAAGAATCAGACGTAATTCGACAATTTATATTTGAATCTCTTATCATTTTCTGAAAATATCGCAGAAAAAGAGCTCAATTCTGAAATCAGGTCGTGTTTGTCAACATTTAACAATTCAGAAATCGTGGTGAAAGCCTCCGTAAATGTTAACAAATCTTCTTGCTTACGAGGAAAATGTTTTGGGTCAAACAATTGAAAGTTTTTTTTCCACTTCAAACCTTTTACAAGCATCTTAAAAAATAAAGTCAGCCATCAATCCCCCTGACATTTTATTTTTGTGTGATTGCCTTTTCGATCTAAAATTTTTTTCAATATTGATGTCATGTCCTTTTTCTTCCAATTGTTTGTTAACAAAAGAAATGAATTTATCTGTTTGGCTTTTCATATGTTCAAATTTATCAAAAAAATTTTAAATACCACTCTTGGCATGCATGAAGATATTGTATGATTGAACTAGATCCATTCCATAGGTTTGAAGGTATTTGGACGCTGGAGTACCTAAGGTATGAAAAACAGTGGCTCATTGTAAAGAACAATAGAACAGCATCATACTTGCAAAAGTAATTCTGAAAAGCTGAAGCTTCTGATACAGTCTTGGAATCAAATTTACCAGAAGTTTTAATTTTTCCAGAACAGTCAGCAAAGTTGAATATAGTTCGTCCTCATAACATTCCCCTTGTTCAATTCCGAGCAATTTTTGCACAGCCTGGCCCTTACTCCACCATCGAGTGTCACATATTTTGTTAACCTTTTATTACTTTTAGAATACTCATCCCACACCGCCATTCTTTTGTAAGATTCTGACAAAAACACTAACCCGATTCATTGTCCCAAAGTAGGATTTAATTACAGAATTTACCTGAACAGTATCTGCGACTACCAAGTTCAAAATGTGGGCATAACACCAGTCATAAATAATATTGGGCGATTCTGATTTTAGTAGTACTCTCAAACCTCCGTACTCACCAGACATGTTGGCAGCTCCGTCAAAACTACATCCAACTATCTTTTGGATTTCCAGATTTAGTGTAAACTACAGATAATAGGTGAAACATATCAATAGATGTGGTTATGAAAATGAAATAATTTAACTAACACCTTTTTAGTATAGCCATCAACCGAAATAAATCTATAATATGTTTCATTATTAAGTAGGACCGTTTATGACAAGGGCCCCCAGACTACATAAGGGGGCCCACCGGGGAATTCCCCGGTATCCCGCCTGCCCAGTCCGGCCCTGGTCATTATCAACATTTTCAGCTGATTCCAACGTTTTAGAAGGATCTATGCGCCCACCTGAATTCATTACCTCTATACGTCATTATTATGGAAAAACCCAGCCTTATACCTTTTTATCAATACCCATTCAAAGAGTGATGTTCTTGTTCTTAGAATATTTCGTTATAGGAAGAATTCACTTCGTTTTAGGGGGTGTTTTTTTCATGGAATTTGGATTCAAAGTGCAATGTTCTGAACGAAAACGTTATACAGACGTTCGCTATAGGGAAGTTCCACTGTGTCATAAAACATTGTCACAGAAAGATATCGATTGAAATATAATCTGGGAGAATTCTGCATTTCTAAAAAACTTTTTAGGTTTTCACTCCCAGTCTGTGAAACAGAAATGATGTTTTCAAAACCAATTTACTCCTGATAAAATATTAGTGCAAAGATTTTCGCAGAAGCACTTCATCTTAATTGAAATCATTTCTGTTTCAGAGACTGAAAGAGAAAACCTGAAAAGTTTTTTAGAAATTGTCACAGAAAGTTTGATTTAATCGAATTGTCACCTAAGATCACATTTTGGCCGATTTGTATTTATTTTTCTGGGGAAAAAACGCATGCAACGACATGCTATAACTTAATGGGGAAATGAAGATACAAAAAAATTGTTATTTATCGAGCAGATGAAGTGCAGCAAAATGTTTCTCGAATATCTTGATCACAGTCAATTCAGACACGAACATTTCATTATCATTATCATTTTCTGAAAAATTCAAAAATTTTTTCCGGAACCTCTTCAATCTACCGGAAAGCGAGGCAACACGTTTTAAAGGCTTGAAGTACCTCTTCACGATTTGTTTTTCGGCGGGTTGTTCCTCTAAAACAACGCTGTCGGTATCATCACTCCTATCGTAGAGATCTCCAATACCGCATTCGACTTATCCTTTTCAGTTGGAAGTTTATTTGTTACAAAATTAACAGTGACATTAACGAAATCATTTAGAGTAACACCGTCATTATCTTAGACTACTTTCTTGAGTCTAAGATCATTATCAACATTTCCTGCTGATTCCAACGTTTTAGAAGGATCTATGCGCCCACCGGAATTTATTACCTACGTCATAATTATGGAAAAAACCAAGCCTTATACCTTTTTATCAATACCCATTCAAAGAGTGATGTTCTTGTTCTTAGAATATTTCGTTATAGGAAGAATTCACTTCGTTTTAGGGGGTGTTTTTTTCATGGAATTTGGATTCAAAGTGCAATGTTCTGAACGAAATTCGTTATACAGACTTTCGCTATAGGGAAGTTCCACTGTCATTATCATTTTCTGAAAAATTCAAATAGTTATTTATGTACCAAGTGCGTTATATGGATCCTAACGCCCGGAGGAAACATTCGGCTCGAGGGCCTTTGGCCCGAGGGATGAATGTTGCCCGATGGGCGTTAGGATCTAATAACGCTCGTGGTGCATACAAGATTTTATTTTTCACGAATATATCATTTAATTACAATAAAATTCGATTGCTCTATGTTTTTTTTTCCATTTAACTTCAGTAGTAACCATGGCATTTGGTAATATTTTGAAGTTCGTTATTGCTGTCATCATTTATTAAGTGAATGTCATTACTGTTTTCGTTGTGAGCGGGCGTTATGATCCATAATGCCCGCTAAAATGCCCACGGGCATAATGAGTGTATTTATAGCAACGTTTCTAAGGTAAAATAAACATATAATGTACAAGTGAAAAATAAAATATTTTCCGGAACCTCTTCAATCTGTCGGAAAGCGAGGCAACACGTTTTAAGGGCTTGAAGTACCTCTTCACGATTTGTTTTTCGGCGGGTTGCTCCTCTAAATCAACGCTGTCGGTATCATTACTCCTATCGTAGAGATCTCCAACACCGCATTCGACATATACTTTTCAGTTGGAAGTTCATTTGTTACAATATTAACAGTGACATTAAAGAAATCATTTAGAATAACACCGTCATTATCTTAGACTAATTTCTTTCGTTAAGGTCATTATCAACATTTCCAGCTGATTCCAACGTTTTATAAGGATCTATGCGCCCACCGGAATTATTACCTACGTCATAATTATGGAAAAAACCAAGCCTTATACCTTTTTATCAATACCCATTCAAAGAGTGATGTTCTCGTTCTTAAAATATTTCGTTATAGGAAGAATTCACTTCGTTTTAGGGGGTGTTTTTTTCATGGAATTTGGATTCAAAGTGCAATGTTCTGAACGAAATTCGTTAGTGCTGATTCACAATGGACGTAACCATAACGAACACGTAACGTACTTTGTCCGTAAACGTAATGGTGTTCAGAATGGACTTTGGGCGCAGTAGCAAATTATTGACGATTTTGTAGAGTAGGAAGAGGTTTCTGTACCTTTATAGTAAGTGTTCTATGAATTTTTTGACAATTGATTATTGTGAAGGTTGTCATTAATTAAAAATGTATGAAGTATTAATTCTGTTTTTATTGAGACGATGTTTGAACAAAAGAAAAGAAATTGAAGAGCAAAATTCTAAAAGAAGAAAAAAATTGGTGGGTTAGACCTACAAATCTAGAATTAAAAGTTAGAATTACGGACTACCATAAGCTCAACGTAAACGTAAAATCACAGAGTCTATTGTGAACAGTTCCGTATGATTTGCATTGGTTCAACTTTGCGTTTTTCGTTTACGTTCAGGGAGTTTTATGGTTACGTCCATTGTGAATCCAGCATTATACTTACATACTTTCGCTATAGGGAAGTTCCACTGTGTCATAAAACATTGTCACAGAAAGATATCGATTGAAATATAATCTGGGAGAATTCTGTATTTCTAGAAAACCTTTTAGGTTTTCACTTCCAGTCTCTGAAACAGAAATGATGTTTTCGAAACCAATTTGCTCCTGATAAAATATTAGTGCAAAGATTTTCGCAGAAGCACTTCATCTTAATTGAAATCATTTCTGTTTCAGAGACTGAAAGAGAAAACCTAAAAAGTTTTTTAGAAAATATCACAGAAAGTTTGATTTAATCGAATTGTCACCTAAGATCACATTTTGGCCGATTTGTATTTAATTTTCTGGGGAAAAAACGCATGCAACGACATGCTATAACTTAATGAGGAAATGAAGATACAAAAAAATTGTTATTTATCGAGCAGATGAAGTGCAGCAAAATGTTGCTCGAATATCTTGATCACAGTCAATTCAGACACGAACATCTCATTATCATTATCATTTTCTCAAACATTCAAAAATATTTTCCGGAACCCTCTTAATGTACCGGAAAGCGAGGCAACACGTTTTAAAAGCTTGAAATACCTCTTCACGATTTGGTTTTTCAGCGGGTTGCTCCTGTAAATCAACGCTGTCGGTATCATCACTCCTATCGTAGAGAGCTCCAACACCGCATTCGACATATCCTTTTCAGTTGGAAGTATATTTGTTACAATATCAACAGTGACATTAACGAAATCATTTAGAGTAACACCGTCATTATCTTAGACTACTTTCTTGAGTCTAAGGTCATTATCAACATTTCCTGCTGATTCCAACGTTTTAGAAGGATCTATGCGCCCACCGGAATTTATTACCTACGTCATAATTATGGAAAAAACCCAGCCTTATACCTTTTTATCAATACCCATTCAAAGAGTGATGTTCTTGTTCTTAGAATATTTCGTTATAGGGAGAATTTACTTCGTTTTAGAGGGTGTTTTTTACATGGAATTTGGATTCAAGGTGCAAAGTTCTGAACGAAATTCGTTATACCGGCGTTCGCTATAGGGAAGTTCCACTGTGTCATAAAACATTGTCACAGAAAGACATCGATTGAAATATAATTTGGGAGAATTCTGCATTTCTAAAAAACTTTTTAGGTTTTCACTCCCAGTCTCTGAAACATAAATGATTAAAAAATTTTTTCAAAACCAATTTGCTTCTGACAAAATATTAGTGCAAAGATTTTCGCAGGAGCGCTTCATTGAAATCATTTCTGTTTCAGAGACTCGGAAAGAGAAAACCTAAAAAGTTTTTTAGAAATTTTTCACAGAAAGTTTGATTAATCGAATTGTCACCTTAGAACACATTTTGGCCGATTTGTACTTATTTTCTGGAGAAAAACGAATGCAATGACACGCTATAACTTAATGAGGAAATAAAGATACTTAAAAAATAGTTATTTATCGAGCAGATGAAGTGCAGCAAAATGTCTTCCTGAAAGCTTGATAGCTACAATCACTTGCACAGCCTCCGTTGCTCGAATATCTTGATCACGGTCGATTCCCATGTGTTCTCAGACACGAACGTCGCTAATCAAATTGAGTTTGCCGTTTTTTACACCGATGTTACACTAATAATAGGCTTGTTCCGCTTGCAATCCTAGTTATAACGGATTCGAGAAGAATTTGTTGCATTGGTGCTAAATCGAAATCTGAATAAACATCGATGATGAATATTTTATCGCAATGGGAGAATAGTTCGATTCTAAACGATTCCATCTCAGTATTCTACAATTATTCTTATTATGATGAGTATATTGGAATAATTTATGATCGACATCTTAGATGGGACCTACAAATAGGTTGAATAGCTGAAAGGCATTCTGTTCCCATTCAGATACCTGAAATAATTGTATTATTCTTCTGTTCAATCAAAAATTAACATACAAGATACTTTGACTGCCGGGGTGTAAATACTAATCACCTTGAAAGTTTGAACTAGAGATTAGTAAGCATTAGTATTATCTTTGGTCTGAACGTTGTACATTAGATGTCTAAAAGTTACTTTTAGACATCTTAGTTGAACATAAAAGGATTTTGAGGTTAAACTTCGCAAAATCTGCGATTGAAAATTTTAAGGTACTATTTTGGTGTTCTTTTCCCGAGAGCATTAAAAATAATTGAAAATTCTGTGGTGATACTCTTTTAATACTGCATTACCAGATCAACACACTGTTCGGCATCTGTTAAGCCGGGTTTAGACGAAGCGCACCCACTCGCGCACCAGCCTCGCTTCCGCTCCCTCGCATCGTGTAAACATGCTCCTCGCCGTGAGGCCCCTCGTCCTCGGGGCGAGCCGTCGTCGGTCGGTTTTCAGTCGCGCATCAAAGAAACCTCACTCTGTCGTTTGAACAAGAATTTGGAGCTAGTCGAGACTAGCGAGTGCGCCGGCTTTAGTATTCTATTTACGCAGGGAAAATGGACCAAGCGAAGTGCCTGGAACTTATCGAACTATATAAACAGCGGGTGGTATTGTGGAATCCCAAAGAAAAATCGCTTCTCTCATATTTGTGTCCATTTTTGCAATTTTCGGCGAAATAACAGCTAGCAGGTGTTCAAAATCTTCAAACGTCATGCGCAGGAAATTTTTTATGGTTTCTTCAGCAGGGTCTACCACCATATCGGCCATCAATCTGCAACCATACTGCAATCGCCGGCGAAATAATTCCTTAGCCCACCACCGACGCTCCTTCCTATTTTTTTTCAATCTCATTTTTTTTAAGTGACACATTGCTAGGAAAGCAAACGACGCGGTAATTGAAGGTGTAGCCATGCTGAACTTTACGACTCTATACGAGGCTGATTACTACCTCGCCTTCTCATCCTGGCTCGCCCTTCCAGGCGAATCCAGCGCGTCGTGTAAACACTAGCGCGAGGATGAGTTTTGGTGCGCGAGTAGGTGGCGAGGTTTGACTCGCGAGTGGGTGCGCTTCGTCTAAACCCAAACCCAGCTTTATCATTTGTGTATGATTTACTCATATCTGCAAAATTTCATGAAAATCGAATTATTACACGATTTTTGAGAAATATAGGTACTCATAATTCATAAAGATTTTGAAAAATATTACGGTTTTTCGATACGAATAAAAGTTAAAAGGCTTTTGATTCCTATGCTGATTACAACAGGTATCTATTAAGAGTGTTAACTAATGATTTACAAATTGATTTTTTAAAATCGCCAATTCATTCAAGTTTCATTAAATTTTCGCAAACATGAGCTCCTCATCAATACGCATTTGAATACTGAATTTCATATCGACAGGATAAGCAGTTACTGAAATAAGTGAAGTATTCTAGCTACAATAACTTCGAAACTACTGAACCGGCGATCTGGACCGCTGAAGAGCTCAATGAGATTTTCAGGTCCCACACCTATCCTGAAAATTTCAACTCTCAAAACTCTTTCCTATAGAAGGCAATGTGTGTTCAATTACAGACCAACAATACTAGAAAGAATTTTTATATTTTTCAAAATCTTTTGATGATTCGATTCTGAAGAAATGTTGGACAAATATGTTTGTCGCTTTTCTAATTCAAAATATGAAGTTTGACAATGATCGGATTCCATTACCGGCGAAAATTACAGACATTCGGGCGAAACCATATGGACAAACGCTCGAAAATACTGCCCGAGAAATGGTACCAGGTAGTTTTTTATAATACAATCCACAATCCATGCGGCGAATCTGAAAAATTCACAACTACCTATTGTGGGATAACGTTAAAGTGTAAAAGATTCTCTACATGCTTTTGTTGGGTTAAACGTTGACTTGGTTCTACCTTGGTCGAAAGATTATTTGGGCTGTTTCCATTATCCTTGATTGTTCTATCCAACGTTTTAGCAAGCATTTGCCAGCCGTCCTCAGGGTACTTATTAATTTTGCTGAATTTTAAGTTCAATTTTGCGATCACTCTGAGGACGGCTGCCGAATGCTTGCTGAAACAGTGAATAGAACAATCCAAGATAATGGAAACAGTCCAAATAATCTTTCAGCCAATATACCATTATCAAGAATTTTCTGTTCACAATTGGTTCTACCTATTTTATAATCATTATTTAAACTTTTTTCGAAAAAGTCAAATTTATTGATATACATATTATGACATTTTTTTTGAAAATATGAATTCTAATTTCATTGAAACCCCAACTGTTCTGAAATATTTCCAACTTCGAAATTTTGGCAGCTGCTAAGAAAATTTACTAACTTCTTCGAGAATTTGCTAACTCTGATCAACAATAGGCACGCTCCTAGACTAACTCCATTGAAATTTCTCCAACTGTTCGAAATTTTACCAATTGTATGGAAATTTTTCCAACTGCTTCGAAAAACTACCAACTGCTTTGAAAAATTGCAGACTCTCATCAATATAAGGCCCCCATGACCAACTCCACTGATATTTTTCTAATTGTTTTTGAAGTTTTTAAAACTGCTTCGAAACTTTTTCAACTGCTTCGAAAAATTACCGACTCAAACCGTATCAAATCCATTGAGATTTTCAAACTGTTTGGAACTATTATCAACTGCTTTGAAAATTTGCAAACTCTGTTCAACATTGGTGGGGGGGTGAATCGTTCCACCTCCCATCGCCCCCTTAGGCTCCTCCCTGACCAAAACTTCACGAGCTGTTATACTCGTGTCTAGAGACACCAATTCTACTTTGGCTTCCGGCCTTCCGCGTCCGCCGCAGTCGCAGTGAGTTGGCAAGCAAATTAACCGCTAACATTGAATTTCTGTAGTTTTAAGAAATTTAAGATTCGTGGCTAAATGGCTAAATCCTCATAATAGAAAGTGAATCGAGTTCTACTTAATTGTAGAAATCAATTAGACGGTGATATATTCCATTATAATTGAGCAAATTTATGTAAGGAAAATATCTTTGCTTTGTTGATTAGAACGTTAAATTGATACAATAGTGCCATACATTGAAAACATGAACTTTTTAGTAAAATCACTAGGCCAATATCGTTTCCCTTGTTTAAATTCGTTCAAATAAGGATTTGTATACATGATGTTATAAAAATTTACTATGCCGGTAACAACTTGATTTTTTTTTGTGTTCCTTTTAGATTATGGTAGTTTTGACGGGAAAATAGTTTTTATGTCCCTATCTGGTTTTTTATAAAAAATTACTCACCCCTCCGCTAACTTCCGTGCAAAACTCGATTAAATAGCTATAAAATAAGAAAGGTACCAAAAAATTTAAACTAAGAATCATGATTTAGCGACACGCTTTTTTTTTAGAAATTTTACCCCTATCCCATCCCAGAAGAAAGCATTTACAGACCCCTGTTATATAAAGTATTTCTTTTAAATAACCCAAATAATCGCCCCTTCTTTTTTTTATGATATTCAGGAAAGGTAAAGGTATTTCTCATCGGAAATGAGCATTCTAGAATGATTCATGACAACTTTCATTGGTGGCAAACAAGTTTTCCTCCAATTTGAACACGGTATTTGTCCTGAATAGGGGTGCAAGCTAAGAAGCTGTATTTTGGCGTGCACATTTTTCAAAAATATTTTGTAGGTTTTGAAAGTGACGTATTTTTTGAACTAGTGACATCACACAGAAAATATTTCAAAATGTTTTTGAGAGTATTTTAACGCCAAAATACAACTTAAATAATAATATCAGGAGAAACGTTAGAAAACTCTGGTTTTAGATTTATAAGTACATGTTTAAATAAAAACAGAGAAGAAAGTTTACATAAAATGTGTATAATGGTTATCCTTATTGTTTATGATAGTTTTAAAAGGAAAATGGTTTATATGTCCTTATCATTCGTTTGTCATAAAAAAATACCTTTCAGCAGTTCCGCTAACTTCCGTGCAAAACTGGCATAGATAGCTATAACATGAGAAAGGTTAAAAAAATGAACTAAAATATCAATGGAAACTTTTATTTTTGAAAATGAGTACAAAACTAAATGTAGCTGTACGCGAGATTGATCGTTAATGAGTTAACGATACATTCATTTAAATTGAACTGCTAAGTAATAACTGAAATATTTTGAATAAAAATAATTGCAAAACACTTCACGTTCAGGATACCATGTACGTCAGGGTTAGCGACAAGAATTTTTTCTTAGAAATTTAATACCCCGTATCCCAGAAAGGAACCATTTCCAGACCCCTTTATGTGAAGTGTTTCTTTTAAATAACTCAAAAAATCGCTCCTTTCAGTTTTTTAATGATATTTAGAAAAAGTTTATTCACTGCACTGAAATAATTGGAGCACATTCATAATAGCCCACCTCAATTATTGCAGACAAATGATAAAATGAATTTTAAGGAGTAGAAACAATAAAAAGTGAAAATTTAATTGATGAATTGAAAATCAAATTGTGAACAAAGATAAACCTTAATATTTAGTACTTACCAGGATGGAATTTCCTAACGTGCGCATTTAATTGCTTTTTTTGGTGAATGTGGTTTTGCATATTTCACATGCCGCAACCATTTTCAATAAACTTTTCAAAGGACACTACAAAACCCCGGTAGTAACGAAGAAATAATATTCAAATATTCCGTTGAACAATAATAAACAACTCGCAACTGACAACTCAATGTGCACTGCGCATGCGGAAGGCCGAAAGCCAAAGTAGAATTGGTGCCTCTAGACACGAGTGAGCTGTTAGACCCCGATTACACTCAGCTCCCTTTCACGGCAGGGAGCAGGGAATTGAGCAGGAAAGTGGGCAGCGCGAGAATGTAATCACTACATTTCCCTGCTGCCTTATATTGCCACTCGTGCAGCTCTACGCTCCCTGAATTGGCGGTTTTTCGTACGCTATAAGTGAATAAATTTAACTAGGTTGCTGTGGAATTTCTTTGTCCGTCGTTGCCGACACTTGGTCACGAGGGAAATGTTGCAGCAGAGTGCGAATGCTTACTGCCTTCGATACTGTCGCAGAAGTATTTCGGGAATTATTGGGAAAGGGCTGAGTGTAATTGAGGCATAATGAGTACTTTTCAGGAAAAATTCAAAATTCACCTTCTCTTCTGAACATACCTCTCCTGCTTCAAGTATATCGACCAGATAATTTTTATTGAATTTAATTGATAATGGGGACGTTATTCCTTTGTCGTCAAGTCCAAGTTCAGTCCCTGATTTCACGTCATTAAAATGATAATTACAAATTATGGGTTAATTTGATTTTTCTGTTTTTGAAATTGGCTCCTAGATCCGATAACAAAGAGAAGTATGCCGGTTCGTGATTGATTCTGAATTTGCACGAAAGGATGATCGTGACTCGTGCTTCGACAGCTAATTTTGAGGACACTTGATAACTGAAATTCACAACGGAAATGAATGAATTCCTCTAATTAATACAGCTAGAACAATTGCAGCGTTGACGGTACAATATTGAGGAATTCGTGAGTTCTACATTCATATTGAGTTCTTTTTCCTCCTAGAATGCATGCAACGAGAACAAGAATGAGAAACAGTTTCGAATCGAAATTGAGCTGAATGTTTTATATCTGTAAATTGACGAATAGAATATCTTATAGATTGATTGCATATAATGAGTTATTCGATGATTGGTATGAATGGTCTTCATTTCAATAACAAAATCAGATTTAAAATAATATAAATATAGTTCATATAGTCCGTTCACGAAAGTTTGAGCGCATTGTAGGCGTTTGTTTATTTATCTGAAGTTGGCAGTATTTGCTGTCATAACGTAAAATAAAGTCAACGTTGCCGAATGTACCCGAACTCCGAGTTTGCTAGTTATCAGAGAACTCTATGCAATATTGACAACATTGCGTATCAATCTGACAGAAAAATTTACAACATAACCTAAAATTTCAATATACACAGTGGAATATGCCAAATTTCCATGGCCTACTGACGGCTAAACCTTTCGTGAACGGACTATACTCGTACAGAGTTGGCAAATTTTCAGAGCAGTTAGTAAATTTTGGAAACAGTTGGAAAATTATCAAAGCAGTTGGAAAATTTTTAATAGAGTTGGAAAATTTTCAATGGAGTTGTTACAGGTTGATCAGAGTTGGCAATTTTTCGAAGCAGTTGGTAGCTTTTCGAAGCAGTTGACAAAACTTCAAAACAGTTGGAAAAATTATGGAAACAGTTGGGCAAATGTCAATGGAGTTGGTCTAGGGGCGTGCCCTGTGTTCAAGATATTTTCCGGGCCCCTACCCTCACTAGCAGCGCTGCCTTCTGGTTACATAATTACAAAAATTAGATAAGGACTAAATGAAAGCACATTTTCTTTGTCACTTATATTAGAATAGTGACAATACAAAGTACCTTCCACATATAAATATAACCAACTAACAAAATAACAACTACAACAAATAACGACTATAAGCAAAATGAAAACAAAAAACAAAATAGTATTAAAACCAAATTAACATATAAATATATTATTAATATAATAAACACAAAAAAGAAAAATATTTGCAAAATTTTTCACAATATTAGCTATACTTAATGTTCGGGCAACTTCATTTTCTATAGAAATAATTGAAAATAATTCTAGTAAGATTTCTTGAGACAAGTAACGAAGTAACTTGTAAATTATATCGTCGAGCTATTAGGCTCTTTTTTTCTAATTATTTTTGGTTTATAAAGAAGTGTTAGTGACCAATTACCAATTCGAACATTTATCCTTGATTATATACCGAAAATTATGTGAAAATAATAATCTGATAACTCGACGATACAATTCACAATTCACTTAGTTTTCAATTCTATCAGCAATCCCCAAAGACTGACCCGCATTTTTTCATATTAAGAGAGACGCCTAACGAAAAAATCAGCCACGTGATGAATTATAGAACTCAGCTTCAATAACACTTAAAGTCCAGAAATTCAAAAACACTAAAAAAAGTCAAGAATTTTGAGAATTTTCACTCTGAACACACTCACAAGCACAACTTCGTTTCAAATTCGAATAGGTACTTATTTCTCTAGAATAGGAATTGAAGTGAAATGATTTCGCATTTTCCCCCTAGTCCAAAAAAAAAATTCCCTATGTACATGAAGAATCCTACATCAAAGAAGCCGCTCAAAAAGAAGCCGCCCCAATAAACCGATCATATCTGGTGACGTTAATGTAATGTAACTATCCCCTAAACAGAATGCCGACACGCTTCATGCAAAGAGTTCGGTACGATTTGTCCAGGAGCAAAATTGATTACGGGGATAGCAATTTTCACCAGAAGAATATAAATAAGGAATTTTTGATTCAATGTTTTCATTTGTGTGAGATGTGGTAAATTTTAATAACAATCATATTTCTGATATGAATTGATAATTTTAACTAGAGTTTCGGAGATAAGTTGGTTTTAGTACAAAATGAAGGATTTATTCTGCAAGAAAAAATAGGATAGTCGTCCCAAGCCCGGGCCGGGCCCTGAAGGTCACTTCAAATCCTTAACCTGTTGTGTTCGTAAACTTAGAACCCAGGCCCGTGATCCTACTCAGTTGATCCGTCATGTAACCCAATGGACCGAGTTAGTAACCCACAGTAAGTTTCCGAAAACGCCGATATAGGGATCATGTAGTACCTACCTTACCCGTAATCGTTCAGTAAATTCGTAGTGAAACATAACAGATGAAACATGAACGCAAAATCTCTCATTAATTGTTTTTCACTCTTTACGGTTATAATCACTCCAATAAAGCACCGAGCAAATGCATATAAGCAAATATGTTTCCCTTAATCATGAATGCAATGAATTTGTCTAGGAATCGTGCTTGTTTTAATGAAAGTTATTAATATTCAAATATCTAAAGCAATCAACCTCAACGATTTTTCAAGAGAAAATGAAATCAAAGATTTCCTTCAATGCATAGGAATCCATTGCTATGTTTCACATTGTAATGAAAACGATTAATTCTGTATAATTTATTTCTTGCTCAGTTAAAACGGTTTACTAGTGATGTTATCTTAACAAATTAATGCAATCAATCAATTGCACTATTGCAGTAAGCTTGATTATCATTTATAATTGATCCGAAGATCGATATCTAGTAATAGTAATTAATTCATTATTTTGTGTTTATTCCCAGATGAAATCGACATACACATATAGTCAAAAATCTTTAATTTTGAGCGCTCATTCTATTTAAACGAGTGCTATATCGTTTTCCCCAAATGTCTGAAATTTTCGACCTCCTGATGACGAATCCGTGATCAAATTGAATTCTGTGGGGCCGACCGTTCGACCGTGAGCAGGATGACTTTCGAAGGGATTGTCTTGAAGACTTGAGATTTTCAGGGTGAGTTCGGTGCCACATATAAGTTCATTAACCAGCCAAATCGTACAGGGTGAACCAAAAAATATGGCCATTCAAAATTTTGCGGTCACATGCAAGATGCCCATTATGAGCCTCATGCAAAACAGAACCGTAGAAAATTCGGTTAGAATATTGAAAATTGAATATTTCCATAAAAAGATATCTGATTCGAGTGAAATTCATTTTCTGAATGAAGATTTATTTACTGAATGTTCATGCAAAATTTCAAGAGCATCGCATTTTCTGAACAATATAAAATTCGATTTGAATATTGAAAAGAAGAATCTTTATATTTCCAAAACAAGATACCCGATTCGAGTGAAATTTATTTTGTGATAGAAGATTGATATATGTATACTAAATGTTCTTGCTAATTCAAGAGGATCTTATCATCAGAACCATTGTTTAAGAAAAACAATGTCAGAACCTTATAATTTAATTTTTTTCCGCCGACCTCGAAATAAAAGGTGCTTTTAATGTGTACGAAATTGAGCATTAATGACCCATTTTATTGCTCAATTTTTTTAGCTATTTTAATGTGCAATCCTCATGGCAACCGTCGAATTTTGGCGAGCTGTGGTTACATGTAACTATCTAACTATCACGTGATGATTTGACAGAAAATACGTGTATTAACTGTCAACTATGTAACTATGGTAAGCTGTGGTAAGCTGTAGTTACATCGCCAAAATTCGTATAAGTATGTTTCGAGTGAAATTTTTTCATCGCTGTAGACATGTAAAAAAAAATTTGTGTTCGATTTTTGAAAAAATTTTTTCGCAGAAATTCTTAGAAAATTGTATTCATTCAGAAAATAAAAGTCAATTTGACAACCGCAAAAAAAAAGTTGGAACATTGCAGTTCTTCCGCCATTTTGTAATTTTTTTTCGGAGTTCGTCAACTTTTCTGAATAGAGAACCCAAAAATACTGAGATTTGACCAAAAACCGTTCTTTTAAGTGTTATACATAACTGACCACACTCATAAGAATCTTTCTGAAAAATGACGTTTGACACCCTGTATATCGCTTATGCTTCGAAAACGGGATATATTGTATGAGGCAAAAATGATTCTCCCTATGTCTTCTACACGAAAATATATGTTTGTCCAGTTTATGATGAAACACCCTGTATAAGAAGATATCAGATTACCAATACAGACTTGCAAAAATTTCGAATGCGTATCTGTTCAGTACTCATACCTACCTGTGATATGTTTTTCCTCTAATTCTCTTCTCTGCTTGAAGTAAGCCTTACAGTGCAAGATACCATTTTATTGTATATTATTAAGCAGAAAAATCACAATTCAACTAGAAAAAAGCGCAGGAATAACAATTTCTCCAGAAAATTCAACGATTGTTAAATTTGACGTTAAGGTGGTATTGTAATATGGCGGATCTGATACTACGTTTATTTCAATGAGGGCAACTCTATACTATCCTATCTCTATGGAAAATTTTGTCAAAAATGTCGAAGTTTTCTGATGAAAAGAAAATATTGCTTTCAACTTCAATTATACCGCTTCTATAACATTGTCTATGCGATTAATTTCGATGAAACAAGAAACCTATTCAGAATCACTCGGGGCTGTGTATATAAACATTAACTAATTCATCAATATTTTTTCAAGTTATAGACAAAATCATGACTAAAAGGCCAGAGCTACTTCACTTCTAGTTGGGCTTCTGACCTTCGTGAATATTCATTCATTTAAATAAATTTCGAAAATAGCATTATGCCGTTTTCCAAGTCACTTGCCGAACCAACCAGGCAAAACAAACGATCTCATTGGCCATACGAAATTTCCCAACACCGACCTCTACTCAATCAAAAGAACTAATTAATTCCAAAATTGTTGAATCACCAAATTTCGTACTCAACTATGCTCAAGTTCAAGATTAATGAATATTCCTCCAAGTGGAGTACGGTTCTATTGACAGTCCACCGTAACGAAATGGACGCGATAGGAGCATCGTCTTGTAAAATTGTTTATTTAGTTATTTATTTGCCTATTGCGTTACCCATTGTGGATTGTGAGATCTGCCGGAGTAGTAATACTTCCTCTTTTGCACCATCATCAACCTTAACATACTTCTTTTATCGCTGAACAAATCTTGCAATTTAAAGTTTTCGTTTTGCTGCGGTGGGTGAGTTGGACTTGACTACTTGAAGGTAAACGCATTGATGGTATCGGAGATGCTACTTCTTTACGATTTTTGGATTTCTTTCGATCACCAAGAACGTTTGTAATATGGTGTTTGATTTGCAGTCGAGACGTAGTGGTACTGAGAATCTTATTTCGTCTTCCAATCTACATATTGAAGAATCTTCTTTTAATTGAAGATTGCCTATAACTACTACGAATCGTTTTCTATTATCAGTTCGAAATAGAATATTGACGCTCATTTCCATTAGTTCTATTGAAAATTTTGATCGAGTACACATGCTATCCAGATAATATTAGATATTCAATACTAGTAAAGGGTTATCCAACAAGAAGTTATTTTGATAAGCCTGCTATTTCGGGAGATGTCACGTTTGAATCTGTCATTTTTTGACATTTGACGAGTGGAAAACTACAACATTAATAAAACGAGACACGCTTCAAGAACGCATTGAAATTATTAAAATTCCATAAAAATGGTGAAAATTTGGCAGAGACGGTTGTAAAACTCGAACATTTTTGGGTCGTCGTGAAGCACCTTGTTGGTCCACAATAATAAAATTGGTGAAAAATTCGAGCTGTTGGGACAAGTTAGTGATGTGAAGATAAAACCCGTGCACGTCGCTCAAGAACAGCCGAGAATATTGATGCTGTAGCCGAAAGTGTTGAAGAAAACCCAGTTCTGTCCATTCCTTGTCGTTCTTTGAATTAGGAATTCGACAAACGTCATTACACCTTATTTTGCATAAAGAATTGGGTCTTAAGGCTTATAAAGTTCAGTTACACAAGAACTCAAACCGGCCGATCATCAACAACGTCGTGTCTTTGCTCATTGGGTCGTTGAAATGCATGAATATGATCCGGACCGTGTTATCTCTCAAAGAGGTGATCACAATTGGCCACCGAGATCTTGTGATT
The DNA here is from genome assembly GCA_013421045.1 of Propylea japonica. Lineage (NCBI taxonomy): Eukaryota > Metazoa > Arthropoda > Insecta > Coleoptera > Coccinellidae > Propylea > Propylea japonica. The sequence goes on from CM024240.1 coordinate 50,654,704, forward strand.
TAACACCTTGCGACTTCTTCTCTGGGGCCACGTGGAAGAGAAGATCTACGCCAATAGCCCAGCGTCGATTCAAGACCTCAAAGATGGAATTCGTGAGGCTATTGAAGACATAATGCTTTGCGATTTAGTTATGGAAAATTTCATTTAAAGGATATGTGAATGTGCTCGTGGTGGTCATTTGCCTGATGTTATTTTCCACTATTAACGGCATAGCTTCTTCTTTATAATGAAATAAACATCCGATCATTTATATTGAAAAATGACATATTTCGTTGAATATCAAAATAACACCTCTTATTGGAAAACTCTTTATTTTAAAGAGGTTTACACCGATCATCCTCATCGCTCCACCCTCAGTGACGAGCTCTTTCACCACTTGCTGATAAATTACTGACAGCTATCTGGCAGATATAGTTGACATAAAATTCATCTTATCATACTTCTTTTATCGCTGAACAAATCTTGCAATTTAAAGTTTTCGTTTTGCTGCGGTGGGTGAGTTGGACTTGACTATTTGAAGGTAGTGATGTATCGGATATGCTACTTCTTTACGCTTTTTGGATTTCTTTCGATCACCATGAACGTTTGTAGTATGGTGTTTGATTTGCAATCGAGAAGTAGTGATATCTGAGAATCTATTTCGTCTCCAATCTCTGAATCGGCCCATAACCGGTCTACGTATTATAGCATCTTCTTTTATTGAAGATTGCCTATAACTACTACTACGAATCGTTTTCTATTATCAGTTCGAAACAGAATATCGACGCTCATTCTGTTCGTTCTATTGAATTTCAATACAGTACGTTCACATGCGATTTACATAATATTATTCAGTGCTATATATATGTAGTATTATAAGAGGTTCACACCGAAAATCCTTATATCGACTGTACCCTCACTAAGGACCTGTTTCACCTGTTGCTGATACATGGAAATACTTTCTGATGTTTGATATGGAACACCATATCAAGTTTATAAAAAGAATAGAATATTTTGGCAGATCCAAAAATTCGAAAGGCTTCAATTCAATGAATAGAGTCTCTAGGACAATCCCTTCGAAAGTTATCGTACTAACGGCCGGACGGACGGCTTCACTGACAGAATTGAATTTGACAACGGATTTGTCATCAGGGAGTAGAATCATATCATTGAAGACCATTTTCGGCTCAAAATTCGAAAATTACAGACATTTGGGAAAACGATGAAGCACTCGTTTAAGGAGAACGAGCGCTCAAAAGCACAACCTATTCTACTTTTACCTACATCGCTTAATAGGTAATCAATTACCTTTCATTTGATGTATCGAAATCCATATATTCTCATTAGAATATAAAGTTGAGATGTGTGTAGAGGGTGAGAAATATCAAATTAAAAAAATTCGAGAAAAGCCCTGAGCAGGAGCTTTTGAGCGCTCGTTCTTTGGTGGAGCAATAGGACTAGTACATACCTCAAATTTTATATGGAGTTTAAGATTGATACCAAATATAAAATGCAAAATCTCAGCACAATCGGGATTATATTCTGGAAATTATTCAAAATTCTGCGCGAACATTCAGTGTATCATTTTCTGTGATGAGTAATTTGAGAGTTCCAGAATGAATTTCATAGAATTAATTAATCAGAATACCTGTTCAATGTGTAGTGTACTGAAAATCGAGAATTGCTGAGAAAATAGGGTTTACGTATAGGAAAACCTCATGAAAAAAGTTACGAAATTAATTTTGCGTTCAACGAGATGAAGAAATACCGGACGTTCTATTTGAAATAAGAAAGTTTTTCCACCATTATTCCTAGTAGATGTTTAAGAATTGATTAGGAACACTCTGTATATTCCAGAGTTCAATTTTTTCTTTTTATGGGACTAGCTTATGAGTATACTCAAAAAACATGGTCTGTATCGCTTGCGTAACTGGTTCCTTGATAAATTGCTATTTAAAATGACTCCATATTTCAAATTTTTCGCAATTATCTCGTAATGGTAAAACAAATTTACAGAGTGATCTGAAGAAACTCATCATAATTTGAGCTTACCCATCCTTTTTTGGTGTCACATTTGAAAAAAGTGGAACTTTGGTCTGTATCTTTGTATTGGAACACTCTGTATATACGGAAATAATTTTGAATGTGCGTTTGATTACCCTACACTAACCATAAAAAAAGATTTTCAAAATATCATCATTTACACCCTCAAATGACCATCGCGTCAGTGGTGGGCCACCGCTATACCTACCAATATTAAGTGCCTAATTAGTGCTTTTGGAACCAATGGAAAAAATGAACTGTTTTCATGTTAAGTAGCAGTAGCAGAGATTATTTACATTAATGCTGACTTCACATTCCTCACCAATATATTCGAATTTCGTGAAAATAATTTGAAGTGTCAAAATTACAATTTACAATTGAATATTAGAGCATAATTGAACCATGAGTTTTAGAAAAAGAAGATAACCAGATTGAATTGACAGAAAAATTCTGACAGATTTATTTCATCGCAAAGGCACTAATACGCCGTCTCTTGACAAATATCTAGCAGATATCTGCTAGATAGCTGCCAGATACTTATCAGCAAGTGTTGAAAAAGGCCCTTAATCAAGAGTCAGGAGACTATCCTGTTGTAGGTATGTTTAACAATCCTATATCCCTTGAGAGGAAGATGCCAGTCAAGATCTAATTCGATAATTAACCATATCGTAATCGACATTTTGCTACAGTTACCCGTTTCATTATTTATATTGAATGGATTCCTCAGTTTCCGGGATCCGTTATCCGTTAATAATGAGATTTTCATGGATAATCCGTTGAGGACAGATGCTCGCCAAGTTGCACTCAGGCATGTAATGGCAGATATGAATATTCACGCTCAACACAGCCAGATAGGAGAATCATTTTTCATTTTATAACTAGAATTTTAATGTCACTTCCGATACTTTGTATTATAACAAGGCTTCGTATACTAGTAGACTAGACTGGAGGAATTGAGAAATGATATTCTTATCGAATAGGTCTTTCAGAAGTTAATTTTATGAAAGGATTTCGGAAAAGAGAGGCACGATTTTGAAATGGAATGAAACAAGCTTTGTATGAGGTATCAATTCTGTTTTCATTCGAAAGGTCTGTATAGGGTGTTTCAGAATAAGGTTCCTCGAATTGAGTGTCTTAGTCACCATATGATTTTATGATGAAGTTCCTGTTTTCTGAAAAACAAGGTATTGAAATAAAAGAAATCTCTCCTTAAGTTTTCAGCTCGTTCATAGGTAGAGTAATAATGCTATCATCTCAAAATTTTGTATAGATTTATACTGACTGAATGAATGCAAAAGTTCAGCAAATTTAAGAAAGCCTTGTACAGGTGCTTTTGAGCGCTCTTTTATTGGTGGAGTAATGATGCTATTACCTAAAATTTTGTATAGTACTTGAGATTCATGCTTCGTATTTGAATACAAAATCTCAGCACGATCGGAATTATATTCTAGAAATTATTCGAAAAATGATTATGTAAAAAATCAATTATTGAAAAATATTCTATGGTTCTGATCATGCGATCTTCTCGAAATTTTGCATAAACATTTACTATGTCAATCTTTACACACAAAACAAATTTCACTTGAATCGGATAACTGGTTATGGAAATATAGAGATGCTTATTCTCAATATTCAAATTGAACCTTCTATCGTTCTGTTGATACTATGGCAAAAAAAATTGCATGAGGCTTCTTATGAGCATATTTCATGCGTTTGCAAAATTTCATTTCGATTTGTTTCGTTTTGTCTGAGATATTGAGGAACGAAAAATTTGAGTGGCCATATTTTATGGAACGATTTGGCGGGTTAACGAACTTAACGGCGGCATTTGGAAACCAAACTCACCATACCAGTTTTTAGGACAATATTTTCGAAAATTATCGGACTGAATTGAATTTGACCACGGACGCCATCTGGGAGTAGAAACCCATCGTTTGAGACCATTTTCGACTCAAAATTCGAAAATTATAGACATTTGGTTTTTAGGAAATATTTTCGACAACGACAATTATTTTGAATACATATAGTGCGTTCACGAAAGTTCGAGCCGTCGTTTGGCAAAATTAGAGAAACTTATTACCACAACCTATTTTCCATTAATATACAGGGTGTCCGGGGAATAACTGTACATACTCTTACAAGAGATAGAGTTGCACTAGCTGACTACTGATTGACTATAAAAAATTAATTTCTTCATTTCCCTAGAAAACTACAGGGTGTTTTCCAACTTCATGGAAATACTTAGACCATCATAAAATCCAAACTTATTGACGGATATTATTGAAACTTGGGAGGTTATTGGCACATGCTAAGGTCGAGTCAGAAATACATCATTATTTCATTATTCCAGAGCCGGACTCATTAATCTTCATTTAAAGTGTTCAGGGTAAAAAACACTTTGTATTTCGAATTACGAATAATTGATTTGCTTTTTAGAAAGAAGCTGAATTATGCTTCAATTTGTGGTATCGCTTAAATTTGTCACATCAACAATTATTTTTTTATGAATTTTTGGATTTGGCAAAAGTTCGAAAAATTGAATTTATTTACCTGAACAGGAATTTTTCCGCAATATACCTTCATTCACTTCATCGCAATGAGATCCGCGTCTAGGGTGGCCACCCAGTAAATCAACAAATTATTATAGTCTTCCTCACCTTCAGTGACTTTTTAAAGAAAATTTATTATTTATTTTTGACCTCCACAAGGTGACTAAGTCCTGTTCAGGTAAATAAATTCAATTTTTCGAACTTCTTTCAAATCCAAAAAATTCATAAAAAAATAATTGTTGATGTGACAACTTTAAGCGATACCACAAATTGAAGCATAATTCAGTTTCTTCCATGAAAAACTCACAAAACCCAATCTGAGTATGCGACCAATCGTCAGTTGTTTGAATTCCCCCCACATATAACTTATCCAATTTTATTCACCAAACTTTATCCTTAGACTACAACTTTTGACTATAATGTGAAAAATCTTGGAGCTTGTTGAGTTGTGAAAGGACAGTGCAACTACCCCCAAATACGTTATGATATCATGGACGTCGTTTCGTTGTTCACCAACATACCGAAACAATGGTTTGCAAATTATAAAAGAGAACTGGTCACATATAAAGGGTTTCCCAAAAAGAACGCTCGATCTTTGGCGCAACGCGCATTGCACGTCGAAAGTCACACACGCGTTATCTTGCCAGGAATTGAGTAACCTGACATTTAATATGGAGTGGTATACATTGAACAACGTGTCCAAATCGTGAAACTTTAGACCAAAACCAGTGTTCTGTTCGGCAAACCTCCGGGCACTTCGTCCAGTTTTGGTGTCCATGCTCGTCCTACGGAGTCCACAATTCGCCGTCTAATGCAGACATTTTTTGTGGGGCTTTCTTAAATCTCGTGTTTATACCGACAAACCACGGACTGTTGAGGCCCTTAAAGCAACATCAGACGAGAAATTGCTGCAATTGAGCCACTCTTGTGCAATCAGGTCATCGAAAACTGGACTCGCAGAATTGGCTCACCAGGCAAGCCGAGACGGACATTGGACGGACATAATTTCAAAACATAATGTCACGATATATGTTTAAAATGAGTGATGAATTATATTTGTCTTATTTGAACTTTTCATTTTATTACACTTTAAAGATCGAGCGTTTTCTTATGGGAAACTCTTTATCGCTACACAGAATTAAATAGAAACTATGCTGTGTAGGATTGTAGATTTTATTTCGAATCGAGTTATTTTATTTATTTATTTTTTTATGGTGATGAACTACCTTATTTCTAAATGCGTTAAAAAACTTTCATTTATAATACCAGTTTTGAAGTTATACGTAGATGACACATTCATAGCTGTTCCAGAAGACAAAATTGATGAATTTCTCGAGACATTCAATGCTTTCCATCCACGCATTCAATCACTTTAGAAAAAGAAGTCGATAATTCGATAGCATTTTTAGATGTCCAACTTATCAGAAAAACGATGGTACAATCTTGACTAATTGGCATACCAAAGCAACTGCATCAAACCGAGTTCTCAATTACTTTTCACACACCCACAAGTCCATAAGAACAATACCATGAAGAACCTATTTTTCAGATGTTACAGTCTCAGCAGCAAAGAATTTTGGCCGGTTAATGAGATGAAAATAAAAAATATTCTATAAAAGAACAATTACCCCAAAAAGCTGATAAACAAAATTATGCATTCCTATAAAAACAAATTCATTGAGATCACCAGAAATATTATAGAAAGGCCGGAAAAAAAATGGAATCATCTATTATAAATTTCCATACATTGAAGGTCTTTCGGAAAAAGTTGGTAATTTGATGAAAAATCAGGCAACAAACATCAAACTTGCTTTCTATCCCCTCAAAAAACTGGAGAATATATACACAAAGGTAAAAGACCCTATTCCGAAATTAATGACATCTAATTTGGTATACCAAATTCCTTGTAGAGATTGTAACCTATCGTATGTGGGCATGACCAAACAATATCTGAAAAATCGTTTACGTCAACATCAATATGATTGCCAAGAAAGAACATAGACAAAAATGAGAAAACCGCTCTAGCTGTACACCACTTCCAAGAAAATCACAATTTGGACTTTAATGAAGTGAAAATCTTGGATAAAGAATGTAATTATTATAAAAGATGTATCAGTGAAATGATACACATTTCCATACATGAAACAATGAATGTCAGAACAGATACTCAAAAATTAAGTTTAATTTACAACAACCTATTACGAGAGATCAAATAAATATAATGAATTCGTGTCAGTGAGAATATCATAAGAACGTGTTTGAAACTCTAATGAGAACATATTTATACTCGAGTACAAAACACCACCGTCCAGTAATATATCATCCAAACAAAGAGAACTACCTCATACGTTTCGTGACAAAAACAACAATCAAAGATAATACTATGGCGAAATCGAATATCTTAGCATAGGTTTAATGAATACCGATGTGAAATTAGCAGCCAAATCTGGCAGCCAATTTCCGAATGTGCCCGAACGATCAGTGGCGTCGTGAACTAGGTCCTCAACTATATATGACGAAATCGAAAAATCTTCCGTGCTTGAATGATAACTATGTTGTTCATATTTCATCGGAATGAACGGAATACGTAGATAACCGGTTCTGTATCTGAGTGAAACCTTTGAAACAAATATGTCGTATTAGGTATTATAAAAACATTATTTTAACAAGGAAGACGATGAAAAGCCACCTTGAGACTCATGAAGTGTATTGGGTTAATATAAGGAATCTACGTTATAAAGGAAAATCCCTTCGGCCCCGTCGAAGGGGGTGAAAATGCCCCCCCAAAAGTACGAAAAAATTCATTTAAATATGAAGACGATGAAAAGCCACGTTGAAACTCATACAGTATATTGAGTTTAATATAAGGAATCTACGTTATAAAGGAAAATCCTTCGGCCCCGTCGAAGGGGGTGAAAATGCCCCCCAAAGTACGAAAAAATTCATTTAAATATGAAGAAGAAGAAAAGCCACGTTGAAACTCATACAGTATATCGAGTTTAATATAAGGAATCTACGTATAAAGGAAAATCCCTTCGGCCCCGTCGAATGGGGTGAAAATGCCCCCCAAAGTACGAAAAAATCATTTAAATATGAAGAAGATGAAAAGCCACGTTGAAACTCATAACTATATGAGTTTAATATAAGGAATCTACGTTATAAAGGAAAATCCCTTCGGCCCCGTCGAAGGGGGTGACACTGCCCCCCAAAGTACGAAAAAATTCATTTAATTATGAAGACGATGAAAAGCCACGTTGAAACTCATACAGTATATGAGTTTAATATAAGGAATCTACCTTATAAAGGAAAATCTCTTCGGCCCCGTCGAAGGGGGTGAAAATGCCCCCCAAAGTACGAAAAAATTCATTTAAATATGAAGACGATGAAAAGCCACGTTGAAACTCATACAGTATATTAAGTTTGATATAAGGAATCTACGTTATAAAGGGAAATCCCTTCGGCCCCGTCGAAGGGGGTGAAAATGCCCCCCAAAGTACGAAAAAATTCATTTAAATATGAAAACGATGAAAAGCCACTTTGAAACTCATACAGTATATTAAGTTCAATATAAGGAATCTACGTTATAAAGGAAAATCCCTTCGGCCCCGTCGAAGGGGGTGAAAATGCCCCCCAAAGTACGAAAAAATTCATTTAAATATGAAGACGATGAAAAGCCACGTTGAAACTCATACAGTATATTGAGTTCAATATAAGGAATCTACGTTATAAGGAAAATCCCTTCGGCCTCGTCGAAGGGGGTGAAAATGCCCCCAAACTACGAAAAAATTCATTTAAATATGAAGACGATGAAAAGCCACGTTGAAACTCATACAGTATATTGAGTTTGATATAAGGAATCTACGTTATAAAGGAAAATCCCTTCGGCCCCGTCGAGGGGGTGATAATGCCACCAAAGTACGAAAAAATTCATTTAAATATGAAGTTTCAACGTGGCTTTTCATCGTCTTCATATTTAAATAATTTTTATCGTACTTTGGGGGGCATTTTCACCCCCTTCGACGGGGCCGAAGGGATTTTCCCTTATAACGTAGATTCCTTATATTGAACTTAATATACTGTATGAGTTTCAAAGTGGCTTTTCATCGTCTTCATATTTAAATGAATTTTTTCGTACTTTGGGGGGCATTTCCACCCCCTTCGACGGGGCCGAAGGGATTTTCCTTTATAACGTAGATTCCTTATATTAAACTCGATATACTGTATGAGTTTCAACGTGGCTTTTCATCGTCTTCATGTTTAAATGAATTTTTTCGTACTTTGGGGGGCATTTTCACCCCCTTCGACGGGGCCGAAGGGATTTTCCTTTATAACGTAGATTCCTTATATTAAACCCAATACACTTCATGAGTCTCAAGGTGGCTTTTCATCGTCTTCCTTGTTAAAATAATGTTTTTTATAATACCTAATACGACATATTTGTTTCAAAGGTTTCACTCAGATACAGAACCGGTTATCTACGTATTCCGTTCATTCCGATGAAATATGAACAACATAGTTATCATTCAAGCACGGAAGTTTTTTCGATTTCGTCATGTAAACGGCGTTCCACGAGGCGTTATTCACGACAGTGAACCACGCTTTCGTGAAATACACTTCTGTGTGAACGCATAGTTTTTAAACTTGCTTTCGTGAGAATGCGTTCACACAGAAGTGTATTTCACGAAAGCGTGGTTCACTGTCGTGAAAAACGCCTTGTGGGAACGCCGCAATATAGTTGGGAGACCTAGTTCACGACGCCACTGATCGTTCGGGCACATTCGGAAATTGGCTGCCAGATTTTGGCTGCTAATTTCACATCGGTTAATGGAATTCAGCAGCTTCAACAACCACATTATAATACACAAGACTAAATTGGTGAGTGTTTATGTTGATTGGTACCCTGGGAGGAAAAGGAAAAAAAAAATATTTATATAATTCAGTTCATAAATGAAATAGGAATGGGAAAAAATTAAATAAAATAACAATAATGCTATAAAATAAAATAATGAAGAAAACAACAAAATTCCACCTGAATTCTAGTCATTTCTGTTTTTATTTGCTGTTGATGATTTTATATACAAGTAGAGTATAAGTGTATAAGACCGTGTTTTTAATGATTTGTGTATTGTTTTTTGTGTTAATTTAACCAGATTGTCCATTTGTCTAAAAGATTCTCAATAAATATTTTTCAGTCCTGAAGAAGATCCCAAATAGGATCGAAACGTTGACAGTTTAAAAGGAGTGTATTATTCACCCTACTAGCAGTCCTGAAGCCAAGATCCCTATTTCCTGAGTTGAATGCAAGGACGAGATTTTTTGGATATGGTATGCTATTTATGTTTCTAATATAATATCATTGTTTAAACAATGATAATATCATTCATATACAGACTTCTGCTATTTGAGACTTCTTGCAGTAAACCTGTTACCTCAGGAATCCCCATAAGAAAAAGTATAGTGGAGTCAAGTCGCACGATCTTGGTACCCATTCACATCTTGAATATACCTACCCATCAAATAGTTCATGTATAATGTCCACGGTGACTTTCGATCTGTTAGCTGTGAATTGATACCTCAGAGTAAGAAATAATATTTCTTACTATGAGATTGATACAAAGATATTTCTACTGATTAATAATATGGGAATGGCAACTCAAGTTCGAATTGATAAAAAATTCAATTTTTCCCTCGATTTTCACATTGTGTTTATCGTTAATTTTATGGCAATACTCGAAGCTCATGAATGTAATGCAGATACTAGATATACTGGAGATTCCTCAATTTCATAGAGTTTCTACAGAAGTGAATTGGGAATCCAATTGTACTTTTTTTGGAAAATTAGCTCGTTTTAGTAGACCATAAAATAAATATTACCAAGCATAACAGGGCAAGCAAACATAATTTTCGATACGAGGCCAGACTACAGTAGTAAAATTACGCAGAAGAATGATAATAACAAAATAAGCTTAATACTTTAACCGGCAATGGTAATGATTAGATACCACTCTCTCGTTTTTCTGTAAGCCATAAACTACCTATGTTTGAAGTTCAGTTATACCACTTAAAAAGTCATTTAAAATTTGAAGGTTTGATATGAATAAAACAAATACCTCGAAAAATAAAACTAATGAGAGTATAGATTCCCAAACATTATCAGACGAATGAAACATTTAAATTAGACAACAACTTACGCGGTAAAATATCTTGACCGTTAGTCGCTGTCATTAATAACCTAGTTGATTTATAGTTATAAGGTTAGGTTGGGTTATTAAAGATAGCGACTAATGGTCAAGATATTTTAATAGTTTGAGACCATTAGTCGCTAGATTAATTAATTAACAGAGTTGATAACAAGATTTTTCCTGTCGACCTCGAGACAAGTAGACACAAGTAAAAACTACGCCACTAATAAAAATGGAACCATACAGGCTCCAAGAACGCATTGAAGTTATTAAAATTCGCTATAAAAATGGTAAAATTTGGCAGAAACGGTTCATAAAATTCGAACATTTTTGGGTCGTCGTGAAGCATCTGTCGGACAGCAATAAAAAAATTGGTGGAAAAATCCAAGCTTCTGGGACAAGTTAGTGATGTGAAGAATAAAATCCGTTCACATAGCTCAAGAACAGCCGAGAATATTGCTGCTGTAGCCAAAAGTGTTGAAGAAAACCCAGGTTTGTCCATTCCTCGTCGTTCTTTGGAATTAGGCATTCCACAAAAACGTCATCACACCGTATTTTGCATAAAGATTTGGGTCTTAAGGCAGTTAACACAAGAACTCAAGCCGGACAACCATCAACAACGTCGCGTCTTTGCTGATTGGGTCGTTGAAATGCATGAAAATGACGGAAATTCATCGAGAAATCATCATGAGTGATGAGGCCCATTTCCACCTTGGTGGCTTCGTCAACAAGCAAAATTGTCGCATCAGATAATTTATATTGAAAATGACATTTTTCTTTGAAAATCACACCTTTTATTGGAAAAACCTTTATGTATTCAATAGCTAGAGCAGTGATTCTCAACTTGTGGTCCGCGGACCACCTGTGGTCCGCGAACAGTTTTCATGTGGTCCGCGAAATGAAGAGTCCTAAAATAATATAATCAATATAAATCTTGGCTCTTTAGACATGAATAAATGCGTCTGCCTTTTTTTGCGGTATTGTGTAGACCAGAACCAGACGACCAAACGCGCCTGAACTCATTTTACCTATTATTGGGAAATATTAATAATAATATGTAAGTGGTCCGCCAAGAATTCTGATAGGTACAAGTGGTCCTCGGTGATGAAAAGGTTGAGAACCACTGAGCTAGAGTATGAAGGAGTCGTGTACCATACCGATACGGCGTCTCAAGCTGGCCGCCGTACTGAAATAAACCTGTCATTTTTTAATGGTTCTTTGACTTACTTACTAGCAAAAACTTAATTTTTCATCCAACCATAAAAAAAGATGTCTCATTACCGATTGCCATACTGTTTCGGCGTCACTGAGCACACGCCATACTGGTTCAAAGATATCGAATTGGACATCTTTGAATCCTGACCAATGTTGGTTCTGCTATCTGGTATAACGTGGGCTGGATGGATTGTTCAATAAGTCGTTCGGGTGTTTCAGTCTTGTAATTTTTTTCAGACAAGTTCACTCAATACCTATATCATATTCCTAGTTAATTTTGAAATGTTCAGGAATAAGGTTTGTTAATAATCCAATAATTATGCTGTAAAAATCATCCTTAATTTAGTGGTTGAAAGTTATGAGCTTGGATTTTTCGGGAGTCAGTTTCATTCTTTATCGTATCAACCAATTTATTCATTCATTTAGATCATTAGGAATGCAAACAGTAGATAATTTTTATATACAGGGTGTTTCATCATAAACTGGACAAACATATATTTTCGTGTAGAGGACATCGGGAGAATCATTTTTGCCTTATACAATATATCCCGTTTTCGAAGCATAAGCGAGATACAGGGTGTCAAACGTCATTTTTGAGCAAGATTCTTATGAGTGTGGTCAGTTATGTATAACACTTGGTGTAACGGTTTTTGGTCAAATCTCAGTATTTTTGGGTCCTCTATCCAGAAAAGTTGACGAACTCCGAAAAAAAATTTACAAAATGGCGGAAAACCTGCAATGTTCCAAATTTTTTTTGCGGTTGTCAAATTGACTTTTGTTTTCTGAATGAACACAATTTTCTAAGACTTTCTGTGAAAAATTTTTTTCAAAAATCGAACACAAATTTTTTTTACATGTCTACAGCGATGAAAAAATTTCACTCGAAATGGATGAAATTTTGTACAATTGTACTTCTTGAATTATCAATCACGAATATGAAAACAGAATCGTAAAATATCGAACGGTTTCGTTACAACAGTCATTCAAATGTTTCGTTCGGACCTCTGAAATATTGAAAATAAAATTGTTTTGGGTTCTAGAATCAAAATGATTAAATTATTGGCATGTCTAAACATTTTAGATGAATTTAAACGAAAAAAATCAGTGAAACTTAGTTGGGACTCGAAACGACGTAGGTATTAAATAGGGAAATGGCACTGTTCTAAGGATATTAATATTCGTTGCCAGGCAACGGTAGTCTGTAGTTCATAGAGTTTGACTACTGGCTAAATTATATTCACTGAAATTAAAATACCAGTCCAACTCTATGAACTACGAACTACTGTTGCCTGGCAACGAATATTAATATCCTTAGAACAGTGCCATTTACCTATTTAATACCAACATCGGTTCGAGTCCCAACTAAGTTTCACTGATTTTTTTCGTTTAAATTCATCTAAAATGTTTAGACATGCCAATAATTTAATCATTTTGATTCTAGAACCCAAAACAATTTTATTTTCAATATTTCAGAGGTCCGAACGAAACATTTGAATGACTGTTGTAACGAAACCGTTCGATATTTTACGATTCTGTTTTCATATTCGTGATTGATAATTCAAGAAGTACAATTGTACAAAATTTCATCCATTTCGAGTGAAATTTTTTCATCGCTGTAGACATGTAAAAAAAATTTGTGTTCGATTTTTGAAAAAAAATTTTCACAGAAAGTCTTAGAAAATTATGTTCATTCAGAAAACAAAAGTCCATTTGACAACCGCAAAAAAAAAATTTGGAACATTGCAGGTTTTCCGCCATTTTGTAAATTTTTTTTCGGAGTTCGTCAACTTTTCTGGATAGAGGACCCAAAAATACTGAGATTTGACCAAAAACCGTTACACCAAGTGTTATACATAACTGACCACACTCATAAGAATCTTGCTCAAAAATGACGTATCTCGCTTATGCTTCGAAAACGGGATATATTGTATAAGGCAAAAATGATTCTCCCGATGTCCTCTACACGAAAATATATGTTTGTCCAGTTTATGATGAAACACCCTGTATGTGTAGAAAATTGCAGTTATCTAATCTAATAGAACAATTCTATAGCGAAAGAAAAACAAGAAAAACCAATAATATAGCAAAACAATTAAAACAAAGCAAGAATGAGAATGAGAAACAATATAAAGAAAGAAAAGTACAGTGTAGGATCTCTCACTGTAATGTCTATGTACCTATGTGACTTTTTGTATGGTTTCTCCTTTAAGATGGATCGTTTCATAACTAGAAAACGTTCAACTGATGAATGGTACCAATTTTGTTTTTCGAAGATTTTGCCATGTGAATTCTGTTTAAAACTGCTGCTAATGTGGTGAAATTTATCAACAGGATCAATGTTTGGATTTAATTAAATCTGGGAAGATTCTGCATTTCTAAAAAACTTTTCAGGTTTTCACTCCCAGTCTATGAAACAGAAATAATTAAATTTTTCTTAATTCAGATGAAGTGCTCCTGCAATAACCTTCGCACTTGCTTGTCAGGAGCAAATTGGTTTAAAAAAATTCTTGCCTAACAGCAAAACTAAAAAAGGAAATAAATGAAAAGGATAATGTATCATTTCGCTGTCTATATCAGACACCTTCTTCAGACAAACTTGTAAAATCTTCGGAATTGTGTTTTTTTTCATTTGCAGTCTAATTGATATTGAGTTGTCAACACATTTAAAACTTTTTTTAATTATTTCTGTTTCAGAGACTGGGAGTGAAAAACTAAAAAGTGTTTTAGAAAAACAGGATCAATGGTCTCAGAGACTATGAACATTATAACAGCTTCGGTCATATTCTGTTTGGCATAGATAAGAGAAAGTTGTTAAGATTGGTAATTAGTGTAAACCTATATTTTTTCAACAGGTGATTGAAATAGATAAATTCTAGCCGAATGTTCGAACAATGGCTATGTTACCTTAACCCATTATCCAAATCTGCGAAGGCCGATCTGATCTCATCTGGTACTTGATTTAGTACACATTGGAATTCTAATTACACGATGGTGGATTTGTGATTTTTCGGAGGATTCAGTGCTTCTTAGAGTTCTTAGGTCATTTGATCTTTTACATTTATTTTTGAGCGCTCGTTCTTTCCATATCGTTCTGCCCAGATGTATGTTATTTTCGAATTTTGAGCCGAAAATGGTCTCAAACGATAAGGTTTGACTCCCTGAAGACGAATTTGTGATCAAATTATATTCTGTCTGTGGGGACGCCCGTCCGTTAGCCCGATAACTTTCGAATGGATTATCCTAGAGACTTGAGATTTTCAGGGTGAGTTTGGTTCCCAAATGCCTCAATTAAGTTCGTTAACCAGCCAAAACTTACAAAGTGTTCCAGGCCTTTCAAAATTTTCGTTCCTCAATATCCCAGACTATTTCCAGAATATAATTGCGATCGTGCTGAGATTTTGCATATTTATATTGAGTAGTAAGCTCAAATCCTATACAAAATTTTGAGGTAATAGCCTCATTGCTGCACCAATAAACGAGCGCTCAAAAGCCCCTGCCATAGAGATAGAATATAGCACCTGCTCAAGGTTTTCTTGAAATGTTTAAGGGAATATATCACTATGTTTGACGAGTAGTTAGTTCCAACAAAAACTAAAATCTTGAAATTTTCCATTATAAGCTCAAAATGGGTTTGAGTTTTGAACACGAAAGTTTATCGAATGATCGAGTCAACAAAGATATACAAAATTTTATGGACCCAATACAAAAGTGTCCAAAAAATTCTCACAATGTTGAATGTTGTTTGTAATAGAAGCTATGATGATATGATTAATGTCATTGGAACAGGGATTTTGAATTGATCGAACTGGTTTTGGATTTCTGTATAAATTAATAATTTACGCAAATGAATATGTTTCAGAAAGTATTTATTCTTCCCCTTCAGATATGTACTATAACGAATCAGAATTGAGTCACAGAAAAACCATCGAAAACACTTTTGTACTTGGGTTACTTAGGTACTATTTTCGAATTTTGAAAAATGTTGATTCTATATACGTTTCGTTTGGTACACCACGAAGCTGTGCGATGTATGCCGAACAGTTTTCAAAAGATTCAAAATATCGAAATCCGAAATTTTCAAAGAGTTGTTTCGTTATAAAATATTGATTTCTGGTTCAGAAAATATTCAAGAAATGAAATTTAGAATATTTTTCACTCGAAACCTATACGATCGATTTGACCCAATGACAAACAAAGCCGGGATATTCCAACCTCGCAGCAACGCTCAAAATTTCAAGTCTCTATTCGGCCAAAATGATAACACGTTGTTGCCCTAGGAACAAGCGCGCAAAAATAATGAATTACTCGCTTTATTGGGTTTATATGAAGGTTTCAATGAATAACGCGCCAATTAATATTTAATATTTCTCATTGTGGTAGTTTGTATCAGCTAGGAACTGTATACTGATATGGTCGTCTTTATTATGGTTCAATAAAGTTATGTGATAAAATAATAACGATTATTAACGAATAAGCAAGGTAACAGCTATCTCATTGCCATTGGAATTGTTGCATAAATTACAGAAAGATTGATCAAAGAATAATACAGTTTCTTATCATCTAAGAAGAAATAAAGAAATCTCAAAACTTACTGTTATAATCTTGAATGATGAATTATAAATATGTGGATACCTCACATCATTGAAAAGTATTCAAATTTAGCTAATCAAGTGAAAATTACATGAACTTATGTAATGATCATTCCCCATAATGAAGTTCTGAAGCAAGAAACAGAATGTGCAGTATGTCTCACAACTAAGGCTATTATATATTATTAGGTAAGGTTCAGACAGATGTAGGAGGTTCACTTTTGACAACTCACCTCGGAGTAAAAAGTAGTAAAGAAAAGAAAAGCCCTGAGCAGGAGATTTTGAGCGCTAGTTCTTTGGTGGAGCAATAAGATTATTACCTTAGAATTTTTTATGGAAATTGAGATTGATACCAAATATATAAATGAAAATTCTCAGCACAACCGGAATTATATTCTGGAAATTTTTCAAAAAATGAAATACATATTATATAAATATAAATAATTACAAAAATCAATTCCTTTGGTTCTGATGATGCGATCCTATTGAAATTTTGCATGAACATCAGTTTTGATTCACAAAATGAATTTCACTCGGTTATCCTGTTATGAAAATATGGGGATTCTTCTTTTCAATATCTCAATTGAATGTTCTATAGTTCTGCTATTACTAAGACTACGAAATTTTGCACGAAAATTCAGTAGGTATATTAGTTTACATTTACAAAAGAAATTTCAATCGAATCGGATATCCTGTTATGGAAATATAAAGATACCTCCTTTCAATATTTCCATTGAATTTTCTATGGTTCTCTTAACAGTATGGCCACGACATTTTGAATTAACATTCAGTAGGTATATCAATCTCCATTCACAAAATAAATTTCACTCGAATAGAATATTTTCTCATGGAAATATGAAGTTTCTCCTTTTCAATATTCCAATTGAATTTTCAATGGTTCTGTTTACTCTATGGCCACAAAATTCTGCATGAAGCTTGTTATGAGCATCTTGCATTTGGTTTGGACGTAACATTTCTTTTCGATTGGTTTCGTTTTGTCTGAGATATTGAAGAACAAAAATTTTGAATGGCCATATTTTATGGAACACCCTGTACGATTTGGCTGTTTAACGAACCCAACTGAGCTATTTGAGACCTGAACTCATACTGAAAATTTCAACTCTCTAGGACAACCCCTTCGAAAGTTATTGTGCTAACAGACGGCCGGACGGCTTCACGGACAGAATTGAAATTGACCACGAATTCCTCATCAGGGAGTCGGACCCTATGGATTGGGACCATTTTCGGCTCAAAATTTGAAAATTACAGACATTTCGGCTGAACGATATAGCACTCGTTTAAGTAGAACGAGTGCTTAAAGATGAATCTGTGTCGAGAAAATTGAACTTTCAGAAAAAGTTTTTGTTTTGATGGAAATATTATGTCCTATTACTCCTTAAAAATCTACAAGTCTGGTACAACCTGTATGTATAGCGACAGACAACATTGACTGGGACACACTAACGAAATCAGATCGAAATTTCATCTTTTCCAAAATGAAAGCTTCTTCTTCCCATCTTCCCTAACTTGAAACTGGACGTTTTCAGGCAGCGGACTGAAAAACCTAATAAAAAACTTTCTCTCACGTACCAATTTGTATTATGATCATGAAGAATGACTAAGTGTCAAGATAATGGACCTTTCAGAAAAAGTTTTACGAATGTATTTTGATGGAAATGATATGTATCATTTTTCCTTGAATATTCTATAACAAGTCTTGTACAACCTGTACCCGTCAAAATTATGGAACTTTATTTTCTCAGAAGAAAAGTATTTGGCACTGAAATCCTGAAACAGGTCAGTTTTTGTTTCACTTTTACCAAATTTTTAAGCATT
The DNA here is from genome assembly GCA_013421045.1 of Propylea japonica. Lineage (NCBI taxonomy): Eukaryota > Metazoa > Arthropoda > Insecta > Coleoptera > Coccinellidae > Propylea > Propylea japonica. The sequence goes on from CM024240.1 coordinate 50,673,097, forward strand.
TTTGAAGAATTTTTGTTGCACTATGTGCCATCCCCATCCCCCCTCTAAATTTTTTGAATAGAAAAGTGGGTCATTTGGTACTTTTTTGGCAAGGTCTTTGTTTCTTCTTCACAGCAGTGCAGAATTATTTAATTTGTTTAAAAATAAGTTGGTTCAAAGAGGTTTTCAGTACCTATATGCACTTTGTCATGGCTCATTTACGACGATGGTACCTCACTTAATTAGGACCATTACAGTTTTGTTCGTGCACAACTTTCAACCCCCTCACGAGAAAAATTATTATTTGTGAAAAAATTGCGTTGTCAGAAAAATCTCTTTGAAGGGAAACATTTTATCGAAAAGTTTTAACTTCAGTAGAAACGTACTAATAACATGCCTACTTAAGATCTTAACTGAAGCGCTGTGTCTCACACATTCTAAATTTTCGCGTGAGGGGGTTGAAAGTTGTGCATGAAAAAAACTGTAATGATCAACTTCCATTCGGTGACAAATTTCATCAGGTACCATCGTTTCAAAGTAAATGAGCCATGACAAAGTGCATATACTGAAAACCTCTTTGAACTAACTCATTTGAAAAAGAAAATTCTGGAAAATTCCTACATTCCTGTGAAGAAGATACAAACATCCTTTCCAAAAAAGTACCACATGACCCCCTACACACATGACCTATGTAACAAAAATCCTTCAAAAATTTGGTGAAATTGAAACAAAATTTTGTTGCCAAATATTTTTCTTCTGAGAAAAGAATTTGTACCATAATTTTGACGCGCACTGTATAGTGATAGACAACAGTGACTGGGACACAAGCCTTGTTCGCACTACGTTAGTAGTTTAGTCGAGTAGCTAAAAATTTATTTACTTAACGTGTGGGAACACCAACATAGCCAAGTAGATTAGTGTGTAGTTTAGTCGAGTCGATCCATTCGGTCCTATTTTAACGGGCTAGTGGAGTACCCTACCACGCGATACCTACTCTTCACTGGCTCATGGACTAGCAGGTCCGAACTGATCAGTTTAGTTGAGTGCCTTAGTATTATTATTTGCCGCCAACATGTTCCATAGATAACCTAAAATCATAGGTAAAATACTTGTTCTATGCGGAAAATGTATTTTCGTTGGAGCGAATAAATCACCCTTAAATTCGTTACAAAATACCTCGAACATGAATGTTTATGGAATATTAAATTTCAATCATACAAAAACAAGCAAATGAAACAGTCCTCATATCAGGATACAAATTTCATCATCCACCTCTTCTTAAATAGCCATCAAGATTATATTCACAAGTTAATTTATTTTATTACGTTGCAATTTGCCCATCTTACGAATGATTTCGTTTTCCTTGGAAGAAATCGCGTAAAAATGTGTGCGTTGCGAGTTGTTCATTCGTCAGAGCGCTTCTCACTCTTGAACTCTACTCGACCAAAGTGCGAACGATTGGATGGACAGTAGCTAGGGTGAAGTGTGGTAATTGCGTACTTGTGGCAAATGTGTACTCATTTGAAAAAAGGAGGAAAAACTGAAGCTAGCTGCTATCTAGTGGCGCCATTTGTTTCTTTTAATTTTGCTATTGAAGACGTTTTTTACCTTTTACTCCTAAGCTTTTTACTTTGTTTTCAACTTTGTAGTCAGATTCTTTTGTCCTCAACTGCTCTTTTGTACACATTTGCCCCAACAGCAAAACAACTGAATTGTAAAAGATTTCCATGCGGCGTACACATTTGCCCCAACTTGTGGGGCAAATGTGTACTTCGGAAGCGGTTTTAAAAAAAATAGCAAAACAACCATGGAAAAATTATTTTTTAAAATTATTTGGGTGATTTGTAATCTAGAGAAACGCCGCTAAAAGATTAAATGAAAAAAATAAAATTCTGAATAATCCCCTCCCCGCCAGAGGCTGAAGAAGTTGAATTTTGTCAAAACCCCACTTCACCCTACTAAATTTCTCACTACTCGATTAAGTTACTAGCGTAGTGCGAACAATATTGAAATTTTCAACCAAAATGAAAGATACCTCCCTACTGTTGGTACTCGGCGTTTTCAGACAGGGGCTGAAAAACCTAATGGAAACTTCCTCTCACGTACCAAATTGACCGCTTCCCACGACATCCTCAGTGAAGCGTGAGAATTGTATTTAATTTCTTGAACAGGCAACAATCGCGAATGTTTTGCCCGTCCCCTTTATTTCCACGATGGTCGATTTTGTCCTATTGATTCCACCTTGAACTGTAGATGCCCATCTGCATAGGTTGTCAAGTGTGAAGAGATTTATCCGCACCAATGACCAAAGTGTAATCGGACGTTAAATGATGTCTCAATTTCAGGGGCAAAAACCGAAAAAAAAATATGTTGAATCATCTCTCGATCAAAACTTTGACCGGAACTGGAGGCGAAAATTGTGGAGTGAAGGAGGTGAGTATTCGTTTCATTAGTAATCAGTCAATTTTACAGTCTGAGTGGACAAATATTGTGAACTGACCATAATTCAAACAAGTGACCAGCAATCAGAGCTGTGCCGAGCACTGAAGAAAAGTGATTCGAGCACAAAGCCCTTTTTTTAAGAATACTCGCGATTACTGAGCACTTTTGGAAAGTTATTTGTTTACACGAGCACCGAGCACTAATCATTATTCAAAATTAAATTTTGAATTTTCCATCCAAATGTCTCTTACATTGTAATTTTGATTTTCGATGTCCTGATTTTTTCTTTCGAGTATTATCATGTTGAAGTGGGCATAATTGAAATTGAGAATTGTTTTTTTTTCAGTGAGTCCAACTTTGTCGTTTAATAGTTATTTAATCAACTAGGTTATAAGAGACGGCGACTAATGGTCAAGATATTTTAAAGCGTGAGCGGAGCGAACGCTTTAAGTAGGTATAGTTCGAGACCATTAGTCGCTCGATTAACAACCGAGTTGATTACAAGATTTTTCCGACGATCTGAATATGAATCGTGTATGAATTCTTGATTGAAATACATTTTCATTTTGCACAAGACATACATTTGTCATAGTGATATTTCTATGTATATATGTTCCAGTAGAGTTTTGACATTTCTCGTAGTGCTTCTGAATACTTTGTGAACGGTTGCCATGAGGATTGCACATTAAATAGCCAAAAACTTGAGTATTAAAATGGGCCATTAATGATCAATTTCGTACACATTCAAATCACCTTTTATTTCGAGGTCGGCGGAAAAATTATTTTCGATTTGAAATTTCGAAGTTAAAGACAGACATAAGATTAACATGACGTCATATCAAAAAATTTGAAAAAGAAAAGAAAATTCGAAAATTCATAGAGAGACGATGGTGGTCTTGCAACAAAATTAGATTGAAATGCTCCTTATGGCGAAGCCAGAGAAAAATGCTCTCTGGGGCCTATTGCACCAAACGCTTTGCAACTTTTCACTTTTCACTTTTCAAATGAATTTAGTTGCACGAAACGCATTCATAAATGAAAAATACATTGTGAAAAGTAAAGTGCTTAGTGAAAATTACTCCGCAGACATTAAATATTGAGAGAAATATTGTGCAACATAACTAATTTTCACTTTTGAAATTTGTCAGAATGCAAAGTACAAAGTGAAAAGTTGCAAAGTATTTTGGTGCAATAGGCCCCTGGTATCAATAACATAAAGTTTTCTGAGCTTCACCCGTATATGGCATTCATTTACTGAACAGACTGTAACTTCAATTTTCGCCTTTAAATAACTTGAAATCATCATGATTTCATGATTATAAAGAACAAAGTTCGCATTGCTCCATAGAATTTCCCAAAAAAACATTCGCCATAACATCATAAATAATGAGAACATAAAAACTTGTTCCAGAAATTCCATAACATACAGCGATATCATTTTCAACACTAAAGTTGTAATCCAAAAAAATCAACGAATAAGGTGTCCACAGAAGTGGATCGAAAAAAATTAATATTTTAGTTCTTTATCTATTCCAATCAAGCAAAAGTCTGTCAACAAGTTCATGAAGTGCTTAGTGCTTGGTAATTTCTGAAACTGCTTAGGAACATTTTTTCGAGTACTAAGCCCTCTCGAAAAATTCGCGAAGCACCAAGCACTAAGCACGAGTTCAATCCAGTGCTTGCGAGCACAGTGCTTACGAGCATAAAAGTGCTTCAAGTGCTTGCAAGAGCACTAAGCACAAGACTTGGGCACAGCTCTGCCAGCAATTACAATTTTTTGGGCGATTTTTCATTTAGCGAAAAAACATTTAATTTCTTTTGCATAGGGCGAGTATATTACATATTATAATATTTATTTATACATGCTAAATTTGTAAAATATAGAGAACAAAATGAAGGACTTGTGTGGTTTGTCAAAATCAAGTAGTAGGTATGTTATATTTTATACATACAGATGGAATATACAGGGTGACAATTAGAAAGCTTGCCAGTACCTACAATTATGTCACAACAAGGACGATTTCAAAGAAAATGTCAGAACAGGTCAATTTTTGTTAGTGAAGGGGGACATATTGTAAGCAGAATTGTAAGCCGAAATCTCCTCAAACTTGATTTGGGGGCTCTAAATTCTTGATAGGGAATAGGGGTTGAGCTATTCCTACAGGACCTGAAAATTTGAAAACTTTCCAGGCCAATTATGTCTCGACAAAGATATTTTCAGAGGAAATGTCGGAACAAGTCAATTCTTATTCGGAGGGGGACATTTTTCTAGCAGAATTGTATGCCAAAATCTATTCAATCTTGGGTGTAGGGGGTTGTCACCCATAAATTAATTCCTAGGGAAAAGAGGGTAAGATATACCTCAATTGAAAGACGATATGTCCCTCTACAGTCTACATGAACACACTTTGCAATAAAATTTTCAACTAGAACCATGCAGGTATCGTTCAAATGAATGATAACATGCGTATTTTCGCTTCTTAGGCAGGTGATCAATTGATATATACATGTAGCCAAGATTTTGAGATGAAGATAAATGCTTCCGTAATTGTCATTGTTTTTAAGTGCTGCTTTTCAAGTGTGGGTCGTTCTTACAAGAGATAATTTACGGGAGAATAGTACAGTAAGTATGAATGCCTCGCAAATACTTGAGGGAGTCACCAAAAATTCGCGAACTATAGTATTATGTAGAAGGACACATTGTCTTCCAATTGAGGTTTAGCTCACCCTCAATTCCCTATGAAGAAATTAGGGGTGATAGCCCCTACACCTAGGTTTGAGGAGATGTCGGTTTACAATTTCGCTCAAAATATGTTCCCCTCCGAATAGAAAATGACATGTTCCGGTCATTTCTTTGAAAACATCCTTATCGCGACATCATTGGCCTGAAGAGTTCATGAATTAATAATGATAATAATAATAATCTTTATTCCATAGTATGTACACACATAAAAGGAACAGTGCCAAAAAAACAAACCAAAATCACCTCTAATAATCAAAGAATATGGTTCCAAATCAACCAAACATTTACCATACTTCACAGGTGCATAGGTGGCACCAAGACGGTTCTAGAGATACCCTATTATTGGGTCTCACTGTCTTCGTAGCCGAGATACAGGGTGTTTTATGAATTTTGCCCGTTTCTTCTTCTTCTGATGCCGTACCAGACGAACCACCCGGTATATTTTCTTCATATTTGGCAAATATGTTCCTAATTGAGAGCCCAAACATATCATGCAATAACCGCCCGCCTCCAAAATCCAGGTCCGGGTTAACAAAAATTATGAATCGTTTGAATATTCGAAACAACGCCCCCTGTACATCGGAATTTTGAAAATCTGTTTTAATATTCGAAAACACCACTAAAAACTAAACGAGACGTATACTTCAAATTTTCGCGCAGAAAGTTTTACTGCACAAATTTTCAAGGTAAAAGTGAAGTTTTTAGGAACTTGGATACCCGAAAGTGGTTTGAAGTGACTTTAACAATGAATTATCAACAATATTGAATCCATAATTATTTCAACATTACTCTGTAATTCATTTTCACATTGGTTTTCCTTTTTATAGCTGTATACTTGAAAATCCAGGTCCGGATTAACGAAAATTATGAATAGTAATAGTAGTAATAGTAATAGTCGTAGAATAGTAGAATCGTTTGAATCCTCGAAAAAACACCCTGTACATCGGAATTTTGAAAATCTGTTTTAAAATTCGAAAATACTACTTAAAACTGAACTGAGACGTACACTTCAAATTTTCGCGCAGATAGTTTCAATGCACAAATTTTCAACGTAAAAGTGAAGTTTTTAAGAACTTGGATACCTGAAAGTGGTTCGAAATGACTTTTAACAATGAATTATCAACAATATTGAATCCATAATTATTATACGTTATAATGCAACTCACTTCTCAACAAATGAAGACTAATGTGGAAAGAATTACAAAGTAATGTTGAAATAATTATGGATTCAATATTGTTGATAATTCATTGTTAAAAGTCACTTCGAACCACTTTCAGGTATCCAAGTTCTTAAAAACTTCACTTTCACGTTGAAAATTTGTGCGTTGAAACTATCTGCGCGAAAATTTGAAGTGTACGTCTCAGTTCAGTTTTAAGTGGTATTTTCGAATTTTAAAACATATTTTCAAAATTCCGATGTACAGGTTTTTTCGAGGATTCAAGCGATTCATAATTTTCATTAATCCGAACCTGGATTTTCAAGTATACAGCTATAAAAAGGAAAACCAATGTGAAAATGAATTACAGAGTAATGTTGAAATAATTATGGATTCAATATTGTTGATAATTCATTGTTAAAGTCACTTCAAACCACTTTCGGGTATCCAAGTTCCTAAAAACTTCACTTTTACCTTGAAAATTTGTGCAGTAAAACTTTCTGCGCGAAAATTTGAAGTATACGTCTCGTTTAGTTTTTAGTGTGTTTTCGAATATTAAAACAGATTTTCAAAATTCCGATGTACAGAGTGTTGTTTCGAATATTCAAACGATTCATAATTTTTTGTTAACCCGGACCTGGATTTCGAGGCGGTTATTGCATGATATGTTTGGGCTCTCAATTAGGAACATATTTGCCAAATATGAAGAAAATATACCGGGTGGTTCGTCTGGTACGGCCTCAGGAAGAAACGGGCAAAATCATAAAACACCCTGTATCTCGGCTACGAAGACAGTGAGACCCTAAATAGGGTATCTCTAGAACCGTCTTGGTGCCACTATGCACCTTTGAAGTATTTCCCTTTCCCAATGAAACACTCTGTATAAGATGGGTGTTTTTCAGATAATGACAACCTATGTACAGAGTAATGTAAGCTCTGTGCTCTTAAATCATAATTACTCCTACTTGTGTAAAGCAAAAACATAACTCTATTTTTGAAGAAAAACATCAAACATTCAAAAACATTAATAACAAAGACTACCCCAGAATATGATACCATATCTCAATGGGCATTCAAAATTGGCAAAATATACAGTTTTTAAGTTAATAACACTCAAGTGTTTTAACATCGTTCTTATAGCCAATCTGACAAGAGATATCTTCCCGGACAGGTAATCAATATGATATATGACCATTTAACAGATTCTTCAATCTTGATATTACAATCAGGTAGTTTCAAAACACTTTCCTTGTATTTTTGTGATCTATTTGTGCTATATAATACTGCTGTTGTTTTGCTTTCATTCATAATTAATTTATTTTTCTCGAACCACATTTTTAATTGATCATAGATTGAAACGGCCTTGGCTTTAATTTCATTGAAATCACCTCCTCCTATCATCAAATTCGTGTCATCGACAAAAGAAGTTAATAATTTGATGATTTCCTCAGTATTGTCACCCTGTATGAAGCGTACAGTTGGGCCAGAATTGGTGATCCGTGAACTACAATTTTATCCCCTAAAGAATAATGAATGGTACATTGCGGTAATCATTTCTCGAGAAACTCATATTAGCCGACTTAGAGCCGGACCGTGGGCGTGGCGAGGGAGGCATTTGCCACGGGCGCAAACGACCTAGGGGCGCAAAATGTGAAATATGATATATTCTATTTTAAATCAAGATTGACTACAAGCTCTATAATTCAAAGTGGCGAATTTACCAGTTTACAAAATTGAGAAACACGTAGTTAACGAACACTATCAAAACAAAATCATAGAAAATTATACATGACATATATTGTCAATAAAAGGTTCTTCAAAATAAAGGGTTTTTCAAAAAGAGGTGTTATTTTGAATAGCCCGCTATTTCGGTAGATATCACGTTTGAAGCTCTCTTTTTTGACATTTGACAAGTAGAAACTACGTAATTAATAAAAATGGAACGATACACGCTTCAAGAACGTATTGAAATCATTAAAATTCACTATAAAAATGGTGGAAAATGTGGGTCGTCGGAAGCACCTTGTCGGACCGCAATAAAGAAATTAGTGGAAAAATTCGAGCTCTTAGGACGAGTTAGTGATGTGAAGAATAAAACCCGTGCACGTCGCTCGAGAACAGCCGAAAATATTGCTGCTGCCACCGAAAGTGTTGAAGAAAATCCAGATTTGTCCATTCCTCGTCGTTCTTTGGAATTAGGCATTCCACAAACGTCATTCACCGTATTTTGCATAAAGATTTGGGTCTTATGGCTTATAAAGTTCAGTTAACACATGAACTCAAGCCGGCTGATCATCAACAACGACGTGTCTTTGCTGATTGGGTCGTTGAAATGCATGAAAATGATCCGGAATTCCATCGAAAAATCTTCTGGAGTGATGAAGCTCATTTCCACCTCGGTGGCTTCGCCAACAAGCAAAATTGTCGCATCTGGGGCTCGGAATACCCAAGAGTTATTGTTGAAAAGCCTCTCTATCCTCAACGTGTGACTGTTTGGTGCGGTTCATGGTCCGGCGGAGTCATTGGACCTTACTTTTCGGAAAATGAGGGTGGAGCAACAGTTACGGTGAATGGATTGCCCTATCGAGAGATGATCAATGAGATTTATGGCTGGACAACGTTTACATTCAACAAGACGGCGTTACGTGCCCCACAAGCAACGAAACATTGGTTTTTTGCAAGAAAAGTTTCCGAACAGTACAATTGGCCACCGAGATCTTATGATTTAACACCTTGCGACTTCGTGAAAGAGAAGGTCTACGCCAATAGCCCAGCGTCGATTCAAACCTCAAAGATAGAATTCGTGAAGCTATCGAGGACATAGGGCAGCCACTTTGCGATTTGGTTATGGAAAATTTCATTAAAAGGATATTGTCCTGTAAGCGTGGTAGTGGTAGTCATTTTCTTTATGTTATTTTCCACTATTAACGGCATAGCTTCTTCTTCATAATGAAATAAACATCCGATCATTTTTATTGAAAAATTGCATTTTTTTTAAATATCAAAATAACAACTATTATTGGAAAACCCCTTATAATCAATAAATGTCAATTAAAAAAATCATATACTTACTCTTTGAAAAATAAATTTCTTCAAGGGCGCATTTTGAAAGTTTGCCACAGGCGCTAGAATCCTAGTTCCGGCTTTGTTAGCCGTGTTGCTCTATCTTCTTTTGTTTTCGAGTTATTAGCCGAAAATTACTTTTAGGAAATTTCAACTCATTATCTTCGTTCCTGTTTGCCCTATGAACTTGAAACAAAAAATTATACAGACACTTTTTTATGGGAATCCAGTGGCGTAATCTAATTTCTGCTAAGAGGTTTTACTTACCAAAGACCGTGAACACGATAACGGAAATAACGACTTTAAAACTCGAAAATTTCAGGGTAGGTTCAAGATTTTCACAGGCAAATGAAATTCACAAGTGAATAAAAAGCAGTCATTCATCTTCAATATACAGTGTGGAACAAACAAATGGAATGAATTCGATAACAAATAAATGTGGAAAAATCGCTTGGACACGTCGATTTTTATTTTTAGATGCGCAGTTTTTTCAAACAAAATAATGATATAGGGTGTGTCATGTGACAGTGACCGATACCAACTTTCTTATTAAAAATACAACCCCCTGTATATTATTAGTTTTTTAGATTCTTCAGAAAATTCTATAGTCCGTTCACGAAAGGTTGAGCACATAGTAGGCGTTTCTTTATTTATCTGAAGTTGGCAGTATTTATATATTAATAAAACAGGATCTATGGTTACCGTCAAAATGCAATATCTTTCAAACGGCTGCACCAAATTGGATAATTATTTTTTTGTTGTGTTCATAATAGCTAGGGCAAGGTTTATACAACAAAATATTTCCAAAAAAATTGTTCAGAAAAAAATAAAAGGCTTTCCTTTTTCTTACGACCAATCAAGCAGTCATAGAATACATATTTATAGGTTATAATGATTTTGACATTTGAACAAAAAGTGAAGTTACATCGAGTGATCGACGAAAATTTAAAATTTTAATCAGAAATAACATATGAACTAACATATTATACAACAATTTTTTACTTATGCCATATTATACAAATTTCAAACCTATTATGTATGAATGTATTTTGGATTGCCTGATGCCCGTATGTTTCTGATCACATGTCAGATCAACAGATGGCGCTGTAGTAATTATCTAGGTTATTCATCTATTCTGCAACTAGAGGGCTGGATTGAATTTAATGAATTTTTGTGTATGCAGAACAACGTCTGTTGGGTCCGCTAGTACTGTCATAAAGTAAAATGAAGTCAACGTTGCCGAATGTACTCGGCCTCGTCCGACGAGCATACGAGTTATCAGAGAACTCTATGCAATATTGACAACATTGCGTATCAATCTGACAAGAAAATAAAGAACATAACCTAAAATTTTAATATACACAGTGGAATATGCCAAATTTCCATGGCCAACCGACGGCTCAACCTTTCGTGAACAGAGTATAGACCTTTGTCTAAGGTATAGACATAATTTCAGTTCATGCCCCATACCTATCTTCAACTGTTCTGGAAATACTAAGTGCTTTAAGATGTATTACAAAAATTAACATTACAGAAAATTGTTTTTCTTCAAAAATAATGTAAAAAAATATTTCAATATGGGAGATGTTCAAAATGTTCGCCGCGAACTTTTTGTGAAATAAAATAATTTCCTTTTTTAATGTTAATTTTTGTAATACATCTGAAAACACTTAATATTTCCGAAACAGTTGAAAATAGGTATGGGACATTGTACATGTATTGGGTCTAGAATTTTCTGCAGATTCCAAGAAACTAATAATATACAGGGGGTTTCATTTCAAATAAAAAAGTTCGCACTGGCCACTGTCACATGACACACCCTATATAATTATTTGTTTCTGAAAAAATGCGCATCTAAAAATACAAATCGACGTGTCCAAGTGTTTTTCTTCTCAACACGCTCTCATTTATTCGTTATCGAATTTATTCCATTTGGCTGTTCCACACTGTATGGAAATGTATATGATTGTTTTTCCAATATAAATAAGCGCACAAGGGCTACAAAGTTCACGTCAGGGTTTTATTCAATTTTTCTACACCTCTTGTATACCCGCTAACACCTACTGCCATTAATCTATAATGACACGTATTTCTCGCTAGAGCTATTCCCTAATTGTGTAACTGTAAGTAGGTTTCCTCTTTCGTCTCTAACAATAATTGTCCATGGAAAAAATGAACTCGTTCTTTTTTAAACACGTGTGATATTAAAAGTATGCTCGTTGTTTTCTCTAGTTGAAATGGTTTCATGAAAATAAAAGTTGTATGGAAGTAGTTCCAAGAAAAAATTGTAGGGCAATGAAAATGATCCGGAAAATCGAAAGAATTAGCAGGTGATTTAGTTGAAACTAGATCGCAACACTTAAATTCTTTATATGAGGGTACAATTTTACATACTTCTTAGACATACAGCCCTCAATATTTCTGAAATCGCATAATTCATCATCGATGTGAACATAAAATTTTGTTGAAAATTATCAACAATTCATCCTGTAACTTTTACCAACGATCTCATTAGCGCTACTTGTGCCTATCTGATTATACGATGGGAAAGCGAAACATTATTATAATAGTAATATATGTAACATGTCCAGAAAAGAGGTTTTTGGACGATGAGACAAAATTCTAGGAGGAACCGTAGGCGAAGTCAACGAATCCAAAAAAAATGGGACGTATTGTGTACAATTTTTTTTCGGCAAAGGAAGGATAACACAATCGCTGCTGATTTCCATATTTTATTGCTAGTTACTATCAAAAATATGCAAACCTTTATCAACTAATACACTAATACAGGAGATGTACCTGGACTGAGAGTACATACAAATAGTTCTTTATCCTAAATACACTGATCAACAATTGCTAGGGATCACTTATGAACTTCTCTTCATTTGTATTTTTTTCAAGTTATCTCGTGAATATCTGTACATTATATGTTCTCTAAGGAAAAAGTAAGATGTTTTGAGTTGATTATATCAAAGTCTTCCTCACTTTATCGGCTCTTGTTCACAAAATCGATTATTATCTGTAGGCTGTTACAGGTGGAGTGAAAAGCAATGTGGTATTTGTTATTAAATCTGTTTTTTTCTCTCGTTCAAACACATAAGGTGACAATAATTAAAGAAATGAGAACAATATCAGCTTATCAGTCATGCCGAGAAGACGTTTGGCTCCTGTGCAACTGGACCAAATCATACGGTGGATACAGGAAGGTTTGTCCCAGCGAGAAGTGTCCCGGCGGTTGAATGTTTCGCAAAGTGTCGTGAGTCGGGCTTGGAATAGGTTCATCCAAAACGACTCAGTAGCTTATGTTCATGGGTTAGGTCGGCAGCGCAGTACAACAGCTGCCCAAGATCGTCTTTTGATCCTCAATGCTAGGAGAAATCCCACTTACCCGGCATCGCGGCTCAATAGATCACTGAGAGTTGCAACAGGAGTTCTAATTTCGAACCAGACTGTAAGACGACGACTACATTTTCGTGGTTTGAGAGCACGTAGGAGGGTACAACATCCCCGTTTGAATAGGGAACACCGGGTTCATCGACGGCAATGGGTTGAGGAGCACCGCAATTGGACACTTGAAGATTGGAGCCGATGTTTATTTACGGATGAGTCTAGATTTCGTTTGGTCAACTCCGATGGACGTATTCTTGCTTGGAGGGAAAGAGATCGAAGGTATGTAGAACAGTTTATGGTACCCACAACAGCTTTTGGCGGAGGTTCTATATGTGTATGGGGAGGCATTTGTTTGAACCAACGCACAGAGTTGGTTGGTCTGCAGAACACCACCATGACCAGCCAGAGATATCACGATATGATTATTGAACCCATAATTGTTTCGTTTGCGGCTGCCGTGGGCGAGAATTTCATTTTAATTGACGATAATAACCGTCCACACCGTAGTCGTCTGGTTAATGAAGCCCTAGAAACTCATGCTATTGATAGGATGGACTAGCCAGCTCGCTCTCCAGACATGAATTGCATCGAACATGTCTGGTCTGAGATGTCTAGACAATTGTCAACCTTAGAACAACCGATCAATAACCTGGAGGACCTTTCTATAAACGCTTTACGGGATATTTGGACGAATTTGCCCCAAAATTTTATAAATCGTTTGATCGAAAGTATGCCTCGTAGGGTAGAATGCTTGAGACGAGTTCGTGGGGGACTAACTAGGTACTAGCTTAACCGAAACTTCAGCCTTCTTGTGGTTTCATCATAAAATTTTTATGTTATTCAAACACAGAATTTTGAGTGTTCCTAATAAAGTCTTTTTTTCTCTCCAACTTTCCATTTTTTCATTCTTTTCTCAAGTGAACCATATTATCAACTGAAAATACTCTGATATCTGACCGAATTTATAATCTTGGAGTGAATATTTCAGAAATAAATTTAGAACAAGTAAGTGATCCCTATCAATTGTTGAGCAGTGTATTATGAACTGTCAACGTGACTCTTCCCGGAAAGAACATACTTTCCGGACTAGGCCGAAAAATACTAATTTCTTGAAGAAAAAGCGTCTGGGAAGTGGCTGCATCCCCGATGGTTTTCGAAAAAATTAGTTTTATCATTAAACCAGAGTTGGACACAGGTAGTAGTCTACGAATGCTACCAATGAAATTTTCTATGGAGTTCTCCAAAGCTTCAGTTCATTTTTTGAGCGCTCGTTCTCCTTAAACGAGTGCTATATCGTTTTGCCCAAATGTCTGTAATTTTCCAATTCAGAGCCGAAAATTTTCTCAAACAATAGGGTTGGATTCCATGATGATGAATTCGTGGTCCAATTCAATTCTCTCCGTGGGGCCGTCCGGCCGTTAGCAGTATAACTTTCGAAGATATTCTCCTAGAGACTTGAAATCTCCAGTTTCAGAGTTCGAGTCCCAGATGACTCGGTTAAGTTTGTTAAGCAGCCATATCGTATAAGGTTGGCCATGGAAATTTGGCATATTCCACTGTGTATATTGAAATTTTAGGTAATGCTGTTTATTTTCTTGTCAGATTGATAGGCAATGTTGTCAATATTGCATAGAGTTTTCTGATAACTAGTATGCTCGTCAATGTTTCTGTATCTTCAGATTCGTTTGATCATTATTATAACATAATATGTATTGGGTGTACCGGGTTTTTCACTATAATTTGACCCCCCCTTTAACTTTGTTACTAAAGGAGATACAAAAAAATGTTTCGTGTAAAAGTTCCACGAAATCAACTGAGGTTTTATGATATGAGTCCAGGAACGGAAATATATACAGGGTGGCCAACATATTGATGGCAACATCATTTTTTCAAATGGAACATCCTGTATATTTTTCCATGTTTGGCTAGCTCTTTTTCCCCTGATTTCGAATATGTAACATATGTTGGTCTATCTTTTTTATTCTGAGAACCACAGAGTTTCAAATTTTAAGAACCACCTGCCAAGATCTGTAATCATTTTACAAGTGGCAGAGTGCGTTTACTGAAAATGCTCATTGAATGCAACTATATTTTTAAAAATGGGACACCCTGTCCTGTATATTCTTCCTTTTTTTGATAGGCTATTTCCTCCTGATCTCGAATATAAATGCGTATGTGGGTGTGTCTCTTCAATTTTCAGAGTTTCCAAGTTTTGAAATGACACCGAATAAAAAAATATGTGAAATACCTACGAAATTCTTTGTATCCAAACAATCTACTTAAAAGTATTATTTTATAATGAATACTTAACAATTACTTAACCAATGAAAAATGATAAACTATGGTAGTATGGTAAGAATAACATCAACTAAAGAAATTGCTCAAAATGACTACCTTCATTCAATACACATAGTTCATATAGTTGTCTCAAGTTGTTTAGACTATTTTTGATAGCATTATTATGGCTCTGATTCAAGTCAGAAATTAAAGCTTCAAAATTTGTTTCTAATAATCACAATATTATCATTATTCTTTGTGCGTCGACGGAATTAGTTCCGAATTATGGGTTTAATATTGATTGATTTTTTATCATTAATATTATTCTCCGCTTTCATTAATTGTCATTATTGCTGAAGTAAATTTGTTCCTTCAGGAACGGCTATAAAAACGTGTCCAACGGTGTTAAATCGGGATTATTTGGTGGCCATAAAATGGGTGCGCCATACTTAACCACTCCAAAGATCACATTGGCTACGAACTTCCCAAACGCTATGCCAGATGGTTATTGAAGTTTGAAACTCTGTGGTGCTCAGAAAAAGAAAGATAGACCAACATATGTTACATATTCGAAATCAGGGGAAAAAGAGCTAACCAAATGTGGAAAAATATACAGGGTGTTTCATTTGAAAAAATGAAGTTGCCATCAATATGTTGGTCACCCTGTATATATTTCAGTTTCTGGACTCATATCAAAAAACCTCAGTTGATTTCGTGAAACTTTTATACGAAACATTTTTTTGTATCTCTTTCAGTAACAAAGTTAAAGGGGGGGTCAAATTATAGTGAAAAACCCGGTACATGATCCAAAAGATACTATAAACTGTTATAAATTCTGGATAAATCATTCAATTCTGATTCAAAGTACCAGAAATATAGTAGAATGAAATTCGGTCAGAATGTGTAAATCCTCCTTTATATTTCTCAGAAACTTTACAGGTTTTCACTCCCAGTCTTTGAAACAGAAATAATTAAAAAATTTTGAATTAAGATGAAATGCTCCTGCGAAAATTTTTGCACTTATTTGTCAGAAGCGAATTGGTTTTGAAAAAATTGCCTAACTGTAAAACTTAAAGAGGAAATTAATGAAAAGGATAATGTGGAAAATATTATACAGGAGAGACATCAGGACATTTAGAGATAAGAAAACGGGAACATAAGAACAACATCAAAAATAGAGACATTACAAGATCACAAATCGCTGATCATGTATGTTCAAACAGCGGAGATCATATTATGATGAACTGGGACAACACGAAGATCCTAATGAAGAAAATAATTTGGCCAATTGTTCTGTTGGAATAGATCCTATGGATTGATTTATTGAAGAAAGAAATGACATCAGGAAATTTCAAAATTAAATAAATCCACATCTCTATGTGTTGACAACTTCCAATGTCAATAAGACTGCAAATGAAAAAACACACAATTCTGAAGATTTTACAAGTTTGTCTGATGAAGGTGTCTGATATAGACACCGAAACGTCGCATTATCCTTTCATTTATTTCCTTCTTCAGTTTTACTGCTAGGCAACATTTTTTTCAAAACCAATTTGCTCCTAACAAATAAGTGCAAAGATTTTCGCAAGAGCACATCTCAATTGAAATTTTTTCAATTATTTCTGTTTCAGAGACTGGGAGTGAAAACCTATTAAAGTTTTTGAGAAATGTATTATCCTCCCAGAATATATTTCAATCGATACCTTTTGTATATTGGCGAGGAATCATAGAAGACATTTCTTTGTGGCAATTTCGTGATGCTGATGATAGACCCTATGGAAGTGTGAAATTGTATTTGAATGTACAAACCAAAGGCACGTGTTTCATTCGACCCAGCCAAAATCCATTTGCACCATATCAAATCATTATCGTGGGGGGGTGACCGCAAGGGTATCCCCATCCAAGAACGGTTCCTTCGGTGCTTTACCCATCTGCAGAACCATAAGATTCCTCCACTTGACGCGTGAGAAGAGCGCATTTCATGTCTTCCGACCATCCATCAACGTCTTGAGCGGTAACTAACCATGGTGTTATCGTTTTTGTCGTGAATCAGTTTTGTTTTTTCACCCAACCGTAGTTCTGGTTGTTTTTTCGTGTCCCGTCTCAGAAAAGTGCGATTTCGAAAAAAAAACAGTGGATTATATCGATTAAGAAACTTGAGCGTTCGCGTTTGAAATTTTTGCGATATTTTTGAGGATTTTTCGTTGTTTACATCTTGTGGATCCAAGTAAACATGGATTTCATAATAAGGTGAGTTATGAATTATTGATGTACATACATAAACCTACTTACTTTTACTTTCAAGAAATTCATTCTGTTTCGTCTAGTGTTCACTTAGTGTGAAGATCGATTTTGATATGGAATATTCATGTATCGTGAATGAAAAAACCGCTGTTGGGTAATTTCACATAAAAGGTGTTACTTATCTTCATTGAAATAATTCAATTCATTTTTATACTATGCAAATACCACATGGTTTTCCTTTTTGCGCGCCTGTTCCCAGGGAAACACCGTGCTATAATTTTGATAAAATGTCTGTATTTTCGAATTTTAGGCAGTGGGAGGTCTCGTACGAATCGACTGGACGAACAAATGGTCAATGAAAATTCTGTCTGGACGTAAACATGAGAATTATCGGATGGGTTAAGTTAGGGTTCTGAAATTTTGAGAGTGTGATCGGGTGCCGAAGGCCAAATCCGTCCAGTATTTTTGGAGTTATTAGTATTTGAAATAATTCTTCATTATATTTCCAATATTTTCGAAATCACACATCTGATCATTCCAAAATTTGGAGTTTTAAAGTAGCAAACTTCTGCAAAATTTCGTGAGGAACGTGATATTAGAAATAAAAAAAATATATATTTTGTCTGTGCGGGGTAAACCGATAAATTTTTGAGAAAAACGACTTCTAAATTAAAATATTTAGGAAAGGTTTAAGATTTAAAATGAGGAAAGAATTCATGAATGAATAGAATGAAACAAATAGCCCTCAGGAAATTCAAATTGGATTTATCGTTTCCCCAATATGAACAAACGCGCAAAAGCCTTCACGTCAGCTCTTTTCTATTTTTTCTGATTAACTAATATAGATACTAATACTTATGACAATATTTCAAGAGCTAAGTGAAATTTGCTTTTGAAAAAAAAAACATTAACTTAAAGTCATAAGCTTTTTCGCCCAACCAGTATCGGGCAAATGATAATCAAATATATTCAGGAAATTATTGATGCCATTCTTGATTCTTTTGTTATTCATTGAACTTACGTATTCCAGTCTTACATCTTTTCTGAACATTTCAACTTTGGTGTCGCTCCTTTTGGAATAAATCAGTGCTCCGTCATGAGCATGATACATTTCGGAATGTAAAACTTAACATTTAGTTTCGAGGTTTGAACAGGTAATTGGATTCAATAAATGAGCAGTGTTTTACCGAATTTCTTAGTACCTACCTACATTCAAATTAAAAAAAATATTTTCCTGACACGGATAATCACGCAATTACTTCGCCCGTGTTTTGCCTTTTTGCAACATCCATATTTTTTTTGCCTGACGAAATGAAGCCTTTCAAACGCGATTCAGCTGATTTCGCAAAATGAATCTCGAAATTAATTCAAAATTCACTCATATATTTACTATCTTAATCAACTGCAAAGTGACAGAACCCAACAAACTTAGTATTTCAAGTTTGTTACCAATATCTTGATTAGAATATTGATAATTGTAGGCTGTAGCAGTTTTCACATTGCACACGAATGAGGAGAAAAATACTTTGCAACACTTTTATTCAACAAATTTCAGTGTAACAGAGTCAACATCGTTCAGTGTACTTGAAATATGTAATAAGCACAATTGTAGCAATATAGACGAGATGTGAAATCAAACATAAGCACGTTGATTTTGAGCGTGTTTGCAATGTGTCAGGAATCATCTTTTTGGCGAAGCAAGAAATGCGAATAATAATTTTGATGGAATCAATTTGAAACGAAATTTCAATATAAATTTGAAATTCTTCATCTGTTATATTCCATAAAATGTAATTTATAGAAGTTTGAACATTGGAACGATGATTCTCTTTTTTTCGAACTATCTGAACTTTTCTTGTTAGAAAAACTCAAGTTCAATTTTTTGCCAAAACGTCGTAATATTTTCGTATATATGATTTTCAATAAGCCCAGTTCAATAGGTACCTTCATTCAAAAAACAAAAAATCTGAAAAATAAAATTAAAAATTTTTATTGGGAATTTTATTTTCTGAAACAAGAATTTTTATCCGAAGTGAAATCATTTGACATTTTAATATTTTATGAAATTTTCCAAATATTTTCGAAACACTCAACTTCCTCTCATCTAAAATTTTTGACCGATTTATAGAATCATTTGAAATAAACATGAAATATGCAATGTTATCCTAAGGCACCTTTAAATTTTGCAATTTATTCAAGAAAATGATACTTAGGTATATATTTTATCCTGAAACTCGTCGTTTTTGAGTTGTTCAGCATTGAATTTCATGCATGCTCTTGCTAAATCAATGGTTGTAAAATTAAAAGATTCAAGAAAAAAGTGCGACTTGTATCGGGATGGGTGTCTGCTTAGGAATAAAAATGTGAATTATTGATTTAATTCTACGTATCCATGGACGTATGAGCAGGCGCGCAGAGCTCATGATACGAAGTCAGTGTTTTTTAGAACTCTAGAATTAATTGATATCAAGAAAATGTTAAAATATTTCAGTTCAGTATTACACGAGATGTCCTCTAATTGTTTTACAATTTTATTTAATACGTATCTGTTCAATGTAATCACTAATCCAAAAACGTTATGTAACACTAGAATAACCCAGTTATCGCTAGCCTCTTTAGCTCAGTGGCAGAGCACTGGTCTTGTAAACCAGGGGTCGTGAGTTCAATCCTCACAGGAGGCATGATGTAAAAAAATTTTTGGCGGTTGTTCCATGAGAAAGAGTGTTCAGTCAAAATGTCGAAATATTCAAATTTTGAGAAACAGTAACCTTGAAAGAATGCTTAGGAATCACCACAAAAATGCTGATGAAACGCATAAAATAAAACCACCTGCTACATATTCATCAATAGTTTCATCGAAAACAATACTGTTAATAGTTATTTAATCAACAAGGTTATTAATGACAGCGAACTGATTCATAATAATGTTTCAAGTTCCAGTATCGTACTGATATTACTAGTATTGCTTCTGAATGCTTTATGTTTGGTTCTCCATGACCATTGCACATTAAAATAACAAAAAATCGAACATTGAAATGGGTCATTAATATTCGATTTCGTCTACATTCACCTTTTATTTTGAGGTCGACGGAAAAAAAACTCAAACTTTAACTTGACACAAATAAAATATTTCCGACAGAGCATGGTAGCTTACGTACACATACGGCATATACATGTTGCTCATTTCAGGGGCATTTCTCGGATTGATTTCGCATTATTACGGCCATGTTGCCAGTGCCATATTTCAGCAGAAATTCAAAAATCGATATTATGCAGTTTTACTCCAGTATGCCATTCGAGGCCACTTTCCCCTAGATATCGTAAAAAAAAGAACGTAGAATCTCTCTCAACATACGAGTATATTATATGTAATCATTGTGCATAAATTTTGTTCAATTATTAGCTTTTTTAATATTAACAAATCGATATCTTGGCATAAAATAGCCTGAAGAATTCGGACTGCCAATTAGATAAATTGTCAGAATTCTTCATGAATTCACGAATTTTGAAAAGGTATGAGTCTCAGTGATATCAAGGAAACCAATGTCATATACATATTTATAACTTTAAAGAAATTAGAAGCTCTTGCAGGCTTATTCTTGTTGGGAAAATGAATTTGAAATTTGAATATTATGAGTAACTATTAGGTTCCATTCTATGCATTGAAGAATTAAAAATTCAACTCGGCTGTTCAAATCTTTATCATTACTTGAAAACTTATAGTTTAAAGCTGTATGACAGTTAAACAGGCCTAATATATTTTATGAATTCTGGTGACCAAACTGATCTGATAAGAAGCGTTTCCACGCTTGTTCATGTTGAAAAAATGAGAATTTAAGTCTTTAACTTCTGTTCTCCATTCGAATACTAATCAATTTCCTAACTGAAAATTATTAAGTTAGTTGTACGAGTGAAGCTAACAACAAGACATTTTCTTAGATTTAAAGACATTTTATTTGCTTTAAACCATCGCTCAACCAGCTTCAAATCCTAGTGTAGTTGCAGAAGAAAGCAAGGCAATCAAGCAGACACAACATTTTTCTGGACAAAACGAAACCAATCGAAATTTTCCGGTCACCTGCAAGATGCTGTTAATAATAGTCTAAGAGCTGGCTACGTATTTCATTAACTGGCTCCGGCACGAAAAATTTTTCCTGGAAGAGGTTCGATTGCTGCCGTCAAAGCGAAAGCGCGATCGTCAGAAGGCGAGCTGGAAGCTATGTGCGTGGGCGGGCGTTCGAACATGTAAATTTTCCGAATAAAAAAACTTTTAATCGGCACGGCTGAAAATTTGCATAGATATCGGATAACACAAGAAGAAGCAGGAAAAAAATTGTCAGAAGTGTAAGTGGAAGCTAAAGGGTGGTCAGAAGCTGTCAAAGTGGTGAAAAATTTAACTCTCAAGGGGGCACTTCTGACAATTTGCATTTGTATTGTTTATGTATAGAATAAACTATATCAAAGTGTCAGAGAAGGCAAAGTGGAAGCGGTCATGAGGTATTCGAGTGCAAAGTGCGAGAGCGTCCGAGTGTGCCGATCGCTTTTCTCTTTGTTATTACCCCGTATGTATTTTTTATAGCACTTCTGTCAATTTATGTGAATGAATCACTAAAAAGAAGTATTATTGATATGCCAACAGTTAATAATGAAGATATTCATTGAAAAAATAAATTTTATTTATAGCAGTTTTTGTATTTGTAGCACAGTAAATTAAAAAATCAATTAGTATCACATTCGGTATCTTGCACACTCTCTTCGTATTCAGGATCTTCGTCGCTGTCATATTCGGACTCCTCATCAACTAAAAATAATAAATGATTAAATAAATTATGAAAACTATATTAACCGTGGAGAGTAGTGCTTTGAAAATTACCTTCCGAATCCTCGTTATTCAAAATGATGTCTTTCACTGATGGTGGCAATTGTGGGCCTTCAAACCATAAAAAGTCATATTGGCTTCCATCACTTAATATCCATCCTGATGTTTCGGGCTCAAATTTGATTGGATCCGATAATGTTGCATTATTCCATGAATGCGCAATATAGTGTGCTCTTCTCATTTTTTGTAGAAGCTTGGTGTAGCAAGCGTCAAAGTTTTTTATTTTTTTTTAAGCTTCGTTGGTATTTTTAATTTTATAATTGCGGAGGAACATTCGAAATCTAACATTATCGATTTTTTTTACATGACTCATACCCGTACATGCTACAAACGAATGCTTCTATTTTGTCAAAAGTATCGGCGGTATCGATTGATATGTCTCCTAAAGTAGCGAATGCCTTCTGAAACTCTTCATTTTTTGAAAGTAATTTAAATGGACGCTGTTTACCTTTCCTGAAAAATGCAGGATTGTAATCGCAACCTGTAAACGCATGAAATCCCGGCAATGCTTTGCACAGATCTTATCCCAAAAGTTGATGAAGCGCATTTACATTTATAATATGCCGACTTGGAGACTCCGCATTCTAAATATAAATATAAGTGCCAATTCGTTGTGTGATTTAATAACTCAACAACGCCTTCACCGATTTGGCTAATTTTGGTCTTGAATTATTCATGGAAGTCTAGGGAAGAATTTTACGTATAGAAAATTCAAAGGAAATCTTGGAAAAGTGTAAAATCAACATTACAGGTTTTTCATTTTCAGTGCCATCTGTAGTCGTTTTCGAGTACTACGAATGCAAGGCAGTTTCCTATTTTTTCATACTCCATATATTTGATTAAATTGTCATAGATGGCGAACCTGTAAAAACTATTAGAGATTTCAATCTTCAACGAATTGAAATATTAAAATTACCGACATTACACTTCAGTGTATCATCATCAAATGGTACATTATTGTAATAACTAATCAAAGAAATCTGAAATATTTATTATTTGACCGTAATTTCAGAGTTCACAGAACACTAATATACAGAGTTCGTTCTTCATCACTTCTTTCAAGGAACGTCTATGTTTCAATAAAAATTCGAGTACAAATGGCATAGAATTATATTATCAACATATTCGCCATCAAATCAAATATATTTTATGTTCTGTGATCAAATCCAAAATTATGGAATAAAAACAATATAAGCATTATACGGCAGAAGATATTTTAAATCGTATTCGTCATCATGCAAGAAATCCCGATTTGTTGATAACCTTGGAAATGTACAACGAAGCTTTGATAAGATATGTGTTCTACTATTGGAAATAAAGCATTAGAACAATTGGGTATGACCCCACCAAATCGTGAGATACATGATTTGTTTGATCGTGAATTGCAACGTGAGCAGTAGTTCAATTCTAATGATTAACGTTTATTTATACAATCGAATATAACCAAACTGAATATTCAAAAAAAACATGTATATGACACAATCATTCAAGCCGTTTCCAATAATGCAGGTGGATTACATTTCTTGGATGCACCTGGTGGTACAGGCAAAACTTTCGTTGTATCATATATATTTTAGCGACTATTCGATCGAAACAGAAAACTGCATTGGCACTTGCATCTTCGGGAATTGCTGCTACATTATAAGAAGGTGGTCGGACCGCACACTCTGCATTGAAATTGCCATTGAATGTACAGGTGATTGAAACTCCAAATTGCAATATTTCGAGAAATTCTGCTATAGCAAAAGTTCTTCGATTAATGTCAATTATTTTATGGGATGAGTGCACAATTGCGAATAAAAATAAATTACTAGAAGCATTTAATCGAACAATGCAAGATTTACAGGGTAATCAACAGCTTTTAGGTGGTGCTCTGTATTGCTGTCAGGAGACTTTCGTCAAACATTGCCTGTCCTTCCTCGATCAACTACTGTTGATGAAATAAATGCCTGTTTGAAGTCATCAGTTCTTTGGAGATATGTACGAAAATTGACACTGAATATTGATATGCGTTTTCAACTAAATAATGATGCAACTGCCTATGAGTTTTCAAAACAATTGCTAGAAATTGATGATGGCAAAATACAAATGGACAGTACCAACGGACTGCTCACCATATTACTGGTAAATCAAAAGGAGAAGTGTGTTTGATACCGCGTATCCCTATGATTCCAACGGATATGCCATTTGAATTCAAACGGTTACAATATCCCGTGCGTTTATCATTTGCGATGTCCATAAACAAGGCCCTAGGGCGAACACTTCACGTTTGTGGTGTGAATTTGAAGGAATCATGTTTTTCACATGGCCAACATTATGTTGCCTGTTCCAGAGTCGGTACTCCCAATTGTTTATTTATTCATGCTGAAAATGGAAAAACAAAAAATATGTTTATCCAATTGTTTTAGACTAACACCTACCATAGTGAGAGTACCCAATTCTTTTTAATTTTTTAGTTTTTACTCCTTGCAGTCTTCATCATTTAGAAGGCATTGGCAATTGGGAATCGGACATCGTCTTTAGAATGTTTTACCTCGAATGTATATAATATAGTTTTTACTCTTGTCATAGTTGAGAAATAACATTTAATAGTGTATCTTTGTGTTTATTTCTGATAAATATAATATAAACATTTACATTATGTTTGTAGTGAGTTTTGATGAGCAGTTCCATACATTCGAAATTAGACTAAGTAAGACATTTTATTTTTTTGTTATATTTCTAAGTTTATTACTATGCCTATATACGTAGCGAAGCACGTACCGGGCAGCTAGTTCAATATAAATTTTCGCTGTTTATTTTGCTTTAAAAAAAAATTGAAAAACTTTGACGCTTCCTGCTTGCCACCTTGCTACACCGAGCTTCTACAAAAAATGAGAAGATCACACTATACTGCGCATTTATGGAATAATGCAACATTATCGGATCCAATCAAATTGAGCCCGAAACATCAGGATGGATATTAAGTGGAAGCAAATATGACTTTTTATGGTTTGAAGGCCCACAATTACCACCATCAGTGAAAGACATCATTTTGAATAACGAGGATTCGGAAGGTAATTTTCAAAGCACTACTCTCCACGGTAATATAGTTTTTATAATTTATTTAATTATTTATTATTTTTTGTTGATGAGGAGTCCGAATATGACAGCGACGAAGATCCTGAATACGAAGAGAGTGTGCAAGATACCGAATGTGATACTAATTGATTTTTTTAATTTACTGTGCTACAAATACAAAAACTGCTATAAATAAAATTTATTTTTTCAATGAATATCTTCATTATTAACTGTTGGCATATCAATAATACTTCTTTTTAGTGATTCATTTACATAAATTGCCAGAAGTGCTATAAAAAAATACATACGGTGTAATAACAAAGAGAAAAGCGATCGGCCCACTCGGACGCTCTCGCACTTTGCACTCGAATACCTCATGACCGCTTCCACTTTGCCTTCTCTGACACTTTGCATATAGTTTATTCTATACATAAACAATACAAATGCAAATTGTCAGAAGTGCCCCTTGAGAGTTAAATTTTTACCACTTTGACAGCTTCTGACCACCCTTTAGCTTCCACTTACACTTCTGACAATTTTTTTCCTGCTTCTTCTTGTGTTATCCGATATCTATGCAAATTTTCAGCCGTGCCGATTAAAAGTTTTTTTATTCGGAAAATTTACATGTTCGAACGCCCGCCCACGCACATAGCTTCCAGCGCGCCTTCTGACGATCGGGCTTTCGCTTTGACGGCAGCAATCGAACCTCTTCCAGGAAAAATTTTTCGTGCCGGAGCCAGTTAACGAAATACGTAGCCAGCTCTCCGTCTAAATCCGCAAAAATATTCGTTATAAAGAAATTTTCTTATACAGAAATTTTGTTTCTGTAGTCGCCAATGGCGCGGTCGACTTCGCTGATAAATTTGAGTTTATCATTCAAACTTAAGCACTTGCTTTGAAACATTTTCGCACATTTTTTCACACTAGCGTAACAGTTAGATTGAAACCAAACAGCCGGGGTGTATTTAAAATTGTTTCAGAAGGATCTCTCTGCCTTCCGTAATGATTTAGTTCAAGGTCGGGAAAATTTTCAGAGAAGACCCACCCTTATACTTATATTGAGTTAATAGCCTCATTGACCCACCAATGAATGAGCGCTCAAAAGCACCTACTCAGGACTTCCTTAAGTTTTTGATTGAAAAATCAAGAAATAATTTACAATTTGTGATTGGAAGGTACCATGATACATCTGTTAGCAAAAAAGTATCACTACGTCTTCACTAACTTGTGAGTTCTTCTCTATTTCCGAATGAGATGTTAAAATTAATTAACAACAAAATCCTGAGACTGTGTCAACGTACTATAAATTAATTTGGATTCACATTTACCGATTCTTACAGATATGAAATAATAATCTAGCAATGACATCTAACTCTCCTACATCCGAGTACTCACGTATGGTGTTATATTAACGGAACTTCTTCATGGTGTCTGGTGCAAGAAGACCTCTCGTTGACTGTTAAAATTGGAGGAAGAACGGCTTACTTTAAACGTAATTTAATTGTTTTTGCATTAACTGAAATCTAACTGACTTGAAGGTCAACATTTCGTATTTCACCGAGTGAACTGAAGATGATCATATGATCGTTAAGCGTTACATTCGTTAGAAAAAGCGGGTATATTGCCGTGTGGAGTATCACCTTTTGGTGTTGCACCGCATGTTCATCTTCATTTGTTACCAACCGATTTTGCCGTTTTACAAATGCATATAAAGATATGAAAAACTTAAATTTACCATGAAAAATTCAAATTCATATAAATCCTTACTTGGAAGAGTTAAAGTGATCAGGAATTTGTCGGGTGACATCGCATAAAATAGTATATTATGCAACGAGCGTATAATGATAGCTATTATTTACGAGGTGAAGTTTAGGCTACGAGCCGTAGGCGAGTGGACCCAAATCACCGCATGAATAACAGCCATTATACGCGAGTAGCATACTATACTTTAACCACGACTTCTGAATATATTTCTTGAAGATTTTAACATTTGGCTAACGTGACAAGACCTTTTTACAGTGGAACCTCGATATAACAAATCGGAAGGGAACCAGTAAATATTCGCTATATCAAGTAATTCGTAAAACTGAAGTTTGTTATATTGAGGTGAAGTTGGTCCAAAATTGTTATACCGAGGTTTTATTCACCTTGACATTACGTACTCATCTATAGCGAACTAATTTTGCTCATATAAATGAAAACTCATTTTTATCAAATTACTCATTTATTTTATATTTTCTTTTTCGAAACAGAACAAAATAAAAAGAGGTGAAAAATCAACAAATTGTATAAAACCCTAATGCCCGATTGCACCGTTCGTCTAAGCAACGTTTAAGCCCTGAAATGACGTTTCATCAATGGAATAAACGTCACTTAAGGGCTTAAACGTTGCTTAGACAAACGGTGCAATCGGGCATAAGAGCCGTATTCATAGTTCGCCCTTGAGTTGAGTGACAGTTAATGTCACCTTTATGTCTAGTATTCATAAGGACCATAAAACTCACACTCACCCTCAAGTACGAACTATGAATACGGCCCTAAATCTGATTTTATTCATCTTGATTGGAAAAAAAGTCATAAATTGTAGTTTGTTTCCACGGTTTCAATCTTCTGATGTTTGAAGGCAAACCAATTTCGTCGGAAAACTTATCTTTAGATTTTAAAATTGTAGCCAATGAACTTGCGGGAATCCCGAACTTATTAGCTATGTCTAATTTTTTTGTAGAAGGATTTTTGTCAACATAATTAATGATTCTTCGCTTTTCTGCGACAGATAAGGAACGCCTTTTACGTTTCTGAGCCATTGCAAAAAAGTGAGGAGCAACACTGATTACTTTCCATCAACTAACTTCGTATTTTACGTAATACGCGTCGAAACCTGCTGACCGGCTGAATCACATACATACCTGGTTATTGGTGAAAACGTTATATAGAGGTTTTGAGTTGACGAAATTCGTTAAGTAGAGGTATTCACAATCTTTTAGGTAGTTGAAAATTCGTTATAAAGTGGTTGTTCGTAAAAAATTTTCGTAATGTAGAGGTATGTTTCACATTGACTCTTATGGACGATTCAAGGGGATTATGAAAAATTCGTTAAATCGAGAAAGTCGTTATATTGAGGTTCGTTATATTAAGGTTGCACTGTATTACAATTGTGGAAAAAGTCAAGATGACAAATGAGAAATGTTGGGATAACTTGTCATTATATTCATTTCGTACTATTATCACCACGTCTGGTTTATGACGAATAACCGAGCGTTTCCACTTCATTGACTGAAGGTAAAATCCACAAAGTTGGACTGCCACCAGTTTGATGAAAAACGGATAAACATCTCGCAACTTCGATCAACGTTCATGCATTGGAGGTAGGTGTTCGTAAGGATCCCAAGAGATGGCGTCTTGTTTCTGTTAATACTCAGAGCTGGGCGACATTTCTTCAAGTAAGGGAACCCAGAATGCCTTTCAGACTGAGCTCCTCCATACTGATGAGCCCCAAATAGGGCGAAATAGCTATCTATGGATGCTCCGTTTGATATTACCACCATGCATAATGCATATTCTTTGGCGTTGACGGGATTAGTTCCGAAGTATGGGTTTAATATTGGTTGATTTTAATCAATTGGTATTATTCTCTGCTTTTATTGTTTATCTTGTCATTATATATTTTGTAATGCAAATTGCTTTAACTGATGTAATAAAAGTAGATTTGGCCCCCGATTGATAAGGTATACCCATATTTGTTTGTTGGAGTACTTTAGAATACAGAAAAATATCAATTTAAAGAATATCATATTAAAACTAAATCTATGAAGGACCTGACAGCAGTGAATAATATTTCATTATTCAACAAACAGCAAACAGACGTATAATAAGTGGTTTTTACAAAAGTCGTGGATAAAAAAAATTTCTACTTCATAATGGCATGATCCTCACGGCATTTTCTACAAGTTTTGCCCGGCTTAACTTTTCTTCTGAATACGATTGCTTTAGAAAAAATTGAGTGAATAGTGCAAAATTTTAGAACATAAATAACTTCGAAACTACTATACCGATTTGACCTCTTAACGAACATTCAGGTCCCCGGATATATATCAAAATCCTCCATCCTCCATCCTAATACGATGGAGAGTTATCGTGTTTACGGTCAGATAATTATTTTTAGCTTCGATTCTTCATTAGTGAATTCAAATCCGACTTGGCTCAAAATTCGAAGATATACAGACATTTAGTCAAAAAGATCGCATGCTTTTGAGCGCTCTGTTCATTGGTAAAGCAACTATGCTATTACCTCAAAATTTTGTGTTGCACTTAAGATTTATGCATTATGAATGCAAAATCTCAACACGATCAGACTCATATTTAGGAAATAATTCAAAAAATTTAATATGTAAAGAATCAATAATCCAAAAAAATTTAATTCTACGTTTCTGATGATGCGATCTTCTTGAAATTTTGCATGAACATCAAGTATATTAATCTTCATTCACAAAATAAATTTCACTCGAATAGGACATCTTGTTATGGAAATATAAAGTTTCCTCTTTTCAATATTCCAATTGAATTTTTTATGGTTCTGTTAACACTTTAGCCACAAAATTTTACATGAGGCTTATTATGAGCATTTTGTATGTGGCCGCAATATCCTCCATATCTTTCTGAGATATGGAGGAACAAAAACTTCAAATGGCTATATTTTATGGAACACCCTGTACGATTTGGCTGGTTACCGAACTCACACTGAAAAGACAATCCTCGTCAAAAGTTATTGTGCTCACGGACAGAATTTGACTTGACCACGGATTTGTCATCAGGGAGTCAAAAGTCGAACCCTATTGTTTGAGACCATTTTCGGCTCAAAATTCGAAAATACAGACATTTGAGCAAAACCATATAACACTCGTTTCAGTAGAACGAGCGCTCAAAAAATGAAAGAGGAGAATTGAAAAATGTGTTTATTTTATAAACACAATTAGCAGCATAGTTTTGGCCATTTTCAGTCATCGACTGTATCTTTGCTATAACCGAAGAAGATGCTTTCGACCAGTCAATGTTTTTCGTGATATGAAAATAATTTCATATTTTTTATTTGTTTATGGTTTATAATTCTATTTTCAATCAGTTGCTCATGAAATGCAGTGTCTTCATGTTATTCTATTGTAGACGAATTATTTACATCATTCGAAAAAGTGAACCAAAAAAATTTGATCCTTCTTGTACAGGGTGGGGCAGAAAAACCTATCCGATTTCAAAACGTTATAAAATAAAACCACTCAGCTTGTCAAAAAATTTTTTTTATTAACATATCGCAAATTTTATGCCATTTTTAAATTTAAGTCACTCAAATGTCGTCCTTGGAGCGGATACACTTATTTAGGCGCTCGCGGTAGCTTTCCATGACTTTCACCGTCATTTCCACAGGAATTTCTTCAATTGCCCGAGCAATTTCCCTTCGTAAAGCAAGAAGGGTCCTTGGTCGATGCTGGTAAACCTTCGATTTGAGGTAACCCCAAAGGAAGAAGTCACATGGAGTGAGATCCGGTGAGCGCGGCGGCCAGCCAAGATCACCTCTCAGAGAAATGAGGCAACCGGGAAACAGTTCCCTGAGAATGTCCATTGATCGTCGCGATGTGTGGGCGGTTGCACCATCCTGTTGAAACCACACATTTTCCACGCCATTTTCTTCCATTTTGGGTCTAAGAAAATTTTCCAGCATGAAACAATAGCGCTCGCTGTTGACCGTTACGGTTTGCCCATTTTCTTCAAAAAAGTAGGGCCCCCAGACGCCTAGGCGGGAAAGAGCACACCACACAGTCACTTTTGGGCTATGGAGGGGTTCCTGATGGATTTCCCGAGGATTTTCGTCACTCCAATATCGAAAATTCTGCCTGTTTACGGCGCCACAAAGGTTGTGTAGCAATTATCGAACCGCCGCATTCGATAAACCGCTCAATAACAAAAGCACGATGTTCACCAGACCAAGGCATGTTGACTACTGACAAATGGCATAAAACCAGCTTTCTAACGGTTTTTACCCCACTACTCTACCTGCTCTCTCTTCTGAGAAAAAGGGATTTGAAATCGGATAGGTTTTTCTGCCCCACCCTGTATCTATCTAATCTAATAATAGTATTTTCGAAAGTCACTTTGTTCATGGTCTACCGTCAATACGATTGAAAATTGATACCTAATTATAATTTTCTTTTTCAGGTGGCAGTCTGCGTTCATGGTCGGAATTTTGCTAGCTACTGTCCCTGATGTAAGTATTATATAATTTTAAGTCTTCCTCCAAGAAGTAAAATACGTAATTGACATTTATGATGGTTCTAACCGAAAGATATGCCTAAAAGGTAGATTAACACTAAGACGAGGTTTTCAAATCCTGTAACTCAGAATCTAGAACTCCTAGATACTACATATAGAGGAAGAAGTAAACTTCTTCTGAGATACAAATTCATTAGTGGCAGCATCTGATGTTTTCAGGGTGTGAAATTCAATCAAGGATATTTTGAAATTTTGACCTCCATATGGTAGAGTAAAAAGACCAGACAGTACAAGTTTCTTAAGCATTGTTCTGGACCATGATTTCACTTGGTCTGCTCATATAGGTTCAATTCAAGGTGAAAGAAGGAGTAATTCTCCATTTTTAATGGATTCAGAGCCTTACTTCATGAATGAATATTTATATTTTAATTGGTCCACCTGAATATCAACAATTTCTCTTGCTGTTCTACTGTCTGGTTTGTTATATATTTTTTGTCGGTTTTCATTTTCTGAATGTAATTCCAATTATGAAATAAACAATAATTATTATTCATTGTATACCTATACTTGCCCTACCTTAAGGTAGTTTTGAGATTTTTCGAAATGAAAAGAAACCTGAAGACAAATTCTGAAGAAATCATTTTCAGCTTGTGGTTTCGAAAGCAGATGAAATGTCAACCTCGATGGATTACAGTGTCAGTAGTGTATCAAGATCAATACGGGCAGAACCAGAACAATCAAATGGTACCATTATACCTTCGGCAGAGTCATCTAGATTATCATCAGACACCAAAAATCACTCGCGAGAAGCTCTATCTCAAGATGCCAGCGAATCTGTAAGTCCAACTGATAATTATTGTACTTTTTTCATTGAAATGATACAAATCTCTGATTGTTATAAACAACAATTACTTATATGATGTTAACAAAATGTAGAGTTTATGTTACAACTTCCGATCTTTCATTCAGATCACATAGTTGAAGAGCAGAAGTTATTTATGAAGTAAGAGAAATAATTAGTAAATGTATTTAGGTATCTATTTAGATGAACTTTCAATCCTACAATAAACACTGAGAAACTGTACAATGGTGGTTTCTTTGGATTCATACTTCCAAAATGATTAGTAATGACAAAGATTCACATAATTCACGACAACACAATGCAAAATAAAAGAATCATGTCGATATTAATGGTTACTCAGATCGTCACCAGATTGCGTACCTATCACTTAGCTTGATTTGCCTATTGTTGAGATCGATTTATTACCAAGTTTTCAATGAATAATCAAATGCTTCTGATGCCATATAACAGTTGATCAAATGCTTCTGATGCTATATCAAAGTCAATCAATTTTAACAGTTGATGTTCTGGTTAACGTAATTTCGAAGAAAATAACCCAGGATTCATGAAATGCCATTCTTTTAATTTCGAATTATACCGAGAGTAATATAATTTATTAGAACACCAAATTAAATTCAAATATTTCCAACAAATTGAAATGTCAATTCTTATTTGAAATGGAATTTCAGATGAAACTAATGAATATGATGTTGACGAGAAATTTTTGATGATGGAAAATTAATTGAAATATTATTTGAACTATTCCCATCATTTTCGCTTTTCGGCAGTATCCTACAGCCAAAAAAAGTATCGCAAGTGGCTTTCAAGAAGTTGTAAGTTTTGAGTGTGTTGGCGAATTCTGGCCGAAACGTTGAAAGAGGAAGCGAAAATGATGGAAATAGCCTAAGTTATACCATTGTTTAAGGAGATAAACATTAAACAATATATATATATTCTTTTGAAATCAAGAGCTAACATAATACAATACATAAAACAAAAATAAAAATCCCTAACTGAGGTTGGTGCAAAACGGGGAACCATACTATTTTTTCGTATGATACCAGAGCTCAGGGAAAAACCCCAGTAGAAAAAACCCTGTCTCGCCGTTTCAACAAAAATAACTCTTAAAAACTATTAGAATATTGAAGGTTTTCTTCTTTATTTAGTCCAAATGAACGATAACCCTCTCCAGGATGCCTTCGGAATTCTGAATCTGAAACGAAAAAATCAAAGCAGAAAAAGAAACAGAAAAATTAAATGATTAAAACTCTATTAAATCGATTTAAAATTAACAACCCAATTCAAAAACGACTCGGTAATTTCATGTATAGCTCTCAAGCCATCCTGAAATTTATATATGGAACAATTATTTCTAAGATGTTCTATTGTCTCCTCTGCTTCTCCTCATTCGCAACTAGGACTCTCAATGAATTCCATTTGAAAAGCATACTATTACAACGTCCATGACCTGTTCTTATACGATTAAGAACAGTCCATATTTTCCTTGGAAGATCAAATCCAGGAACTTTATTGGAGGGATCAGTTATTAAATCTTTGTTCTGTATATTACATGAGTTCCACTCGGATTGCCAAATTACTTTATCACTTTCATTTGAGTTCAGAAAATGATTTGACCAAAAAGGTTTTCGTGATTTTAATCGAGGAATGTTATTGTCTGGAATATAGGAGAGTATTGGATATGAATTTATCGAAGAATTGAATTTGTTCCAAATTTTCGAAGTAA
This sequence comes from Propylea japonica, assembly GCA_013421045.1. Taxonomy (NCBI): domain Eukaryota; kingdom Metazoa; phylum Arthropoda; class Insecta; order Coleoptera; family Coccinellidae; genus Propylea; species Propylea japonica. The sequence continues at coordinate 50,707,177 of CM024240.1, forward strand.
TGGCCTTCCTGCGGATATGTGGAGGAGTAATGTTTGAAAGAACTGGTAACCATGGAGTTGGTGTTGATTTTATTGTTCCAGTTACTATTCTCATGGAAAAATTTAATTGTGAATCGATCTTTTGTACATGTGCACTATTGAGCCAAACAGGGCAACAATATTCGGCAGTAGAGTACACTAAGGCTAGAGCTGCCGTACGAAGAGTTTTTGCGTCCGCACCCCATGAAGTACCTGCCAGTTTTTGAATTATATTATTCCTTTTTTCAGCTTCATACGTAAATCATCCAAATGGGCTTTGAAATTAAGAGAAGAATCTAGTTTAACGCCTAGATATTTAGGATTGAAATTATGTTTGAGAGAAGAATTACCAAAATGTACGTTCAATTTTCTATATTTCTGATGATTATCCAAATGGAAACACGAGACTTCGGTTTTGTTAGTATTTGGGCATAAACGCCAATCGAAGAAATAATTTTTCAGAATTTCTAAATCTGCAGAAAGATTATCTTCTATGGTTTTAAAATTTGAATGATGGTAAGCCAAAGCAATATCATCGGCGTATATGAATTTTTCAGATGAAGTTGTGTGGGATATCACACAAATATAAATTGAAAAGAAGAGGTGATAAGACTGACCCCTGTGGGACCATTATTCAATGTTTTGAAATTACTACTATTCTTGTCGACAAAAACACGGAACCTTCTGTCTGACAGCATATTTTCTATCAATTTGACCATTTTTCCACATTTCAGATGACTATAAAGTTTAAAAATCAAACCATCTTTCCAAACAGTATCATATGCTGCAGACAAATCCACACACACACACCTGTTTTTAATTTATTATTAAAACCCAATTCAATAAAGGTGGCAAGACTAAGAACCTGATCGCAGCAATTTCTATTTTTTCTGAAGCCCCCTTGGCAATTTTGTAAGGAATTATCTAATTTCGGTTCAATTCTTAAAAGGATTAGTCGTTCTAAAATTTTGAAGGGAACACTCAATAAACTAATAGGTCGATAGCTACTAGGATCGGAGGGATCTTTCCTTTTTTTAAAATTGCTATGACTTTCGATTTACGAAATTCGGTCGGAAAATTACCAGTATTCAAAATATTATTATAAAATGAAAGTAACCAGCATAAGGCTCGTTTGCCCAAGTGTTTGATGAATTCTGGATAGATTCCATCGAAACCCGCTGCTTTCCTGGATTTTGTGCATTTAATCGCTGATTTTAATTCATCGATATTGAACGGGCTAGAAATTTCATCTAATTCCTTGTTTGATTTTCTGAATTTATGCAATTTGTGTTTCATATCTTTGATTTTCGATTTTGATATTTCGACCGAATTAGAAACGTTAAGGAGACGACGAGCAACCAATTTTGGATCAATTTTTGGGGATGACGTTGTGATTGGTGTAGCTTCACCTAATTTTCTCAAAACAATGGTAACACAGGATGCAGCAGAGGGTCTAGCGAATTTCAATTCATTTCAATTAAATGAAAACTTATGCAAATATCGATTAAATTATTTTTCTATAATCGAGTCCGATATTTATTTTATATACACTGCGTTAAACGATTCGATTTCGGACAACTCTGTCCAGAATTTCATTCTGTATGTTGGTGATAGGCAAACGAATGTTGTTCTTAAACTAGGCCAGAGAACTGGAACGAACGTTCGTTAAGAGCATGTAATTTAAGGTATCCCTATGAAAAAAATTGCAGGGGGTTACCTAATGTGGTGGAGCGCTGAATACCGTAGACGTAGAGAACCCCAGGAGGAAAACGCTGCTGAAGCTGAATCATATGGACATAAAGGTTCAGAATTCACTGAAATTGTCCGTTATAGTTTTCTTAAAGATAATGAAAAACTATGGGGCAATTATCCCAATTCGTGATAGTTCAGACCAAACACTCCAAACAGTAACACGTTGTAAATGAAGGGGCCGCTAGTGAAGTTCTCTCGGTATTTTAGCACTCCAGCTCCCTGCGATTTTTTGAGCGCTCGTTCTACTTGAAGGAGTGCTATATCTGTTATTTTCGAATTTTGAACCGAAAATGGTCTCAAACGATAGGTCCGAATCCCTGATGACGAATCCATGGTATTATTAAAATCTATCCGGGGGGCCGTGCCGCCGTAGGCACGATAACTCTCGAAGGGGTTGTCCTAGAGACTCCAGAGTTTCAGGGTTCGGTTTCTAAATGCCGCGATTGAGTTCGTTAACCAGCCAAATTGTACAGGCTATTCCATAAAATATGGCCATTCAAAATGTTTGTTCCTCAATACCTCAGACAAAACGAAACCAATCGAGATGAAATTTCGCGGCCATGTGCAAGATGCTCATAATAAACCTCTTGCAAAATTGTATGGCCATAGTTTTAACAGAACCAAAGAATATTCAATTGGAATATTGAAAAGAAGAATCTTTATATTTCCATAACAAGATATCCGAGTGAAATTATTTTGTAAATGGCAATTGACTGTTAATGCAAAATTTCAAAAGGATCATCAGAACCATAAAATTCGATTTTTTTAATTATTAAGTTTCTACATATTTCAGTTTTCGAAAAATTTCCTGATTTTGCATCCTATACAAAATTTTGAGGTACTAGCCTAGCTCATTGCTCCACCGTTGAACGAGCGCCCAAAAGCTCCGGCTCAGGACTTTCTTAAATTTTTTCTTTGTGTTAAATTGATTCAATGTCATGATTATAGTGATATCCTGGTGTCTTGTTTTCGCACAAAAAAGTCGATACATTTATATTCTTACTAAATTCAGCTAGTTCTAAAGGTCTTATGCGTACTACGGGCCTAACTCGAATGATATTACAAGATCAAGATGGAATTTACCTGACATATCCATGTGGTCCCATATGCCTGATGGCAAACACGAGTAAATAAATTCAACCATTCAATAATTTCCGCACTTGGAAGTGTTTCACATAGGATTTAAAATTACGCGACTCTATTTCTGTAATTTCATAACAGAAAGAATGTCAACTTACATTTCATTACATTGACTCTGTGCGCTATGCTATAATGCAGATAATTTTAATAACAGTATAGACAGTTCTTCACGGATCATTTTGTAATCCAAGAAATGTAGCAGCCATCTGCTGGAATGTTCTCCAAAGTCAATATTACGATGCAGATATTCAAGCGTCACATTGAGAAGGAAAAAAGGGTCTTTTGTGCGCTTGTTCCTAGGGAAACAGCGAGCTGTCTTTTTGTCCAAATATTTGCAAATTTTCGAATTTCGAGATGAACTCAAAAGATAGGGTTCGACTCCCTGATGACAAATTCGTGGTCAAATTAAATTCTGTCCGTGAGGCCGAAACCTCTCGAAGGGATTGTCCCAGAGACCTGAGATTTTCAGGGTGAGTTCGCTTCCCAAATGCCTCGGTTAAGTTCGTTTACCAGCCAAATTGTACAGGGTGTTCCATAAAATATAGATATTCAAATTTTTATTCTCGATATCTCAGACAAAACGAAACCAATCGAAATGAAATGTTGCGGCCATATGCAACATGCTCATAATAAGCCTCCTGCAAAATTTTATAGGCATAGTGTCAACAGGACCATAGAAAATTCAATTGGAATATTGTTTTCAAATAATTTTCATAATATTATTCCGATCATGCTGAGATTTTGCATTTATACATTAAGTATCAATTTCAAGCCCTGTTTAAAATTTTGAGGTAGCCTCCATTGCTCCACCAATGAACGAGCTCTCAAAAGCACCTGTTAAGGACTTATCTTTTCGTATAGGGAGAGACTTTTGGTGTTCAGCTATATAACTAACAGTGCTTTCACTTATCAGAATACGAACATGAAATTCACCCTTTTTTATTCCAGGGTATTTTCAAGAAAAGATTAATTTAAGAATTGTAGTGTTGTGACCAGGTTGTAGCACATGTGGAGTGAGCATGGTATAAACATAAACAATTCAAAAAGTTCCTTACTTCTCACAAGCCAACATTTTGCGCTTCATATTTATTTTATTGGTTGAAACCAGCCACAATGATAATGCCATTCACATTAGCATTTTTTTAACTTTCCGTTAGAGCCTGAGCTAACCAAACACCTTACCTATATCGATTAAATTGATTTATGAAGTAGTTATAGACGACCAATATACTTGCAGTAGTTTATTATTATCAAGGTCATATTATTTATGTTATCTAGATTTCCAACATTCATTAAAAGATTAATTGAAACGGCCAATTTTCTGGTCTACTTTTCTTGTCACAGAGATTCGCTCTCAAGGGGAATTCAAAATGAGAAAGTATTTATATGTCAGTAAACCTCTTAATTATCACAATTTGGTTTAAGCAGTCTGAATATTTCGAAAAAATAACATTAATGGAAAGTAAATTGAATGGACTGAATCCTTTTATGATCAGAAAAACAACAATTTCTGAATGTTAAATGACAAATACACTTTGAGATTCAAGAATCGACCTCAGATTGAGATATCTAATAACATCGTTCGAAGATTCAATAATTTATGTACAGGGTATCCCATTTTGGGCACTTTTACGGGATATTTCCGTTATTTTTAACGTTAGCGGGATGCGGTTTTTCGCGACAGTGTGCTACTTTTTTGTGAAACTAAAGATGGCGCAATCATTTTTGCATAGCTCTCTTAGTTTTTGCTATACAGGGCGGAAATGAAAAGTATCACTTTTTAATCACCTCCCGTATCTCAGTTGTGGCTTAAACTTGGAGAAATGGTTGAAAACGCATTCCTATAGATTTTTTCCGTAGAATCCAGTGGCGTAGTCAGTTTTTCAATTTAACTTTCGGTTTTTGAGTTATTAGGCAAACATATGTTTTTTAAATTGGACACCCTGTATATTATTTTTTTTCTTATTAAGCACAATCTCAGCTTTTCAAAAACATATTTTTTTATGCATTTATTTTCAAAACCAAGCTCAGAATTCAAGATTTTGTAATTCAATTGTGAATAACTAAGTAGTAGGCTCTATGACTGTTTATTAAAACAAAAAAAATGTCAAAGCTTTGTCGGTTGGTTTAAAAGTTTACAGTTTCTCTCAGTTTTTATTATTTATTATATCATATTAATGATTCAGTTTTAAGTTTTTCTCATTACGGCTGCTTACGAAAATTACGAGAAATATGACATGCTTGTTTTGTAATCTAGATATTATGTTAACATTATTTTCGATTTCTGACAAAATCTTGACATTTATTTTTTGTTTTTAATAAACAGTCATAGCCTACTACTTGGTTATTGACAATTTAATTACAAAATCTTGAATTCTGAGCTTGGTTTTGAAGATAATGCATAAAATAATATGTTTTTGAAAAGCTGAGATTGTGCTTGATAAGAATAAAAAATAATATACAGGGTGTCCAATTTAAAAAACGTATGTTTGCTCAATAACTCAAAAACGGAAAGTTTAATTGAAAACTGACTACGCCACGGATTCTACGGAAAAAAATCTATAGGAATGCGTTTTCAACCATTTCTCCAGTTTAAGCACAACTGAGATACGGGAGGTGATTAAAAAGTGATACTTTTCATTTCCGCCTGTAGAGCAAAAACTAAGAGAGCTATGCAAAAACTGATTGCGCCATCTTTAGTTTCACAAAAAAGAAGCACACTGTCGCGAAACCGCATCCCGCTAACGTTAAAAATAACGGAGATATCCGTAAAGTGCCCAAAATGGGATACCCTGTACATCACCGTAGATATACAGTGTGTTTGGTCATGACTTAGCGATAATTTAAGGTCATCAAATATACCTAATATTATCGACAAAAACACCCAAACTTGGAAGTTTACCCCCTTAGTTTTGTAGTAGCCCCCATTTTAAATTTACTTTTTTATTTTCGTTGACCCTTCCAAATAATATCGATTTCTTTGGACATAAAGGTCCTACAGATATAAAAAATATGTTTTTTGAAAAATGATACTACCACCTTTCATTGAAGTTTAACAATATGAGAACATTCGACTTGAAAACGCCATAAAAAAATTCTTTAAAAAGTTCATAGTAAAAATATGTACTGATTTTCTTAGTAAATCCGCAATAGTACAAGAACTAGCACATTGAAGTATAATTTTTTTTCATTGATTTAACACGCAAGGATATTAGCTACAAAACAACACTCACATCATATCTGTAAGTTACATAATTTGAGAGTTATTGCGGCTCGAAGATGATCACTACGCGAGCGCCCCAAAATATTTTTTTGTTGCTACAGATAGTCGGGCGTGTGAACAGGTTGGGAAATATTGTTTTAATGGTGAGTGAGCAGTACAAAGGCTTTTGTTGATTAATTTGTTTGTTTGATCATTTAAATTTATCGAAAGTACAGTAGGGAGTTTCATTTTATTTTATCCATTTGCATGAGGGTCATGTTCGAACTGCAATTACTTTTTAATTATGTAACTTACAGAAATTATGTTGGTATAGTTTTGATGCTCATTGAAAAAGATTTCTACTTCAATGTACTAGTTCTTGTACTATTGCGGATTCAGTAAGAAAATCAGTACATTATTTCACCAAATTTTTTTAAAGAATTTTTTATGACATTTCCGAGTTAAATGTTTTCATATTGTTCCACTGTGAAAAAAGGTGGTAGTATCATCTTTCAAAAAACATATTTTTCACATCTGTAGGACCTTTATGTCCAAAGGAATCGATATTATTTGAAAGTGTCAACTAAAATAAAAAAGTAAATTTAAAATGGGGCTACTCCAAAACTGAGGGAGTAAACTCCCCAATGTGGGTGTTTTTGTCGATAAAATTAGGTATATTTGATGCCCTCAAATTATCGCTAGGTCTGGACCAAACACACTGTATATAAATATTTTTCAGACTCACATCATATCTGTAAGTTACATAATTTGAGAGTTATTGCGGCTCGAACATGATCACTACGCGAGCAAAAGACACAAGACAGGTGGTCATGAAGGCCACTGCCCGTCTACAGAGCAAAAGCGGCCATTTTGAGCAATTTTTATGATTAATTTGTTTGTTTTATCATTGAAAATTATCGTAAGTAGGTACGGTATTGATGTTTTTTTATTTTATCAATTTTCATAAGGTAAGGGTCATGTTCGAACAGCAATAACTCTCAAATAATGTAACTTACAGAAATGATGTGAGTGTTGTTTTGTAGCTTGTGTCCTTGCGTGTTGAATCATTGAAAAAAAATTATACTTTAATGTGCTAGTTCTTATACTATTGCGGATTTACTGAGAAAATCAGTACATATTTTCACTATAAACTTTTTTAAAGAATTTTTTTATGGCGTTTTCAAGTTGAATGTTTCTATATTGTTATACTTCAATGAAAGGTGGTAGTATCATCTTTCAAAAAACATTTTTTTCACATCTGTAGGACCTTTATGTCCAAAGAAATTGATATTACTTGGAAGGGTCAACGAAAATAAAAAAAGTAAATTTGAAATGGGGGCTACTCCAAAACTAAGGGGGTAAACTTCCATGTTTGGGTGTTTTTGTCGATAATATTAGGTATATTTGATGACCTTAAATTATCGCTAAGTCATGACCAAACACACTGTATAAATCACAATTTTTCACTGAAGATGAGCAATCTTGGCAAAACAGTAAAAGTACTATTGACCGAATGTTGAAAATCCCAGATCATTGATTAAGACACATTTTGTAGTTTTCAAGGAACGCATATAGTCGGAATATCTTTGCAATATTCGGTTGTGGGTGGGCCTCAATCAATGGTATTCGAGTTATGAAGATTTGTAATTTAATTCGTCCAATATTTTTCCAAACTATGAATCTGATCAGGGTATTAATTATTATTATTAATCAATAACGATACAAAGAATAATGCGGAATTAGATTTTTTTATTCGATACAAAAACTGTACATATTTCGCTGTAATTTGGACTCTATGGAGTGGGCCAAATTCGAAATTTTGGATGGAAAGGCCTTTCTCTAACACAGACAAAAACTGATGTTGTTGCCTGAGGGGCAATTTTTATGAACCCCGCACCTGAATATCTATAAATAATTTTCTCAAAAATGTGCATTTTCGAAATAGTGCTGTAACATTTCTTTCTGAAAATATTCTATTTCGGCAGAAACATCTTTTCGAGTAGAATCCAATGACGTTAATTATGTTTTCCGCAAATAGTTAGGTATATCAGATTTTTGTACAATTTTTTTCAATGAAATAGAGAGCTTGAAATAAAAATTCTAAAAGTACAGGGTGGGGCAGAAAAACCTATCCGATTTCAAATCCCTTTTTCTCAGAAGAGAGAGCAGGTAGAGTAGTGGGGTAAAAACCGTTAGAAAGCTGGTTTTATGCCATTTGTCAGTAGTCAACATGCCTTGGTCTGGTGAATATCGTGCTTTTGTTATTGAGCGGTTTATCGAATGCGGCGGTTCGATAATTGCTACACAACGTGCTTTTCGAATTCATTTCGGACTCGGGCGTCATGATCCTGTTCCACATCACGCTACGATTAAAGTGTGGGTGTCAAATTTTAGACAGACGAGTTCAGCATTGAAAAAGAAGTCGCCTGGACGTCCCAGGACAGCAACAGGACCTGAAAATGGGCAAACCGTAACGGTCAACAGCGAGCGCTATTGTTTCATGCTGGAAAATTTTCTTAGACCCAAAATGGAAGAAAATGGCGTGGAAAATGTGTGGTTTCAACAGGATGGTGCAACCGCCCACACATCGCGACGATCAATGGACATTCTCAGGGAACTGTTTCCCGGTCGCCTCATTTCTCTGAGAGGTGATCTTGGCTGGCCGCCGCGCTCACCGGATCTCACTCCATGTGACTTCTTCCTTTGGGGTTACCTCAAATCGAAGGTTTACCAGCATCGACCAAGGACCCTTCTTGCCTTACGAAGGGAAATTGCTCGGGCAATTGAAGAAATTCCTGTGGAAATGACGGTGAAAGTCATGGAAAGCTACCGCGAGCGCCTAAATAAGTGTATCCGCTCCCAAGGACGACATTTGAGTGATGTGCTTTTCAAAACTTAAATTTAAAAATGGCATTTGCGATATGTTAATAAAAAAAATTTTTTGACAAGCTGAGTGGTTTTAATTTTATAACGTTTTGAAATCGGATAGGTTTTTCTGCCCCACCCTGTATATCATATTTGATATTTTTCTGAAGCAATGATAGTGATAATTAGGCTTTCGACTTTCAACCATTCGAAAAGAAGGCTTTGATAATTTGAACTGCGCCTAGACGTTCAGAGCCTACTTCGATGTAGTCGATAGACTACAGCAGACAATATCTATCGAAAAGAATATACAGGGTGATTCCGGAGGAGACAATCAGATTTCAGGGGAAGTTTACACTAGTCAAGGTAGTTCCGAAACGATGTTTGGTTTATTGACAGTCTACAGGGTGATTTGTCCGATTTGCTCGATTTTTCTTTCATTCATAACTTTGATATGGCTTCATCAATGTTGATTAAATTTTCATAGTGAAACAATATGATTGTGTACTTTTACTAAGTCTAACACTTTTTCGAAAATACAGGGTGAGCATTATGATAAGTTCAGATGGAGTTTGCAGGTTGAGAAAACAATTAGAAGTAGAGAACACTTAACATAATTTTCGAGGAAAGTATCATCTTGAAGCAAAAATCATCCCTCCTTGGGTCAATAGAAAAAAAAGGAAATCATTTCGATGTAAATTTTGTGTTAATTCTTAGTTTTGTCTTTCATGGTTATTTCGAATGTTTATTCTGTATAAGTTGTTGTAGATTTTTTTGTTTACGTCGGAACGTATAAAGATATTTTCAGGATTGAATGATTTTATGAATCAGAATATGAGGGATTAAAAATTAATTTAGAATTTGGAAAACCTACTTTAGGACTCAGGAAGAGTTTCGCATCATTGGACGATACGTTTCTGAATAAGTTTATATCTGGTCCACTGAAGATTCTTCATGATAAAATATGATACAGGGTGTCAAAAATTTATATTTTACCATTTGAATTACTGAATTGAGTTTTTGTATTCACATTGTCACTAATAATAGCTATACGTTCTTGCACTTTACCAGATTTTATTAGAAGTGCCAGTGACTCTTATTATTATTTAATTTCGAGCAATTTTTGTAATCTTGTTAGCTACGGTCGCTAAAAAAATGAAAAATAACTTTGCAATTTGAACTTGAAAACCTTGTTGTTAAAATTTGATGAAATTGAAAAACTTGTGAATTATCGCTAATCATTTTTCCAATTATGAGAAATTTTCAATACGTTAGTAAATTGTTTTTGATCATAAAATCCCAGCTATCTCGAAAACGGTTCACTTCAGAGCAATGAACCAAGAATACCTTTTTTATGCAAAAGACATTGGCGCACTCGAATTTGCTGTGTAAATGCAAATTTGTTCAGTGGTATAGAAGCTGGGTAAAGTGCAAGAAAGTTGTTATCATTAGTGACGATGTGTATGCAAAAACTCAATTCTGTAATTCAAATGGTTCCTGAGATATTAGCAAAAAACTGAAAAAAATATAAATTTTTGACACCCTGTATCGCTGAAACGAAGACCCGGAGGAAAATATGGAAGAGGAAAAAATTGTTATTTTATCATGAGGGATCTACAGTAGACCGTTGGATACACTTATTGTACAGGGTTTTTTACTATAATTTGACCTCCCTTTCACTTTGTTAACAAAGGAGATACAAAAAATTTTTTCATACAGAAGTTCCACGAAATCAACTGGGGTTTTCTATTTTTAATATGACTTCACAAACTGAAATATATGTAGGGTGGCCAACATATTGATGGCAACTTCATTTTTTCAAAAGGAACACTCTGTATATTTTTCCATATTTGGCTAGTTTTTTCCCCTGATTTCGAATATGTAACATATGTTGGTCTATCTCTTTTATTCTGAGCAACACAGAGTTTAAAATTTTAAGAACCATTTAGTTAAGTTATTGTTGAGTATTCATTTTAAAATGTTACATTTAAGTGAATTGTTTGATTATAAGGAATTTAGTAGTTATTTCACATATTTTTCTATTCGGTATCATAATTTCAAAACTTTGAAACTCTGAAAATGAAGAAACATACACACCAAATTAATAGATTTAAAACGAAACGGGCGATATTTTTGAAATTTGGCAGCTGAGTGTAATGGACCACAATGCATCTGATGAGCATATTTTCATTAATGAGATACTTCCGGTTTAACCGGATATGCCATCAACTTCTTTAATTTAAATGGGACACCCTATATATTTTTACAGATTTTGAAATAGCTTGGGATTTCGAATGCGCACATACTGGGTTTAGTGTAAAAATCTAAAAAAATATTTTCTTTTTTGATCAAAAACTTTTTTAATTTATATGGGACCTCCTGTATATCTTTGCAGATGTTGATAGATCTTGGGATTGCGAATGCTCACATACTGGGTTTAAGGTAAAAATCTCATTAATATTGTCCTTTTCGTTCAATAGATATGTGTTTGGTGTCATACTTTATCCCAACCCTGTATATTCGTGATCAGGAAGAAATAATCTATCAAAAGATAGAAGAATATACTGGACAGGGGGTCCCATTTGAAAAGAATTAGTTGCATCCAATATGTTGTTCACCCTGTATATATTCCAACTGACGTTATCATAACTCCAAAAATGGGCATTTTCAGTAAACGCCGTCTACCACTTGAAAAATGTTTACAGAGCTTACCAGGTGGTTGTTAAAATTTGAAACTCCGTGGTACTCAGAATAAAAGAGATAGACCAACATTTGTCACATATTCGAAATCAGAGGAAAAAGAGATATCCAAATATGGAAAAATATACAAGGTGTTTCATTTGAAAAAATGAAGTTGCCATCAATATGTTGGCCACCCTGTATATATTCCATTATGTGAATTCATATTATAAAACCTCAGTCGATTTCGTGAAATCTTTGTATGAAACATTTTTTTGTATCTCTTTTAGTAACAAAGTTAAAGGGGGTCAAATTATAGTGAAAAACCCTGTATACATACACCTCTTCAAGATAGCCCGTCCTTTGCCGAAATGATACAATACGATAATGAATCAATTAGGTTGATTGACGTAAAACCGCAATCAGCAAACACAATTTCCGACGTATATACGATGGGTATTAATGAATAAAACACCTTGTAAGTCGCTCGAAGCCATCAAGAACGACGTGACGCCCCTAGAGACCTTGGTGCTGAAAATTTCACGCTTTCCTCGACAATTAAGATAGTCAAATGAGAGGAAATTGCGATACAAGCGAGGAAACCGATGGTACGTTTCGGACATCACTTTTTCATAACCACAATTATTCCGTATTTCATAGATGGTACCGATATGTCAGTCGTGAGGAATGATTCGCGTAGGTGGCTGCTATAGATGGCGCTAGTTTCGTAATGGTGCATGATCTTCGGATGGTACCTATTTCCCAAGATGCTGAGATGTCTCAACATGCGTTTGGAGAAATATTACAATGGCATACGATGGTTATCTGGCTGTTGGGGAAGATTGGGATCGACTTGTGGACTATTCAATTTATTTACGTTCAAAATGGTATAAGTATTGTTTTGAGAGATTTGAATCATGATGCGATGATTGGAAGATCATCGGGCTTTTTCAGTATCTTATAACGTAAACCAATCATTAGTTTACCTACTTATTTTACGTGATTAACTTCCTATTGAATAATGTTATTTTATCCACGACTATTGTATAACTGATCCATTATACGTCTGTTTCTTCGGTCATAATAATGCCCATTAATAACAAGTATATAATGAGTTATTATTCACTGCTGTCAGATGCTTCATATAGTTTAGCTTAAATATTAAAAATATTATATTCTTGAAATTGATATTTCCTCAGTATTCTAAAGTACTTCAATTAACAAATATGGGTACACCTCTTCAATCGAGAGCCAAATCTACTTTTATGGCATAAATCAAAGCAATTTTTATTACATAATATACAATGACAAGTTTTCCGAAAATTCCACATGTTGTGTCTACTTGACTTTTTCCACACTTGTAATAGAAGGTTCTTGTCACGGTCGCCACATCTTAAAATCTTCAAAAAATATATTCAGTAGTCGTATACAGGGTGTTTCATTGGGAAAGGGAAATACTTCACAGGTGCATAGGTGGCACCAAGAACGTTCTAGAGATACCCCATTTATTGGGTCTCACTGTCTTCGTAGCCGAGATACAGGGTGTTTTATGAATTTTGCCCGTTTCTTTCTAAGGCCATATCTAACGAACCACCCGGTATATTTTCTTCATATTTGGCAAAAATGTTCCTAATTGAGAGCCCAAACATATCGTGCAATAACCGCCTCGAAAATCCAGGTCCGGGTTAACAAAAATTTTGAATCGTTTGAATACTCGAAACAACACCCTGTACATCGGAATTTTGAAAATCTGTTTTAAATTCGGAAACACCACTAAAAACTAAACTGATACGTATACTTCAAATTTTCGCGCAGAAAGTTTTACTGCACAAATTTTCAAGGTAAAAGTGAAGTTTTTAGGAAATTGGATACCCCAAAGTGGTTTGAAGTGAATTTAACAATGAATTATCAACAATATTGAATCCATAATTATTTCAACATTACTTTGTAATTCATTTTCACATTGGTTTTCCTTTTCTTATAGCTGTATACTTGAAAATCCAGGTCCGGATTAACTAAAATATGATCGTTTGAATCCTCGAAAAAACAAAACCCTGTACATCGAATTTTAAAATCTGTTTTAAAATTCGAAAATACCACTAAAAACTGAACTGAGGCGTACACTTCAAATTTTCGCGCAGAAGTTTCAATGCACAAATTTTCAACGTAAAAGTGAAGTTTTCAAGAACTTAGACCTGAAAGTGGTTTGAAGCGACTTTCACACTGAATTATCAACATATTGTATCCATAATTATTTCAACATTACTTTGGTAATTTTCCACATTAGTTTTCATTATGAGAAGTGAGTTGCATTATAACGTATAATAATTATGGATTCAATATTTTGATAATTCATTGTTAAAAGTCACTTCAAACCACTTTCAGGTATCCAAGTTCTTAAAAACTCCACTTTTACGTTGAAAATTTGTCATTGAAACTATCTGCGCGAAAATTTGAAGTGTACGTCTCCGTTCAGTTTTTAGTGGTATTCTCGAATTATAAAACAGATTTCAATTCCGATGTACAGGGTGTTGTTTCGAGGATTCAAACCATTCATAATTTTCGTTAACCCGGACCTGGATTTTCAAGTATACAGCTATAAAAGGAAAACCAATGTGAAAATGAATTACAGAGTAATTTGAAATAATTATGGATTCATATTGTTGATAATTCATTGTAAAGTCACTTCAAACCACTTTCGGGTATCCAAGTTCCTAAAAACTTCACCTTTACCTTGAAAATTTGTGCAGTAAAACTTTCTGCGCGAAAATTTGAAGTATACGTCTCAGTTCATGTTTAGTGGTGTTTTCGAATATTAAAACAGATTTTCAAAATTCCGATGTACAGGGTGTTGTTTCGAGTATTCAAACGATTCATAATTTTTTTTAACCCGGACCTGGATTTTCGAGGCGTTCTTCATGATACGTTTGGGCTCTCAATTAGGAACATATTTGCCAAATATGAAGAAAATATACCGGGTGGTTCGTTAGATATGGCCTAGAAGAAACGGGCAAAATTCATAAAACACCCTTATCTCGGCTACGAAGACAGTGAGACCAATAAATAGGGTATCTTAGAACCGTCTTGTGTCCACCTATGCCACCTGTGAAGTATTTCCCTTTCCCATGAAACACCCTGTATAAATCGTAGTATAAATATTACTGTGCTTAAAAATGGCTTTTATTCACACGGTGTTTTGGGCTACTCCCTTACGGCTCGTAGCCTAAACTTCACCTCGTGAATAATAGCTATCATTATAGGCTCACTGCATCATATAAAATTTACTATTGTAATTTTGCACAGAAATTGATTTGGTCAATGTGATTGAGAGCTTTAGATTCATAAATTAAAACAAAGAAACCTAGAATTATAAGGATGTTCAAATTTGAATTATAATTCTACCAATATGAATAAGTGTGAAGAAGCTTCTGAGAATGATATTCACAACAGAAATCTATTTTGAAATTGTCGATATATTCGATATAAATGTCGAAAAACATTGTAACCGAAAGTGTTTCGAAACTACTAGAATGTTTCTAAAAAACTTTACGGGTTTTCACTCCCAGTCTCTGAAACAGAAATAATTAAAAAAATTTTAACTAAGATGAAGTGCTCCTGCGAAAATCTTGGCACTCATTTGTCAGTAGCAAATTATTTCCTTTTTCAGTTTTACTGTTAGGCAACAATTTTTTTCAAGACCAATTTGCTCCTGACAAATAAGTGCAAAGATTTTCGCAGGAGCACCTATAAAGTTTTTTAGAAATGCAGAATCCTCCCAGAATATATTTCAATCGATACTAAAATGTTGTTCTGCTCAAAACTTATTCTCAGAGTTTGGATTGCCATTATTATAAATAATGTAAAAAATGTCGTGGCTATGTTGGACCTTAATTGGGATTTCCTTCAATATGTAATATAATAATAATTTTACTTTTAGACACATCGTTGAATAGGTAATCAAATTGCCTCTTATTTAATCTCAATCCATATATTCTTATTCGAAAAAATAGTAAAGAAGTGCGGGGTGTAGGGGGTGAGAAATATCAAATTCAAAACAGCATATGATGAATTGTTTTTGAAATTAAGAATTGACGGGTCCGAGGATTTTCCTTAAGAATTCTCCGTATAAAATTTATTGACGAGCTTCGTTACGCTGTATAACCCCTTGACGATTGGCAAAGATATTTCAGAGTACCGACTAAAGGAGAGCGTCCACCTATCAGCAGCGAACGCAGCGGACGAAGCGGATTTTAGCATTCTTTGTATAGAATCCGATTCGTTCGGCGCGGTTAGGTGGACGCGCTTGCATTAGTTTCTATACAAAGGATTCTAAAATCCGCTGCGTCCGCTCCGTCCGCTGCCGATAGGTGGACGCTTACCTTAAAATAACTTATCTAATACCAGTGTCGAAAACTTAACGTATATATTCTAAGGGCTGCTAATAAAGTGATTATATGAGAGTGAAAAGCTTTTTACTGTAGCAACCGAAACCTTCTCTATTCGGGCTAATCATTTCCACTTTGGGTTAATCTGAGATTTAGACCAGAAAATAGATTAGTTTAACGTTTAACACATAATAATTGGATTCACTCAAAGATTATTCCTGCTGTGAATTATCAAGACAATTCAAAACCAGGTCATACGTTTAGCGTCTATTGTACTTTCATACCTCCTACTAATTCTTAAATAGATGAATAAAAGCAATGGATTCCAACAAAACCTGGAATTCTCTACGAATGAGTGTTCTTTCAAGAACTGGAAAAATTTAAATAACAATAATAATTTCTCTATATCCAACAAATCTCGTCTTTGCATTCAACTCAGGAAGTAGGGATCTCGAATAATACATTCCGTCTTAATTGTAGACGTTTCTATGCTATTTGGGATCTTCCTCAGGACCATTTCATCCGGATTTTATCATTCATCCTGTTAGCAGTCCTGAAGCCAAGATCCCTATTTCCTGAATAATGTCTGTGTTCAGAAATTTAATTTACATTCTGTACAATGGATTGACATCTAGCTTACACAAATAAATCAATCATAAAATGCTGATAAAATTATCCTTCGTAAAACATTCAAACACAATTACCTCTGTTTCAACAAAAGTTGAGTTCTCAACACATATTGTAGTGATGAGGTGAAAGAGCTCACATTGATCCTGCACATCTCATTGCAAATTTGTACAGCGCTGAAACTAAAATATCGCCGAAACATGGCTAACCTAAACCTAGGTAAAATGAAGAATTTATGAATTCATTCATTAGGAATTGTCCTAGAGACTTGAGAATTTCAGGTTGAGTTCGGTTCCCAGATGCCGCGGTTGAATTACTTAACCAGCCAAATCGTACAGGATGTTCCATAAAATATGGCCATCCAAAATTATTGCTCCTCAATATCTCAGATAAAACAAAACCGATCGGAATGAAATTTTGCGGCCACATGCAAGATGCTCACACATGCCTAAACCAAAATTTTGTGGCCATATTGTTAACAGAACCATAGAAACTGCAATTGGAATATTGAAAAGAAGAATCTCTATATTTCCATAATAAGATATCGCATCATCAGAATCATAGAATTAATTTTTTTTAATTATTGATTTTTACATATTATTTCATTTTTTGAATAATTTCCAGAATATAATTCCGATCGTGCTGAGATTTTGCATTCATATAAATGCTTAGCATGAATCTCGAGCCCAATACTAAAATTTGAGGTAATAGCATTGTATAAGGAATTCCTTATACAATGGTAATAGCATAATTGCTTCACCAATGAACGGGAGCTCAAAAGCACCTTCTAAAATTTTTGAATGTGATTTCCGCGTAGCTAAACTATTCGATCAGTCCAATTTTTAAATACAAAATTAAGACGGATTGATTTAAGATTTCGATGATTGGGGAAAGCTGAGTGGGTCTATTCGTATGAATGCTATATTATTAATATTATTTGTCTTATGCAACCATGGAGTCCAAGATATAGAAAATAATCCATACATTACACAGTGCAGAATTTTTGTACGGCCCAGAAGAATGTGTCTTCTGCGACTATGTAGGTATATTCACAATTAAGGAGAGCGTCCACCTATCGGCAGCGAACGAAGCGGACGAAGCGGATTTTAGAATTCTCTGTATAGAATCCGATTCGTTCGGCGCGGGTAGGTGGTCGCGCTTCCATTAGTTTCTATACAAAGGATTCCAAAATCCGCTTCGTTCGCTGCCGATAGGTGGACGCTTACCTTTACCAGGCTTTGGTTGAATTTGAGTGAACAGTTTGTGCTCCTCAATTAGTAAAAAATCTCATACATTCAGAAATAAGTGAATGTGAATGAAAATTCAAGCAGTATAAAAAATTTAATGTAATATTTATAGCCGACATTATTTACGGTCAATATTTCCTATATATTACAACCTTTTATTTGTTCACAGGTTATTTTTATAGGGGACGCTGCAGGTTATGTTCCTTTACCTCCAGTAAATGATAGAGAACTTCCTTCAGCGCCAGAAGATGTGGACTGGAAATTACCAGTGGACACGTGGGACAGAGAATATAGAAAATTCCGACACAATACCACGAGGGTGCAACGTGAGTACTTCTTCTGTCATTATTGACAACATTCATTGATTCCATTCGCAGAGAAAATCTATGTATATTTATAACCCTTAACCATTATACAGGATGTCGAATTTTAAAGTGGACAAACTTCAAGAGCAGATTATACGAGTGATTTACAACAAAAAATGTCATATAACATATGGTCGAAATGTTGACGGTTATTCTTCAATTTAACATTTCTTGATTTCACGAAATATTTCTAGTTTTTTCCATAAAAAGATCATTATTCACTTTCCCTGGTAGTCTCATCAAATTTGGCTACATATTCGGAAAGGGCAATAAATTTGCTACAAGATGAGAGAGTCTCTGTGCAGAAAACACTCTGATTGCAGGCGTGGTAAGGAGAAGAATATCACGATTCTAAAATTAACAAAATCATTCTTATTTTTCCAATGGTTTTTGCGATGAAATATCAATAATTATGCCCACGTTTTCCCTTCAGTAATAAGTACCTCATTTAGTGTACTTTCCAATGACATATCAACTTTTGTGCTAGCTGCTCTTTCTCCGCTATAATATCATGCCATGATAAGAACGAAAAAGTCTAATACTTCCCAACCTAAATTTGCTCTATTTTGAAGCTCTTCGTGATTGAATCTCAGTGAAATTTTATGGTAATCATCATTCATCAGGTCATCTGTTATCTGAGACCAGACTTACATTTTGTAGTTGGTACCAGAATAATTCAGGAGAGTCGGGGCCATAGGATATTAAGGACTTTCTCGAAATCAGGTGTGATAAATTTATGAAACATCCATGTATAGTAGAGAAAAAACCCAGGTGCAACTATTGTTTCTCATTTCCTACATGAGTAAACATGAGGTTGGCAGTCATGAGATTCATCAGATTAATCCAGAGCAACTTGACAGGCATATTCGATGAAACGCATTTGTCTGACAGATAAAATGTCCAGTTTCAAATGAATGGCTGTCCAGCAAATAATAGTCGTAATGTGAAAATCTATTTAATAAATATATTGCTATACAACGGATTGGAAGATACGGTCAGATGGGCCACCGGGGAGCCCCGACATGATGCCTTTGGATTTTTATGTCTAGAATACTTTGAAAGAGAAAGTATATCTAATTCGCTTTCAGACTCTGAAGTATTTCATCAACAGAATACAATTGCGTGGTGATTCAAGATGAATTGATGATTTTCATAAAACTACATTAAAATTCGACCACGAAGAACTTCGAAATAGAGTCAATTTAGGTTCGGAGTTTTCAGACTTTTTTGTTGTTATCATAGTAGCCATGATATTGTGGCGGAGGATGAACAGCTAACACAAAAGTTGATATGTCATTCGAAATTACACTAAATGAGGTATTTTTACTGACTATTTCCCTCGTCGTAATTTGCACCAATCAGAAACGCGCAATTTTGAATTACAAATGGTTTCTAGGTGGAAAAACTGTTTGGCAGGACCTGTTAGCAGTTTATTCGCGTTTACCCGCGGCAAAAGTTGACAGTTATTGTCAAATCAATACCTAAACTTAATGCATGCAGAATAATTTGTCTCTCATGAAATAGTCTTGTCAATACCATTCGGGCATCTAATTTTTCCTGTGAAAAAAATCGAAAAAACACATTGCAAAGTAATATTTTTTGACAAAAAGCATTCGTGCAGGTGCAAAAATCCTCATCTTCGACTCGGTTTTTGGTTGCCATCAGCACTCATGCTTCTTGTCAAAAAATATTACTTAGCAACGTGTTTTTTCGATTCTTTTAGATGCCCTTATGATATTACTTACGAAAAGAGACCGTGTGCATAATTATTAATATTTCATCGAAAAAATCATTGGAAAAATTGGACTGATTTTGTTAACTTCAGAATCGTGATATTATTCTCCTTACTACGACTGCAATAAGAGTGTTTTCTGCATATAGACTCCCTCATCTTGTAGCAAATTTATTGCCCTTTCCGAATATGTAGTCAAATTTGATGAGACTACAAGGAAAACTGAATAATGATCTTTTAAGGGAAAAACTTGAAAATTTTCGTGAAATCAAGAAATGTTAAATTGAAGAATAACTGTCAACATTTCGACCATGTGTTATAAGACATTTTTTGTTGCAAATCACTTCCATAATCACCTCTCGAAGTTTCTCCACTTTAAAAATAGACACCCTGTATAAAATACTTGTCCCATTCCACTTCTGAGCGTAAATTACTCTCATTTTATTTTTCTGTGAACATTTTCTCTCGCCCAGAGGTTTCTAAGCATAGCGATAAAAACTGTTCTTATATCAGCTTTTTCAGCTTCTTCAGAAACTGTCAAGGAGTAGATATCATTTACTGAAAATGAAACAGTTTTTCAATATCTTCGTACTGATTAAAATTTAATAGAAATGTTTTATTAAACGATAAAGTTTCCACTCTCGGCCAATTTATTATTAAAAACACATATGAGATTTCTCAGCGTCGATACGATATACAGGGTGATGACTGGTGACATAAGGGACAACTGCTAACTGGAGATAGAGGACCTCAAACTGAATGAGGATTGGGGGTTTGAATGTCTCATAAGGCTATTAGTTTCAGAGATACAGGGTGTTTTTTGCAAAAGTGCTAAAACTATAAACTCCCATATCTTCGTCAATATGGCAAATTTTTCGATTTTCGATATTTGGCAAGCTTGTTACTATACATATTCTCCATCAAATCGAGAAGAAAAATTCCCAAAAATTGCAAGTTCGTATTCATAAATTTGAATTTCCGTGTCGGGTTAGAAATATCACTCGGTATATGAGATAAAAAAATTGAATTGGAAAATTGGAATCTTCAAGAAACACTGAGTAAAAATACGTTTTTAGTTTGAATGGCACAAATTTTTTATAGTTTTTTTGATATGTGGAAAGTCGAATATTACAATTTATTCATATTGAATTCAAGAAACTTACTATTCCTGATAGAAAAAACACTGAATTTGAGATCTCAGGAGCACGAAACTCTTCAAAACGAATACTATAATAATACAGTCGACTCTCGCTAACTCGAAATCCACGGGACCACGATTTTTCTTCGAGTTATGTATAGTTCGACTTAGGCATAGTTCGAGTTATACAGGTCAACCTTGATACAATTCGACTTAAGGAGGTAATGAGATATAGAGGTAAACCAAATGAAAATTCGATTTATAAAGGTAAAAAAGAATAGAATATATGTAGGTATGTACATATACTCCGTTCACGAAAGGTTGAGCACATAGTAGGCGTTTCTTTATTTATTTAAAGTTGGCAGTATTTACTGTCATAGAGTAAAATAAAGTCTACGTTGCCGAATGTACTCGGCCTCGTTCGACGAGCTTACGAGTTATCAGAGAACTCTATGCAAGATTGACAACATTGCGTATCAATCTGACAAAAAAATTAACAACATAACCTAAAATTTTAATATACACAGTGGAATATGTAAAAAATTGTCATGGCCAACCGAGGGCTCAACCTTTCGTGAACGGACTATACATACATATTTTCTATTAACGTAGGAGTATATCGTATTTCAATGAATTTATTGAAAAAACGATTGACCCTAGTTAGTTCAAAATGAAATGAATCAAAATCAAGACTTCTATAGATTTAAATAGTTTTTCTGATGAATGAGTGATTAAGAATCCAAAAAGTCATGGGATTTAATTAATTCAGAGTGTTTTTGTTTATTTATTGCTAGGCGAATTTTTTTAACTGATATGATCCTGACGAAAATGTGCCAGAATTTACGCAGGATCATTTTTATTTTTATATTTTCTTAAGCTTGTTTCCGAAAATGGTAAAGAAAACTCTAAGAAAGTTTTGAAATATCTTTGTTACGACTTGTGCGGCAGGGATTCAGCTTATCTACTGAACTTCGAGTTATAGAGGTAATTTTTGTGTCTCTTCGACTTATAGAGGTAATTGGGGTGAAATATAACGGTAAAATAATTTCGAGTTACGCATTGTTTTTTTTCGACTTAGACAGGTTTTTCCTAGGGGACTGAAAATTCTTCGAGTTATCAAGGTTCGAGTTAACGAGAGTCGACTGTATAATGTTGGATCGTACTACTATTATGGTAGATCCATTGTAAAATTGTTTGCTTGAAATGTCAGCATTTTTCATGTGAGCCTCACTTTTTTTCATGATCAGGTAAGTACCGGGTTTTTCACTATAATTTGACCCCCCCTTTAACTTTGTTACTAAAGGAAATACAAAAAAATGTTTCGTATAAAAGTTTCACGAAATCAACTGAGGTTTTTTGATATGAGTCCAGAAACTGAAATATATACAGGGTGACCAACATATTGATGGCAACTTAATTTTTCGAATGAAACACCCTGTATATTTTTCCATGTTTGGCTAGCTCTTTTTCCCCTGATTTTGAATATGTAACATATGTTGGTCTATCTCTTTTATTCTGAGAACCACAGAGTTTCAAATTTTAAGAACCACCTGCCAAGATCTGTAATCATTTTACAAGTGGCAGAGTTCGTTTACTGAAAATGCCCATTTTTGGAGTTATAATAACGTCCATGGAAAGAAATACAGGGTGAACAACATTGAATGCAACTATATTTTTTCAAATGGGACACCCTGTTCTGTATATTCTCCCTTTTTTTGATAGGCTATTTCCTCCTGATCTCGAATATAAATGCGTATGTGGATGTGTCTCTTAAATTTCAAAGTTTCAAAGGTTTGAAATGATGACACCGAATAAAAAAATATGTGAAATACCTACGAAATTATTTATATCCAAACAATCTACTTAAAAGTATCTTTCATTTTAGAATGAATACTTAACAATTACTTAACCAATGAAAACTAATAAACTATGGTAGTATGGTAAGAATAACATAAACTAAGGAAATTGCTCAGAATGATCACCTTCATTTAATACACATACGGCCGAATTCATAGTTCACCCTTGAGGGCGAGTGTGAGTCTGAGATCGAGTGTGAGTAGCTGTTTCTGTTTCATAAATCATACTCAGTGAGTGGAGTGTGAGTTTTTCCAGCCTCAACTTGAGGGACGGCGATAGAACCCTTGAGATGAGTTTTCGGTCATTCTGACAGGTTCTCTTCTGCCGTTCCAGATATTTTTTGTTAAATTTTGTTCACATCGTAGCGAAAAGTGTAATGAATATTGAATATTCGTTATAAAATGTAGGATTTTGATCATATTTTCGAATCTGACAGTGAAAATGAGAGTCGTGAACAACCGTATACGAAAAAGCTGCATTCAAGATATGGAGAATCCTCTAGCAATTCACTACTTTTCTCAACTGAACACACATATAATTATATCTGCTGAAGTGAAATGCCCAAATAAGTAAATGCAAAATATAAATTCATATACCTATTACCCTTCAATATGAGGTTTCATCTTCTGAGGAATACATCCTTTAGGAAATAACAGGAAGATAATCCATTATAAGTTTTTGGAACAATGATGTTTTTGTGAATACCCCTCTTTAACTTTGAATATTTAAAATTCCCGGGCACCTGTGGGCATGCGTGTTTCTTTACTTCGTACACGTTTGACATTGGGGGTACAACAACCTCACTTTTCCTATGTAAATATAACAAACTCACGAGAGATTTTGGTGTTTCTCAAATGTTTGAGTTGATTTATTTGTTCTTTAAACTAAAGAATCGTGAAAATGGGCCCATCAAATTATTTATTATGTTCAGATCATATTCATCGAGGACGATGAATATGGGTTTTTGGCATTCACCCTTATCAACTGCAGAAGATTTATCTATCTAATATGGCTTATTCCGAAGATAAAATGTATCCTGATATTATTATCCATCATTTAGTAGAAAATATGAGTGCTAGTACAATGAATGGAATGATATTTATTCTTGAATAAATGGAAAGGAAAAAAATTATCATTGGACGAGAATTACTTATTAACAAGGTATGGAGAAGTATGCTCCAGACATTTTTATTCAGGTGAATAAAACATTGAAAATCTTTTACAGGTTACCATTTGATAGGATGGTGGTTATGATACAATAATATTTCATTACTTGACCACCAGTTTATTGCACCAGAGGAAGCAGTTGAGATGTTGAGTACGCTCAAAACAAAACTGTGAAGACAAAGAGATTAGCCAGTGTCAAACTTAATATTTGGACTTATGAGAAGGAAATATATAATTTTATTGGATGGACCTTCTAATTCATTTGTTAGAGAAAAGACGAGTAATCTTCATTTACTCGTGAACTGACAAAATTGATGTGATACCACAAGTTTTAATAAATATATCCCTGAAATGATATCACTCAACTAAAACTTATCTGGACTTCTTTCAATTTGCAGTATATCTTTTGTTTTTATATGAAACGAGTAAAAGCTAACGTATAATGGATATCTTCACTATTTTGGAGAAAATAGCATAAACATACTCATTTCTCACTTTTTATTATTAAATTAATTATCATTTCACAATAGATAATGAAGTTTTTTTACGTTGTGAATAAGTGGAATTCAATTATTCATTTTTGTAGTCATATTTTTGAGAAATTCATTATGGATTTCATGAGCTTTCCTTTCCATAAACACATCATATTTTTCCTTTCGATATATTGAAAAATAAATATTATAAATATCATTTGACTTGATGCAGCAGAATTCATTGTTCCCACTTAATAATTGGTAATATCAGGAAACATTTTATCTGTGAAATGAGCCAGGTAAGATGGATAAATATCTTCCTTTTACAGTTGACAAGGGTAAATTCCCAAAACTGATATTTTTCTACATATCGTCCTCGATGAATATGATCAGAACTTAATAAATAATTTGAAAGGTCCATTTTCACGATTCTTCAGTCCAAAGAACAAATAAATCAATTCAAACACTTGGGAAATACCAAAATCTCTCGTGGTTTTGTTATATTTACATAGGAAAAGTGAGGTTGTTGTACCCCCACCTGTCAAACTTTCACGAGGACCAAACAAATATTCGACCATATTCGTCATTTATCGGCGTTGCCAAGTCTATTTTTCAACAAGACCTTCACTCACGTAAGTATACTCGGAGTACGCTTTATGAAATAGGCGCTAAGGGTGAGTGCTGAGTAGCCCTTATCGGAGTAGCACTCGGACCCTCAGCTTGAGGGACGACTATGAATTCGGCCCATAGTTCATATAGGTAGTTGTCTCAAGTTGTTTAAACTATTTTTGATAGCATTATTATGGCTCTGATTCAAGTCAGAAATTAAAGCTTCAAAATTTGTTTCTAATCATTACAATATTATCATTATTCTTTGTGCGTTGACGGGATTAGTTCCGAATTATGGGTTTAATATTGGTTGATTTTATATCATTAATATTATTCTTCGCTTTCATTGATTGTCATTATTGCTGAAGTAAATTTTTTCCTTCAGGAACGGCAATAAACACGTGTCCAACGGTATTGAATCGGGACTATTTGGTGGCCATAAAATGGGTGTGCCATTGCCAATCCAAAGATCAAATTGGCCACTTAAATATTCACGAACTTCCAGAACGCTATGCCAGATGGTTATTGAAATTTGAAACTCTGTAGTGCTCAGAATAAAAGAGATAGACCAACATTTGTTACATATTCGAAATCAGGGGAATAAGAGCTAACCAAATATGGAAAAATACACAGGGTATTCCATTTGAAAAAATGAAGTTGCCATCAATATGTTGGTCACCCTGTATATATTTCAGTTTCTGGACTCATATCAAAAAACCTCAGTGGATTTCGTGAAACTTTTATAAGAAACATTTTTTTGTATCTCCTTTAGTAACAAAGTTAAAGGGGGGGTTGAATTATAGTGAAAAACTCGGTACATTCGTTGTACTCTTATCAGTAAAAGCTTGAAACGATTCATATGAATAAGTGCATTTTGCTCTTGAGATTAAATTGACTCAATGTAGATATAATACTAGCTTATTTAATTTTGATCGACTAAAAAAGGAATGATATGGTTGACTGCTTAAAGCTGACCACCTGTTTGTATGTAGAGCAGTTGCACATCTTTAGATGTCTATCAGAAATTGAGATGAGTTACTTATTACCTCATCATGTCATGCTCGAAAGCTTGATCGGCTGAGCGAAGGTTAGAATATTTTGTATAACTTTATTTCAAGCAAATTGCATATGTATTTAATAAGCATGTTGATAAATTATGTATAAAAATACATTTCTCTTGCGAGATATTCTATTATTAGGTGATCGCCAAAAGAGTGTGAAAAGATTCGACCTACTACATCGAAGAGCTGGTAGACCCTGTTGACCCAACTTACCTGTCCACACTTTGGGACAACGCAAGTACCTAAGAGGATTCCAGTTCTTCTTTAATTTCTTATTATTCTTTCTTTTATAATTTTCATTTGAACTGTTCAAAAGAAATATTTTATGTCAATTGTATATGCCTTATTGTGAGGCACAGTTTATTTTTGCCAGATTGAAAGTGCACAAAATTATTCGTCTCGATTATCAATTAACATTTTCGTCAAATAGATTATCCACTGGTTAATCTAAATTATTTTCTTATTTCCTTCTTTTTCTATTTTTTGGTGATTGTTTCCTTTTTGTGTATTATATGAAAGTATTGTTTTCATAAAACGACCTTAAATACGCTGGAGCCCTTTGCAGTTTGATTTTGTTAATTGATTTTACTTTTCTTAGTTTCTTCGTGACCCCCCTACTCTCCGAAATTTTAGACTAGCCGAGGTGAAATCCCAAATTTGTAGGAAAGCGTCATAATTATCAACACTGATTACCGCAGATTTGAATGATTGGGAAACAAGAAAGAAACAAACTCACTGGATTAATAAACCCAGAACAAATGCCAGAAAAGAAGCTGATTGAAGCCTAATAAAAGAGAAGGCTGAAGAAATTCTTAGGTTGTTGAAAAACGAATGTTGAAGTCGTAGGTAATCCAGCCTATGACTGGCATATTTGGGGTTTAGTAACATATCTTTGGTGCTTGTACATCAACCAGGGGTCTGCCTTGAAATTTCAATTCTACCACCAATTGATTTTTATTTATAGGGGTGCTGCTTTATGTCTTCGTACAAGATTGTAACTACCATTTCACAATGATGTTAATGGTAATGTTCATGCAGGTACGATGTTGAAGGTTAAAAATTGAGGATACTGTTCACATCAATGTTAATGTTGAACGTAACTACGTAACATCGTAGCTTGACGTTAACATTAATATAACCATTTACATGAAATGACAGTAATGGTGATCGCGTATAAGCTACAGAATCTCTTTCATTTATCTAGGTGCTCTAGACTCCAGAGCATTCTGCAGCTTGTCAATTCATAGTGACACTCCTGGACAAAGATTATTGTAAAAATGATGTGATAATTTCATTCTAGGGGAGAGGCAGGCAAGATGGCATACAATCATTTGAAAATCGATATCTCTTATGGGGAAAAAATATAGAGCACAGCATTAGTTGAATCTCTAGTCAATCAAGTTAGCTATCAATTTCTAAAGAAAGATATGAATAAAAAAAATTATAGACAAAAAAAATCGCGATAATCTGTAACATCCGAAAAACCATTTTGCCTCACAATGTCGGGCAAGATGGCACATCATATAATATGATATATTTTGTAGTGAAAAAAACAAAATTCCAATAAATAACAGATCATACAGAAATAGAAATTTATTTATATTCATATAACGTGCGTCGAAGAGTCTTGGCAGGTACATTGAATGTTTTACTAGCAAGGGCCCATCCCATTTGTTTTTTTCTTACTGCTTCCAAAGCTCTTAACATATTATTCTCATCCCCTCTCCCCTGTTGGTTTTCCTTCGATAATTGTAGACCATCTGAAACAATATTTTATTGTTAAAAAAGTACCATTATTCGGGCAAGACGGCATACATGCCATTTACCCATCCTCTGTATATGTCAACTTGCCCTAAACACGTGTCCAAAAAACAAAAAACGAATATTAAATCAACGTTTTTGTGACATCTTTTTGTCAAGGTAAATACATAAAAAGGATCACAATAAAGGTACAATTCTACTCGGATATAAAAAATTAATTGAAATAATCTGTACTTACAGTTATAAAGACGAGAAAAGAGAGAGCTTATGTCCAAGTTGTACACGCTCATACCACTTTTTCACGACTAAGTCATCAACTACTGTAACAGATCCCTTGAAACAATGTTCGTACAATGTTGCCAACTAATTCGAACATTTGCACCGAGTTCTAGGATTCCACTCGCAGTGGATTCTTCAGTAAATATGGTATGCCATTTGGCCCTACTATGCCATCTTGCCTGCCTTTCCCCTATATATTACATTTTAGTAATCCACATCTTATCTCTTTACAGATATTGAAGCCGAATGCCAGGACGACTATATGAAGATTAGAGTAGGATTCAATGGAACTTTCAGTGGTTTGGTATACTCAGCAGGTAGGATAACCAATGTCACTTATCAACTACAAAATATAATAATTATGTGTTTTAGGATACGCCTATGACCCAGATTGCATGTACATTAATGGAACAGGCAGGGACTACTACGAGTTCTATATCCAACTTAACAGATGCGGTACTCTCGGAAAAAATACACACAACGAAGATAATAGTAAAGCGCCTACTGTAAGTGTGAAATTTAATCCATATTAAACCTACACTGAACACTTATATAGACCAAAACACTTAGTCAATGTCGACCGTATGGGAAAACCTGTGTGTGAACCAGGGCCCGTATTCTCGACAACTGATATTCGAAAAAGTATACGAACTTCATTTCGCGAGTCCCTGTTTTACCTGCAAAAATGCACAACGCGCAATGAAGTTCGTATACGTTTTGGACTATCACTTGTCGAGAATACGGCACCTGTCCCCCTGAATTCGTACTGCCCCCTCCCTGAAAATTCTTGCCCCCACTGTTTTCAAAAGTTGGCATTGCCATTGTTCACGATGCTCCTTAAAACATAAGTTTTATCCATAGATATATAAACTCTAGTTTATTATAAGCTCAAGTTTATTTATCTATGGTTTTTCCATAGTCCGTACACGAAAGTTTGAGCGCATAGTAGATATGCCTTTGTTTATTTATCTGAAGTTGGCAGTATTTGCTGTCATTACGTAAAATGAAGTCAACGTTGCCGAATGAACCCGGCCTCGTCCGACGAGCTTGATAGTTATCAGAGAACTCTATGCAATATTGACAACATTGTGTATCAATCTGATAAGAAAATAAATAAGATAACCTAATATTTCAATATACACAGTGGAAAATGCCAAATTTCCATGGCCAACCGACGGCTCAACCTTCCGTGAACGGACTATAGATAACATGGTTTTATCTATAGTCCGTTCACGAAAGTTTGAGCACATAGTAGGCGTTTGTTTATTTATCTGAAGTTGGTAGTATTTGCTGTCATAACGTAAAATAAAATCAACGTTGCCGAATGAACGAGCTAGATGGTTATCAGAGAACTCTATGCAATATTGCCAACATTGCGTATCAATATGACAAGAAAATAATCATATTAACCTAAAATTTTAATACACACAGTAGAATATGCCAAATTTCCATGGCCAACCAACGGCTCAAACTTTCGTGAACGGAATATAGTGCATATGTTTTCTTATTTCAAACATAGCATTTTTACTTCACTATAAAACTGATTATGGATCAACTGCTGAAATTTTTTAATCCAGCTTTTGATTTCGTATTATGGAATTATTTGATTGGACTCCAGCTTTTGTAAACAGAGTGTGCCAAGGTTATTCAGTGGGGGGCCATACTGAATGAATTTGTATAATTCCTTGAGCAAATTTCAGGGGGGCAGCAAAAATTCAGGAGGAGGCGGGCCACCCCTGACCCCCTAGCGTCGCCAATGAGTTATTTGAGTGGTAATTTGTAATAATTTAACGTTTCCAGAAAAATTTCATGTGGAACACAGTGACAGTGCAATACAACCCATTGATTGAAGAAGAATTCGATGAACACTTCAAAGTGACCTGTGAATACGGATACGATTTTTGGAAAACTGTTACTTTTCCATTCTTAGATGTCGAGTAAGTTTCATTCGCCTTTTTGAAATATACAGGGTGTTTCATTTTGAACTGGACAAACGAATAGGACATCTAGATGATATCGACAGAATCATTTTTGCCTTATGGCGTATACCCTGTTTTTAAGCATAAGCGAGATACAAGGTATAAATAGTTATTCAATCAACTAGGTTACTAAAGACAATGACTAATGGTTGAGATATTTTAACGCGTGAGCGGAGCGGCAACTTATGCGGCGTTCCCATGAGGCGTTGTTCACGACAGTGAACGACGCTTCGTGAAAAAACTTCTGTGTGAACGCATAGTCGTTAAACTTGCTTTCGTGAGGAACGGCGCACGACTCAAGCGTGGATAGATCAAACCTGTTTGATTTTCAGGCGTGATATACCGTTCGTGAAGCCAAGATGTCGTCACAGCAATGTGGAATTATAAGTTAAACGACAGTGAAGCTATGCGTTTTTGGAGTTATTCGATGGAAAAGGTGTTATATGCTCCAATTTGGAGGAATACCGTGATAGATATTACGAGCCGCCGCAGCTAAGAGAATAAGTCATGAATTAAATATTCCTGGATTTGGACTAAAAGAAGTTGTAGCAAAATTCAAAAATTTAAGAAGCTCTTTCTGTCAGGAGTTAAAAAAAATATCGATATCGATCGATGTTTCGAAGGTGACTAAGTCGAAACGCGAGGCGTGAACGCCACGAACCCCCCAACCGTGTGAACGTTTATAAATTCACACTTTCGTGAGTGTCACGAACGAAAATTGACTAGCGTGGTTAACTGTCGTGATAAACGCCTCGTGGAACGCAGCATTATGTGCTGACAGCTGGACATAATTGAATTTGACCACGAATTCGTCATCAGGGAGTCTAACCCTATCGTTTGAGTCCAGTTTCGGCTCGAAATTCGAAAATTACAGACATTTGGGCAAAACGATATAGCACTCGTTTAAAAAGAACGAGCGCTCAAAAATGTTTCAGCGTCAAACTTTGAGAAAAAATAATGTTGATTCATAGTATACATTTCAACTTAACGATCGCATAAAAAATGAAAAATTTTGCAGGTTTTCCGCCATTCAAAAAGTAATTTACGTAAGTCCGGAAAGAAGGTTTTTTTCGAACGAGTAGACACAATTCTGAGACTTCCCTGCGGCTCGTCTTAGGAGTCTGCCAGTCCAAAAAACTATTTCGGATGTTTTTTTCTGAAACATCGGAGAAACAACACCGAATTAATAAATTAATGCGAATTGCGATGAAAACTAAAAACATGCAATCTTTTGGCAACTAATTTTATATAATACATTTCGTTGCTACGGTACCTTGGTTTATAAAAATCATACTTACATTCCAGACTAGTCCTGGCCTACTTCCTCAAAGAAAAAGCATCCGGGAAGTGGGTACTTCCTGGACGGTTGCCGAAAAAAAAAACATTTCATTAAACGTCATACCATTTCTGAATGGGGCACAAAAAATTAGATGTGGGTAGAAACCATAATTTCAAATGTTACACACATCCGTCCACACTCAATAGAGTATTGCTCAAAATTGATGTTTAACACCCTGTATTTCGCTTATGCTTTTGAATTTGAAGGAGATTTTTAAAACACGTGTAATAATGGATATTTAATTCACGACTATTGTAAAATCCGTCCATTGTACGTCTCTGTGCTGGGCCTCAATAATACCCATTCATCACAAGGGAATTATGAGATTATAAATTTTATAGATTTAGCTCTGATATAATATTCTTTATATTGGCATTTCTTCAGTATTCTAAAGTACTCCAACTAACAAATATGGGCATAACTTGTCAATGGAGGGCCAAATCTTCTTTCATTGTATCAATTAAAGGTTTTTTTTTGGAAATATCCAATGACTAGTTCTCCAAAAATTTCTCATGTGTCAACTTGACTTTTTCCACGCTTGTCATAGAAGCATCTTGTCGCGGTTGCCAAATGTTAAATCTTCAAGAAATATATTCAGTAGTCGTGGATGAAGTATAGTATTTTATTCGGGTATAATGGCTGTTATTCCCTCGGTGATTTGGGCCACTCGCCTAAACTTCACCTCGTGAACAATAGCTATCATTATACGCTTGTTGCATAATATACTATTATTTCTTGTTAAATTTTCAGAGTAGCGACTGGAAATCCTGTAGTATTCACATTGACACCCCCAGAATGTTACATGGAAATAAGATATGGCTATGGCACCTCTGGAAACAGGGTAACTGGTCCAGTCCGAGTTGGAGATCCCCTCACTTTGATTATTTACATGCGAAGTAAATATGGTAAGTAAAAATATACAGGGTGTTCCTAAATTGAACGTACAAACGAAAAGGGGAGATTCCTTAAGTGAGTTTAAGAAAAAAAAGTCCCATAAACATGGGGTCGCAAACGTTTCGTTTTCGAGATACAGGGTGTTAAAGTTTTAATCAAAAACATGTGTTGATTATACGAGTTTATCGAATCTTTATGAATCATCGCTACAGATCAGGAAAATTTCCATAAAAACTGACACTGAATTCATTCACCACAGTCTACAAAGTGGCCTTCCCAACATAATTTGGATTTTCACGAGGCTTTCGAGAGAATCGTTCAAAATTTTTTTTCTCGAAATCGTTGGTAGATACGACAAAACTACAAGAGACCGAAAAGTTAAATATAAGAACAAAGCTTCTTTTTACATTTTTTCAAATTAACAGTTGCTCGCCAAAAAAAAAGTTCTGCAGAAGAATAGGTGGCAGTTATCCAGAAAAAAGAGCACCCTGTAGATCTTCTATCGAAATTGCCATGTCACGTGGTGAGAACTCTCAAATGTAATATCTATGCCAAATTTCAGTTGAATATCTTGTGAAGTGTAAATACTATGAGAAAAAAACTTGAAAAAAATTCAAACTTCAACACTCTGTATCTCGAAAACGAAACGTTTGCGACCCCATGTTTATGGAACTTTTTTTCTTAAACTCACTTAAGGAATCTCCCCTTTTCGTTTGTACGTTCAATTTAGGAACACCTGTATATCGAATCCAGCAAATTTTAAACTTATTCTGAGTTCATTATTATTAAATTCTTATTCTGTGTTCTTGTTCAAATTACATTACGAGTACAGGGTATCCCATTTTGGGCACTTTTACGGGATATCTCCATTATTTTTAACGTTAAAATTTGTTTATGTATTTTCAGATGGATTTGATATCGTTGTCAACGATTGTTACGCCCACAATGGTGCTACGAAGAAAATACAGTTGATTGATGAATATGGGTAAATATTAATTATTCTTCTGATATACAGGATGTTCCGTCTCAGACGATTATTTCTTATCCCATATCGAGTCTAGGCGATTGCATCAATAAATTATTTTTAGATTCCGCAGACCTGTGGCTATCCAAAAATACCCCATGTATGAATGCGATTTTTGGTAGTTCTCGAGTTATGATTTTTTGAGAGTTTTTTCAATGTATTTTGCCAGCTAGGTTTGAAAAATTCATATCTTCCTATACAGTTAATATGTTGCATTTTATTTTTTTAACATGGTCGTCCTGAATGATGCTTCGATAAAAAAAATATTCAGCTTCCTGAAATCACTGCTGGCTACCCAAAAAAGGGTTTTTTGTTTTTTTATTTAGAGCAATAATTTAACAATTGTATACTATTGTTTAATTTTCACCGCTCCAGGAGCAGTCTGGTCACGATAATCGTACTGTAACATTTACAAGGTTGAACAAAAGTCTAAGACTTACTTATTTACACACTCGAAATTTATGCCCCAACTACACTCAGCCCTTCCTACTGCCGCTCGCGTTGTTGGCAATACTTCCCGAAATACTTCGGAGACAGTATCGAAGGCAGTGAGCATTCACACTCTGCTGCAGCATTTCCCTGGCGACCAAATGTCGGCAACGAAGGACAAAGAAATTCCACAGCAACCTAGTTAAATTTAATAACCTACAGCTTTTCACGCTGCCGGTCCTTTGACTTTCGTTCGAAAAATCGCCAATTCAGAGAGCGTAGAGCAACACGAGTGGCAATGCGAGGCTGCAGGGAAGTGTAGTAATTACATTCTCGCGCTGCCCACTTCCCTGCTGCCTGCCGTGGAAGTGAGCTGAGGGTTCTCGGGGTGTTATATTCACTTTGAACAGTTCGTTACAGAGCGCACTATTAATTTCTAACTTAAACTACACTTCGAATCCAACGTGCGCTTCTTTATACAGGGTGTCCCATTACTCGACGTCAACCCGGAACCGGGTGAAAAGGCAAGTAATGCTGGTTGTCAGAAAAATATTAAAAAAAAATCTAAGTTGCATGATTTTGAAATAATGCGCATTTAAAAAAACACGCAAAATTCCACACCCGTGACATTCTTTTCGCTCCTGTTTCCACAAATATCAACTTTTTCCAACTTTTTTCTTTGCTGTGTAACCTTGAATAATGCTTGTCGAAACTGTTATCAAAATTTTGATACCAGCTGCTCTAGGTTTCATAAAAATAGGGCTCACTTCTCAGAAAAAAAATTCGAAATAAACAATTGCCTAGTTTCAACTGACTGTATTGAAAAAAATGTACTACGTAGGTTTGGCATGTTTTTTCAAAAGTTGGCGCATTTAGTAAGGATTCCAAAATGGAATAATACTTGTTTAATTGTAGCTGCCGTAGTTCAAATTTATTTTCGATTGCCTTTGGGCTTTGAATACACTTTTTCGTTAACTGCTTCCCAGTAATAAAGTCCAATGGATTCAAGTCCGGTGAACGGGCCGGCCACGAGATTGGACCAGAACGTCTGATCCATCTTCGGGAAAAAATGTTATCAGAAAAAAAATTCCAGAGAAAAATTTTTCCAGAAAAAATTTTTCCGGAGAAATTCCTCTGAATTTTTTTTTCTGGTAACATTTTTTTCCGGAAGATGGATCAGACGTTCTGGTCCAATCTCGTGGCCGGCCCGGTCACCGGACTTGAATCCATTGGACTTTATTACTGGGAAGCAGTTAACGAAAATGTGTATTCAAAGGCAATCGAAAATACTACAATTAAACAAGTATTATACCATTTTGGAATCCTTACTAAATGCGCCAACTTTTGAAAAAAACATGCCAAACCTACGTAGTACATTTTTTTTCCAATACAGTCAGTTGAAACTAGGCCATTGTTTATTTTGATTTTTTTTTCTGAGAAGTAAGCCCTATTCTTATAAAACCCAGAGCAGCTGGTGTCCAAATTTTGATTAGGTACATTTTAGACAAGCATTATTCAAGGTTACACAGCAAAGAAAAAAGTTGGAAAAAGTTGATATTTGTGGCAGCGAAAAGCGAAAAGACTGTCACAGGGTGTGGAATTTGCGTGTTTTTTAATGCGCATTATTTTAAAATCATGCAACTTAGATTTTTTTTTATATGTTTCTGACAACCAGCATTACTTGCCTTTTCACCCGGTTCCGGGTTGACGTCGAGTAATGGGACACCCTGTATACGTGCCGACCCAGTCTAGAATTATCTAGAATAGTCGGAACTATTCCAGACGCTCCATCCTTTGTTCGAGATCGCGAAGGTTTCAGAGGATTCTAGAGCGCCACACCGGTATAGAGCGACAGGGCCGTATTCAGAGGGAATTCGCACGTTACAATAATTACGAACTCATGTGCCGAATAATCGAATATCTTGGAACCGCCCCGCCCGCACATTGTCGTTTTTCTCGAAAGAGGGGTACGAATGCTACAGGTGTCATTGTTCGCTGGTCGTTGCCGCAGCCTGTCGCAGACGCAACCATCGAAAGCCTTCCTTGAGTTCCTTGACGTTTAATTCCGAATGATATTTCAGATGTCCAGTGGATGACAAGCTAATATCTAGATTCAGAGGATCTTGGTCGGAATCAGGTCTCTTCGAAACCCAAGTTTTTGCATACATGAAAACCTTCAGATTCACAGGATCACCTGCCTTGTACATTGAATGTGATGTTAGAATGTGCCACGGAAGATGCCCGGTAAGTTTGATCTCCAAACATTCGATACCTACCTACTAAAAGTTTTCCATTTTCTCAGATCCAAGAAATATTTTTTGTGCGCTCGTTCCTAGGATAATTGTTTGCTATCATTCTGTCCAAATGTCTGTATTGTTAGAAGAGTTGTTTTGAACCGGAAGTGGTCTCAAAAATGACTCGGTTGAACTCACTAATGAAGAATCCTTGGTCAATGAAAATTATGTCCGTCCGTGAACACGATAACTATCGAACGGATTGACTTAGCGTTTTAATATTTTGAGAGTTGGTTCGGGATCCGAATGCAGCGGTTAAGTTCGTTAACGGGCCAAATTGGTCAAGTAGTTTCTCAGTTATTGACGTTTGAATTTTTTTTATTTAACCGATATTTCAAAAACCTCACATCCGAACATTTAAAAATGTGGTATTTTTCAGGAAAACAATAACGCGCAAACTTCTGCAAAATTTCGTGGGGTTGTGCCATCGAAAATTCTTAAGAATTTTCATGGTAGATTCGGGACAAATTATAATCATTTGGGTACCTGTTACTCTTGAATTAATCACTTTAGAACTCAAGTGTGCTATAGTTAGTTGGAATTGTTACCACATTGGGAAACACAATAACAAGAAAATATGCAACATTTGCTCTGACTCACACCCCCAAAATCTTAATTATCTATACTACTGCCCAATTCCGATATACTTTACTAATCTTAATAGTCGTCGTATATCCTGTATTACTTTTTAATACTTTGATTACTTTCTAATCACTCCAGAGTCAACCTTGCCATTGGAGAAATGTCAAAAATCTCAGAAAAAGATCGATTGCTGGAGAAAATTCATCCCTGGCTACTCCACCTAGTTTATCGGAAAATTTGAACTTATTCCAATCGTTGAGGGTTCTTCAAGAAGGAGAAAGCGATGAAGATAGAAACCTGACGTTATCTGGTAATGTTATTTTTATTTTATTCTAATGAAAGACTATATGATTCGCAGAGTAAAAATTAAACCTAGAGATTCTTTCACACATTTGTTATGCAGCCAGGTAGAATCTGTTTATGCACTCGAACAATATTCCGGCGTTGCGAACTCGTGCCGTATCTTTATTCCGTATTTATTTATAAACTGAGGAATACACACAGGTGATTTTCACACCCAGAAAGGTATTGGAATAATTGGTCTACCACTGCCCTACTCAGCTGATACTAACGACTTGAGCCTGTTGCAGACAATTCTGTCAGATTGGTAACATCGTCTGTTGGTGACGTTCGTGAACTGAATTATTTTACTGATTTGGTGGCAGATTATTGTTGCTTAAGGCTATTCTGATAATTATGGGCAAAATTACGAGAATTCGTATTATATTCAGGAATTGAATAAATGTTACTCTATTCTATTGTTTACATCGCCCCAGTGCTGTAGTGCTCTAGAGCTTTTTTGATTACTACTACTATAACGTACTATTCACGCGTAGGGGCATCTCTATGTTTATTTCTTACTCTGAGCTATGAATTATAAAACCGATCATTTCCAGAACTTTGCATTCACATTTTCATTTTGATTTACGATTTAGGTAATTCTTTCGATAATTTGCTATGCAGTAGCAGTCCAGGGGGCCTGTAACACAAGCACTACAAGTCCTACAATATAGGAATATATTCTACACTTGTAACTTTTTCATAACACAAACCATCTTGTAATTACAAATACGGCACTAGTAATTACGGCAAAATCTCTACATATGTAAACTTTTTCTGTAACTTTAAGTTCACACTTGTATAATTGTGCTACGGAATTTTCTACAAGTGTAGATAATGTTTTACATATCTTCAACTCTATAGGTAAATACACACATAGCCAGAGAAAATCTACATACAATTATTTCGTCAGAACTTTAACTTTATTGTTGTTAGGATATACGAGTATGAATATTTTTATGAATCAATACGTTTTTAATGTATTTGCAAAAATTAACAAAAATCACAACTAAATAATTATATGTTCCTTATAATGAGATCACAAATTGAAAAAGCAGCAGCCATTTTCATCTAGGTACGTTTATTTGTGGTAACGATGCCGTGAACTGTGACAAGGGCAGTTTAAGCTCTTTTTCTAATTTTACAATTTCCAGTTTAGTTTTATCGTTCTTCAACCTTAGATATTCTTCTTGCAAAGCAAGCTTTTCTTTTTTTATCTGAGCCACTTTTTCCGAATTGGAATTATTTGCTCTATCTCGCCTTCTTTTTCCTGTATACATTTTTCTATTATTATTCCTATTATTTTGCTTTGATGCTTTGAGCAGAATCACCATTGAATTGCTTTGGATTACATGGGGTTTCGTGAGCACTGATTGGTCCACTTTTATTGGCAATATCTTCAGCATTATTATTCTCTACGACAGTCTCACGGCAGTTACGGCTCAGTTGCTTGGATTTTTCGGAAGACTCAGCTACTCCAAGACCGCATATTACAGGAGAGTCTTTTCAATTATTTCCAGTACAATTTATACACTTCCGTTAGATTCCTCATTCCACCAGTGCCAGTTTTCTCCGCATTATCAATTTTAATCTATAAATATGTACCATAAGTCGATAACAATAATGCTTGCAAGTTCCAGTTTTACTCAGCATTGCAATTTTCTTCAAATTCTGCCATAATGTATCCCTTACATAAGTCTAATCTTTATCCGCTGATACTAAACAAATACTTTAAGCCAAATTTGCCATTTCTTTCCACTTGTCTACTTTATCTTGCTTTCTCAGTTTATCCTGCATTTTACGTTCCAAAACAATCAGTTTTGAAGGCATAATGCAAACAGAAAAGCCGCAATACTACTTATATTGACAAGTCATCTCATATAGTAGGAATCATAAATAATAATTAATTCTATTATATATATTAATTATATATTTGCATTACATGTGTAGCTACACATGTACAAAATTATTTAATTTCTGCAATTGTAGCCATTCGCATTGTGATACCGAATTGGGTCGGACTTGTAGTTACAGGCAAATTACTTGTAACTTGTAGACTTGTTACACTTGTATGGTTTGTGTTACAGGCCCCTATCTCAACCCAAGAAATCTCAACCACGCATTATAGGTCAAATATAAGCTCCAGTTTGTTATACGACCATATGTGGAGAAATGCTTTCTCACTTGCAACAGAATGCTCCAAACGAACCGAACGCATCGAGCAGATTTGTTTAGTAAATACGCCGAACAGAACCGAACGTGCCAAACATTTTCCGTGGTTGGTGGTGACGCAGCGAATACTACAAATTCTCCGAAGAGTCCGAATCACAGTGTGCGTCAAAATTATGGAACGAATTCATTTTTTCAGAAAATATTTGGCAACGAAATCCTGAAACGGGTCAATTTTGTTTCACTTTCACCGAAATTTTATGCATTTTTGAAGGTTTTTTGTGGCAATCTGTTCCATCCCCATCAACCCTGGAAAGTGGGTCGTAGCCTAAACTTCACCTCGTGAATAATAGCTATCATTATACGCTCATGGCATAATAATATACTATCACGAGAAATAAAATTCATTAATTATGGTCGATTTGACATTTCAGTGAATCATGGAGATCCAACTACCGTCTGCATGAAGACAGGATGGTTTTCAGCTCTTTTGGCAATTGGAGGCACAGCTATGTGTTTGTTAGGATGTGCCTTATTGGCTACATGTACGAAAATGAGGCGAGCTGCCATAGACAAGATGTTACCCCATTCATTCAATGGTTATATGAATCACAAGGGCAATATAAACTGAGGGGAAACTGAATGAAGAGAAAAACTGAAAAATATTTCATTTGTTTCCATTCAAAATGTACATAAATTTTCATCATATCTTTTGAAGAATCAACTAGAATATGTTGAGCAGTCTCAGCGAAAGAATCCTTGTTTTTTATGGAATTGCTCCAATGCTTTTTAAACGAAAAATTCGAAGTGCCTTTTTATCACTAAAGCCTTGAGTTAACAAAAAAAGTAAATTCTATAACAGGAGAGAAATGGAGAATTTTCAAGAACAAAGTTTAATTCAAAGCTTCAAACACGTTTGTAGTTTCACAGCATTTCTTTCAAAGTAAAACAACAACAAAGTAATTTCAAACAAGAGATAAAATTGAGTTATACATGGTCCGTTCACGAAAGTTTGAGCGCATAGTAGGCGTTCGTTTATTTATTTGGAGTTGGCAGCATTTGCTGTCATAACGTAAAATAAAGTCAACGTTGCCGAATGTACCCGGCCTCGTTCGTCGAGCTTGCTAGTTATCAGAGAACTCTATGCAATATTGAAAACATTGCTTATCAATCTGACAAGAAAATAAACAACATAACCTAAAATTTTAATATACACATTGGAATATGCCGAATTTCCATGGCCAACCGACGGCTCAACCTTTCGTGAACGGACTATAGTTAATACCTAAACAATCTAGATATTTAGTGAACATCCCATGTTTTAAAATGAACCACTTTCAACAATGATGAAAAAATGTAAAAAATATCTAAACTTTGTGTCCTGTATCTGTTTTTCAGGATACGATACATAAGAATTGCAGAAATAGTTATTTAATCAACAAGGTTATTAATGACAGCGACTAATAGTCACGATTTTTCAACGCGTTCGCTCCGCTCCCACTTTGATAGTTCGAGACCATTAGTCTCTAGATTAATAAACGAATTGATTACAAGATTTTTCGTCGACCTCATTATGAATTCATAATTTTTGATTGAAATACATTCCTATTTTGTATAAGACACCAAATATTTGAATTGCTATGTTCCAGTAGAGTGTTGACATTTAAGTCGTATTGTTTCTAAATGCTATGTGTTCGGTGTCCAATGACAATCGCACATTAAAATAGCTTAAAATGAACATTAAAATGGATCATTAAAGTTCAATTTCGTACACATTAAACTTACTTTTCACTTTGAGGTCGACAAAAAAAGTTTTCATTGGTGAGAAGATGTGAGGCTTGTCAAAATTTTTCTGGATAACAGTTTTTATACCTTTAAGTTCCTGCGGTTATTATATGAGTGTATGAATTGTTTAGTTATATTAATTAAGAAAAGAAGAATGATGAAAAATAGAAAAGTAATTACAAACGTATATGGAGGACATATCTAGAATAAACCCAGAAATAATCTTCTCCTATATGGTTGTAATGAAATTGGACGAATTTTGTCTGAAGAATAAGTTATAAGATAGTATTTATTTTCCTATTCGTAACGTAACTAAGCATGAAAAATAGTTTACAATAATCTGTATATAGTTCACATGTAATCGGTATAGATGTATTCCACTGTCAGTGAAAATATAGGTAGATTCAAATCTGAAACATTTCATTTCATCTTATCCTTCAAATACATCATTCATTTTCCCATTATGGTAAGAAAATTACAGACTTTCATTTCAGGTTACACCAATTGAAATATAGCTCACCCTATAAGAATTTAGGGGTAACAACCCCTACACATCATTCTATCTACGATGTGAATCTCAAAGTAATAAACATATCATGTTTATTATCCGCAACACACAATACAGCGTAATGGATAGCAGGCAAACCGCTTAGCGAAGGAGGCTAGCCTCCACGACGAGATTCGTTAGAATGTAACATTTCAAATTTCTTCAAATGAACAGTTCGAGAACCACTCAAAATTCAAGCTATAGATCACGTGTCGGAGGCCCGGCTCCGCGGCATTATTTTCGCTTTCAGGCGAACGAGCTTAGCCGAAGCTGAACGTCCGGTCGGCCCGAATCAACCCAGGCGATCTTGGATGGAGATCAGCTGTTGTTTCGATTCTCTCCTTTTTATTAACGAAGTATTAAACCTTTCAGCGTGTAGTTTGTTGTTTTGTGACATTTTTCGGAAAAGTTTGTAGGTAAGATTTTAATATTTCAGCAAGAAAGATTCTGTGAGTTTATAGGCATTGCCTAAACTCTTATCACTGTTAATAATAATAATAATAAGTGAGAATTATAATGCAAGTAGTGAACTTAACGAAACGCAAGATCCAGTAGGTTTTTTAATAATAAATTCGGTTAAATACCGTAAGATGATAACATTTTAATAACTCATACGAAATTAAGACACCTGGACCGGCAATGCCAAATTATATTATAAATTCTGCTTATAATCGTCCGTTCTGCTTAGAGTGTTATAATAAATGCCAGTAGCTGACAGGAAGCCCAGTTCGAAATAAATTATTTAGTTGGTTGCGTGGTCTCGGGCCTCCTCTGATGATTAAAATCTTGCGAGCCGCCACTGGTGGAGACTTTGGTTTACAAATCTGCTAATAACATGTCCTCCTCCAAATAAAAATTGACCTGTTCCGTCATTTTCTCTGTAAGCATCCTTGTCGAGACAAAATAATTGGCCTGGCATGTTATCAGTTCCTGTAACTACTATAAGTATTGACATTTCCTATATACCTCTAAGGTATCTAAAAGGATGAATAAATTATTATTATTATTATTATACAAGGATTCAATAAAAATTTGCAAACAATAGTATTCATGTAAAGAAACAAGTGATCTTTCAATTGAGGTATAGCTCAAAGCTCACCCCTTATTCCCTATTAAGAATTTAAGGATGATAGCCCATACACCAAGGGTAGAGGAGATTTTGGCTTACAATTCTGCTTAAAATACTTATGTCTCCCAACGAATAGAAATTGACCTGTTCTGGCATTTTCTCTGAAAACATCCTTGTCGTGACATAATTGGCCCGGCAAGTTTTCGAATTGTCAGCCCTTGTAACTACTTCAAGGACTCAAGAAAAATTTGCAAACCATAGTGTTCATGTAAAAGGACAAGTGATCTTTCAATTGGGGTATAGCTCACCCCCTATTCCGTATTAAGAATTTTGGTGGTAGCCCCTACACCAAGGGTTGAGGAGATTACGGCTTACAATTCTACATAAAATATGTTCCCCTACGAATAGAAATTGACCTGTTCCAGCATTTTCTCTGAAATCATCTTCGTCGAGACATAATTTTTTTTATTCATCAACATAATCACCTTTTAGGGTGATACAATCGTTCCAACGCTTTTCCGATTTTTCAATACCATGTTTATAAAAAAAATTATCTTTCGCTTCAAAATAAGCTTCAGTTTCAGCGATGACCTCCTCATTTGAGCCAAAACTTTTTCCCTGGGGCATTTTTTTAAGATCAGCAAAGAGCCAGTAGTCACTGCTGGCTAAATCTGGCGAGTATGGGGGGTGGGGAAGCAGATCAAAGCCCAATTCGTTCAATTTTGCCATTGTTTTCATCGACTTGTGACAGGATGCACTGTCTTGGTGAACGGATTTTTTTTCTCTGCATGTGCGGTCGTTTTTCGCGATTTCCTCCTTCAAATGCACCAGCACTATGTCAATATAATAATCACTGTTGATCGATTAACCTTTTTCGTGATAGTTAATGAAAATCACGCCATGGGTATCCCAAAAAACTGACGCCATGACTTTGCCAGCTGACTGCTGCGTCTTCGGACGCTTCGGACGGCTTTCGCCAGCTGTGCGCCACTCAGATGACTGGCGCTTCAACTCTGGAGTGTAGTGATGTATCCATGTTTCGTCCATGGTCACGTAACGACACAAGAAATCTTTTTTATTGCGAGTAAATAGCGATAAACAGCTTTCTGAATCATAGACTCATTGCTGTTTTTGTCCCATAGAAAGCAATCGCGGCACTCACTTGGGAAAAACCTTTTTCATGCTCAATTTTTCATGAAGGATACTGAATACACTTCCATACTTAGACAAAGTCTAAGTCTAAG
Organism: Propylea japonica; assembly: GCA_013421045.1. Taxonomy (NCBI): domain Eukaryota; kingdom Metazoa; phylum Arthropoda; class Insecta; order Coleoptera; family Coccinellidae; genus Propylea; species Propylea japonica. Next base: position 50,751,228 of record CM024240.1, read on the forward strand.
GTTCCATATGATATCTGTGTCATCTCAGCAGTCTCACGGAGCTTCACTTTACGATCTTTCATTATAATTTTTGTCACTTTACTCACATTTTCCGGTGTAACGTCTTCCACAGGTCTGCCCGGTACGACCACGTTTAAAATCGGCAAACCACCGACAAATCGTTGCTTTAGATGGACAAGAGTCCGGGTAACATATTTCAATCCATTGTTTTGCTTGCACGGTGTTTTTACCCATTAAAAAATAATGTTTTATCAGAACACGAAACTTGGTTTTTTCCATTTTTTTAACAAACTACAAACCGACTTTACTCCAACCTCGATTATTCAGCTGTTTCTGGTCCGATCGACTTAAAATTTTGACACGTTTCAAGCAAAGGTTAGTACTCTAGAAAGACGTGGTTACTGGTTCACTACGAGCGCCATGTCTGGGTTAGTCTCGGGACTTATTGATCCATGTAGTAGTGTTCATATAAAGGGACAAGTGATCTTTCAATTTTGTTGAAGCTCACCCCTATTCCCTATCAAGAATTTAGAGGTGATAGCCCCTACACCAAGGGTAGAGGAGATTTCGGCTTACACTTCTGCTTAAAATATGTCCCCCTCCGAATAAAAATGGACCTGTTTTGGAATTTTCTCTGAAAACGTCCTCGTCGAGACAAAATAATTGGCCTGGCATGTTTTCAAATTATCAGCCCTTGTAACTACTTCAGGGACTCAATAAAAATTTGCAAACAATAGTGTTCATGTGAAGGGACAAGTGATCTTTTAATTGAGGTATAGCTCACCATCCCTATGAAGAATTAAAGGGTTAGAGCCCCCTACACCCAGGGTTGAGGAGATTTATCGAGAAATACCCCATGCAGAGACAATGACCCCATGTATATTATGCGATTTTTTAGTTCTCGAGTTATATGATATTTTGAGTGTTTTTTAAATGTATTTTGCAGTTTTCATTTTTTCAACATGATCGCCCTGAATGTTGCTCCAATAATAAAAAACATTCATTTTCGATTTGGAAATACAAAAAGGTGTTTTAAGCTTTTGGGTACATTTGAAAACTTCGCTGAGTCCTGAGCTACAAAAGTCATAGAAAAAAAAGGTACTTGATGGGACTTTTTTGCTTTTATCAGCCTTGAGAGGCGGATGGGTTAAGAATCATTGAATCCCGATAAAAGTTATTTTTATTTTTTTATCACTTTTATGTTGAAAAGATTTTAATTGAAATTCCTGTGAAAAAACTGTAGCTCGGGTGGGTTTTGCAATAATTTTGGTCTCATCACTGATGGAGTAAACATTCTTCAGAATTGTTAGTTGTGAAATTACCTGTTTTGAGTTAGGAAATAAAAAAAATTACTATTTTCTTCAATAAATTTTCGAAATCGAAGTTTTACTCCGCCGTGGACATTTTCTGGACAATAATAATAACATTATTTTCGAAAATATTATAAATTTCGCCACAGCAACTTAGCTGTATGTAATCACTCACTAGTCACTACCGCTCTTGCTACCGGTCCTTTGACTTCCGTCCAAAAAACCGCCAATTTAGGGAGCATGAGGCAGTACGAGGAGCAGCGGCAGGCAGCAGGGAAATGTAGTGATTACATTCTCATTTCTCGCGCTGTCCACTTCCCTGCTCCCTGCCGTGGAAGTGAGCTGAGTGTAATCGGGGTGTAATATCTACTGATTGTTAATAAACTACACACCAGGGGCGTAGTGACCAGTGTTCGGCGTGTTCGAAGAACACGGGCCCGGGCTTGGGACGACTATACTATTTTTTCTTGCAGAATAAATCCTTCAGTTTGTACTAAAACCAACTTATCTCCGAAACTCTAGTTAAATTATCAATTCATATCAGAAATATGATTGTTATTAAAATTTACCACACGCACACAAATGAAAACGTTGAATCAACAATTCCTTATTTATACTTATATTCTTCTGGTGAAAATTGCTATCCCCGTAATCAATTTTGCGACCTGGACAAATCGTACCGAACTCTTTGCATGAAGCGTGTCGGCATTCTGTTTAGGGATAATTACATTACATTAACGTCACCAGATGATCGCTTTATTGGGGCGGCTTCTTTGATGTAGGATTCTTCATGTACATAGGGAAATTTTTTGGACTAGGGGGAAAATGCGAAATCATTTCACTTCTATTCCTATTCTAGAGAAATAAGTACCTATTCGAATTTGAAACGACGTTGTGCTTGTGAGTGCCCAGCAAACATTTTCGGTCGGCTTACTGCTGGGCCAGTAAACGTTCACCAGTAATTGCCGGTACGGCAGAATACCTATATACGGCAATGGGCCAGTAGCAATAGGAGAATCTGGCCGGCATTAGGGCCATTACATGTATGCCAGTACATTCAATACATTTATTATGCTGGGCCAATACTGTACTTTCTGAATTCAGAAAACATATGCTGGACCGATACATGTATACCAGCATATCCATCACAGTTTTTATGCTGGGCCAATGCTGTACATTCTGGGATTTGACAACATATACTGGGCCCACATGAATATGCAATACCGTTTTCATGCTGGGCCACTACTGTAGCTTCTGAATACTTATATATATGGACCAATATCATATACTTTTTTTAAAACTATAGTAGGAAACATTCAAATGAGCCAAATAATATAAAAATAAAGATGTATTCTGATGAAAATACAAATATAAATTTAAAAATAACAAAAATAATATTTTTTCCATCTATAGATTCAAACTTTCATTTTAAATCGGCGCCGGCACATTCTTCTCGCCCCTTCTTTTTCGTCCACCCATGCGGTCGGGTGCTGTTCTCAGCCATACTTTTATGATGCTACTGACGTCACTTTCGGTGGCGTTCCGAGTTACCGGATTTTTGCGAAGACAAGCTAGAAAATAAATTGGTTCAAACAAATACTACGTTTTCATGGAATATTCAATTCGGTTTGAGTTCAATACTCATATCCGTTTTCATGATGCACATTTAAATGGGATTCAAATCGTTTTGAAATCTTTTCGATTTGAAGCTTTATCTGTCACTGTCAAATGTCTATCTATCAGCGGAACGCGAGGAACGCCAATTACTTCAGCCTCTTCCATATATTTCTGTTTTTACTAGGTCCAGCCTTAACACTCCTCGTTCGATTGCATTTTGATTTTGAAATATGTCAAACATCACAATATTGCTCGCAATGCGCATGCTCCAATTCGATACCCGTTTTCATGTGCAGCATTTGGATTGAAATTTCGATACGCTCCCGATAAAAGCCGTATCGGAACTAAAGCTCGGTACGATTCAATACCCGTTTTCATGGCGTATTCAGTACAGAAATCGTATTCAAATCGTATTGGATTCTCCATGAAAACGTACTAAAAATACAGGGTCCGGCAGAGATGTATGACGTTTTTTGGATGCGTATAACTCGGCGAAGGGGAAGCCTAACTTTTTCGCAATGGTTGATATGTGACCGCAAGGAGTTGCCATTATTTCTTGTTCAGTCGCCATGGAGCCGAGGACGCTAGAGCAACGGGTGTTTGTGTACGATAGTTTCATTGAAACCGATCGCCCCATGTGATTTTTTTCTGTGGGGGTACCTAAAAGCTCGTGTATTTATTGACAAGCCGCGTACCCTTGATGAACTTTCTCTTGCAATCAACCGCGAAATTTAAGCAATTCCAAACAACATGCTGGAATGATGCATGGACAACGTCACAAATCGGCTGCAGAGGAGTGTGTGGAAAAACAGGGCAACCACTTAGATGACATCATCTTCCGTTCATGATTAATTTTTATCTTTTTTTAATGTGGTATTAATGGCAAACTCTCATGTACATTAAAAAAAATTCATTTTCCCCAAAATCTCACTTAGTTATGATTTTTTCAAAAACGTCATACATCTCTGCCGGACCCTGTACAAAAATTCCCGTGTAATTTCAAATCAATCACTATTAGTACCAGGTGTACATCTTTGTAAAATGATGCGACATGTTCTATGAAATTATTATGATCTGTAAAAAGAACGAAATAATATCTATCTATATCATACTAACCTAAAATGACTTTTGTGATATTAGTGAGACTGCTGAAATCCTCCTTTCCTCTCCCAGTCCAATTGAATTTTAGGCTCAATTCGTGGGACATTATTTTCCCAATTAGCCTTCTTGTTCCATCGTTTACATCTTTTCCTCCAATATTTAATAATGAAGCACACTAGAAAGGAAACATCTAATAAAATATTCCATTTTTGTTATATAACATATGGCTTACAATATTCTTAAAAAACTCTTCATCACTGAGACGGTTATTAAACATTTTTATGTCTTCCACTGTTGTAATGGGTAAACTCATACCATCAGGAATGGCTGCAATCCCTTCATCTTCCAGTGTGTTTCTTTTTGTCATTTGAATAAGAAATGTAATGTCTTGGGACATCACTTCTAATTTTCGGAATAAAGTCTCCAACAATGCTAGAAATATAATTTCATGATTATAATAATGACACATATTAGTTGTAGAAGTTGTGAAAAGCTGAACTCATATTTTTAAATTGTTTATTTTGGAGTGTTAGAAAGCAAGAAATGTAATTACCAAAAACAGTTTTGCAGTTAAACCACTTACTTTTATTTTTTTGGCATGTTTTTGCAATTGAATTAATGCTGGTGATGGGTTCACCTTGTCCAGCTTCATCATTAGTGGATGCTGACCACTTTTCAATGGCTTTGTGTGCCACTGGAGTAAGACTATCGCCTGCTCTGGGTCTTGAAAAGGTCTTCACTTGAGTATCTAAAACTTATTACTATGTACTTATTCAGTTTCACACCACTTTGGTACCATGCCATATGATAAATAAATATATCCATTGATACATTCATTTAGACTCACATATACAAGAGTTAAAAGTGATACAAACTATTAACATAAATCTATGGAAGATTATTAGAAGCATTAGTGATCTCTAACAAAAGTTATTGTGCATATAGCTGGTCAGTTTTAGTTAATATTTATAGGATAATTTATGTTTCCAAAATATTTTCTCACTTACTTGTATCCCTTTTGGGTCCTTTGGAGGCGCCAAAATTGGTTGGAGTCAATTCCACAAATGTTGGAGGAGTTGGTGGTGAATCCTCTGAAGAATCGCTATCACTGCTATATTTATTTTTTGATGAATCAAGAAACTTCCTTACAGGAGAGATACATTTTGATTTTCTTTTTCCTATGGCATGTTCACTGAAACAGCTATCACTTGAACAGGCACTGCTTCCTCCCTCTTCAAAAAATTTAAGCTTCGTAACAGCTTTATCATAACTATCTGAAATAATTATTATCTATGAGTTCAACATAAATTAGCCAAAAAGAGAAGAACATTGAAAACTTGAAAACACTTATGCATTTGGATTTAAAAAGTAACCCTGTATAAAATAAATAAGTGTACCACTTGCCTGTTTTGTACTTTATATTAATATTGCACCGGTCACAGTCATCTCTATCAAACTCTAGTTTGTTTATGACTGCCTTCCTTCTCTCTTCATCTGTTTTAAATTTTGGCCAGTAGCAAATGCTATTCTTCAGCCATTTTGATGGCACTATAGACATGGGTAGAGACCCATCTATTGCCTCATCGGGAAACTCTACCAGACAATATTCTCTGAAACATTTTTGCAGTAAATAAAAAATATCAATCTTATAAAAAAAGTAGAATAATGAATTGGTTCCTCAAAAATTTTAAATAAAAAACTATAAGCACAAAAGTATTCTTTATATTTTGAAAGTAACCATAGTTGCTAGAAGCGAACAAATATTAATGTTCAAAATTATTGTCACATTAAAATAAACTATAAAACAAATCTTCCTTATAACTCAACATATCTAACAGTTTTAAAGAGAGTTTACACTTGATGTATTAAAGGGGAAAATAAAATTCATCATTGTGTGGTACCACCAGTCCCTTATATGCAATTTCTGTACTTGAAAGCGTTTCTAAATTGTTGTTATTAAACTTTATTTTGTACAGTGAAACAAGTTTGGAATTCATTGGATACATGGTAAATGGCTCCTTTATTATGCATTTGTAGCCAAGTATATGTACTGCGCCTTTGTTTTGTTTCGAGTTACTAACAGCTATAAACTTAATAATCATTATATGACCATTTTTTAACATCAAAACATTATCACCAGATTTATTTGATAGGGTATAGTCATTAAACACAATTTTTCTATAAAAATTATGTTTCTTAAACCTTTCTAATATTGGATATTTATTGAAATCTATTTTAATTGGTTGTCCAATAGGTCTAAAAACATCCTTTCTCTTGTTTGGCATTTGTGCTTGACAATCTATTTCATGCATTCTATTTACAATCTGCTGCAAAGGACAATTTGATTTACGCAACATACGTTTCAAAGTCTGAAGATAATTTTCAAAATCAAAACAACTAATGTCATTAAGATTTTGAAATTTAAGTGCATCATCTGGCAGATGAATTAGAGAATGAGTATTATATATGCAGAAATCTTGACCATATAATTTAACAGATTGTTTAACAAATAGAATAAGTAATTTTTTGGAATACTCATTATAATTTCTATTCAAATCTGTATTTAATAAAATTGTTATGCCAAATTTAAGCAGCATGAAATGTGCATACAGTCGATTGGGCAAAATATTTTTTAATAAAATTGGGCCAACATATAACAAAAATTGTCTCAGTTCTGTAGCTTTCCATCTTTCTAGTTCTGTAAGTGGTCTTGGTTTTCGGTTAAATTCAGTTGGCCAATATGTACTTAAATTATTGATGTTCTGGTTTAACTGATCAATATCCAATGGGGAAAATTTGTAAGCTCTTGCACCATCCCTCCATATAAATAGTAGTTTTCGCATAACACCCAAACATACTGAGTGCATATAATCTATTGGAAAATTAGAAGCTAGCCCAACTCCAACATTTGTTAATTTTTCTAATGGTGTATTTCCTCTGTGGTGTCCTACATCACTTTTTGTTATCAAATCACCATCAGTGCGAATTCTAGCATCTGTTTTTAAGTACAGCATTCTTCTATTACAATATATTCCATTGTCAGTACATTTGTCACAACCCTTATAACCATTGTGATGTTTAATATTTTTTATAAAAGCTCTGGCTGGGGAATCACAACAAAATGCTTTAACATATACTTTGGCTATGCGAGAGTCTATTTCTATACCAAATTTCAATAACAAGGTGAGCTCATCAACGAAACTTTTTAAAAATTCATCTAAAGGTGGTTTTTGTGAACCACAAAACAAAGCTACACAAAAAATGTTTGCAGAATCATTCAAATTCTGAACTTTACACAAAATTGGCCAAAATGATACTGCATTACTTTTTTGAATTGGTAAGCCATCAATACCAAAGTTTAAAGAAAATTCTTTCAGGTTATGGTCTACACCAATTTTCAGTAACTTCTTTGTTAACCCAAAGTAATAAAATTGACCATTTCCTTGTAATTCATATGGTAGTTTGGAGGGTGTACTGAGCAAAGTTCTAGCATCTTTAGGTAATTCTGATAAATCAGGTTTTGTTGAGCACCAAGCTAATAACTCTGAGAGAGCCACATGTGATATGTTATTACGCAGGGACCAACTAACTAGAAAGTTTTTTGCATTTAAACCACTATCTTTAACAATATTAACACTCAATGTATTTAAATTGTCATTATCTGTGTTGCTACCGCTGCTGATGTTTTTTGATTCAATTTGAATATTTTCACTTTCAGAAAATTATTGTCACTATCACTTTCACTACTGGGGTTATCCGAATAGTGTTCATTATTTAATTCATCCTCTTGTGGTGCAGAATTATTTTCAGATTGATCAATATTCTCACATTCACTTTCTAAATAACTTTTATCAAGTGAATGCTTGTTAGATGTACTGTTTTTAAGCTTCTTGTTTGGAATATCACAAGTGTTTACTGTAGAGCATTTTCGATATCCTGAACTCAGGCAGTCCAGCTCAAATAAATTTTCTGATTTTACCAAGTGTCTTTTGATTAACTTATATTTATAGCCTGTTGAGTAGTTTTTAAACATTTTATCGACAAATTCTCAAAAATTTGAAGAACCAACAAATTACACAAGCAAATAACAGCAAAATTAAGGCGTATAACCACAACTGCACGTGCTGAGACGCGGATGAGTGGAAAAAACAATTATTATACTTACTTTATAATCTCCTGCTTTTCACTTTGTCTAGCCATAGAAATCATAATAAAATTGCACGACAGTCCACTGTATTTCTAGTTCTTAAATAAACTATTTGTATTTGAAAGCAGTAAACCGACTTTTACGAATAAAATTCCAGAATGTAACCTCTCTTCCCAAATTAATCCCACAGAACCACCAACCACTACAGACTACAGAACTCGTGATATTCTTCTTCTTCTCTTCTTCTCAGCAAAACAGCTATATGACACCTGACAGAAGAGAAACGTCGTTGTTAGCAATCATGGGTGTATTCCGTAAATCAAACTTGAACAAGTTGATTTACGGAATGCACCCCATGTTTTCAGATCTGTTAGGTGACAAAAGACAGAAGTATCTCTTATCTTTGTTCAAAGAGAATATACCTACCTTCATTTACTGGTACGGTAATCTAATTGCATCGGTAAAATAGTCTATATTTCACGGTACTGGCCCAGAATGATACTATTAGAGGTCAAACGACAATTGTTTAACTTATACCAAACATTACTGGCATGATGCCGTACTCCCAATTTCGGTATTACCAGCACCAAATATGCAATCAGCCAGCACCATAATCCCGATACAGTAGTCTACCAGCAGTTCGCCGACCGTTGCTGTAATGGCCCGGCAGGTGGCCAGATATCTATTGTTTGCTGGGTGTGTTCAGAAGTGAAAGTTCTCAAATTTCTTGACTTTTTTTAGTGTTTTTGAATTTCTGGACTTAAACTTAAAGTGTTATTGAAAGTGAGTTCTATAATTCATCACGTGGCTGATTTTTTCGTTAGGCGCCTCTCTTAATATGAAAAATGCGGGTCAGTCTTTGGGGATTGCTGATAAAATTGTGAATTGTATCGTCGAGTTATCAGATTATTATTTTCAAATAATTTTAGGTATATAATCAAGGATAAATGATCGAATTGGTAATTGGTCACTAACACTTCTTTATAAACAAAAATAATTAGAAAAAGAGACTAATAGCTCGACGATATAATTCACAGGTTATACTTCGTTACTTGTCTCAAGAAATCTTGCTAGAATTATTTTCAATTATTTCTACCTATAGAAAATGAAGTTGCTCGAACATTAAGTATACCTAGCTAATATTATGACCAATTTTGCAAATAAGAAAGCCCTCAAGAAAAAGTTTTGATATCGCTTTGTTTTTATCTCTTTTTTGTGTTTATTATATTAATAATATATTTATATGTTAGTTTGGTTTTAATATAATTTTGTTTTTGTTTTCATTTTGCTCATATGTAGTTGTTATTTGTTGTAGTTCTTATTTTGTTAGTTGGTGATATTTATATGTGGGGTATACCCACGTACTTTGTATGGTCACTATTCTAATATGAGTGACAAATAAAATGTGGTTTCATTTTGTCCTTATCTAATTTTTAATTATGTAACCAGAAGTCAGCGCTGCTGTGAGGGTAGGGGCCCGGAAAATATCTTGAACACAGGCCCGTGGTGGCGTTACTACGCCACTGCTAATCACCATAGACATAGAATAGAATGGACAGGGCGTCACGTGACTTTTACTCTACGTTTCGTGATCCCAACATAAGAGAGAGAGATACTGTGAAGGATGGAGTAATATTAGTGTGGTGCATAGACTAAACTAAACTAATATTACTCCATCCTTCACAGTTTCTCTCTCCTAATGTTGGAAAACTGACAGAACATAAAAATATCTAATGATGCGATCCAATGTTTTTATTATATGTTCTGTGCACCGCACTAATATTACTCTATCTTATTCTGAAGTCAATGTTCTCTCTCACACGTCCTGTCCATTCTTTTCTATGTCTATGCTAATCACATTCGCTCAATAATCAGAATCAAGTCCCCCTGTCAACTTAACGCCGAGGAATACTAACTAGTCTAATATCATAAGATTCGAAAAATAACGAACAAGACTTTTCCTTTTAATTCTGTGATATATGAATCTTCATTATTATTGTCGTTCAGATGTTCGAAGTACTTAGTAAGGACTTCGAACATCTGAACGACAATAATAATGAAGATTTGAGTAAGGACTCCTTACTCAAACTCATTGATTAGACTACTCAAGCTTCCTGAAAACTCAATGTCTGGGTCGTTATTTTTAGGGAACGTCTGATTGGATTGTGGATTAGTATTTCTCTTCTTTATAAAGATGAGTGAAAGTTATTCCTTTTTAATAAAATTTTTTATACAAAGATTACAAGGCTTATGTGTAATGAAATAATGAATTTATTTATTCACATCTCAGAAGTACAGTTCACTTCTTACTTTGAATTGCAGCGGTAGTGCCATCTAACGTGAAAAAGTTGAAACCGCATGAACGTCAAAACTTGTGAGAACGGCAGATTTTTTATCAAATACTCATTTTAGTGTTTCAAGAAGGTAGGTGGAATATTTGAGGTATACCACATTTGATTATTAAAAAAAACTTTATTCTTAATCTAACCAAATAGCATGTAAAGTATAATATCATTTTTATCAAGAAAATATTCATATTTGGGATTCGGGAGCATAGAATAAGGAAGAGTTTACAAATTTCGCCCCTCACAATGTCGAAGTAGACTTTCCTTGATCTCCATATTTGATTCAACGAAGTAATCTCGGTTGTCTGCTTTCAACTCGTTAGGGGCGTTGTTTATGATTGCTAAAATTTTTCATATTCCAAAATATTCGTTTCAATTAGTTCATTCTATTTTAGTGTAATACTTTAACTCCATATTATAAGTATATAAATAGTTTTTATTTGGTTTTATTATTTAGTTAATGGATGGTAAAAGGTAAGGCCTATAACCTAAATTTACTTTCTAATCTTGCCATAAGGACAATTTTGCTGACGTAGTGCAATGAAAGTCACATATTTTTCATTTCTTAACGGCGCATACTGAACTCAACAAATTAGGTAGGCAATCCAAAATTTACGAAAGCATATTTTAGGTATATCCCTAGTGGTAACAATGAAGCTATAGAGCGCGAATATAACATTTCAAATTTAATATGTTAATTGATTATAAAGCCTCAATAACTTATCACTAATACAAGAATGGAAGAAGAAAAGTGTGAGGAAGTGAAATCGGAAGTTGAAGAGTTTAATAATGAGTCTGACATCAATGAGGAAGAATATGAAACTGTGGAACTTAAAAATGTTTTAATTGAGAACGAAGAACTATCAAACGCTGTGATAATTGGTTCTTACAATGAAGATAACTCTGATGAAGATTTGGTCATTGATAATGATGAACACGTAGTTCGAACATATATCATTAGGTCTGTAGTATTCATTTCTGAATGAATTGGAAAATTATGACAACCCCTTATATTTTCAGACATGACTACGATTCTATCGAAGATTCTTCAAATACCATTCAACAGTTTTATATTGAAACAGAAGAATCTGACAGTAATGACATGAAAGGAGTTGTTATTGAAGAATATTCAGAGGACATGGAAACATGTGATTCTCTAGAAGAAGAAACAACAACTAATGAAAATGAGGACGAAAAGAATGTTATGTTGCAGCAAGAAAATGTCACAGCTACGGTCTCAAAAGATTTTGATTGTGATAAATGCAACAGATCATTCAAAACTGCTGTAGTGAGTATATTTCATACACACATTTCGATTACTCAACATCAACATCTACAATTTTTCCTTTATTTTAGGGACTGAAACGACATAATGTTATAACTCATCCGGACAAGGATGTTTTCGATGATGATCCTTTAACACTTCAAATTTGTGCATGTTGTGGTGATCCACTTGATTCAAACACGCATACTGTAAGTAATATTCTTTACAGGTGTCCCAAATTCAATGATCACTGAAAGTATCTCGAGAACTATAAGAGTTACAGAAAAAATGTTCAAGGACTCCCGATCTCTTTTTTCAAAATAATCAATTTACAGCAAACATATCTGATTTGAAAAATATAGGATGTCCCATTAGAAAAACACAAACTTTTTCAAATTTTTCGGATCAGATGGAAGCAGGGTATAGGCAATAGAAATTACAAAAGAAAATGTTCTGGAATTTTCGTGATATTTCCAACAGAAAACGAGATACAGCAAAATATTTGAAACAGCAATTTTTCAGAAATGCCTTTAACTCACTTTTAACTATAAAATATGAAGTCCTTGAACATTTTTTCTCTACTTCTTATGGTTCTCGAGATGCTCCTTCTACCAGGTTTTTCACAATAATTTGACCCCCCCTTTAACTTCGTTACTGAAGGAGATACAAAAAAATGTTTCATATAAAAGTTTCAAGAAATTAACTGAGGTTTTTTGATATGAGTCCAGAAACTGAAATATATACAGGGTGACCAACATATTTATGGCAACTTCATTTTTTCAAATGGAACACCCTGTATATTTTTCCATATTTGGTTAGCTCTTTTTTCCCTGATTTCGAATATGTAACATATGTTGGTCTATGTTTTTTATTCTGAGCACCACAGAGTTTCAAATTTCAATAACTATCTGGCATAGCGTTTTGGAATATTTAAGTGGCCAATTTGATCTTTGGATTGGCAATGGCGCACCCATTTTATGGCCACCAAATAGTCCCGATTTAACACCGTTGGACACGTTTTTATAGCCGTTCCTGAAGGAAAAAATTTACTTCAGCAATAATGACAATCAATGAAAGCGGAGAATAATATCAATGATATAAAATCAACCAATATTAAACCCATAATTCTGAACTAATGGCGTCAACGCACAAAGAATAATGATAATTAATATTGTTATGATTAGAAACAAATTTTGAAGCTTTAATTTCTGACTTGAATCAGAGCCATAATAATTCAAAATTAATATCAAAAATAGTCTAAATTATTCTTACCATACTACCATAGTTTATCAGTTTTCATTGGTTGAGTAATTGCTAAGTATTCATTTTAAAATAATACTTTTAAGAAGATTGTTTGGATATAAAGAATTTCGTAGGTATTTAGCATATTTTTTATTCGGTGTCATCATTTCAAAACTTTGAAACTCTAAAAATTAAAGAGACACATCCACATATGCATTTATATTCGATATCAGGAGGAAATAGCCTCTCAAAAAAAGGAAGAATATACAGGACAGGGTGCCCCATTTGAAAAAATATAGTTGCGTTCAATGTTGTTCACTCTCTATATCTTCCCATTGACGTTATTTTAACTCCAAAAATGAGCATTTTCAGTAAACGCACTCTGCCACTTGTAAAATGATTACAGATCTTGGCAGGTGGTTCTTAAAATTTGAAACTCTGTGGTTCTCAGAATAAAAGAGATAGACCAATATATGTTACATATTCAAAATCAGGGGAAAAAGAGCTAGCCAAACATGGGAAAATATACAGGGTGTTCCATTTGAAAAAATTAAGTTACCATGAATATGTTGGCCACCCTGTATATATTTCAGTTTCTGGACTCATTTCAAAAAACCTCAGTTGATTTCGTGAAACTTTCATACGAAACATTTTTTTGTGTCTCCTTCAATAACAAAGTTAAAGGGGAGGTCAAATTATAGTGAAAAACCCGTTACATCAAATTCTAAAACGGATGATAAATAGTTGATATCTTTTGATTATTGACATTTTCTGTAGTTAACAAAAAATATGCTCTAATAATTTATTCGCAAATGAAAATCAAATAAACACAAATTCAAAATACTCTTATTTTTTTCAGGTTGGGGAATATCAATGTACAATATGTTTGAAATTATTTATGCAAAAGAGCATTCTTGATCGTCATACAAGCTTGGAACATCCAAAAGGGGATTTTTTCAAATGTTCGGAATGCAAGTTCACTTGCTTGGAAAAGGAAGAGTTCAAGTCTCATTTAAAAACTCACAGTTTCAAAATGGTCAAGTGCGTTTGTAACAAAGAATTCACAAGAAAATATCATCTGGAACGCCATTTGCAAATATCAGGATGTGGAGGCGGGACCAAAAAAGAACCATCATTCAAATGTGAAGTAAGAATTCCCTTTTAATATTTATTTATATGCAGAATTGATTACGAGAAATGTTCTGTGTTGTCCAAGTGATTCTCAATTGGAAATAATCTACTGTTCCTGTTCAGAACATGAATCAATGGTTGAGTTCAGTGAACACAACCGTTGAAAATCACTGAGCTCTCACAGAGCGTAAACTGATCAGTAGGAAGGTTTCTGATCAGTATAAACTTGTCAAGTATGCTCACATAACCTAAATGTCAAATTTACACCACATAGGCAGCTCACAACTGTAAACAGACAAGTCGCTCAGAAAAATGGCGTCCTCTCATTGAACATGTTGAGCTTGCGTTCTGCGCAAATTCACTCAACGGTTGTACAACTGTTGTGTTCGCTGAACGCAACCAATAGAGGAGTTCCATAAGCATAGCCAACTGCTTAAAAATATCAATAATGACTTCCCTTTTTTATGCAATAAATCAACTTTTATTTGATAATTTAAGACTCAATAGGCAGATTTTAAAATATTAGGTGTCACAAGGGCAAGTAAAGATTTCAACGAATTTTTTATTCTCATGTTTTCACCAATGAAGTAATTTAGGTTAGAATCTGGAAGTAAGTTGGATGCCAGTGGTTGAAATATAAGAATAAAAAATTTATTGAAATCCTCACAGGCCTCCGAAACATCTAATATTTCTAGGATATGCTTATTGAGTTTAAAGCTATCGAATAAAAGCTGATTTGTTGCATAAACAATTTAAGAAAAGCCCCGAGCTTTTGAGCGCTCGTTCTTTGGCGATGCAATAAGACTATTACCTCGAAATTTTATATGGAACTTGAGATTGATACCGAATATATAAATGCAGAATCTCAGAACAGTCGGAATAATATTCTGGAAATTATCCAAAAAATGAAGTCTGTGAAAAATAACTAATTAAAAAAATTTAATTATATGGTTCTGATGATACGATCCTCTTGAAATCTTGCATGAACATTCAGTATGTCAGTCTTAATTCACAAAATAAATTTCACTCAAATCTGTTATCTTGTTGCAGATTCAAATATGATTTAATAATAATAAGTGATGGTTATTACTTGGGAATGATAAATGCAAAAGTTTTTGATTTTTAGGTTTGTGGTAAGGAATTCCACAGGAAAGATAACTTCAAGGTACATCAGAAAACCCACGATATAGGAGTTAAGAAAGAAAAATCCGCTAGGCAGTGTCCATTTTGTGGCAAGGAATTTCAGTCAGTAGGATTGCTGAATAATCATGTTCGTACTCATACAGGTATGTCACACTATAGTACAGCAAAAACAGAAATTGGTTAGGCACATTTTGGCCACAGGGGCACATAAATGGTAGTAAAAAAATGACAAACGACTCAAAGATGTTAAACCATCGGTTTAGGCGTGTAAGATGGCGGCCATTTGTTGACAACGGAATGACGCATGCGCAGAGAGTACAAAGCGTCTTTTTGGTTGCCAGATTGTGTAAAAGCCATATCTTTGGAATCGAATGTTGACTTGTAACTGGGATTCACGAATTCTTTTGAAAAGAAATTATAATATTAATTTTAACAAATATTGTCTATTCAGATTGATCATTACTGAGGCTAAGAATTAAGAAGGAAATAAACACGACCAGTTGTATCGAAAAATTAATAAATGACGCTATTAATTATTTTCCAATTTTCAGAGATTTCGGAATTTTCTTCTCTTTTTACAACACGATTACAAATAATTTTAAATTGAAATATAATCAAGCCACATTTTGAAATATAATGTAAAATTGCACTATACAGGGTGTCCCAAAACTCGACGTCAACCCGGAACCGGGTAGAAGGCAAATTATGCTGGTTGTCAGAAAAATATAAAAAAATCTAACTTGAATGATTTTAAAACTATAGGCATTTAAAAAAACACGCGAAATTTCACCTGTGACAGTCTTTTCACTCCTGTTGCCACAAATATGAACTTTTTCCAATTTTTTTTTGCTGTGTAACCCTGAATAATGCCGGTCTAAACTGTAATCAACATTTTTATACCAGCTGCTTTAGGTTTCATAAAAATAGGACTTTTTTCGCAGAAGAAATTTCAAAATAAAAAATTGCCTAGTTTTAGCTGACTGTATTCGAAAAAAAAAATGTACTACGCAATTTTGGCAAGTTATGTCAAAAGCTGCTATCATGGACAAAAATTTTTTGTTTAGTGAAAAACCCAGTTTTGAACAGAAGTGTAAGCGGGAAAGGCATTGACGTCTAAGTGACTGATGGCCGGTTTCTGAGGTCGTTTAAACCGCAGTTTATCTATCTGTCAAATTTGACGGATTTCGGTTTCTGAGTACCGCTTAGAAAGATAACCAGCCAATAAAGTCAGTTCATTTTAACCGACCGAAAATGGCCGGTTATCTGTAGATTTAGTGAATGGCGCATGGGCATTGGCGTTTGATTTGTCAACTCCAACCTCACTTTTTTATTTTGATTTGACGGAGTACCGGATTTGGATTCATATCAACATTCTTAACATATTAATTAAACGAGTTGTGTAATAATGGAATATAATACAAGAAGATAATCCTCTAGTTCCAGCTCTTCATCAGATGAAGAGGCAATGGAATTCATTGGCAATATTTCTGTATCCATTTTATACGGGTTTGTAGATCACCTCTCGAAATGTATACAGATGATTAATTTAAAATGAGGTACAGATTGAACAAGCAAACAGTTTTACACTTAAATAATGAATTGAATTCTGTATTAGCCCCAATATCTGAAAGGAATTGCACTTTTTAACCGTCTTTCAACAAGTGCTTATATCTTTACGGTTCTATGCGACAGGACTTTTCAAATCATCATTGGTAATGATCTAAATATACATAAGACATAAATATACATGAAAATGAAATCGATTTGATATTCTGTATGGAAAATCTCATTATTTTTAGTTTCAGGCGTGCAGTTTCAATTAAAATTTGCAAAATTCATAATCAAAACGTCAATTTGTATATCGCGACATCTGTTGATCTAGGAAGGAACTTGCGAGACTACCGTTAATCAGCTGTTATCGAATAGATAGTTAACTGATAACCGAAAAAGACGTCAGAAACTCAGCTACCTTTATCAAGGGGTTATCGATTTGTTATATTATTGAACCGTTTACTATTGGACGGTTAGAGTGAAACCTCAGAACCGGCCATGAGACAATTCGAAGTTAACATGTGAACAGGAATTTTGAATGGTCAAATAATTGGTCTTTTTGAGCTGTCTGATGCGTTGAATGGCTAGGTCTACTTGGGCTTTCTATGCAACCATCTACCAATTTACTAGACTTAACGTGCCATTAAACATCTACAGAGAAATATGACTATAGCTTGATGAGTGCCCAGCGCGCTCCGTTCGAGATTATCTCGATTATCGATGATATCTGTTCTGTCCTGCAGAAAGCCCAAATAGACCTCGCCATTCAACGCATCAGACAGCTCAAAAAGACCAATTATTTGACCATTCAAAATTCCTGTCCACATGTTAACTTAGACCTTTCTCGCTTAAACTTCTAAGGGACCCCGCAGACTGCAGACTTTTATCGGCCGATAGTTTAGTTGAATTGGGCTGAAAGTGCGCACACCGAGCAACTTAACTTAGTTGGCTCGGTTGTGCGCACTTTCAGCCCAACTCAACTAAACTATCGGCCGATTAAAAGTCTGCAGTCTGCGGGGTCCCTTAGAATGACTTCTTCATCTCAAGCTTCCATTTACGAATCTTTGGAAAACCTCACACCCATTAGATTATTTTTAATCAAGAAAATTTTTTTCAGAACTGGGTTTTTCACTAAAAAAAAAATTTTGTCCACGATAGCAGTTACAATTTACCAAGTGTTATACCATTTTGGAATCCCCACTAAATACGCCAACTTTTGACATAACTTGCCAAACATGCGTTGTACATTTTTTTTTCCAATACAGTCAGCTAAAACTAGGCAATTTTTTATTTTCAAATTTCTTCTGCAAAATAAGTCCTATTTTTATGAAACCTAGAGCAGCTGGTATAAACATTTTGATTGCAGTTTCGACAAGAATTATTCAGGGTTACACAACAAAAACAAAGTTGGAAAAAGTTAATATCTTGTCGCTTGCCGCATCGAGTGAAGAGGTTTGTCACGGAACTTGCACCTCGATCGCTCAAGTAGACTGCGTTGCTATGGTAACGGGTGACGTCACCGGAGCTTTCTATTACGTTTTCTCGCTGTACCTGTAGTGAAGAGCTCCAGTAACCCTCTGCAATCTGCACCTGTTACGTTCGTCAGTGTTTTACTGTCCGCGCGTCGCCTCTAACTGTGTCGCTCCAGTGAGAACGTCTGACCGTTGTTTACTCTAAGTGCTTCGGCTTCGATATTAAAAATGAACCCCATTAATGACATTGTGTGCAGTTTATTAGAAACTCCGTTTCATCGTTGGAAAGACGAAGACAAAAAAGGCATCTTAAATGAAAGTCGGCCTACTGTTAACTTGAAAATTTCTACAAGAAAAGAAATGAAAAATGGCAAATCATATAATATTAATTTCAAATCATCTTGGTTTTCGGAATACAATTGGTAAGGAAGGAAAAAACTAAGCAAGGAAAACCTACAATCACTCAACTATTTAAAAAAATATATATAATGACATTTCTGTTTCGACAAAAAGTTAAAGCAATCTATTTCAGTTGAATTGACTAAGTAAGAATTAATTTGAATTGTATATTGGAATGACGATATAACAAATCGAAAGGGAATTCAATCGATTCTTCAAATACAAGAATAATCGTCGTATCTGGCAACGTTGCTGTCACTTGGCGCCACCATCTAACATGCCTAAACCGATGGATTACCGTACTTCGAATTCTATATCTAATAAAACAATCTGACACGTTATATAAACCCCATTCATTGTTTATGAATGAATTATTATTATTTAACGACTTTATACTGTGTTAAATAATAGGGTAACCTTTCTTAGGTATGATTGAAATTCGAATATTTGTTTCCAATTCTTTGAATTTTTTTCATTTTATATTTTAGGGGAAAGACCATTTGCATGTGAACAGTGTGATAAGAGATTTCCTTCAAATGGAGCTTTGAAAAAACATAGTCGTGTTCATACTGGTGAAAAGCCTTATGAGTGTAAATACTGTGGAAATCGATTCGCAGCAAAAGAAACTTTGAATAGACATACTAGAACACATACTGGTGAAAAACCACACTCTTGCAAATTCTGTGGAAAATGTTTCATTCAGGTATGTGAAATGCAATCAGAATTGTTACTGTATAGGGTTTGTCGAATATTTTGAGAAGCACAACTTTATGATGAATCAAATAGAGATATGGATCAAAATAAATTTTTCATGATTTTTCAAAAGGAGCAAGGTGACATAAAAATAAACAAAACAATAATTATGATTTGGTATGGTGAATACTATGAAGGACCTTAATAACATACTTTTGACACTATCAGAACTAAAATGAGATTTTATAGTAATTAATTAACTACTTTTCACTGAGCTATGAAAATTTTGAGATTCCATCATGTTTTTGCTTCTTTTATTTCAATTCCTTTTTGACCAGTTTCTTCAATGTAAAAATTTATTGTTCACATACAATAATTTTTTCAAATTTTTACTGAAAGTAAGAACTATTGTATTATTGATTTTATGTTTTCAGGCAGCTCAATTAAGAGCCCATATTTTCCATCATACAGGAGAAAACGCATATATTTGTCAATATTGTAACAGAGCTTTCAATAGAAAACTGAGACTAACCACCCACATCAAATATATGCATGAAGGGGCAGAACCCCTGAAATGCAATGAATGTGACAAGACATTTTTCCGGAAAGAAGATCTATCCAGGCATTCTCTTCAACATACTGGGGAAAGACGTGAGTACTGAAACTTTTTTAACTTTCATTATTTTGCGAGATTTACATCATATTCAGAAACTCTGATGTTTTTTCTTGAAAAAAGATGCTCTTGTATAATAACGCCCAGGGTTATATTCCGTAAATCAACATGGTTGGTTTGGTTGGTAATTTTCTGTTCCGTAAATATGATATTCTCGGTTGGTTTCTGCGAACAGTTTATTTACGGAACCTGGTTACAGAAAAAAGCGGTAATATTCAGGTACCAGAACAACCAAGGATTTTGTTCGGTTTCTTTGGTTTGTTATTGTTTTTGTCTTTTGGGATTTAGGTTATTTCATGAATATCATGGTCATGGGTTATTTTAGACTTAAATCGTTGTGCTAGCTGTGATATTTTATGTTCTGTGCTGTGATTTGTGTTGTTGAATTAGACTGAATATTTATTTCATTTTATGTCGTGTCGATTTATTTTCTGATTTTATTAAAATATATATCTTATCAATGCATTTCTTCTCATCACAAAAAAAATATTCGAAGGTACCCTATTTTTTATAGCAAATATCAAAATAACCAAATTGACAATATTCACTTCATGGTCAAAAAAGCAGGATAAGATGTACTCTACTTTTCAATTTTTAAGTGGGAACAATATCTGGTTGAATGAGAACATTTCTTTTTTGTATACCCAAATGATTCCTTCTTCTGATGATTATCATTTTCATCTTTCAGTTCCTTTGGACAAAATTCTAAATGAATCAAATTATTTTGAAGTTGAACCTAACCTAAATAGTCACACAGCAACCGAAATAAATAAATTTCAACCAAAACAACCAGAGATGACCGCTGTCAAAATATTATCAACCGGTCTAGTTGCATCGGTTGATTTACGGAATATACGCCAGATGCACCTTTTCTGAAAAAAAATAGATTTGAAATTTTCTCTCTTTCCACTAAGTACTCAATGTTCACTTTTGTTTTGAATTTATTTTCACTCAATAATGGTTAGGCATCTTTTTTCAAGAAAAAACATCAGAGTTAATGAATATGATGTAAATCTTGCGAAATAATGAAAGTTAAAAAAGTTTCAACTAAATATACCCTTCGCCCTCCCCCAAATGATACGATTTTGCTTGACATGAAAGAAATGCAATCAATCTAATCGATGCGTATTTTTGATATTAGCCAATGTATAAACTTTCAGCACTTTATTAAGTCCGCAAAACGGAGTCATATTTGACTCCGTTTTGCGAATATGTGGCAAAAAGTGTGGACAGGACGTCATCTTCAAAGGGCACTTGCTCCTTAACGAAGCAATTTTGCATTATATGATTTGGGTCGAATCTGTCTAAAATACGATCTATAATGTCCACTAAAAGTTTGTCGGTCTAATCACGGGACACCCTGTATGACCTCAAAAAAAGGAAAGGCAAACTCAAATAATCATGAAATTCTTCAGATCACTCTGTATATTTAACGCACCATTTACGAGAAAATCGCGAAAAATTTAAAATATGGAGTCATTTTGAATAGTAATTTTTGAAGGAACCAGTTGCGAAAGCGATACAGACAATGTTTTTTCGAGTAGACATATTAGCTTGTCCCATAAGGGGAAAAAATTGAACTCTGGAATGTACATAGTGATCACAATTAATTCTCAAACATCTACTACGAATAGTGGTCAAAAACTTTCTTATTTCAAATGGCACGCCTGGTATTTCTTCATCTCGTTGAACGTAAAAATTAATTTCAAAACTTTTTTCATAAGGTTTTCCTATACCTAAATCCCAAAGTTTCTCCTCGATTTTCAATTCACTACACATTGAACAGGTATTTGATTAATTAATTCTCTGAGATTCATTCTGAAACTGTCAAATCACTCATCATAGAATTTTTTTCTATGATTATCACTACATAAAATCACTCAGTACATTCCAGAGTTGAATTTTGATTTTTTTCTCTTTATGAGACTAGCTAATATGTCTGCTCGAAAAAACATTGTCTGTATCGCTTGTGTAACTAGTTCCTTCATAAATTACTATTCAAATTGACTCCATATTTTGAATTTTTCGCGATTTTGAATGGCGTATCAAATGCACAGATTGATCTGAAGAAACTCATCATTATTTGAGCTTGCCTTTCCTTTTTTGAGGTCATATATAGGGTGTCACATTCAAAAAAGTGTAACTTTCTATTGGAACGCCCTGTTTATATGGAAATAATTTTAAATTGTGCTTTTCGTTACCCTACACTCACCACAAAAAAATATTTTCACAATATCATCATTTACATCCTCTAAATAACCATCCCGTCAGTGGTGGGCCAACCAGTGTACAAAAATCAAAGCAAATTTTATTAAATTGAACATGTGTATCTAATGATGAAGTGATGAATGATAATAATGTAATATTAATTTTTCAGCTTTCCAATGTGAAGTGTGTCAGAAATCTTTCTCAGTTAAGTCTTCTTTGAGACTTCATAAATTGACTCACACCAAAGAAGCTCCATGCAGTTGCGAGTATTGTGGAAGAGCTTTCATAAGAAAAGATTGTTTAATGAGACATATGAGAGCTAGACATCGTGAATATCTGGAGGATATAATGATAGCAGCTGAGAAGAAAAGACTTCAACAACAACTTTTAGGCGCTATTTCGGAGGCAACTGAAAAGGACCAGAATAGTATAGTGGACACCATTGTTTGGAATGAATTCACATTGACAGAGTCGATAAAGGAATTATTAACTTTATTGGTTGATGAAGAGTGTTTAACTGAACTCGGCTATCCTGACACTCCCATTGATAAAGTACTTGGCGCTGTAATCAGGCGATGTGGACATGAACCAGTTTCGGAAGATGATTTTGATTACATCGGAAGAATGAGAGAGAATGCGAAATTGTTGTTTACAGTTGTAATAGATGATGAAGCTGTAAAATCGCTCTTGAATAATCAAACCGTTGATGAGGTTATTCTGCATGTTTTGCGTCTTGCTAATAAGACATAGTGCTAATGAGAATTCATTAATCTATTACTTTTATTATCATATTAAATCTAGTTTTATGATTTTTATTCATTAATTTTTTATTATGAATAGTTATAAGACTTCCATGTTTTACTTTTATGTATGTTTATAAATATATAAGAAATACACTGTTTTTGAAGAAATAAAAATTATTCACATAATAAAATTTCTGTATTCTATTTCCAGTTAAAGATATAGGAACGCAAGTGAATATAAACAATGATAGCAGAGATTATTATTAATCGATTAAAATCAACCAATACATGATCTTGTCAAAGTCCGAAGTACATGCTATTTCGCCCTATCGGGGCTCATTAGTATGGAGAGAAGCTCTGAATTTTAAAAGGAAAAATTTTCTTTTTTCAATGTTAATTTTTGTAATACATCTGAAAACACGTAATATTTCCGAAAAAGTTGAAGATAGGTATAGGACATTGTACATGACTTATGTCTAGAATTTTCTGAAGAATCCAAACAGCTATTAATATACAGGGGGTTGTATTTGAAATAAGAAAGTTGGTATATATATATATATATATTCTTTTGAATTGAGAGCTAACAAAATACAATACATGAAACAAAAAAAGTCCCTAGTTGGTATCGGCCACTGTCACATACCACACCTAATATAAATATTTTTTTCGAAAAAAATGCGCACCTAAAAATACAAATCGACGCGTCCAAGCGTTTATCCCAACAAGCTCTCATTTATTCGTTATCGAATTCATTCCATTTGGCTGTTCCACACTGTATGTTAAGAAATATTTGTCCCAGATCCGGTCGCAAATGTAACCTGTGATCATCACCGAAAACATTTGAATAAAAAAGGGGAAATATAAGTAAATTAGTTAAGGTCCTCCCATTTTCATTCATCTCACAAAGAGAAACTTGCTCACCAGCCACCATGAATTGAATAAATCTGAAAACTACTAAACACATCAGCAAAAAATTGTAAACGCCCTGGACATGAAATCAAAAAGTTTGCCGCTTGCATATATCATCCAAAGAAATTGCCAATCGACCGTTCAGGAAACCGAGGACTCATTACAGACCATTAACTTAACATTATCGTTATATTATACAGGTTTGGAAATTCCATTGGAAACATACGATATTCAATGCATTAGAGAGAGTATGTTGGCGTGCAGTTGGACAGTGCTATACTGGACAGATTTCTATGCTATGTTTCGCTCTCGTTTGACGCGATGGATGGTCCAATGAACTAATAATATGGTTGTCTCTCTCAAATTGACTAACAAGTGCAGTCCGACGCATTCAGTCAATAAGTCAGGATGCGCGTATTAGTCGATGCGAGTACTGCAGGTTCCTTACCACACTGCTCGATTAAGCCCTTCCCAACGATAAAAGAGAGACTTAACTACGTTATTCCAGCAGGTCGTTCTTTCAGAGAGTTACGAATCACGTGATTCTTTCCATCATAGCACTGGTCAACATTCTCTCTCTGATACATTGAATTTCCTATGTTTCCGAGGTGAATTTCCAAATCTGTATAATTAATTGTATCAGTCATTGGTTCATAATTTGTATAAACTTACTACCAATAACGAGTGAAAAAAATTGCATTTTGTTCAGGAACAAATATATTCACATATGATAAATAGTATAAAAACAATGTCGAAACTTCATAAAATATTCATTTTATAACAATATGATATAAAATATTGTAGAGAACAAAAATATATTTCTTCTTATAAAATATATTTGAAAGGGATCAACCAATTTTTTGTAGTGATTCTGAGAATATAATACAATCAGATGCAAGAAAGTCCATTATAACTCAATGGAATCACCTCCATCATATACGTACATGTCAAACAAGTTTGACATTAATGATATCATAATGATGACATTTATAACATCAAATTATTCAATTGGACTTTCATGCAACTGACAGGTATATTAAACCTTAGTTGCATCATTTCATCAGATTCTCGAATATGTTCTTCTACGTCGGGCCATCTCCTGTTTTACTCTGGTCGCCAACTGAAAATTCATGAATTAATAGAAACGGTTCTTTAGGAATGATTTCGGATTTTTTTCATTTAAAGCTAAAATTTACGAAAACAAATCTAAGTCGTGCGATTCTCAGAAAAACATTGCATTTCATATCAAATTCAATTATCTTTGTTGAGTTTTCATTCCGAATTGGATAGCATTTCTGTTACTACAAAGTCATATATCTCCATGAATATGTTGTGAATTAATCCTGTCAAGTTCAAATAAAATTCATGTCTTTAAATACTTGGCGAATTATACAGGATGATTTTCGATCATATTTTCAGACTGCTAACGAACGAATCATCAAACACATGATAAATTTGAAATTCGGTATAACCCGGAAAAGTTAAGAAAATCAACGGTTCACATCTACAAGCATTTTTTGATTTTGTTCCATTTTTATGAAAATGTAATCCGGCTGATTTTGACATAACAAAATCAAGAACATTTATTTGTTGGTAATTGCTGAAATTTAAAATGGTTTTTTATCAAAGGGAATTTTTCCAATAAACCCAGGTGTGAATGTAGTTCAGATGAGAAACAATAGATCATTCAGCTGCCAGTTGTCCTAGTAATAAATTCCAAGATGATATGTAGAATCAAAATTATTCAATAAATATTATATCAACACCTCCTTCTGATCGCAGAATATTTGCGCGTAATCATTCTCCTTTAAAATATCAGATTTCGAATTGATCTGATGAGTTGTTTCGGAAATATCGGGAAAATAATAAAAACTTCAAAAAAGCATTACTGCGAAACTACTGGACCGATTTGGTCCGTGAACGAACTTAACCGCGAATTTAATCTAATCAAATTTTCAAAGCCCTTACTTTAAACGTTCGAGAATTATCGTGTTCACGGCCAGCCAGTCGGACAGTATCATTATTTGGCGTTTTCGGAAACTTACTCAGGGTTACTAACTCGATCCATTGGGTCACGTGACGGATCTATTCTGATCACGGACCCGGGTTCTAAGTTTACGAACACATCAGGTTTAGGATTTGTGACAGTCGTATCAATAACATAACCAAATATTTTATGGATTTATTTTTTCAGTCCCAGTTTATTTTCGGATTGCATCAAGCTTTGCTTGCATTTATTCGCTTTTGTAAAATCTTTCTTATAATTTCTGGTTCGCCCTTCCATGTTTAATGTTATTTTTTAGTACCTATGTTGAAGAAGTAGAGAATTCATTTTTTCAGTTCCAGTTTATTTACTGATTGTCTCTGGCTCTGCTTGGATTTATTGGCAATATGATTTATTGGCTTCTGAAAAATCTTTCTTATAATTTCTGGTGTGGCCTCGCATGTTCAATGTTATCTTTGGGTACCGATGTTAAAGAAGTAATAAAGAAAGTTTTTGCTTTAAAGCAGAAAGATTTGTATACAAAGTTATGAAGAAGTAGCTTCACATTATTTTCTCGGCTCATGGTACCACACATTTTACACTGCGCCAAATTCTCTTCTCTTTCCATAATTTTTAGGAATAGAATATATGAAATTACTAAGAAAAGAGTAGAAGCCTTATTGCCGCCTTTTTCAAAAACAAAATTGAACTGCATTGCGCATGCGGCGACTCAAGACCCTGCTCTCGGGTAGGGTTATGATAGAATGATAGATCAACCTGAGTCAGTGATCGAGTCAATAGCACCGTACTTTCCGAACACGGGTTGGATGTTCGGGTTAGGTAAACGAACGAGAAGTAGGGATCGAGTTAACCCGAGTATCCGAAAACGCCTTTTGACTACAGACATTTGAGCAAAAAGAGCCAATTGTATATTCAGCGTAATGTCTTCATCCTTTTCGTATGTTTCCAGCTGGCCCGATCATGGTTCAATACCAGAAATTTATAGCTGAAATACAGTCAAAACCGGTTATAACGACATCGAATGGACTGTAAAATATGGACGCTATATCCGATAGTCGTTATAAGCAATAGATTAAAAGGTGCGTTCAAAAAAAAATCGTCGTCAAGTAGGCTATGGAAAGTCAATATAAAATAATACAAATATTGTATATTATAACCTATTTGAATCGTAGTGAAATTTTTTTGTGACCGAGATTAAAACCAGAATTTTATGTATGGAATGTTTTCCAAATAATAGTATAAAATTCGAGAAAAATATTCATTATGAAAAAAAAACAATAGACTTATAGGTTTCCTCAATATTTAAGCTTTCCTCTGTTTGCGACAGCTTTTGACTTAAAAACCTGAGATTAAAATCAATCCAATGAAAACAATGGGCTTTCAAAATGCGTCCGATCCTGTTTGTCTTAAAACATCATCTTATTTGCAGTCAATAAGCATTGAGCACTCCTCTATGAGCAATTGAGCAGTCAGTACATCATGCATGATATGGAGATAGAGTGGTAGCTAACGCCTACCTAACTAATTCATTAGAATAAGGTTCAAAATAACATTTTGATTCAGTAGGAAAGTATGACGGTTGCTCGTTATAGCCGACTCCAACGAATTTCAGTCGTTTTAACCAATATGTCGCTTTATCCGATGTCGTTATAAAAGATATTTTCCATACGTATTTAGGCTTAGGGATTCGTTCAGAATCCTGGACGTTATAACCGATACGCCCTTATAAACGGTGTCGTTATAAGCGGTTTTGACTGTATATCATTATTATGAATTTCTATATTTTGTCCAGTGAAAAATACGAATTCATATAATTGCCTAGTAGGCTAATTTGCCGTTTCTTCAACTTGAATCAATACTAACCTGAAACTTGGCATACTTCCACTTCAGCTCCTATATCCATAAGATATTTTACCCAGATAATTTCCTTTGGTTCAAGTTGTTTTCCTTTTTGAATCATCACAAATTTGTACTGAAAAATATAAATAAATATTCAAATCAACGATATGGCTTGGGCTTTTTTTCTGAGAGCATTAAAAATAATAATTTAAAATTCTGTGGTGATACTATTTTTAATTTTGTATTACCGGATCAACACACTATTCGTCTTCAGGATGTTGAAAAAATATTATGGTTCGATACGAAAAAAAGTGAAAACAATTTTGACTCGTACCTATATGATGATTACAAAAAAAAAGCTTCAAACGTGACATCTACCGAAATAGCGGGCTATTCAAAATAACGCCTCTAATTGAAAAACCCTTTATTTATTAGGATATAACAAACCTTCGACAATGTTGCATTCCAACAAAACAAATCAGGAAAACCATTTCGAAAGAGTTCGTAGTTGGTAACTAGGCGCCCAAAATTTTTGAAAGAACTTTTCTGTCAATACAACAACACATCTTTAGGATATCTTCATTTTTTTCCAGTTTTTCAAAATCTGTTATAGATTTTTCATGGGAATGGTTGTTCCAATTATCTTTCAAAAAAGTTTTGAACTTGTTTTCTGACCATCCATCAGCAATTTCCTGCAATCTCAGGTCAATTTCTTCCTTTCTGTTTTTATAGAAAGAGTCACCATCCATATCCAAGGGCGCATATTGTAATTCCGATATGAAGGTCAATGGCACATAATAATCATATATCAAATCCCAAAAGAATAAAGTGAAAAGAATCTCAATAAATTTTCCTTCGCAAAAGGTGCCTTCAAATTCTTCATTATCTGTATAATTTCTAGAAACCAATTTCTCAATACTTTCATCGTTGGATTTTGCTTTGTTATTTTCTTCTTTTGAAGTCCTTTTCCCTTTCAGTGCTCTGAAAACGATACAAATTATAAACAATACACTGATCAAAGTAGGTACAATACTTATACATATTTAAAAAAAAATTAGGAAATCGGTGACGTGAAGTCATACGCTTTTACACGCTTGTTTATATTGGGAAAGCGATAATTGGAATTTGAATACCCTGAGAGTTGTTGTTTTCAT
The DNA here is from genome assembly GCA_013421045.1 of Propylea japonica. Classification (NCBI taxonomy): domain Eukaryota; kingdom Metazoa; phylum Arthropoda; class Insecta; order Coleoptera; family Coccinellidae; genus Propylea; species Propylea japonica. Next base: position 50,780,174 of record CM024240.1, read on the forward strand.
TCTTTTCATTTAGAAATCAATGTTGAAATCTCGAACCTACCCTGAAAATTCCAAGTTTTGAAGTCATTCCTTCCGCAAGTTATCGAAATACGAAATTTTTTTACTGAGTAATTGAATGAATCTTTACAGAATCTAACAAAAGATAATTACGATAAATCTGTTTCTGCGTGATTTTGTCTAATTGTTACATTGTAGGTATTTCTTCCAGAAATTTTCTTATATTTTATATTTTAAAGTATATTGCTTTCCTAATTCACTGCGCAAAAAAATTAACGCACATTATGGAAATCTCAAATTTATTCTACAACTGAAGGTGTTCTCAATGAATAATGATAATTATTTTTATCAGAATTAATATGCATGTATATGTTATCCACTTTCCACGTTTTTCTTCAATACAGATGTTTTTTACCAGCAGGAATAAAAAAGATGAGATTATCAGATTTTGAATGTATTGGCTCCATTCTGAAATCAGTTGTTCTCGATCAATTCTAGTGATCAATAGTTTTTCTTTCGTTTGATTTTCTACACTCGATCGCTATGCAACGCGAAACACGCAATTTGACTCAAAAGGAATGTGCCCAAGCGGTAGTTTTGCGAGAAGAAGGGTGGAAATACACAAGAATTGCAGAAAGATTTGGAGTTTCCCATACAAGGTGTCCAAAATGTTGCAGCGATTCAGGGAGACAGGTATGAATGTCCGAAGACCAGGACAGGGTAGACCACGGATAACAACTGCCATTCAAGAACTAGTTACTTGAGAGTTTCTTCGTTGAGACAACGGTTTGCAACCGCTCGCCACCTTCAAAATCAGCAAACTCATGGGGTGCAAATTAGCACTCAAACAATAAGAAATCGCCTCAGAGAATATGATTTAAGGCCTCGTGTCGCGGCAAGAGGCCCAGCTCTTACCCCAGCCCATCGAAGGGCGCGTTTGGATTTTGCGAGAGAGCATATCCATTGGGAAGAGGCAGGTTGCGAAAGAGTTCTCTTCACAGATGAGTCTAGATTCTGCCTCTACCATTGTGATCGACGTTCCCTTGTATACAGACGTCCACATGAAAGATATGCTCAGTGCAATTTCCCGGATACTACTGGTTTCGGGGGAGGATCGATTATGGTATGGGGTCGAATATCTTTGACTGCTCGCACATACCTAGTGGTCGTTGATAATGGAGCTATGAATGCTGATAGGTATATAAGGAACATTCTTGAAGAGCATGTACCTAGTGCCATTTGCCCCATACATTGGTGAAAATTTCATTTTTATGGACGATAATACCCCATCGTGCGCGCATCGTTCAGGAGTACCTTGAGGAGGTTGTCTCTCGAATGGAATGGCCAGCAAGAAGTCCAGATGTCAATCCGATTGAGCAGGTTTGGGACAACCTCAATAGAAGGCTGAGAGTTCAGAAAATCATCCAGCTACTCTTAATGACTTAGGAATCCAACTCAGAGAAATCTGGGAAGGATTAGATCAGAACATTTTAAGATCACTCATTTTGAGTATGAACCGTCGTTGCCGAGCTGTAATTAACGCAAAGGGTGGAAATACCAAGTATTAAATCACTTCCACTTTCCAGTATTTTGAAAATTGTTTATTTCTCTTCTTTCACATAGGATTCGGTGAAATCCTGAATTTTTATTCCATTTAATGTGTTTTGTTTCGTTCAAAACCTTCCCGAGAGAACATATAAATAAGTTATTAAGTCAATGTAGAGTAAACTTTCATTAAAATTGAGATTTTCAGAACGTGCCTAAATTTTTTTGCGCAGTGTATATTGAGAATTATTCTATTCGGGTAAATGTTTACGGAAGATTCTGTGATTGGTATTACTTTTCCATTATCTTCTTGAGTGGAATGAATTGTAGCATCAGAATTATTATCTTGATTTTGATCTTCAGTTTGGTTGTTAGAGTCTTGGATATTTTGAGAATTTAGGATATTTTCTACTTCTTCGTCTTCTAATATCGGTATTTCATCTGTGTCCGGTAAAATTGAAGACAAGTAGATATTAAGATCTCCGTCCGACAATAATGAATCATTTTCAGTTTATCGATTATTGATTTCGATTCGGGAAAGTGAGCCCGCAACTTTATTTTCTTTGTTTTTTGATTTTATAAAGCCAAACCAAAGGGTTATGATCTGTTTCAATAGTAAACTTTTGCCCAAAAAGGTATGGTCTGAAATGTTTGATCGAATCCAAAATTGAAAGTAATTAATTCTTTTTCAATAGTTGAGTAATTTCTTTCGGCTGAATTAAGGGTTCTCGAATAATATGCTATAGGACGATTTGATTGTGACAGTACACTTCCAATAGCGACATTTGAAGCATCGGTGGTTAATTTGAAGGGGTTTTTCGAAATCTGGGTATGCTAATATCGGTGCATTCTTTAATAATTCCTTACAGAGTTGAAATGTTGAAATATAATCTGGGTCGTCCAGTTTTATTTTAGCTCCTTTTATGAGACATTTTCATTTCATGTTGTTAAGAGTGAATATTTGAATATCCAAATGTCTCAAATTTCCTATTTAAATCAAGAAAGTTAGTTGATTAGGAATATGCGGGAAAAAATACAGTGGAACTTCCATATAGCGAACTTCTGTGTAACGAATTTCTCTGTTTAACGAATTTCGTAGAAGACATTGCACCTTGAATCCAAATACCATGCTAAAAACATTCTCTTAAACGAAATAAATCTTCCCTATAACGAAATATCCCAAGAACATCACTCTTCGAATGGGTAATAGTAAGAAGGTATTTTCCAAAGTTTTCGAAGACGAAAAACCATCTGCAGCAAAACGTATGAAATGTGTGTGTACGAGGATCTTGACAGTGCAGTGTTTAAATGGATACAGATAATACGAGAGAACGTTTGCCAGTATCAGGTTCTATCATCAAGGAAAAGGCTCTGAAATTCGCCGAATCTCTTGGATATCCCGTATTTACAGCTAGTAATGGATGGCTAGACAAGCAACGCCATTGTGGAAAAAATTATTTGTGAAAAAATGACGATGTTAATGATGCGAACTGTGAGAGTTTGAGGGTAAATGTTTTTTAATTGTGCCACTCAGACAAAAATTACAAATTATTTGTCCAATAACTTGTAAATGTATTGTTTATGTTATGTCTAAATAAAATGCCTATAATCTATTATGAACGCACTCAAACACGTTTTTGATTGTATATGTATTCAAATAAAAGAATCAAAGTAAAACGTTGCTTGTTTGGACACTTTAAACTATAGGAATAAAGCTCCATATAACGAAATTTCTGTATGACGAACTTTTTTGTGTATTAAGCGCTTTCGTTATTGGGAACTTCCACTGTACATCGTTTGTTTCACATTTTTGTATTGTGTCCAAATAAAAAATTTATTTTAAAAGTCCGAATATACAGGATGTTTTTTGAGTATTCTTATACATTTACACTTTTTGTTGACCAGGACCTAACTGAAACTAAAGTCGCTGGTGTAGACATACTAGACTGTATGTATCTTATATCATGAAAATATTTCAAGTGCTTAGTAAGTTATGACTACTCAGAGTAGAGAATCACCAATTTTTCATTCTCAAATTGCACAAATCTGAAATGCGAAGATCAAAACATAGAAAGAACATGCGCGAAAATAAAAAAAATCATAGGTCGCTTCAGTTTTTCGTGCTGTTCCGAAACATCAACCCGTATTCTCAAAATTCGAGAATACGGGGTATTTCTTTGGAGATTTATTATTTATTAAATCAGCCAAATTGATGAAACAATTTATATTATAGTAATGAAACTTGTTAGTCTCATTAAATATTGTAGGATATTCGGAACCACCTAGAGGTGCTATATTTATCATCATTTTTTGTAAATTGTCAGTTCTCCGATATAGGACAAACAAGTATAGAATTGGAAGAGATTCCTTAAATATTTTGAATATTCAATAGATCATAGTAGTAATAGTAATCTTTATTCATGCTTTACAATTAAAAAACATTGTTTGCACTCGTCAATATAAAATATAGAGTAAATCCTCATATATACATTTATAAATAACACATATAAAATATAGAGTAAATACAATATAATAATAATAATACAAATTTACACATATAGCATGTACACACATGAAACTACTCAATGAATGAATATATCCATGAACACACTGAAGACAAAGACAAACTGAGCAAAAAAGCTCTCATAGGTATTGGTTCAGATCACAGATTTAAAAACTCATCAATGTCGTAAAATGCACCCCTCATCAAAATATTTCTTACAGCATTTTTGAAAATATTCAAAGACATTACTTTGAAATGAGATGGAATTTTGTTATATAATTTGATGGACATATAAACCGGCCTTTTTTGGGATGAAGTTAGTCTACAAAAATCTTGTTTCAAAAGGTTTCTACCTCTAGTACTATACTACATGGTGTTCCGGAAGAATTTGACAAACGGATACCATGAATCAAGGACAATCGCTGGAGGGCCTTCATTTTGCAATACAGAGTGATATTCATCTTATGGATGAAATTTCATAGGTCAATAACTTTTGAACTAATAGAATTAATGACTTCAAATTCGGGAGTTTTGTGTTTTGCGATTTCCATCTTTCAATATTTTAATAGTTATTCAATAGATGGCGGCAGCGTTACTTGCCGTGTTTTATTTTGTTCGTATAAAATGAATATCACCCTGTATATCCCAAACGAAGGTCCTCAAGCGATTGCCTTTGATTCATGGTATTTAGTTTGTCGCATTATTCCCGGGACACACTGTATATTCATGAATTCATACTCCCTCTTCAAATCTTCAACCAACTTTGAAAATTTCCGAATTTGAATTCGTATTTAGGCCTACGGCCAACAGTGAACTCGCTAACTTCCGAAAAGAACAACTTCAAAATTCGAAATATTCAAGGTACGAGGGCGATTTGATAAGTCAGTGACTTTTTGAATTTCCAAAGGCAACAGTGCGGCCGTCAACTGTAATCTATTAGTGGGCAACTGTCAAATTTTGAGCAAGCTACGTATTACGCAATGCAGTTGGTGTTTGATAGCCATTCAAAGCAGACAACCTCGTGAATTTTTACGAAAATGGAAAAAAGTGAATTTCGTGTGCTGATTAAGCATTACTTTTTACGTAAAAAAACCATCACTAAGTAAAAGCTTAATACATAAATACTACGGGGACTCGGCACCGTCAATTTCAATGGTAAAGAAGTGGTTTACAGAGTTCCATTGTGGTCGTACCAGCACTAGTGACGCCGAACGTTCAGGTCGCTCAAAAGTCGATAAAATCAAGAAATGATATTGGATGATAGGAGAATGAAAGTGCGTGAGTTGGCTCATGCTGTTGGTACCTCAACTGAACGGGTACATCATATTTTACACGAATATTTGGACATGAGAAAATTCTCCGCGAGATGGGTGCTGCGATTGCTCACACTCGACCATAGGCGCAATCGTGTTACAACTTCAAAATAGTGTTCAGCGATGTTCAGCCGTAATCCGGACGAATTTTTGCGCAGTTTTGTTACTGTGGACGAAACATGGATCCATCACAACACGACAGAGACCAAGGAACTATCGAAACAGTGGATTGCTCAGGGTGAACGTGGACCAAAGAAGGCAAAACAGAGTCTGTCAGCCAACAATGTCATGGCCACAGTTTTTTGGGATGCACGCGGTGTCATTCACATTGATTACCTCGAAAAAGGTTAAACAATAACCGGCGAATATTATTCAAAGCTTCTGGACAGATTCGACGTTGACTTGAAAGCAAAAACGGCCGCATTTGGCGAAGAAGAAAGTGCTGTTTCATCAAGAAAATGCACGTGTGCACACTTGTTTACTCACGATGGCCAAAATCCACGAATTGAGATACGAACTGCTATCCCATCCAGCATATTCTCCAGACTATTATCTGTTTCCAAACCTAAAGAAATGGCTGGGTGGTAAGAGATTTGAGTTCAATGAGGAAGTCATTACCGAAACAAACGCGTATTTTGAGAGCCTTGAGAAAACCTATTATTTGGAGGGAATAAAAAATTAGAAAAACGCTGTACTGAATGTATTGAGCTAAAAAGTGATTATGTAGAAAAATAAAATGTTTATTTGCCGCAAAAAAATGTTTATTCAAAAAGTCACGGACTTATCAAACCGCCCTCGTATGTTGATTTGAAAAGAAAAGATGAAAAACTGAATGAATAGAATGAAACCAATAGCCCCCCGGATATTCATATTGGATTTTTCGTTCTTCCAATCTGAACGATCGAGGAAAAGCTTTCTGAAAATTAAAAAGTTCCAACAAAAAACTTGTAACGTGTAATGGAAATAAACATATAATGGAGAAATATTATCGACATTTATAACAAAATATAAATCCAATATTTTATAACAAAATTTTGCAACAAGAAAAAAATAAATATTCCAGCTCAAATCAAACTGTGTATAATAACATATGGGGGTTGACCATAATGTCATTCCTTACCACATTGTACTCTTTCAAAAGGTCATCGTATACTTCCCATTGCCCGTCATTCCTTCTACAATAGGAATTATAATGACCTATTGCATTTTTGTTTATTTTTGTTGCATCTTCTGAAGGGGGGGCTATAAAATTGGCTAGAGCCCGTAAAATATAATTTTTGTCGCCAACGTTAAAATTCAATTGGATTTTTTTCAGATCAATAGATGTCCCAATCCCAATGTCACTATCGATCAATAAATAATCGGCGAACGTTCTTTGAATTTTTAAAACATTATTGCAATTGGGACACTTAGAATTTGAACTGCCATGGGGATTAAAGTCGATGGAATCATACAAAAATTCAAATCCCTTGCTCTCCAGGTCTTGAATTCTGACAGGAAGAAAATATGAATTTCTTGTTGTCACTAAATCAGCGCAATTATCACATAGATACCGACCAATTGCACATGGATAATTTTTCAGGAATTGAGAGGCAATATTAGTGATGTTACAGTTAACATCAATAATGAAAACGCCGTTCTTCCCATTTTCCTTGAAAATAATTTTATGTTGTTCTAGCACTTCACAACGGAGTTTGTACGTACTCCGTTTGTTCCCATTTTTCAAAAAAAAATTCAGAAATTTGAAGAAAGAGGAATCTGACCAGTTTTCAGTATTTGAACCAAAACGATCACTATCACAATGTGCCGATGCGAAGCACTGAATCAGAGCGTCGAACGGACACGTGTTCACGATACGGTATTCTTTGCCGTTCACAGCAATGGCAAGGTTCTGATGGTTCCCATTCTGCAGAAGGGGAATTTTGATCTTTGTTCCTTCCCGAATGTGCATAATTTCCGGTGTTGGAATTCCGAAGTACTTCGATCGTTTTCCTAATCCACCCCAGTTCTCGATCCGGCCACCTATAACAAAAAATATACATATACATATATGCCAAGTCTGAATATTCTGCTCGGCATGCACTTCTTGCGGTCAGCAGGTCTTTTATTAAGCTCTCTTCGCTCATTTCACTCTGCATCGTGATCTTTTATGATCAGAGCGAGCAAGAAGATCAGATATATTCGCTCCCGCTCAAAAGCGAGAGCTCTTCCAAATGTCATTTTACTTCTAACCTAAGAGTTAGTTTAGGACAGTTTAGGTTAGTTATTTAAGTTCTGGATGTTTTAACGAAAGATGAAAGTAATTTTGTTGTTACAATATGTGGTATCGCGAAAGCAGAGACACTGTTTCAGAGCGAAAGACAGCAAATAATAATTTTGAGGTTACGAATTCTTTGACTTGACAAGCCTTTGCGCTTGAGTGTTCTTTTATTATTTTCACTCTACAACAAATGTCTTGACGTCACAGATAATCTTGCTCGCTCCGCAGATCATATTTTCAGACTAAGCTATAGTCCGTTCACGAAAGGTTGAGCTCATAGTAGGTGTTTCTTTATTTATCTGAAGTTGGCAGTATTTACTGTCATAAAGTAAATAAAGTCAACGTTGCCGAATGTACTCGGCCTCGTCCGACGAGCTTGCGAGTTATCAGAGAACTCTATGCAATATTGACACATTTCGTATCAATCTGACAAGAGAATAAACAATATAACCTAAAATTTCAGTATGCACAGTGGAATATGCCAAATTTCCATGGCCAACTGACTGCTCAACCTTTCGTGAACGGAGTATAGTTCCTCTATAATGGGGGTTAATTTACATAAAAGTACAGGGTGGGCATATTTCGATGTTTTAGTACTACAACCAGAGGAGATAGACAAAATCTGATACCCACTTCTCGATCTCTTTTTCTGAGAAACTAAGAAAAGTATTATTCTTTGGCTACCTTCTTTTGTTTTAGAGTTATAAGCGAAAATTGGAAAAATGTCGATATCGAAAAAAAATCATATCTCCGCTAATACTGATGATAGAGCTCTGAAATTAAAACATTTTATAGGCACTTTTCTACGTAGAATCCAGTGGCGTGCTCGTCTTTTTTGCACCATTTATAATCACGAAGCTATATGACCCAAAGTAATGTTTTTTCAAATGGAAATACTAGATTTTTGTGTCATTTTCTGAAAGCTAAATTTTTCCGATTTCAAAAATATTTTACATTGTATGATTTGTATCAAAAACCTATTTTCATCTGAGTCGCTATATTTTCTATGGTTTCAACTGTTGATGAGCACAGATAAATGAAGCCTCCTATAACAAGAGCAGTCTCCTACCGTCAATCTCATTATTTCTATGCTTTCAACTAATTTCTACAAAATTCGAACATGGATATATTTCATAAACTCTTATATCTTAAAATGGATTACGAAATAACAGAAAGATCCACATGATCCCCCGTTTCAATATATAGTTATAATAAGATGGATGCAGGAGAATATTTTTATTGCTCTCCAGAATAAATACGCACAAGTGCCAGTCTATTTAAAATCGTATATGAAATAACGCATATAGATATAATTAAAGTTATAAATTCAATTAGAAAAGTATCAAAGGAAAAATTTTTTCAATACTGTAACGAAGCAAAATAATTTCTATCATTATTTGGTTTCGTTCAATTGAAGTTGACGGAAATCGGGAATTTTTATCTCCGCGCTGAAGATGTACGGCAAATTAGATCGCGATTTCTCGATACCGCACACGTGGGGCGGAGTCAACTGTTACCGGCCACACGTGTCCAAAAGGTTTAAAATGCGGGATTTTCCGCTGAATAAAGAGTCAAATAAAATCAACGTCCTGACCACTACTCCAGAAGTACTAGCCGACCAGTCCGTCCAGAAGTAAGTGCCACCAGAGGGTTCTGCAGGGGCAAGTTCAGTTTAGGTATGATTGTGTTAATTCTTATTTGCTGGCTTTGATATTTATAATGTATTTCTCCTGTTGTATTTTCCCGTCCTTCCGCCGCTCGAATTCACAGAGGTTGTGTAGTAGCTTCAAACGGCCTGCATGACTTGTGAGAATTCCGAGATTGCGAGATGGTGTATGTTAGCTTGAAACGGCACATATATTGTCTTGTATTATCCTCTCTGGTATTACTCGAGTTCCTGGACGTTGTGTAGTAGCTTCAAAAGGCCTGCATGAAGTTCTGAAACTCTGAGTCGACAAGAGGGTGTATGTTAGCTTGAAACGGCACATACACTGTCTTGTTGTGCCCTTCCGACACCGTTCGAATTTCAGGGGGTTGTGTAGTAGCTTGAAACGGCCTGCATGACACCCTGCAATTCCGAATCGGCAAGAGGGTGTATGTTAGCTTGAAACGGCCCATACACCGTCTTGTTGTGCCCTTCTGGCATCATTCGAACCCCCGGAGGTTGTGTAGTAGCTTGAAACGGCCTGCATGACATCCCGGAGTTCTGATGTGCAAGAACGCGTATGTTAGCTTGAAACGGCCCATATGCAGTCTTGTAAATGCCTCCCTTTATCCTTCCCCACCGTGTGCCGCTCCGGAATATCGAGGTGCATGCCCTAGCTTCAAAAGGCGTGCATGGGCCCCGTGGTTCAGAGCACTAGGGTGGGTGTATGCTAGCTTGAAACGTCGCGCATATGCTTTCCCTGGTACCGCACTAGTTTCCTTTTACCGCCTGTCCGTAAAACCGATTGTTGTTAATATAGCCTGTAGATGTGAACCGAGGTATGCCAGTAAATGAGGATGTCATTTTTGGGAATTTTATTGTTAGGAACTTGCTCATGTTAGAACCTTCGCTACCGTACCGTTATTCACCACTGCTTGATTAATTTTCCGCTTGCACTTTCATTCGACTATCATTACCACCGCTTTTTAATACCGCTTGTATGTATTCTATTGCTTATTTTTCTGAGAGCTCTCACCGCCGACATAATGCTGCATGTTACATCCCGCTTCACCTTCTCACCGCCCGCTCACCCTCTTTCCTTACATTGTATTTATTATATCATGGTGTATTTTTATGACTGCCGTTATTTACCGTTTACCGAATAAAGATGTTATTATAATTATGTGTTTTCTTTTCCTAAGGAATATTTGAGTATTTTTCAGAGTTAGGGAATATTCAGTTAGGTAAAAACAACTGACCCCTGGACATAACCTTCTCTGGCTAGTAGCTCCCGGACCCCATAGGACACCGCCTATGGGTACCCTAGTGTCCTCAACACTTTAAACTAGAGGTGGCGCCCGAGATCTCTACTTCCGAAGGTAAACGATGACAACGCAGTTTGGTAGAGACCAGGAGCACGTCACAATACGTAATAGGTCAGTAGGTGATAACTCAAATGAGGATCAAGTTTCAGAGCAGTCCATTATTCTTCGATCTTGGAGAAATTGACTAAAGAGTATAGAAAAGCATAGACTACTGGAAAGAGATAGTGGTAATTATACGATGCTAAATTTTTCTGTGCTCATCAACAGTTGAAACCATAGAAAATATTGAGACTCAGATGAAAATTGGTTTTTGAACACTTAATATACTCATATTGATACATACCATACAATGTTATATATTTTTGAAATAAGAAAAAATTGAGTTTTTAGAAAATTGCATAATTAAAACGATCAAAGATGACGCATTCTAATTTAACATCACCCCGCATAATTCGCGTTAGCCATAGCGACCCTTTACGCCAGTCTAGTTGCACTGTCCTTTTTTTAAGAGTTAAGTTAAATTTTGAATTGATCACATTCTGAAAGGCATTGGGAAAAACCCAACTTTTTTTCTTATCGGTGTAGTTATTATTCATCTTTATACAGGGTGTCCTGGAAAATGTGGGAACTCTCTCGGATTCAGGTAAAACATAAAAAATGCAGATGACAAGTTCCCATAGTTTTTTTTTCCTAGCGGCCCTCCCTACGATGATACGACCTCCTGAATGACACCACTGGAAATTCATTTTAGTGGAATAAGTTTCGAACTACATACTGGATATAATTTGATGAAAATTTGATATGATTAATAGTATTAAGGGCCTCTTAAATCGCCGCACTCAATTTTCAATTAGCTTGTTAGTTTATTACCAGGGGCAGACTGGGTTGTACATTTTAATGCCCACAATTTTAACACCATGTATGATAAGATGCTAAAAACAAATTTGGATACCTTGAACATTAAGATAAAGAAAAGGTACTCTTGTTCAGTGTCGATAAAATGAACCGTTTTCGAAAAAAAAAATAATGAAAGAGTAAGTATGTAATTGAAATTTATTCCACTAAAATGAATTTCCAGTGGCGTTATTTAGGAGGTCGTATCTTCGTAAGGAGGGCCGCTAGGAAAAAAAATTATGGGAAATTGTCATCTTATTTTTTTATGTTCCATCTGAATCCGAGAGATTTCCCACATTTTCCGGGACACCCTGTATAAATGAAAAATTCAACAATTCACATACCTTCGAGTTCGTTTCCACTGTCTGATTCTATGTTTCCAGAATTCTTTTAACCGATTGTGTAGGCTTATCCGAAGTTTCCTCAATTTCATTTTTCTTCTGTTCAACTGAAACAGGCAGGTATTATACAGAGTCTCTATAAATGATTGTAACAGCGCAGTTGGCTTTGGATTATGCAAACCACAGAATTTTGTGATCATGCTTTGCTCTGATTGGTTGGAGATTGGTATTCTGTAATCCAAAGCCTACTGCGCTGTTACAATCATTTATAAAGACCCTGTATTTCATCAAAGTAGTTAAAAAAATTATAGGATAAATATGAGGTAAATACAATCCATGAATGATTAGGAGAAAAGTCATAATAAGTTATATATTTTCAAATTACCGTTTTCATCCTCCATATTATCTGAAGAATCCTGATCATGGGAAAATGAGATAGGCAAAATAGATGTAGAATCTTCATGTAGAATTTCGTTATCTCTAGACAAGTCATTATTAGCTGAAAAATATAATACCTATAAGTACTGAAAAATCTCGGGAGAAATTATAACATGAAAACACTCTAATCGATTAGAAATTTTACATAAGAGTATAAGGAATAACAATAATCATTTTCTTACCCATTGATTGTTCCGCCTCCTCCTCCACACCTTTGGTGATCATCAACATACTCTGAATAGCCCTATAGTGAATGAAAAAAAAAATCATCCAGTCGTAGAAGTGTATTTTCTTGCTTGAGAGTTTTAGTTTTTAAATCTGCGAAATAACTTTCCACTATGGATGATGAGTGACTTTATAATCCATATTTGAAAATTGGTACAGCTACACCAGACCACAAAGGAAGAGTCCCGATAAATTTTCTCAAATATTGGTTGATCTGAGGCAGTAATGGAAATTGTCTTCGTCAGTTTCCATACGACAATACCTCAAAAAATCTTCGAGAATTTGATCAAACCAATAATAATCACTGTCTATCGTCTCATTATCTGTTAGATCGAAGTCTTAAAACTGTGGATCGTTTTCGTGTTGTATGTTTTGATCAGATTAACTTTTTCAATTTTGCACGATGTATTTGTGCTGGTACAGGTTCATCATCCTTAAAACCAATGCACTCACTAGTCACTAATGGCGGTTATGAGAATTGATATTAAAAAAGTAGTTATTTTCTTGATTGATTTGCACTTTATAATATGGGCCATTAAATGCACGTAAAATTAATTAATCTACGACTTTTTGACCTACAGCAACCCCATCGTAGCACTATTTTAATGCAACGGGCATAATCCACTCTGATCATCACAGATGGTATAGCTGTGTTATCACCATGCAGATTTCTGAAAATTTTTTCGATGTATTCTTTCAACAGAATATCATTGAGTGCCCAACAAGCAGCTCCAAGCAGAGTCATGGAATGGTCGGTCACCATTATTTTGGGCTTTTTCGCTGTTTTCAGCCAATACGCAATTGTATTGGTGTCATGACTTTCAGATAAAATCTGACCATGCAAATGACCAAGATGAATAACACCAGAATACAAGAATATATGGCTGGAAGTATTCTGATAGGGCCTTTGCAAATTTCTAATGAGACCACCTGTGACATCAATGGCTAAAATACTAATTTCTTTTTTGAACGGTAATTATTATAAATTTGTTCTTGTTCAGGGTTCCAGTAACGCAAAAAAAATTATCAATGGCTATCATTTTCACGGTATACTTGAAGTCCATCTGTACTCAACTAATTTCATTATGGGGTTTGATTCTTTAGTATTAATTGCCAATTCTAGTTTGCTTGTTCTTATATTATTGCTTGCATTTTCGTAGTGTTTCTAATTTTGGAAGATTTTTATAGTCCTCACCTTCAAACACCTGAACTTTTCTCATTTTCTGTCCAGAATGCAAGTCATCATTAATACCAGGAATATTGACATTAAAGATCCATCCTCGGTATATCGTTGATCTTATAGTTCCGGTTAAACAAGCATCGCACTCCACGCACCGTCCAAAAATTGTCAGAAAGGTATTCAATCCAAAATGATATTTTTTCAAGGCCCATATACAATTTGGATTTTCATCATACTTATTCAATATGTTCACAAACTCATAGCACCATCCTTGTTTCATTTTAGAATTCTCCAAATCGAAAATTAATTGATAGATTGAAGGATTTGCATATTTGTATGTGGCGCCCTCGGTGGCGAAATTAAAAACAACTGTTAGTAAAACAAAATATACTATAATATTATAGTATATGTCTATAAATACTCCCCCCTCGCAGGGATTATTCCACAATTTTATCAGATATCTAAAATTCTTTGGAAGAAGGATATTTCAATATTTTTTGTATTTGCAATATGACGATTTGAATTCACATTCACACTTCACAGTTGTACAAAATACAAAAATGTTGTTTGTATTTCATATATATGAAATTCGTTTTTCCAGAACTTTATCGAGAAAATTCTAATCAACACTCCCATGTGTTGGAGTGGGAGCCCCCCTTGAGGGTGAGAGCACGCCAGATAATATAAAGGACCCCGCACATTTTGTATGGGAATTGGCTCCCGGGGATTTGGCTGAAAATTTGATATGATGTTCTACTAATCATTCTGATCCAATGTCTAAACAGTCACTAAGCTGAAAAATGCATACTTCTAGGAGTTTTCCGCGATTTTTTGTATCCATTATGGCTTACGCATTATGGGAATTGGCTCCCGTGGATTTGGCTGAAAATTTGATATGATGTTCTACTAATCCTTCTGATCAAATGTCTCCACAGTCACGAAGCTGAAAAATGCATACTTCTAGGAGTTTTTAGCGATTTTTTGTATCCATTATGGCTTACGTATTACCGTTCACACAGAAATGTTTGAAAATATTTCGAATTGACAGAATCTGCTTTCAATAATCACGAATATTCTCAAACATTTCTGTGCGAACGGTAATACGTAAGCCATAATGGATACAAAAAATCGCTAAAAACTCCTAGAAGTATGCATTTTTCAGCTTCGTGACTGTAGAGACATTTGATCAGAAGGATTAGTAGGACATCATATCAAATTTTCAGCCAAATCCACCGGGAGCCAATTCTCATACAAATGTGCGGGGTTCTTTTCATAAAAGAGAAATAAAATCGCTGGAAAATTCTTTATTTTTGAAGGAAATTACTACAGAAGATGCACTCAAAATTTCAAAACGTCTAAAACAAAAAAATGTAAGGATATATTATGGTATGTCTCCGTTCGTGCTGAAGCAAGTATTACCAAGCATTGCAGAACCACTTGCGATCATTATAACAAAATGCTGCAATGAAGGATATTTTCCTGAACAGATGAAGAAAGCGAAAATAACTCCTATCTTCAGGGGTGGTGAGAACAAACCATCAAATTACAGGCCTATTTCTATTCTTCCAGGTCTTTCTAAGGTGTTTGAAATGGCCATTAAGGATAGATTATCTGACTTCCTTCGGAAATATAATATTATTTGCGATGAGCAACATGGCATCCAAAGTAACAAGTCAACTAATTCTACAATAACATCTTTACTACTGAAAATAGCCAATTCTTTTGATAAAAAGAAAAAATGCAAAATGATAGCATGCGACCTCAGTAAGGCCTTCGACTCTATCAAGCATGAACTATTACTACAGAAACTAGAGCATTACGGCATCAGAGGAGTAGCATTAAAATTGATAGAAAGCTATCTAAAAAACAGACACCAGAAATTTAATCATAGGAGAGAGAGCTCAGAATGGGGAACGCATAGAGTATGGGGTTCCGCAGGGGTCCATACTTGGACCCATATTATTTTTGCTCTACATCAACGACTTACCAGCTAATGTCCAGTCAGAGGGCACAGTACTCTTTGTGGACGACACCTCCTTCCTTGTAATTGGTGAGGATGAACAGGAGCTTTCGAATAATTCATTGTGTACATTACTACAGGCCGAGGAATGGTTTCAGGCAAACAATTTCAAGATGAACAAGGAGAAGACTCAGTATCTATCATTTGACACCCGCCCAAACAATGACCACAATATAAAGTTTTTAAGTATCTACATCCAACCAAATCTGAGTTTTCGAATACACATAGATGAGCTCATAAAAAAATTATCAATGGCAACTTACACCATACGAAGAATGAAAAAAACTGCAGGAAAACTAGCAGCCAAACATGCCTACTATGGATTCTTCCACAGCCTTATAAGCTATGGGGTGTTGTTCTGGGGTGGAACTGGAAGCGATAGAATATTTGTTAAGCGAAAAAGAACCATACTATTATCATAGAATATCAGCCGCTCAGCTCGGTGCTAACCATGAGGCCATAAAACTCTATAATAAAATTCCGGAAAAATACAAGGAGATGAACATTCAGAAGATGAAAAAAGAAATAAAGAAAATACTTCTCCGAAAGGAAACTAAATTGTTTGTTTCAAATTGTTGACACCCCATGTAAAAAATTGATGGGTAAAAAATTATTCACATTTTGTATTTTATAGCGTATTCTTGTGAATAATAAATAATAATAATGACAAAATTCGAGTATAAAATTTTCGTAAAAATCGCAAATTTTTCCGAGATTTGGAAATACAACGCGCCGAACTTGGGTCACAAACCCGATTCCGGCCGCCGAGTACCTACTTGAGGACCGCCTCGAGAAATTTTTAACGCACATTCCATGCCTACTCTCAGCTCTTCGCTTCGCGCCTCCTAGAAGAGCGTCTACCCATTTTAATCAGTGCAAACCTCTCCGGCGGAAAACAACGCTTCGTCTCGCTTCGCGCCTCTTCGCACAAGTGTGCGTCAACCTTTAAAGCTCTTGTCGGACCTATTCCTTAGCTAAAGTTCTACTTACTCTCTGTTTGGCCATACATCAATCTTCTTATTTTGGAAGTTATTAGTGTTTATATGTTGCTGAGAAAGCTCATACAATCGGTCTTTGTACTTGCGACACACACCATAGAGATTTGACTTTACTAATTTATCAGATACTTTATTCAATTGGTACAATTGTATTTCGTCAAATATCTTTTCCTTTTTGTTGAATTCAAACGCTTCAATAACAATTTTTGCTGCCTAAAAAAAATAACATTTACATTCTTGTTAATTTCATAAGTTGCACTACTCACAGCATCATATTGTTTACAGTGACGAATGGTTATATCGGCCAATTTCTTGAACCAAACGCCTTTCAGATGATATTTTCGATATCGATTATGATTGATCAAGAATTCAAGCCAGACTTTGACATTTTCGAAATAAAGCCCAGGAAGTTTTAAAATGGCGCTGGTCAAGAGAGAAATGTAATGGTATTCACTTGAGAACTTGTGTATGTGATCAGGATCATATATCCTCCATTTTCTGAAATAATTTGAAGATGATACTTGTAGGTAATTCAAGCCGGTACTACCAAATCACAAGTAACATATTGATTACCATTCAAGTATGTAAACATTCATCATCAATGTCAACATCATAAAATTGATCTTATCTTTGATGAAATATATTTGTTAAGAATTTTAAATTAATATTTTTAACTCCATATAGAGTAGCTTGATTGAGAAAGAACTCAGGAATCAATACCTGAGTAAGATTATTATTATAATAAATATTATAAATAATCACGGACTGTAGTGTTACAAAAAATCATTTTAACACATTCCTACGCTACTGCCATGAAATAATCATCTATTTCATGGGAGCATGGTAGGAACTTTATTTGAAAGTTTTATACAGGGTGTGTATGAATAAAGTACTTCTAGACGGTTCCGAATATACTATATTTTATGCGTCTAAAAAGTTTCATTACAGAGATACAGGCTGTTTTATCAATTTGGCCGATTTCTTCGAGTGGCCATAAATTACGAACAACGCCGTATATTTTTATGATTTTTGGTACGAACATTATACTACTTCTACACAAGCGACCTGACTCTCTGTCACTTTGGAAACCCAGGTACGGATTAACAAAAATTTCATATGTCTCCGCATCCCTAAAACAACACCCTGTATTTTTGAATTTTCGAAATACGATTGAATGTTTTGAAACAGCACAAAAATCTCAAGCGAACTATGTACTTTCCATTGTCGCGCATGTTCTTTGTCTACATCTTTTTGACTTCACATTTCAGGTTTATGCATTTTGACAATAAAAAATGGAAGATTTTTTACTTTGGGTGGTCATAACTTACTAACTACCCGGAATATTGTCATGAAATTTGGTACACATATTCTTGTATTTCTACACCAGCGACTTAAGCTTCAATCACTGGAAAAATCCAGGTCCGGATTAACAAAAATTGTATAAGAATGTTCGATAATCACCCTGTATACCAGAAATTTCAAAATATGATGATTGAAAACAGCCAAAAAAATAGTGAATTTAATTTAATTAATTGATTCAATTCTTTTCATTAACCCGAATTTCCTGTGTCTATTGTCTTTCCAATTTTGATTTTCAGGTTTATTGTATTTCGTGAATTGAAATGAAGGTTTTAAACTAGAAACATGAAATAAAGAATTTGCGTTTTCTGCATCGATTGTTGTCTTCAAGTTAGTTCAAAGATCTAGACTCGGATTTAGAAATATTCGAAAATAAACAAATAATTTGCGTCAGTTTTCGAATATTATAACAGATTCTGAAATTCCAGAAATACCAGACGTTGAGATTTTGCGAATCCGGACCTGGATTTTACACACTACTTTAGGCTCATGAAAGAACGACCATGAGTATTCAAACAATATGGCATATTATATTCTTTGACTCCATGTTGTTAAGGGGAAATTTGTAAATATCCAAATTTCTGAAATTTCGAATTCAAATAAAGTAACCTAGTTAGTGAAAAATATGCGGGAAAATAAAAAATACACCGTTGGTTTAAGATTTTGTGGTGTTCCCAAATATCAAAGTTTATCTTAAAAATCCAAATATACAGGGTGTTCCTTGAATATTCTTATGCATTACCTATTTTTGTTGATCCGGACCTGGATTTTCCAGTGATTGAAGCTTATGTCGCTGGTGTAGAAATACAAGAATATGTGTACCAATTTTCATGACAATATTTCGGGTATTTAGTAAGTCAAAATGCATAAACCTGAAATGTGAAGTCAAAAAGATGTAGACAAAGAACATGCGTGTCAATCGATAGTACATAGTTCGCTTAAGTTTTTTGTGCTGGTTCAAAACATAAATTCGTATCTTGCAAATTCAAGAAAAAGGGTGTTGTTTTAAGGATGCGAAGACATATGAAATTTTTGTTGATATGGACCTGGATTTCTAAAGTGACAGATAGTCAGGTCGCTCGAGTGGAAGTTGTATAATGTTCGTACCAAAAATCATGAAAGTATACGGCGTGGTTCGTAAGTTATGAGCACTCAAAGAAATCGGCCAAATTGATAAAACAGCCTGTATCTCTGTAATGAAACTTGTTAGAACCATAAAAATTGTATATTTCGGAACCACCTAGAAGTGCTTTATTCATCCTTCACTTTCTTCCGTTTCTCAATAAAACACCCTGGCCCCGTATTCTTGACGAGTGATCTTTCAATGCGTATACGAATTTCATTGCGCGGTGCGCATTTTTGAAGGGACTCGCGCAATGAAGTTCGTATGCGCATTGAAAGATCACCTGTCGTGAATACGAGGCCTGTATAACTATCACTGCGTTCGGCAATTACATCGGACGTGTCGGATGAAATCTTTTTGCTCGGCCTCGAGAGACGGAGGAGAAAGATTAATCTGTTAATGTGAGGTTAGGTGTTACTTGTGTACAACAACAACAAGATAATCTACTTATTAGTACCTAGTTTTGATTTGTTCGCTACGGATTTTAACTATTGGATTGCTGTATGTTCTGTATTTATTGCTGGTCGATTTTGAAATGGATTTGCGAGAAGAAGAGCAACAAAAAATATACAAAATCTGCGTAAGTGAGGATGAATTTTCTCGATTTAGTAGACAAAGGAAATAAGTGTATAGATAATAGATAATCTTGAAGAATCTTGAATCTTGAAGTGTAATTTTCATATTGTTTTGAAATACATATGTATTAAGAAACTTGTAGTTCCTATGTGAGATTATGACGAAATTGCAATAAAAATAACTTATTTTGCTAAAAGTATGTTTTATTATGTTCTGTTATTAATTCTATCCCTGGATCTTCTTGAAATCCTGACATTTCTATCAAATTCAATTCACAAACTGTGAATTTCTCTCTTTCGAAATAATTTTATTTTTAAAACAGATCTGGAATTCTAATTTGATAGCACAATAATTATAAATACATTAAATATCAATAACTAACATCTTCAAAATGATTTTTTCATTTCAAACCGTCCAGGAAAAGCTTGGAAAATGTGGTTTGTAGTTGTAAACAAATACCAAAACAATCCTAAGACGTCGATTTGTCAGTTGTCAATCTTTTAGCTCTAGATCGTTCGACAATTCCAGATTTGTCAGACATATCTGCAGTCACGTGACAAAAAATCTGTCCGATCTGGGATGTAATTGCCGAATGCGTCTTATCATGTATACCAACAATAAAACAATTAATATAGAATATACTCACCCATCATCATTCACATGTTGAAGCTTGTGGAAAACGACATCACAAAGAGATTTTATAGCAACATAATTTTTCAGTTTCAATGAGTACTTGAGTTCTTTCTGCATTTCAATTGCTTCATAAAAGCTACAAAAAAATTTAATGGTTTTTTTGCAACTTTAAGAGATAACATTAAAATTGTTTAATTCTCAAAACATTAAACTTGCATCATCATAAACTAAAAAAATGAATTTCGCATGAAGACGACATCGATAGAATAATTTTTGCCCTTGTATACTACTTTTTCGAAACATAAGAACGATTTTTTGAAATGTATTAAGTGCGCAATATTACAAAAATACTTCAGTTCAATTGAGCAATGAAGTAACTCTTATTTTTTTGATTTTAAGTTTATGAAAACTAATCCTTTAAATTTCTGTGGAAACTTTTTTCAGATCTCACATTGATATATGTAAGTTACAAAATTTCGAAAATAAGCATACCAATCATCAACAACCCAGGTTGTAAATTAACAAAAGTATAGATTATACAAGTTTAATGTATGAATAATTTAAATAAGATTTATTCATACCTTGAATATTGTTCCCTGTTCTTGAATGGAGTAAAATTATTTTCAATACTGTATTTCGGATAGACCACCCTATTATCAATAGTATCCTTCCAAAAATTTTGATCATCCTCACAATAAGAAAAGTTGCTATATGTTTTCAAACCATATACTTTATAAAAAGAAGATTTTATATCCTCCTTCAGTTTAATACAATAACCCAAGTGTTTCAGAACTGCTTCCTTCAACACATCTTCAGAAGACTTTTTCATCGTTAATGTGGACAGCGTTCCACATTTTTCTTTTAAAAGAGCTTTAATTTCCCCCTTTGTTCTTTTTTTTCTCATTTCAATTTTCAAATCTGCCGCAACTAGCTTCAAATGTCTAAGCGATAATGATTCAATCAATTCATCTGTGCTTAAGAGTGAGATATCTGAAAAATACTTTAAATATCATTTATTTCTTAGGTATATGTATTCTATTGAAATATATGATATATGGCCACTGAGTGTGATAATACAGGGTCTCTATAAATGAGTTTTTTTTTTTTTGAAACATAGATAAATTGAAAATAGTAATCATCGAAATGAATACAATCTTCAATTTATAGGCTCACAGAACCTTCTTCATGGGACACTGACGAGGCCTAATAAGGCCGAAACCGGTCTGTCTCTTCCCTCATTGACATCTTGAATAAATCATCCCAGTCCGCATGAAGAAGGTTCTGTGGGCCTATAAATTGAAGATTGTATTCATTTCGATGATTACTATTTTCAATTTATCTATGTTTCAAAAATTGTTAGGTTAGCCTCCTTAAAGGCAAAGAATTTTTTGTTTGTCATTTTTTCTTTATCTTATAAATATTTATATTCTGATCCAAACTTCAATTTAAACAAACGATACTGTGAGTTCAAGCTGGTCATTCCGAAAAAAATGGAATTTAGTGACTGGAATTATAAATTTGTAGACTTTGCGTAAGAAACGAGGAGATAAAGAATTTTCAAAGCAAGCTACGATGTTACAATTATTTATAAAGACCCCGTATCTTTAAATGATAATTTTTTTTCTTCTCGTCTATTTTCACGAAATTTCTGAAATGTTTGTGTTTTAGCTTATTTAGGCTATCAACTCATAAAAATCACAAGAATTACTATGAATTTGTCATTCTTGTTCGAAAATGCTTAGTCAACTCTGTATGTCAATACTGACCTGTATCCACAAATCTCCCATTTTTATTGTATTCATACATTCTAGTTATTTCTACTGGGGATAATTCCTGATCAAGATTTATTTCCTCGCAAAATTCCCTCATATTATGCCATTTAGGTCTAAGAAATAAATTCATCAGCAAA
Organism: Propylea japonica; assembly: GCA_013421045.1. NCBI lineage: Eukaryota > Metazoa > Arthropoda > Insecta > Coleoptera > Coccinellidae > Propylea > Propylea japonica. The sequence continues at coordinate 50,802,458 of CM024240.1, forward strand.
ATTTGATGATTGGCATCCAGTTTCATGAATTCCTCGACAACCTCAATAACTTCTTCTGTTAACAGCTCCCTTTTACTCCCTACAGTTTCCTGAAATATATTTTTCAACAACTCCAACTTTTTAGTATTTGATTTTTTTTCTTTCGTTTCTGCCTTCAATTTGATAGGACTTCCGATTGTTGTATTTTTTTTCGTGGACAGTCTTCTTGAAGGAACTTTATTTTTATGCAATATTTTATTTGAAGACGAACTCAAAGTTTTAAGTGGTTTTGTTTCAGAAGGTCTTGGGGAATCTTTGTACACACTGTGTAATTCTTTTTCTGAATTTGATATATGTTCAATGGAACCTCCAACTGTTACTCCTATTTCTAGTTGCATTTTTACAATTGGATCATCCTTCAACGTTAAATCAATTTTTGTTCTCTTACAAGGTATTCTTGACGTTTCTTTATAGTATGGTTGCTGTTCCCCTGAAAATATAGATACAAATTAGAATTTCACGATACTTGAGCTACCTACATGGAGATTTTTCAGATGAATTTTCATTTATTTTGAAGTGCGTAAATTTCAGATTTTAAGAATTTTTATTGTGATAATATAATCTTATTATCATTATGTTTTCATTTCCATATTCATAACGCTATATACGATGTTTCACAATGATTGTACAGGCTTTCAGGGCAGATGCAGGACATTTTATATATATATATCGGGTTAAAACGTTCTACGCTACGCCTTCCGATTTCTAATCGCCACTCGGTCCGGTCTCTCCATAATTCCTCTCTCGAGCCCTGTATCCCTCATTTCCTTATCGACTCCTTCTCTCCAACTTCTCCTAGGTCTTTCCCTTCTTCTTCGTCCTTGTGGGGTCCATTTAAAAATTTTCTTCGGAATTCTACTGTCGGGCATCCTCTGCACATGCCCGAACCATATTAGTTGTTTTGTTCGGATGTCATCTACGATGTTACCTTTGACACCCATTATTTCTCTTATTCTGTCGTTCCGTACTCTCTCTATTCTTGATTTTCCAGCCGATCTCCGCCAGAAGTCCATCTCTGTTGCCATGAGCATTTTCTCAGTATTTACTTTCATAGGCCATACTTCTGAGCTGTATGTTATCACGCTCTTCACTATTGTGTTGTATATCCTTGTTTTGTTCTCCTTGGATATATTTTTATCCCATAAAATACTATTGAGCATCGAAATCGCCCTCCTTCCAAGAGTATTTCTCTCCCGTATTGCTCCATCGAGAGATCCATCTTCCGATATCCTCAATCCCAGGTACTTGTACGCATTGCAGTGCTTTATAACCTGAGAGCTTGATAGGGCTAGATTTGGGTCAGAGTTCTCCTGACTTCCGCCGATGCACATGTATTGGGTCTTCTGGATGTTGACTTCTAGCCCCCATTTGGCGTACTCCTCTACTAGTTTGCGTGTCATGTAGTTCAAGTCTTCGACGTCTTGTGCTATTACAATCTGATCATCCGCAAACGAAAGAGTGTAAAGTGTTGTTTCTTCATCTAATGGAGTACCCATGTTGCGACATTTGTTCTTCCAACCTTTCAGAGCTCGTTCCAAGTATATCTTGAAAAGTGAAGTGGACAAACAACATCCCTGCTTCAATCCTTTGGTCACTCTGAACCCGTAGTGAGTCTATTTCCAACTTTAACTTTCGCTCCGCAATTCTCATACAGTGACTTGACAGCTTTGATTATTTCCACGTTGATGTTACTTTCTTGTAAGGTCTCCCAAAGTTTGGTCAAAGGACACTATCATATGCTTTTTTAAGGTCGACAAAGAGCAAATCTATTTCTTGGTTGAACGATAGTTTCTTCTCAATAAACTGGGTGACCGTGAAGAGATGATCAATCGTTGATCTTCCCACTCTGAAACCAGCCTGTTCTTCAGCTTCCATTTCACCATATTCTTCCTCTATCCGCTTTTTAAGGATTTTTCCATAGACCCTGCTCATGGTATTCGAGACGGAGATTCCACGATAATTATCACATCTACTCCTGTCCCCTTTTTTGTGAATTGCTGTTATATGAGATGTTTTCCATTCAGTAGGCACCGTTGACTCATTTATACATCTTTGAAAGAGATTTCTAAGCCTCTCAAACAGCTTGTCTGATCCATACTTTATCAGTTCGGCAGGGATGTTACCAGGCCCAGGGGATCTATCATTTTTCAGTGCTCGACTCACATCTATAACCTCTTTTGTATCTATTGTTATGGGAGTTCCTTCAGTTGTTATATTAACATCTGTGTACTCTGTAGTTGTGAAGGCTGCTCGATCTTCTTTGAGCATGTCTGCGAAGTGCTGATTCCATTCTTTAGGTGTTATAGGTGAAATTATATCTTTATTGGTGTCGTTCCTCATTTTCTTCAGTAGTCTCCAGCTTTCTGTACTCCTTTTTCCACCCAGATACGAATTCAGCCTGAGGCATGTATTTTCCCATTTTTCATTTTTTTTTTGTGTGATCATGTTTCTTACCTTTCTCTGAGCCGTTTGTGTATGATTGTCTGTCACTAGCACTCCCTGAATTCAGGTATTTTTGGTATTCTCGTCTTTTCATATCTATCTCACCTTCTATTTCGTCATCCCACCAGTATGTTTTTCTTCCGTTTGTCCTGTTCATTTTGAGTGCCCAGTGCTTCCGATGCCGCTGAGTGTAAGCAAGATTTTATGTGGTTGTATTCTTCTTCAATACTGTTGAAGATTTTGGTGTTTAGTTTCGTGTCTAGTCGCTGTTTATATAGGAGCCTAATACTGTCGTGATCGAAACCTTCCAGTTTGTATCGGATAAGCGGTATCTTTTCATAACCTTCACCATTATCTATATTTGAGGTAGATTTGTTCGGTTTCTTATCGAACGTCGCAGTTATCCTGGTCTTCAAAAGTAGTGATCACTTCCACAAGAGATGCCTCTGCTCACTCTTACGTCCTCATACTTCAATCTGGAGTTCTGTCTAGTCACCACATAGTCTATGATACTTTTTAGACTCTTGGTCTTTTGAGTCCATGTGAACTTATGGATGTCGCGGTGTTGGAAAAAACCGTTCAAGATTTTCAGATGGTTTTGTTGACAAACCGATATTAATCTTTTACCATTATCGTTTTTTACTGATTCACCAAACTCTCCAACCACGCGGTCCCCTTTCCTTCTTCCCACTCTGCCATTGAAGTCACCTAATATGATAAGTTCCCTGGATGTTCCAATTTTTCTATCAACATTTTGATGAGTATGAATTAGTGTTAGAAATGTGTCCAAACAATATTCGTTCAAGATATACAGGATGTTTTATGTATTTCTACAGAAATTTTCAATTGGCATAACTCTCGAATGCCTGCTTGGATCTTCATGATTTCAGGAATGAGTATGGGCCAGTGGCAAATATTAGCACATAGTATGGCTTGCTGATAGCGGAGGCCCGGACTGAGAAAATTATATTATTTATTCCACATCTTATAAAACACCCTGTACAAGAAATTTTCGAAAAACAAAATTTTCCTCAGAATCTACACTTTTGTTGTGTTTTCATAAATTTTCAATACGGGAATTATCGAAATGCAGTCATTTACGAATGTGAATATATCCATTAGGAAGAGGCTGATTGGGAAAGAGTTCTCTTCACAGATGAGTCTAGATTCTGCCTCTACCATTGTGATCGACATTGTATACAGACGTCCACATGAAAGATATGCTCAGTGCAATTTCTTGAATACTACTCCCAAACAACACACTCACATCTAAATGACATCTAATATATTAAAAGTGATCTGAAGCCATCTTGCTCTGAAATCTGATTGAAATAAGATTATCTAATTAAGATGTTTTCTATACATAATGTCTAGAAGACATCCTTTAGATGCATTATCTAAGACCTGAAAAATATTTTATATCCTGCAGATATCCAAAAATTTATAGCTTTTTGATCACACCTCCAAAAGCCGTATATTAAATATCGAAGTTTTAAAATCGTGGAGGAGGTATTTTATATAACGTTTAATAGACATCTTTTGTTTTACGTCTATTAGACATCAACATTTGGCTGTTTTTTGTCATCTAAAATACATCGATAAAACATCTAACTCATATGGTCATAAAACAGTAGATTGATTGACATTTTTTAGATATATACTGTATATATTGTCTTTAAACGTACGGTTTGTATGTCTCAAATATGTCGATAACTGTATTTCAATTCGACCACACGTTTTTGAAATGTTATAAGACATCTAATTGATACTATCGAAAAAATAATAACGTTTCGACGTATAATAGATATGCCATGCCACATCATCGAAATAAGACATCATTATTCGACAATATTGCTCATCTAGAATACATAAATAGAATATCTAACTTTAAACGTCAAAGAATTGTGAATGATTTTCATCCTAAGAACTATTATTTATATAAAGTCTCCCAACCAAAGATTATGAATGTTTTTAAGATGTCGATGGAAATATTGCATTTCGACTATACGAGTATATGTTTTCAAAATGTTTATAGAATATCCATTTCATGCAATAGAGAAGTGAGCAATTTTGATGTTTTTCAGATATGCTATGCAACAATTTCAATACCAAAAACCATATTGAAAATGATAATTTATTTAGGTATGAATTCGACTAGCAGATACGCATAGACATACAGGTTGTTTTTAAATTCATGCCACAAAATTAAGCATGTGAAATTTAAGATGAGTCTTTTCTACAACAAAATTTCTCAGCCATCCCTTTTCGAGATATCACCCCTAGAAGGTAGCGACAAAAAATCCTTGAACTTGCACGGCAATCCATGACACGTAAACTACGTTCACATAATTTGGCTGGAGGTTGTCGTTTCCAGCATTCAGCATTCATTATGAACCGTATGACATTTTAAATATTTCCTACCCAACTTAATAAAAAAAATATGAATTATGGTCCTCTTCAACTATTGGATGAAATGGAGTAAGGACCCTCAATTTTATGCTAGAGGGTTTTTTGTTTTCTTAAATAAGTACTTAAACAAAGATTTATTGAGTTTTCCACGAAAATGCTCATTTTTTTCGTTGTTTTATGATACTGGAAACAACAAACATTTTCAATGATTGAAATAGACACGGGGTGTTTTTATGAATGAAAACATTCCATGTTTTTGTTTCTCGTATCATGTTTCTTTGGTGTGCGGCCTGATAAAGAGCTATACCGGCTGTCAACGGAATATGGAAACACGGTATATAAGTATCGACTTCGTTTTTTTTTATTCAACAAAGAGAGGTTTTTGAAGTACATTGGTTATACAGGAAATGATTTTTTTCAAATGGCGCAGTAGGTGTATTTCTTCATATTTTTATTGTAAATATCAATTTCAGTACGAATATGTGTCACTTGTTAACATATAAGTTTAGTATTAGTGATTTTTTTTTTTATTATTTCAGTTTCGTCCTACATAGATGAGTGAAAATGTCATCGTTGAATTTTCATTCCAACATCAGGGAAAAATTAACTCACCCCAAAAAAGTCTAAGATTGCCTAGTTTTATCAGCCTGCAATATATTCGGAATATTAATCTTTTTCTTCAGATGTTAATGCCTTGGAAAAAAGTATTATTAGAAAGGCCTTTTTTCTGCTCAATTCGATACATAATAGATAAAAATCGAATTAATAATTATGAAAATACAATACTCTAAACCTGGCAATTTGGTCAGGTGACGCATATTGTGCTCTGGAAGTAAGATATAAATACAAATTCTAATATTTCGGTACGACCGGAAGTACTTCAAACAATAAATCTAAGTTATATTTGAAAAAACGAAATCGATAACTTGAATACCACCTATTGAAATATGAGCGTTTTTCCATATTCCGTTAATATAAATAAAATATAAATGAAAAATAGGTGATCTATGCGATCACGATGAGCGAAATGCGAACTCTTATATCGGGCTCGGTCACGTGGTTACGAACCGCCGAACCGCCAAATGTTAAAATTCAAAGGGATAGCGGGTATGGTTAAAGACAGAAAGACATTCGAACTTGATCATTTCGTTAGAACAGTGCTTCGTCAAAAGGTCAAGTCGAATATCGAGTGATTGTTTTTGCTTTAGCCTTAGCTTAGTGAATATACTATTTAGTGATTAGTGCTGTCACAATTAAAGAAGGTGAGTGCAAATGTTGCTTATGGTACCTAGTTCTAGTAAGTACAATTTCTCCATAATAAAGCTTTTCAGGTTCAGCTGGTTCAGGTCTGGGCTCACTGTTATAAAAATGAGATTTATTTATAATTTTCAAAAACGAATCTGCATCTTTGGATAAAAGCAAAATAGGTATTATGAAAATACATATCTTTTACAGATGGATCATCTATTAAGATCTATTGAATGATGTTTTTAGATAACCGTTCAAAAGTGAATATTATGTAATGTTGAATTATACAGGAACCTACTATTCCCGGTGTAGTACCTAAAATGTGTTCCTCCGATAATGTGGTGGCACTAAGATATGCTAATTAATATAAAATTGGAGATTGTTATCTTTCATGGTCCGATGATCTAGAAAAGTCGATTGAATGAATGATCTTTCAGATAACTAACTAACACTAGTGATTAACTTTTGATTAGGTACTATTTCCTGTAAATTATACCTATAACATTTGTTCTACTGGAGAATATGTTGATTAATTATTGTAAATTAGGTAGGTATATTGTAAGTAGAAATTTGAAACCTTTCATAGAATGATCATCTGAAGCAGTCTATCGAATGATATCTTTTGATGATCACTTTTCTGAATACTCTGTTTATTATTATCATTAGTCAAAAAGTCGAGCACACAATAGATTCAATCAGGATTTGAAGAATAATTGAATGTCTTGAGCTTGAAATCTTCGAGAAAATGTTAAGATGATTTTCAGATCATCTTAGATGAATTATAGCAGAAGGTATAAGCGTTTCCATTTCTATTTAGAATGTTTTTTTTTCAGCTATCGTTTCAAAAAATGATATTTATTCAATATACAATGTCAAAAAAATTAGCATTTATATAAAATATAGATTTAATTAACAATTTTGCAATTTTATCGATTTTGGAATTATCAATTGACATTTCTTGATCACCTTGAATTCAAAATATCTTTATATTTTTCTGATGTTGTATTCGAAGGTCATATCATTACGAATAAGTCGAAATCTCAAAAAAAAGAAATTTTCATAGCAAGCCTTGAATCCTTTGGAAAAATATGAGTGAGAAGCCTAATTCATTCACTAATTTTTCCATTTCTAAAAGTTTTTTTGACAACTTAAGCATTTACAAAAAAACATAAACAAAATGTATTCCAAGCTCTTATTAAATAGCATTTTAATGAACAACAGCCAACAAAATTAAAATGCATCGAAATTGTTTTCTCATGAATGATTGAGTTTTCGAAAAGAATTGTAGAATAAAAGAGTAAGTATATGAATTGGGCTTTTCAGCCATATTTTTTTTAAAGTAAAATTCTCATAAAAAAGTTGTGAAAAAAATTGTTTTCGTTAATCTTTGGAAGGGTGTAACCTTCATTTTCACCATAGCATCACCTCTCAAATTTTCTCGGTGTTACCCTGTATTCATAAACTTTCATTATTTCTATTTCTCAGAAAAAAACTAAAAACTGAACGCAATATAAAAGTACATTTTATCGTTTGAAAAAATTGTTTTATAATTTTCTGCAAAACTTTGATATTTTTTTGTTCTCTGTTGTGATTGTTTTTCAAAGTTGTACTTAATTGCGAAAAAAAATCACTTATCACTTATTTTGATTTGTGTTGGTTCCAGAGGCTGTTTATAATCTGTTCGAGAGTGAAATCCTGGCAGATCTCAACGACACGACCATAATAAGGCAATTCGAGACCGGTTACGCCTTGCAAACCAACGATACGAATATGAGAAAACGAAAAGCAAATCCTCACAAAGTGCCGATGCCTATGACATTCTTATTTATTTTTTAATTGAACAAAATGTCTCGACTACATTGGTCATTGACACAATTTATATTTTTGATACATTTGAATTGTGTTTATTTATGTTTTTAATTATGAATATACCTATTTATTTTTTCATATCAGAACTTGTTTTTGCTTTCCTAACTGCTATGAGAGATTTCAACTGTGTAGATTAAAATATTATATCTGATAATTTGCTGGGCCGCACACCACAGAAACATGAAAGGAGAAGCATGAAACAGTTTTCATTGATAAAATAAGACTCAAGGTGTTTTTATGAATGAAAATGCATACTTTTGAAGTCTCTCACCAAATCTCCTTAGGATAAACATGATCTTGAAACTAGCAAATGTCAATTTTCTTTTAATTTTTTTACCATACAACCCTTCTCCGAAAAATCTGATGGAATAAATCAACCAGGTCTTAAATATGACGTCTTTCAAATCATTATATCGTGCGTTCAAAAAAATTCGTGGTCAGGTGAGCTGTGGATTCTATTTTTCCCGAGAGTCTATGGGAAGAAAAATAGAATCCACAGCTTACTTGACCACGAATTTTTATTTTTTTGAACGCACGTTATCAATATTGTTTTGGAATTGACATAGTAAGATGTCCAAAATTATACAATGCAAAGACTTTTTAGGGACATTGAACAAAGGTTAATCTTATTTCATCTAATATACGTGTACAATATCACCAACAATTTTCATAATAATATTCCGCCTAATAGACGTCCAATTTCGATCATGACGGCAATGCTCCAAAAAACATCTACTATGTTATATATTTAAGAGGTTATGACTGTGGATGTTTTTCGGATCATCTATATATTATCAGATTATTGATCGAGAAAAACGACAAAAATCTATGATATATAGACATTAGAGAGTCATCACAATAACATAAATCCTCAAACATCTATTACATGTCAAACGTGATACTAGTTAGGATAAACTAAAAAAACAGAAATTTCACATGTTATAGAAAGACTCACTTTGACGTGAAATAGATGTCTAAAAAAGTAATATTTTTCAACGTAAATCTCGCGGACATTTTTACGTCGAATCTAGGTTAGAAATTCAATACATTTTGATTTTTATAGATCATCTATAATCTATTTTATATAGTCTTTAAAATGTTTAAAAGATGTGTGTGTGTTGTTTGGGCTGGTTTCGGGGGAGGATCGATTATGGTATGTGGGTGTAATATCTTCGACTGCTTGCACAGACCTAGTGGTTGTTGATAATGGAGCAATGAATGCTGATAGGTATATAAGGAACATTCTTGAAGAGCATGTGGTGCCATTGCCCCATACATTGGTGAAAATTTCATTTTTATGGAAGATAATGCCAGACCCCATAGTGCGCGCATGGTTCAGGTGTACCTTGAAGAGGTTGAAGTCTCTCGAATGGAATGGCCGGCAAGAAGTCCAGACCTCAATCCGATTGAGCAGGTTTGGGACAACCTCAATAGAAGGCTGAGAAGATCAGAAAATCATTTAGATACTCTTAATGACTTAGGAATCCTACTCAGAGAAATCTGAGAAGGATTAGATCAGAACATTTTAAGATTACTCATTTTGAGTATGAACCGTCGTTGCCGAGCTGTAATTAACGCAAGGGGTGGAAATACAAAGTATTAAATCATTTGTCAGCATTCCAGTATTTTGAAAATTGTTTATTTTTCTTCTTTCACATAGGATTCGGTGAAATCCTGAATTTTTATTCCATTTAATGTGTCTTGTTTCGTTCAAAACCTTCCCGAGAGAACATAAAAAATAAGTTATAAAGTCAAATGTCAATGTAGAGTTAACTTTCATCAAAATCGGGATTTTCAGAATGTGCGTTAAATAAATTAAAAGAAAATCCCTCAACCAGCACTCGGCATATTCGTTTAGTTTTAGTTCTGCGCCGTGAAGTGGCATCCATTTCATATAAAACCCTTCCAAATCTTGGAGCCAGGCGACGAACTACCGAGGATGCGATTTTGCGGAACCAGCGAGCTATCTTCAGAACGCTTTTTACTGATGAAACGACATCCACAAAATATGGCATTTTGAATTTCCGCAATTCAATATTTGGTCCAGAGAAAATCTAAAGTGACTAGGAAACGCAATTCTCAACATTGTTTTTCAGTAAATATTTGGCGTGGAATTTACAATAATCGCTTAATTGGACCATATTATATTCTTCCACTCGGGCAGAATGGAGTGACATTCACAATTTTTAGTCGAGTCTTTGCCAGCGCTCTTCAATGATGGAAGCAATGTTCCAAGAGCAATGTACTTCCAACATGATGGAGCTCCAGCACATTCACCCGTGAAATTGTAGCGCATTTGAATGCAGTTTATCCGGGACATTGGTTTGGTAGAGGGGGACCTCATGACTGGCCTGCAAGATCCCCAGATCTTACAATCATGGATTATTTTCTGTGGGGACACTTGAAAAACGAAGTTTACTCCGAAGTGATCATAGACAGGGAGCATCTGATTAATCATATTCAAGCTGCATGTGAAGCGATACGAAACCTACAAGAAATTTTGAAGAAAGCTGTAGCTCATTTGAAAGTACATTTTATAATAATACAATGTTCAAGTTTTCGATTGAATTTAGTTTTGTTAAAAATATTTGATGTTGCTGCCATGCATCCGTGCTTCACTTATTCGAAGAAAAAATTTTCGAAGTTGAATATTTCGAAGATGAGTCTATCGTCATTTTTATTTTCTTTAAGGTATCTCAGTAATCAAAAATGGAACTTCTACATCCATGTATTGAATGGAATAAGATGTTTAATGTGAATTAAACATTAAGGAATATCCAGGAGAAATCGCATTTAAAATTCAAGAATTCAAATTCCATGGAAAATTACCAGGAAGCAGTTATCGACCTCATGCATTCAATGTACCATATCTAGGCCAAATAATATGCGAATTTTGCAGATTCCAGCAAACCGGAAGGCGTCCCATGACGAAAACGGTGTGTCGTCACAAATAATATATAAGCTGTACTCATTTAATTCTCAACAACATTTTTGTTCAAGTTTTGACGTAAATAAATTATTCAAACTCCACCGCGAGTTTTACTTGGTTTGTAGTGGATTTACAACCCTCTACTCACCACAACTCACTCACTGCTACTTCAACGGAGTTACGAACCGTTGAAGAAAGTAGAAACATATCTTTAGAGGATACCCTCCAAAGATACAGTCATGTGACTAAGGACTTCAATCGATTTAATTATGAATTAATTCATTGTCCGTAGATTTACAGGTCAGTGTTTACTAATAATTGAAAATTCCAAATATTCAATGGTTCATAATATGATAATGCGAAGTGTGCCATTGATCCTGATAGGCTTGTTCGAAAGGAGAATTTTGCTTTCCGAAAATTTGATGCACAGGGTGTTTTATAAGAATATAATTTTCTCAGTCCAGGCCTGCGCTATCAGTAAGCCATTATATGCGAATATTTGCCACTGGCCCATACTCATTCCCTCATCAAGATCCATGCAGGTGTTTGAGAGTTAGGACATATTCTAATGCGGCCCATACACAAGCTACTTTTTCGGCGTTCTGGCAGCTAGCGTCGCCGCAAGCGACCAAAACGCCCAAAAGTAGCCCGAAAAACGCCTGTGTATGTCCATCCGCTGCCACGCTGGCGAGTCGCCGAGCTGGACGCAACGCCGGACGCCAAGATCAAACGTGTTTGATTTTAGCGTCAAGATAGCCGGCGAAACGCACGAAAAACGCTTGTGTGTGTGAGAGAGCGTCTAGAATGGCAGAGAATCATGCAAGATTTCCACATTCAGAAGAATTCCTTATGCGGCCCATACACAAGCTACTTTTTCGGCGTTCTGGCAGCTAGCGTCGCCGCAAGCGACCAAAACGCCCAAAAGTAGCCCGAAAAACGCCTGTGTATGTCCATCCGCTGCCACGCTGGCGAGTCGCCGAGCTGGACGCAACGCCGGACGCCAAGATCAAACGTGTTTGATTTTAGCGTCAAGATAGCCGGCGAAACGCTTGAAAAACGCTTGTGTGTGTGAGAGAGCGTCTAGAATGGCAGAGATTCATGCAAGAATTGCACATTCAGAAGAATTTATTACAAATTTTATAGAACTATTTGAAAAGAATAAGTATTGGTGGGTGATTAAGAGCAAAGAATATTCGAACAGAACACTAAAGAATAAAGCCTACGAAGAATTATTAGCTTTATGTAAACAATAAAACGATGAATGCGATATTGATTTCGTAAAGAAAAAAATGAAAAGCATTAGAGACTCATTCCGTAAAGAATACAAAAAGTTACGAGCTACGGAAAAGTCAGGTGCAAGTACGGATGACATTTTAAACCTTTATCGTCAGCGATCGATGAGCTACTGAGACGCTTGTGTGTGGTGAAAATTGCACGAGCGTCTAGGACGCTCGCAAAACGCTAGCTGCCAAAACGCCGAGAAAGTAGCTTGTGTATGGGCCGCATTACAAATTTTATAGAACTATTTAAAAAGAAAAAGTGTTTGTGGATGATCAAGAGCAAAGAATATTCGAACAGAACACTAGAGAATAAATCCTACGAAGAATTGTAAGCTTTATGTAAACAATATAACGATGAATGCGATATTGGTTCCGTAAAGAAAAAAATAAAAAGCCTCCGAGACTCATTCCGTAAAGAATACAAAAAGTTACGAGCTACAGAAGAGTCGGGTGCAAAAAGAGTTCAATCGTTTGGCCAACCGGGAGGTTTCATTTCTTAAAATCGACCTGTAAGCGAACAATCTGCTAAGATCGATGAATAACATAAAGAATGTTTGAAATTACGTGTCTTTTTTGAGAATATATAAAACACCTAATTTGCATTCATTTTCAAAAACTTTTTATTGTTAATTGAAATATCAATTGTGACATTTATGTACGAAAAATAATGCCAAATGGCTTCCTTTAGCTCTAGATACGTTGCTGTTTCTAAACATTAACATAACTTATAAAGGGACTACGCCATCAATAAAAATGGAACGATACATGCCTCAAGAACGCATTGAAATTATTGAAATCTACTATATAAAAATAAGTCGGGTTTTCCTCCCTGACGCTTTAACTCCAGAACGCACGGACCGATTTCAACGGTTTTGCATTCGTTGGAAAGGTCTCGGTCTCCGCGAGGTTTGTAGTAAAGAAAATTCAGGAAAAATTTCAAGATATCGAGAAGAACGTAGGAAATTGGTACATTTCTGAAAATTTCATTATTTATGACATCGAATTCAATGACAACTGTCAAGTCTCCTTTCGAGAGGGAAGTGCTTCCAACAATTTCCTCATTTCAGAAGAAAAAGGCCAGATCCGAATCAAAAAAGGTACGAATATCGTTTTCGAGTAGTTCTATAACGTTAATTAACGAAGATATTCGTTGCAGGAATTCTGAAGTAACCAGGAAGAAGAAAATATTTTTGACATAGGTACGTCTCATGTGAACATTTGTTCGTTTCGAGTGGAAAACGTTATTTGAATAGGTAAGTGCATATGAAATCATCAACTTCAACGTTCATTCAACGAATTCCTAACATTTCAGCGATCAAAAGCATCATTTCAGGTCGCAGTGATATTTGAGGTTTCTACTAAACCGAATTTCCCTGACAAATAACGTAATGAGAAAAAATTCGGGGATTATTTGTATTTTAGGAAAAAATACGCCAGGAAATGATATCAAACTGTATGTATTATGATAATTATCGATATTTCAATATATTTTTTCGATTTCCTGATATGTTTACATGTTAAAACCCGTTGAAGTCTGAGATAAACAGTCGTCACGTGTAACAAGGCAAGTGGTGTAACGACTAACGTCTAGGTGTGTGGACCTGGTAGTGTACCGGTTTCGAAACCCCATGGTGGCATGTTCTGTTTATTCTGGATAAAAAGTATTTTTTCCAGGTTCAAAGAAAGCTGATGAAAATAATTCAAATTTTATGTGCATGTTTTATACAGGTACGTTTTAGATATATACAGGGTGTTTCTATAAATCTATCAATTATTTCACATTTCTACGTTATAACAGAAAGCTTTCAATGAAATTGAAGGGGCTTTTGAATTTCGAGTGATTCGTTATAGGAGGTGGAATTTTAAATATAGATACTATGCTTCGGATTCATACGGGGTGCTCCTATAAACATGTCGAATATTTTGAATTTCTGCATTATCACAGGGACATTTTCACAGAAACGAAGAAGTTTTTGAATTTCGAATGATTTACTATCGATGGTGGTTTGATTTATACAGGTTCTCTTCATAAAAATGCCAAATATTGTAATTTTCTACTTCCTAACACGAACATTTGTATTACTTTTCCCATAAATGTTCAATAGACGCCCTGAGTATATACAGGTGTGTAGTGTAGTCAGACAGATACCAAGGAATATATCAAATAACTATGAACATCAATAACCAATGATGATCTATCGAAGTATACAAAACGGTTCGAAAGACCTACTGTTCATCTGATCTATCGGTTCAATTGATCTACCGGTTAAATTATCCTACTCAGAAAGGTAGATCTACCGGTTTCACAAATCTACTTAAAAGGTAGATCTACTGGCCTGACTAGAAAATCATTGTTTTTTACATGGCAGTTATACTTTATACGTGTTCACGAGTTGGAAAACCATCCGCTTTGTTTGTGTTTACGTCAGGCCAAAAAACAAAAATATGTTACCAAAGAGCATTTCAAAAAAACGGATAGTTTGCGGAAACGTATAACGCTTCGATTCAGTATTTACTTTGGATTCTCTTTCATTTACTTAGAGAAGTTTAACTAAGTAACACTTCATTTTTGTAATCGAAATGAATTTATTACTGTTGTTCCTTTTCAAATATAAAAAAAAATTTTCTTCATTTTTTATCACCAAACGAAATGTTACAGAAAACGAAGCCATCTGGTGGCGAAACGGAGTTCGCCGGGTTTGCTAGTTCACTATAAAAATGGTGAAAATTCGGCAGAGACTGATCGTATAACTCGATCTCTCGTCAGCGATCGGTGAGCTACTGAGACGCTTGTGTGTGGTCAAAACGCTAGCTGCCAGAACGCCGAGAAAGTAGCTTGTGTATGGGCCGCATAACACTGATTCAGACACATGTCCTGCATCTGCCCTGAAAGCCTGTACAATCATTCGTGAAACACCCTGTATAAGAAGAATTTTTGGAGATAACTACTACAAAAATACAAATACAGTAGAGACTCGATAATCCGGAGAACGATAATCCGGATATTTGCTAGTCCGGATTGACGTCAAGATTGTATTATGTCCTTATAATCCGGATTGCAAGACTCAATAATCCGAATTTCCGATCGTTGCATACGTGGTTTACGGTTATAACTTGTCGTAACTCAATTTCTATGACGACGATCGGGCGTTCTTTTGGTATATAATAGTGCACAATGGTATAAGACAAAAAGTCAGACAAGAATAATTAATTAGTGAAATGGAATGTTTCTACCTCCAAACCATAAAGCTTTGATACAGCATATGGATCATAATGATATCAAATTAACAAAACTGAAATACCTAAAAGGCCTTTTAGCACATATTTTTTCGATCCTCGAAGACGGGGATAATGTTAGCAAATGCATTTAGAGCATAGATCAATTCGATGCAGTTTGTTCATTCCATAACTCATGGCAATTACTGATATTCAGCTTCTGAAAGATATACAGGAGAAGGCTATTGTTCAGCATTCTTTTTCCCTTACAGTAGAAAACGTAAAATATCTAATTATTCCAAATTATATTTGTTTTTTGATTTCGATAATAAAGCCTATACTTATTTAAACCGTTTTTTAAAATTGCATCTTTACTAAATTGTAAGACGCGGTATTCCGGATTCCTCATTAATCCGGATCATCCCTTGCATTAATTGATCCGGATTATCGAGTCTCTACTGTACATAGCTCAATTGATTGGATACTCATTACTCACCAAATGTTAGTTTGAAAGTCTTTCCAAGATTCAATTCATTATCATGCAATATGCTTGCATCCTGTTTGGAATTTTTGGTTGAAGGTTTATTCAATTCAATTTTAGTTACAGGTTTATTTGAACTGCCAGGTCTCTCGTACTGTTTGCAATTACTGGTTGAAGGTCCGTTTGATTCAATTGTAGTTGAAGCTGTATTTGAACTGCCAGGACCCCCATTCTGTATGCAATTACTGGTTGAAGGTTCGTTTAATCCAATTGTGGATGAAGTTGTATTTGAACAGGCAGCCAAGTCTGCGAATTGGAAAATAACATACAAGGTTTTCCATTTGATGTTTAAAATCAGCATCGGACGGACGGCACGGCACGGAATTTTCAATAGGGTAAATGACTTGAATGCTGTGCCGACATACAGGGTTTTCCTTCTAAGTTGGCCTATTACACGTTTTAGGAGAACTAGAGGATATTTCGTTTTGAAATTTTAAATGTACCCTTGGGGATGAAGGAACTCTTCGCCTAAAATATTTTCAAGTCGACAGTGTTGCCACGTCTATCCCATATCTACTTTCTTATTTCAAACTACCTATACCGAACCTCAACAAAGCCGGAGGGAAATTCTTGAAATGATTCACATTCAGGGAAAAAACAGTGAAAGATAAATTAGACACGAAAAAGCTAAGCAGAACGTACATGCCCCTACTGAAAAGATCATGAAATTAAAAAGAAGAAAACACCAACAACAAACAGGTACAGGAAAACAGTGACATAAAGATGACACTGACTTGACAGAACAACAGTTATTATGACGATTAGTGAGATTTTTACATAAATTCTTTATTTATATTTGATATTGTAGATATTAAACATTAAAATGTTTTACTTCATACTGAAGAAGGCGGATGCGCCGAACGTTTATGTAGAATAAATTATTACTAAGATTTTCACATTCCAACCTAGATGCCCAATTACCAAACCAAATTCTTGCGTATATGAGACTAGGTAAAACTCATTTCATATATGTATATTTTTATTCATATATCGATTCAATACCAAAAACGCAGTAAAACCCACTAAAAAATATTTATCTGCCATGCACTGTTGCCAAGTTATGAACAAATTCTTGAAATTTTTGACATCTGCATTGCCAGTTCAGAAATGCAATTCATGTGGTATTGTTACATTCAGTATTTTGATACATCGTAAGGTTTTTCGAAGATTTTGCTTAGAAAATGTGGAACTTAAATTGAAATATTTCAACTTTTCAAATGGCAACCCAATATTTATTTAACAGCATTTGATTCAAAATTAAAAAAGAATGGCTGTCTCCTTTTGCACTTATTATTTATTTTGGATAGTCTTCGAATGAGATGAAAAATACTGAAATTCTTCAGTACTTATTAGGACTCATCAGCATAGAATAGCTCTGTACGATACGGTTATTCTAGGAACTTTTAACTCAATTGGACCTTCTTTCAGATATAAATATACCTAAGACACCATCCTTATGGGGCCCACTCACTAGGAAGGAAGAATGCGCAGTTAAGTACGTGCGCGTTGGCTGTAAAGTAAACGTGTACTTTCCCATTTCCCACACACAGACACTTTTGCTTGTTGAGTTAGAATGTGTGACAAGCGTCGAAAAAAGATCTGATGTTAATGGCAGTGGCGTGTGTTGTTATTAAGGAAAAAATGTCCAATGTATAAATATCGAACCCGACACTGTATTGCTAAAATATGTGCACAGACTTGTTGCCCATACACGGTCGTTCTTGGCCATTCTTCCACGTACGATGAAAAATGCACACGCTAAAAATCAAAATTATCTTGATTCCGACCAAGGGAATTGCGCATTCCAAATTCGAAAGGCGAATGCCATATAGACTACAGGCCCGTGTTGAAAAAATTATGGGTCATTTGAACCACCAGGTGACCTATCTAGAACGATATAAGAGCATAAAATAATAAGATTCAGCACTATGCCGTCACTTGTAAACTGTCCAACTGAGTGCAGGTGAGAATTCTAAAGTACAGGTAGAGTGGGTACATTTTGGTCACATATTTTTGTACGGCATTCTTACCATCGATAGATCCGTGAAAAATAATAAGAAAACGCGTAGCGCCGTTAAAAAATGTTGAGCCACAAAGTCGAAATTTTTTTTAATTTTCCGACAATTACCAGGGCAAATTTGGTCATTTGATTTTGTACGGCATTCGTGTCATACTATTTCAATTAATACTGCTTCTAATCCATTATTCCGCAACGCCGTACAAAAATCATGCCACAAGGGGAAAAAATCTAGGGTTGCAATCCCCTCTCTTTCCGTAGTCCAGGGGGTGATTTGACACAACATGAAATAAATTTATTTTGAAAGTATTTCATGCAAAGATACTATTTTTTCATATGCCGTACATTTTCGTTGGTTCAAAGGAAAAAAAGAAAAAATCCATTTATTTGTACTAATTTTCATAGTCTTTTCGTGATTCTAGGTTCTTAGTTAGAAACTATGTTGAATATGGGTTTGTATTCTATCCATTTATAACAAAATATAGACATATTGTCACTGATAATTCCAAAATACAACATATTTTTGAGAAGTACTCATGACACTGAAGTTTGCAGTACAAAATCATGCGACAAGGGTGTCTGCTAACTTCAGTGTCATGAGAACTTCTCAAAAATATGTTGCATTTTGGAATTATCAGTGACGATATGTCTATATGTTGGTATAAATGGATAGAATACAAACCCATATTCAACATAGTTTCTAACTAAGAACCTAGAATCACGAAAAGACTATGAAAATTTGTACAAATAAATGGATTTTTTCTTTTTTTTTTGAACCAACGAAAATGTACGGCATAGTATCTTTGCATGAAATACTTTCAAAATAAATTTATTTCATGTTGTGTCAAATCACCCCCTGGACTACGGAAATAGAGGGGATTGCAACCCTAGATTTTTTCCCCTTGTGGCATGATTTTTGTACGGCGTTGCGGAATAATGGATTAGAAGCAGTATTGAAATAATATGACACAGATGCCCTACAAAATCAAATGACTAAATTTGCCCTGGTTATTGTCGGAAAATTAAAAAAAAATTCGATTTTGTGGCTCCACATTTTTTTACGGCGCTACGCGTTTTCTTATTATTTTTCACGGATCTATCGATGGTAAGAATGCCGTACAAAAATATGTGACCAAAATGTACCCACTTTACCTGTACTCTCGAAGTCTCACCTGCACTCAGCTGGACAGCTTACAAGTGACGGCGTAGTGCTGAATCTTATTATTTTATGCTCTTATATCGTTCTAGATAGGTCACCTGGTGGTTCAAATGACCCATAATTTTTTCAACACGGGCCTGTAGTCTAATACACACACTATTTTCACTGTACCCCGTACCACGCGCATTGAAGATTTCGCTCTTCCTTCTCAGTGAGTGGGCCCTTGCAGAGATACATACCTTCTTCCAAATGATGAACCTTGAACGAAGTGGTGTGATGTTTACCATTATTTGTCGCATCGACCGAACCGTACTTGCAGATCGCAAGTTTTACATCTTCAGTCAACGACGAGGAACGCTCGCGGTAACGTCAGTTAGACACTGTAGTAGTAGTAAATAAGTGAAAGAGATTTCATGCGTAATATCGCCATAGAAATAAATAAACAGTAAAAGCAGAGAATGATATTAATCGATTAAAATCAACCAATATTAAACTCATACTTCGGAGCTATTCTCGTCCTAGTTCAAAGCAAAATGCAAGGAAGTGGTATCAAACAGATATGAATGGCCATTTCGTCCTTATTAGGACTTATCAGCATAGAATAGCTCTGTACGATACAAGGTATTCTTGGATCACAAAACGAAATAGCACCTTCTGTCAGGTATAAATATACCCGAATGTGCTATAGAATCGATACATAAATGAAAATATTGGTATTTCCATTTGAATTAGTACAAGTTAAATGGAAAACCCTGTATGTGAAGGTGTTATATTAGGCAAATGGGAATTTTTCAGCACGTACAGGTTACAAGCTTTGTGCTTTTATTTCACAAAAGACTCTCGTGGTGAACCGCCTTATATAACTACGAACAATCAGACCTCAGTATATGAATTCAAAAATTTTTCGCTGGTTTCTAGTTCAGGCAGTTTTTCATAAAGCTAGTTTTTGAAAAAGGGCAAACTGAAGTTGTTCTCAATGATAATTATTTTTATCAGAATGCAGAATGCATGCGTATGTTATCCACTTTCAACGTTTTTCTTCAATACAGATGTTTTTTCCCAGCAGGAATAAAAAAGATTATCAGATTTTCAATGTATTGGCTCTATTCTGAAATCAGTTGTTCTAAGATCAATTCTAGTGATCAATATTTTTTCTTTCGTTTGATTTTCTACACTCGATCGCTATGCAACGCGAAACACGCAAGAGGTAGTTTTGCGAGAAGAAGGGTGGACATACACAAGAATTACAGAAAGGTTTGGAGCTTCCCATACAAGTGTGTCCAGAATGTTGTAGCGATTATTTAAGGGGAACAGGTATGAATGTCCGTAGACCAGGACAGGGTAGGCCACGGGTAACAACTGCCATTCAAGAACGTTACTTGAGAGTTTCTTCGTTGAGACAACGGTTTGCAACCGCTCGCCTCCTTCAAAATCATCTTGAGCAAACTCATGGGGTGCAAATTAGCACTCAGACAATAAGAAAACGCCGCAGAGAATATGATTTAAGGCCTCGTGTCGCGGCAAGAGGCCCAGCTCTTACCCCAGCCCATCGAAGGGCGCGTTTGAATTTTGCGAGAGAGCATATGTGGCCGTACTCATAGTCGATGCTCTGTCAGATCTCGTACTTAAGAAGATCTTAGCCTCGTATTCATAGTTCGCCCTTGAGGGTGAGAGAGACTTTGTATCGCCCTTGGCTTGAGTTGAGGTCACCTTTATGACTAGTATTCATAAGGGCACACTCACCCTCAAGGGCGAACTATGAATACGAGCCTAAGATCTTCTTGAGTACGAGATCTGACGGAGCATCGACTATAGTACGGGCATAAAGAAAAGAGTAGAAGACTTATTCCCGCTTTTTTCAAATACAAAATTAAACTGCAGTGCGCATGCTGTGAGTCTACGACCCTCCTCTTGTGTAGGGTTACTATAAATCAACCTGGGTCAGTGATCGAGTTAACCCGGGTAAGTTTCCGAAAAGGCCTCATGAGTGTTGAACATTTATCAAAATTATAAATTATAATTGTACAAATAATTGTCGAGTAAACCACTCCCACTACATGCCGAATATAGGCAAATATTTGTCACTTTCCTATATTTGGCATGTAGTGGGAGTGGGTCACTCGGCCAATTCGGCCATTACTTGTACAATTATTTGTCGCTGGTGAAGTCCTATCGGTTATCGGTAAAAATGCAACGAGTCGAAGGAGTTTAAATTGTTTGCGT
Organism: Propylea japonica; assembly: GCA_013421045.1. NCBI lineage: Eukaryota > Metazoa > Arthropoda > Insecta > Coleoptera > Coccinellidae > Propylea > Propylea japonica. The sequence goes on from CM024240.1 coordinate 50,823,830, forward strand.
ATTTGAAAAGATCATAATTGTTTTCGGCTTCCCTCGACTGTGTGTGGTGATCTAGAGTTTTTCTAAAATGGAGTGGTCTCAAGAAGTAGAGTTTTCATTTCTGAATTCAATGCGTTTCCTACTGAAATATGAATGCCATTAAATAATACTACAGATTTGCCCAATCAAATGTTTTTGTACGACCAATATTAACTGAAATAGCTATTGAGTAAAATATAAACAATCACCATGTACATAAATTGACTGGATATTCATTACTCACCAAGAGAATTTCTTTTCCTTTTAGGGGTCAATTGAATGTCTTGCAATATGCTCACATTTTCAGATTTTGATTTACGGCATCCGGATGTCAAAATTACAGGGCTGTAGTTGCTCTTAAGCGGAGTAGACGAAGCTGTAGGTCTTACATTATGTTTGGAATGACTGCTCGAAAGTTTGTTTAAATTGATCCAAGTTTCATTAAGACTTTCTCCAGTCTCTTCTGTAATTTCAAAAATAATATGCTAAAAGTTGCAGTGTAATTGAAAGATTCATGCAGAAAGGAACCAACACACCTGGTTACATTGTGCGACATAGTAACATGTAAATCTCAACTTGTTTTTTCAAAATTCTACGAAATAAGGATTACTTTGAACTTTAATCCAACAAGATTTGTTATATCAATTTCATGCCCACAAACCAAATTCTTCAGATATCCCTAAAGAAAACACCATTGGGAGAAAAATCTGGCAAATCTTAGCTATTGAAAAATGTCTAGATATAAATCTAGAAAGAAACTATCAGAAGTGCGATATAGCCATACACTCAGATAGTCAAGCTGCTATTAAAGCACTGAGCTGCGTCATCGACTCAAAGATGATCTGGGAGTGCCGGAACAAACTCAATGAGGTAGGCAAGAGAAATAAGGTCTTTCTAATCTGGGTTTCCGGCCATTCGGGAATCAAAGGACACGAGGAAGCCAATACACTTACCAAAGAGGGCGCACGAATGTCACTCATTGGCCCAGAACCCTTCTGTGGTATAGGTAAATGTACCTATAAGAAGGAGTTTCTGGAGGAGGAGAAATCAGAGAGTGGGCGGAATCTCCCAGGGATTGATCATTCCACAAAAATTTTTCAGAACTTTGAAACAACAACATCCAAAATATTTTCTCTTCGAATCATTTCTGTCAGAACAAAAAAACTCTGTTTTGTACAAGCGGAAAATTCTGAAAAAAAAAACATATGTTCATCGTTACATTGAATCCACGTATAAATAATAATTTATACAGGGTGGCCGGACGATTGACGTCAATAAAAAACAGGTTCCTCATGTCATGGGGTATTCGAATCACCCCCATGTATGTTATCCGATTTTTCATGGTTTCCGAGTTATGATTTTTTTTATGAAATCTGGGAATTTTCAACTTGAACATCTTCAAAAATTTTTTTAAGAAAAGTAAAAGACTTTTCTGATATTTTTTTGTTGTAAATACTAAATAGTTCGCCTTGAATTGTACTTTTATACATAAAATAACCAGCATCGTAACTTTGATAAAAATTATGGAAATGTTGGTCTCAAGTGAGAAAGTTACGTGTTTTTGGATCATGATCTAAATTTTCAAATTTGAATTAAAAATGTAAACAGGTTACTGCATGGTTTCTAAGTGGGCTCAAAAACTGCGCTTAACACTCAGCTTTCAGAATCATTAATAAAAAATGGTACTCAACAGTCTACTTTTGCTAGAATTAGCCTTCAAAGTCAGCTAGGTGGAAAAAATCAAAGAACTAGACGTTTACTCAAAAATTATTTTTTGCCATTTTAAGATTTTTCTGATCAAGTTATGATAGAAAATGCAGAAATTTGCTTTAGGAGAAAAGTTTTGGGTAAGAAAAAGAAAAAGGTATGGCAATAAATCACACATCATTTAGATAAAAAAAATATTTATAAAAATTACAATAAATAAAAATAATTTAATAAACAAATTTTGCGAAGGTGTAGAATGTGTATTGAGGCTGGAGGTGGCCTTTTTGAAAACCTATTGCAAATTTTATAAATAAATTTCTTTTTCTACATGATATGTGATTTATTGCCATACCTTTTTCTTTTTCTTATATAAAACGTTTCTTCGAATGCTAATTTTCATTAATTTTCAGCATTTCATATTATAACTTGATCAGAAAAATCTTAAAATGGCAAAAAATAATTCTTGAGTAAACGTCTAGTTCTTTGATTTTTTCCACCTCGCTGACTTTGAAGGCTAATTCTAGCAAAAGTAGACTGTAGAGTACCATTTTTTATTTATGATTCTGAAAGCTGAGTGTTGAGCGCAGTTTTTGAGCCCACTTAGAAACCATGAAGTAACCTGTTTACATTTTTAATTCAAATTTGAAAATTTAGATCATGATCCAAAATACGTAACTTTCTCACTTGAGAACAACATTTCCATAATTGTTATCAAAGTTACGATGCTGGTTATCTTATGTATAAAAGTACAATTCATGGCGATCTATTTACAACAAAAAAATATCAGAAAAGTCTTTTACTTTTCTTAAAAAAATTCTTGAAGATGTTCAAGTTGAAAATTCCCAGATTTCATAAAAAAAAATCATAACTCGGAAACCGTGAAAATCGGATAACATACATGGGGGTGATTCGAATACCCCATGACATGAGGAATCTGTTTTTTTTATTGACGTCAATCGTCCGGCCACCCTGTATATGCAAATCGAATTTTGTATTTATTGCATAAAACACAAAAAAATATAATATAACCTATATTGACAATTGTCAAATAACAAGAAACCGCATTCAAGCGACGAGAGCCGAGGGCAGGTTATTCGTTCTGAGACAAACAGAGAATAAGCAAGGGCTGAACTAATGATAACCGCAGTTATCATCGCATATTGGTTGTCCGCTTGAAATTGATTTATACATAGACGTACACGTACAGTACCCTTCCCGTCCGCAATCGGGAATCAGCGCACTTCCAACCTACACCCGCCGTATTCTTGATCAAAGTCAATTGCGACTTGCAAACATCACAACAGATACCATTCCCGCGATAAGAGCCCCCGCAAACTGCATCACATGTTATAGGCCCGGTGTTTTCCTGTTTATGTTATCTCCACAGGTCTTGCATTCCAATTTTGCAAAATTAACCCCTTACTCCATACTGTGCCATATTTGACACATGCTGAACAAATGTAATTTTCCCGATTCGTTTTAAGTCAACACATCAAATTGTTCCATATACGGCAAGCTCGCTTCTTTCGCGGAAAACAGTCATAGCCCCCACTGAGGAATTATTCGCATATTTATCGAAGTTTTTGGTTGATATCGGCTGATCAACACGTTAGATCACGTTGAGTGATATTTACACAGAACACTGTGTTCTGTGATATTTACTTCAAGATATTTCGGTTGTTTTTTGTGATATTGTGAGAAAATAAATATTGGCGCGAAGGTGAGTGTTTACATATATCGTTCTATCAGAATTTGAATTGAATATTCATATTGATATAGCAAAAACTGATTTTGTTTACATGTCCCATATTTGGCACAATCAGAGGTAATGGTATAAATAAAACATAATTACTGCAGTATTATATTCGGTTTCAGATTAATTGCAAACGGTTTTATGGGATAAAAAATGTTCGAATACCAGAAACTTATGATAGCCGCAACGAAAATCTACCCTCAGATAAAGACCACCGTTAAGAAAAATCAATTTTTTCGAGAGCATCCGCTATCAGAGGCGTACAAGGGTATTTAGAGAGTGACAACGACGTGATTATAGACACGGACACTGATAGCGATGATGATTACGAAATTCCACTCCATGTTCTTCAGCAGGGAAGCAGCCAGCAGCACCTGTCAAGTCCAGATGAAGCCCTACCCTTACCCTCGACATGAAAACAGGCGAATCAAAAAGAGGTGAGAAATAAAATCGACCGGCAAAACAGTTTTTAGATGTTTCTGAAGAAACTGTGGAATTCAAAGGAAGTGAAGTATTGCCAAACTATAATCAAATTCAAGCGGATGACCTGGTCATCATTGGTCTAGCTAGACCAACAATGACCAACTGCATTTAAGCGCTTTTGGTCATTGTTGGTCTTTATCATATGACGTCATGAATTGCCCTTCAACGTCATCGATTAAGACCGCAGATGACCTAAGGTGAACATACTCGAGAGCCGAGTCAAGCTTCTGGTCATTGAAGAAATAAGGTTAAATTTTATGTTTATATCTTATGATAACACATGAATGTCAGATTCAAATAAACATTCACTTGCAATTACAACAGATGCTTTGAAATCTTCTTAACTGGACATGACTCAATTGTAGCGTAAATCTGAAATAGAAATGTTGAACAACATTCAGCTAGCAAAAATAAATCATGTAATTAACTCAAGTGGTTGTACGGATGTGATATGGAAGATAGTATTCAAATTTTTGTCCAGGGAGTAATACAGTAGGTTTTGGGGATTTTTCAAGGTTCTCATTAAATATAACTAGGTAATGGTAATTTCCAAAACAAACAATATTCAGTCCCATACAATAATTGCATTTTTACTGAAACGAAACTCCAGAAAATCGTTGGTTATGTGTTTGTTTTCATTCTCCCTAACCTACAATAACGAAAATGGCGAAGATGACCAGAACTGCATTTGAGCGGAAGCTGGTCATTTGCGGTCATTCCTCAAGGGCCAAGACCAAGGGCAGGACCAACAATGACCACGGTCATTACTGGTCTTTCGCTTGAATTTGATTTATATAAGTGAACTTGATGGTCCTATTGACATCCTCAATTTATTATTAATCATATATAGTCCGTTCACAAAAGGTTGAGCCATAGTAGGCGTTTCTTTATTCATCTGAAGTTGGCAGTGTTTACTGTCATAAAGTAAAATAAAGTCAACGTTGCCTAACGTACTCGGCCTCGTCCGACGAGCTTGCGAGTTATCAGAGAACTCTATGCAATATTGACAACATTGCGTATCAATCTGACAAGAAAATGAAGAACATAACCTAAAATTTTAATATACACAGTGGAATATGCCAAATTGTCATGGCCAACCGACGGCTCAACCTTTCGTGAACGGACTATATATTTGAGCCGAATTTGACACATGTCGAAAATGTATTTTTTTTTAATTAAAACTCCCAACTTTTTTCATTGTTTTTTTCCCTGTAAACTGCTTCCATAAAATACTAAATGAAATTAATTACTAACTAACAAATAATATTTTTTAAATTAAAACTCTCAACTTTTTTCATTGTTTTTTTCCTGTAATCTGCTTCCATAAAATACTAAATGAAATTAATTACTAACTAACAAATAATATTCCGTTAATACAGTCTGTGCCATGAAAATGTAATTTTTTCCGAAAAATAGAGGTGTTAAATGTTTTTATCATTTTTTCATGCCGTCTAGTGCCATAAACTACTGAATATAATTTTTTTAATTAATCACAAGTGGATAATGAGTTATTATTCACTGCTGTGAGATGCTTCATAGAATTAGATTTATGTTATATTCTTTACATTGATATTTCTTCAGTTTTCTAAAGTACTCCAACGAACAAATATGGGTATACCTCGGAGAAAAAAGTAAACTTCTACCTTGTCAATCAAAGGCCAATTTACTTCTATTTAATCAATTATAGCAATTTTCATTACAAAACTTACAATGTCAAATTATTCAAAAATGTGTCAACTTGACTTTTTCCACACTTGTAATAGAAGGGTCTTGTCCATAGACAAACTATGGGTCTTGTCAAGATCGCAAAATGCTAAAATCTTCACTGAATATATGCAGTGGTCCTGGATAAAGCATAGTATGTATGCTACGTGCATATAATTGCTATTATTATACGCTCGTCGCATAATATATTATTGAATCGCACATGGCGGACCGTCAGTACGAAGCATCCCCACTACGATTGTTCGTTCCGCACTTTCCTGATTAATATTTCATATGTCATCTCACTGATGTTTCGATTTTTCCACATTTCCACTGAAATCAGAGCAACTTGAGATTTCTACGTTAAATCCTGTTTCCGGGTGAATTTTCCAAACCTGCATGTGCACTTAGTTTAAGTGGGGCTGGCCATGCATTTTCCTGGGATTGTGTTGTATGACTTGCATTTCAACGAGATGCCGATCTCATCATTCTTGTTTGAATAATACCATGTTTGAAGACTGTTAACGTTGAAAGAAAGAGGAATAACGAGTAAATGAAAAAGCGGGCAAGCTATAAACAACAGAAAAATAAATAAAAGGTATACACAATTATGAATTATTTCAAAACTTCGACAGATTTAAAAGTTATAAATTTAAATCATAAAATTATTAATATATGATTTTTTTTGTGACGGGAAAAAAATGTGAGATTTAATATCTCTTGACAGGTCACAAAATATGACTTTTTCTCCAACCATCAAAAAATGTTGACATTTTTATACTATTTTCAGGTGCAAAAGTCATAGATTCCCTTACCGTACAAAAATTTGCTCGTTGCTTAGCAACACTTTTAATCCAAGGATTAAAAACGCTACTTTTAATCCTTGGATTAAAAATAATTGTATTTGACGTCTACTTGACAATCAATATTCACCAACAAAACCAGGGGCCTGTAACACAAACCATACAAGTGTAACAAGTCTACAAGTTACAAGTAATTTGCCTGTATCTACAAGTCCAACCCAATTTGGTATCACAATGCAAATGACTACAATTGTAGAAATTGAATAATTTTGTACATGTGCAGCTACACATGTAATGCAAATATCATAGAATTAATTATTATTCATAATTCCTACTTTATGACATGACTTGTCAATATAGTGGTATTGCGGCTTTTCTGCTTGCATTATGTCTTCAAAACAAATTGTTTTCGAACGTAAAATAGAATTTTTAATTAAATTAAAAGAAAATAGATACATTCTTTTCGGAGCTTTCTCGGATAAACTGAGAAAGCAAGATAAAGTAGAAAAGTGGAAAGAGATGGCAAATTTGGCTCAAAGTATTCGTTCAGTACCAGCGGACAAAGATTGGACTTAGGTAAGGGATACATTATGTCAGAATTTGAAGAAAACTGGAACTTGCAAGCATTATTGTTATTGACTTATGGTACATATTTATAGATTTAAATTGATCATGCAAAGAAAACTGGCACTGGTGGAAAGGGTATTTAACGGAAGTGCCCATGTCAGAGTTCACGGCATCGTTACCACAATATAACGAAGATGAAAATGGCTGCTGCTTTTTCAATTTGTGATAGTAGATAGGTACAATCTCATTATAAGGAACATATAATTTTTTAGTTGTGATTATTTGTTAATTAAAATACATTAAAACGTGTTGATTCTTAAAAATATTCATATATCCTAACAACAATAAAGTTAGTTTCTGACAAAATAACTGATGAGCTCTCGTAATCTAGCTGGGGCCCCGACAGCAGCTTCTGCAGCATCCTCAGGATTCTCATAATTTTCTGCATCTAGGAAATTTTCATCATCTTGTATTGCAACATCTTCAGCTTCGTGATCAATTTTTGAGATATTGCAAAGAGTCGCACAACATTTAAAAATATTTGCGGCAAATAAGGATCGACACGTAGATGATTCAGACAAGGAAATTTTTATTTTAAAATTCCGAATGCATTTTCAATTACTCTTCTAGCTCGTTTATGTGCTCTGGTGAAATTATTTTCGGCTGGATTCAATGGATCTTCATTATGTTGGTGGAATCAACCATTGCTTCAGGGGATAAGCGATACAGTATTGGCTATGTGTGTATTTACCTAGAGTTGAAGATATGTAAAACATTATCTACACTTGTAGAAAATTCTGTAACAAAATTATACAAGTGCGAACTTTAAGTTACAGAAAAAGTTTACATATGTAGGGATTTTGCCGTAATTACTAGTGCCGTACTCGTAATTACAAGATGGTTTGTGCTATGAATAAGTTACAAGTGTAGAATATATTCTTACAATTGTAGGACTTGTAGTGCTTGTGTTACAGGCCCCTGATATCCCTGACTACCAACTTGCTACCGCCAAATTTATTTAAATTTTGGCTTGGTTTGCGAAAAAAAAATAGTATATATTATACGGACTGAAAGTGCTTATTTTTACTCGCAATAATGCATTCGCTCGACTCCGCCTCGCAACTGCAAATATTGCTCGTAAAAAAATATGCACTTTTAATCCTTATAATCTAATATACTATTTTCTCCAACCATAGACTAACTAAACGGAGAATTATTATTTTAGTTTGTCTATGTCTCCAACCATCAAAAAATGTTGACATTTTTGTACTATTTTCAGGTGCAAAAGTCATAAATTCCCCTACCGTACAAAAATTTGCTCTTTGCTTAGCAACACTTTTAATCCTAGGATTAAAAACGCTACTTTTAATCCTTGGATTAAAAGTAATTGCATTTGACGTCTAGTTGACAATCACTGTCATTAGCATGTGTTCAAATTTATAACCAAATTATTAACGATCTTTGACTGAAACCAATTTTATTGTAATTTTGACTTGGTTGGAGAAAAAATATATTATTCGTACTAAAAGTGCCTATTTTAACTAGCAATTTTGCATTCGCTCGGCTGCACCTCGCAACTGCAAATATTGCTCGTTAAAAAATATGCACTTTTAATCCTTATAATATAATATACTATTTTCTCCAACCATCAAAAAATGTTGACATTTTTGTACTATTTTCAGGTGCAAAAGTCATAAATTTCCTTACCGTACAAAAATTAACTCGTTACTTAGCAACACTTTTAATCCTAGGATTAAAAACGCTACTTTTAATCCTTGGATTAAAAGTAAATGCATTTGAAGTCTACTTGACAATCACTGTCATGATTCTGTGTTCAAATTCATACCAAATTATGAACGATTTTTCACTAAAACCAATTTTATTGTAATTTTGACTTGGTTGGAGAAAAAATAGTATATATTATTCGGATTAAAAGTGCCTATTTTAACTCGCAATTTTGCATTCGCTCGGCTGCGCCTCGCAACTGCAAATATTGCTCGTAAAAAAAGATGCACTTTTAATCCTTATAATATAATATACTATTTTCTCCAACCATAAAAAATGTTGACATTTTTGTACTATTTTCAGGTGCAAAAGTCATAAATTCCCTCACTGTACAAAAATTTGCTCGTTGCTTAGCAACACTTTTAATCCTAGGATTAAAAACGCTACTTTTAATATTCCATAATACATTCGCTATTTTCGGGATTAATAAATAAAATTCCGAAGCTTCTTTCGAACTACAATCGCAAAGTGGAACTCCAATTGAGACATTTATCTGAATCATTTTCAATCCTCCAAAAATCTGAGAACTTGAAGACGCACAAACAGCATCTTGAAAAAACATTACGAGAGTTGCATTTTGCTTTGTGCATAATTACAGTTTAGGTAAAATAACAGTCTTCTAACATGGAATTATTCACATTGACCTTGGCAATAATACCGGAAAAGCAATTGATAACGGTGACTGAACTAAGCGGGAAAGAATGATGAGATCGTCATCTCGTAGAAATGCAAGTCATACAACACAATTCCAGGAAAATGCATGGGCGAGCCACAACTAAAATTAAGCGCACATGCAGGTTTGGAAAATTCACTCGGAAACAAAGGATTTAACGTAGAAATCTCAAGTCGCTCTGTTTTCAGTGGAACATTGGAAAAATCGAAACATCAGTGAGATGCCATGTGAAATATTAATCAGGAAAATGCGGAACAAACAATCGTAGTGGGGATGCTTCGTACTGACGGTCCGCGATGTGCGATTAATACAGTGAAACCTCTCTTGGTGGACACTCCTCATAAGGGGACCCTAAATTTGTGAGGGTTGAAACAACTTATTCAATTAAATTGATGTTTGGAGTGGACACGAAAAATCTTTAAATTTTTTTAGAATTAATAACTCCGATGAACAACTTGACATTTTTAGGATAGGTGTGGGATCTGTACATCTCATTTGAGTTCGTTAGCGGGACAAATGGTTTGGGTAGTTTGGCCTTTATTACTACTGAAATTATCCTTATGTCTGTCAATATTTCAAAAATTGCTCATCCTGTCGATTTGAAATTCAGATCAATGCGAATTATTGTTGATGTGGTCAATGTATTCAAAACTTCATGAAAATTGGACAGTTACACGGAAAACTACTAATTACTAATTAAAAATTTAACTGAAATTTTTCAGTATATCTCCCCATCTTGTTATTCGAAAAAATCGTCAAACAGTTAAGAGAATATACCCTGAAGAAGTGAAAAAGTAGTGGTTGCCTGCTTTTTTCCGGGTACCACTGCAGGGTTGCCAGGTTTGAAGAGGTGAGTCAAAGAGGTAAAAACACTCTCATCTGTTATTTGATCGTATCTAGTGTCAAATGAAAGCTTATTTTATTCTCCATCCGACCATAGGGTTGTCTCATTTAAAAGTGGATTCATTACAGTGTTGCCTCAATTTTAGATGGAGATTTTAGACAGAAGCCGCGGTGACAGATATTTGCGCTGAGTTGCGCGCTCAACTCTATGTTTCAGACATGATGAAAACGAATTCCTTTTGATGAAGATTTCTTTCATTATACAGAGTGTCCCACCGGAAGTGCCCATTAGAAATTTTTTCTCGATTTTTTCAAATGGAAACGGTATTTTTTCAATCAAATAACAATTTGTGAGGGAAAATAAGTGGAAAAAATAAGGATCTCTATATCTACAATGCATCATTTTCAAGATATTCAGGAAAAACTGTTAGCTACGAGCATAATAAAACAGTGAATAACTCGAAAACGGCTGAAGATGGCTATGCGGAATGATACATAAAATGAATATGGAATTCGAAGATATATCCGAAACATTCATAATATACAGAGTGTTCCATTAGAAATAAGAAATTTGATACCATTTCCGGTGCAACCGGAAGTCATTGGAATAAAAAATTTACACAATTTTACACAAAATATGGAAGTATTCGAATTATGTTTTCTCCATAAATGTCCAAAGGCACTCCCGGTGGGACACCCTGTGTAATGGGAGAAATCTTCATCAATAGGAATTTGTACAATCATTGTCTGAAACATAGAGTTGAGCGCGCAACTAATTTCTGCCACCGCGGCTCCTGTCTAAAATCTCCATCTAAAATTGAGGCAACCTGTACTGAATCTACTTTTAAATGAGGCAACCCTATACAGTCGGATTGAGAATAAAATAAGCATTCATTTGACACTAGATACGATCAAATACCAGATGAGGGTATTTTCACCTCTTTGACCCACCTATTCAAACCTGGCAACCGTACAGTGGTACAACGAACAAGCTTTTAAGATTTATGTATTGAGGGCGACACGCGGATTTTCATTTTAATTCTCGATTTTATGATGGAAACCCAGAAGATGCAGTTTGTGAATATCGTAGACGATATCTCAACACAAAAATCCGGATGCTTCTGTATTCATTAGACCAACGTAGGAAATATTAGGGGACATCTAAATAATAATTAAAATTGATTTTCTTATTTTACTTGAAATGTGTATATCGATCACGTAGAGCCTCAATTGTTTTTTCTTTGAGTTGTATAGGTTATGCTAAACTCTTATTTGTAAATAATAATAATAATAATATACTGAAACCATGACCACAGCACAGAGGTGCATATCATCTAAAGCTTACAGTCAGTTCAGGATTTACACCCCTCACTAAAAATTCTGTGGACTCCTCATTCACTAAATGTGGAATTACTAACTACCAAACATTAATATCTGGGCACAGTATTTCTTCGTATATTCTTCTCTGTATTCATTAGGCCTGTTCAGCAATGACCTCCGCGAGCACACGGATTTTTTGTCACGTAACCACAGATCATACAGATCATCTGTAATATCTGTAAATAAACGAACGGTACAGAGCATCTGCCACAGAATATACTGCTCTGCTCTACTTGCATAGATTATTAAATTTCAAAGATCACTATTTTGAGAAATATGCTCATCTTTCAACGATACTTTCACCCCTTTAGTAGTTCTACCGAAATATCTTAATTAGATGCAAAGCCCCTGATGCGAAGGAAACCAGGAATGCAATATCCCCTTCTGGTCGTTCACAACGGCGATAGTTGTACCGAAAGATCCTCATTAATTAATTACAAGCAATAGAAACTAGAAAGCAATATCTGATCCTGTCCATTCACAACTACGATAGCTATATAGAAAAATCTTAATGAACTAATTTATTGATGGATAAATGAAAACAGAAGAATTAAAGTGTTGATAAGTATTAGAATTTTTCAATCTATCTGTTGTTGGATCAGGAATCTCAACATAAAACACCAAAAAATTTATAAAACAAAACATAAAAAGACGTAAATTCTATGAATAAAATCGCTTTAATCCGTCGAAATGCACCGAGCGAAAAGATCATCATCCGATTGCTCAGATTTTTTGCCGAACGGTCCAGATGTGTACTCCCCTCAATCTGGATGTAATAAACGAAAGGTTCAGAGTGATCCGACCAATCCGATGTAATTGCCGAACGCCCCTATTGTATTGGGATCAAACATTTTGGTAGCTCTGGGTAATGATCACTAATACAGATCTTTATAGTGGGGCCAAATTGGTGATCCCTAAATTACAACTTTTTAACTATAAAGTAGTTTTTGTTCAATTGAATTCAGTTGATAGACCCAGGTGTGAATGTGGTGCAGGTGAAGAAACTAAAGCATTTTGGTTAATAGTTGTTCTATCTATAAATTTCAAGGTGGCTCCAAGGTTATTCTTTCAGTAAATAATTTTTTTTGAGATGGATAAGCAGATTCGAAATTATTGAATGAATGATATGTATCGTATATTATTGGCTTCTACGGATTTTTCCATCTACATTCTAATTTTTAATTCAGTTGATTTGAGTTTTTCTCAACATCATAATTATATATGAAAAAATTTAAGAAAAGCACTGCGCAGGAGCTTTTGAGCGCTCGTTCTGTGGTGGAGCAATAAGACTATTACCTCAAAACTTTATATGGGACTTGAGATTGATACCAAATATATAAATGCAGAATCTCAGCACAATCAAATCTGGAATAATATTCTGGAAATTATTCAAAAAATTAATTCTGTAAGAATAAATATTTAAAAAATCAAATTCTATGGTTCTGATGATACAATCCTCTTGAAATCTTGCATGAACATTCAGTATATCAGTCTTGATTCACAAAATAAATTTCACTCGAATCGGTTATCCTGTTATGGAAATATAGAGATTCTTCTTTTCAATATTCCAATTGAATTTTCTATGGTTCTGTTAACACTATGGCCACAAAATTTCGCATGAAAATTCAGTATATCAGTCTTCATTAACAAAAAAATTTCACTCAAATCGGATATCCTGTTATGGAAATATAAAGATTCTTTTTTTCAATATTCCAATTGAATTTTCTATGGTTCTGTTAACACTATGGCCACAAAATTTTGCATGAGGCTTATTATGAACTTCTTGTATGTGGCGGCAACATTTCATTTCGATGGGTTTCATTTCCTCTGAGATATACAAAAATTTTGAATGGCCATATTTTATGGAACGATTTGGCTGGTTAACGAACTTAACCGAGCCATTCAGGAACTGAACTCATCCTGAAAATTTCAAGTCTTTAAGACAATCCCTCCAAAAGTTATTGTACTAACAAGTCCGGACGGCCCCACAGACAGAATAGAATTTGAGCACGAATTCGTCATCAGGGAGTCGAACCCTATCGTTTAAAATACCATTTTCAGCTCAAAATTAGAAAATTACAGACATTTGGGCATACGATATAGGACTCATTTGAGTAGAACAAGCGCTCAAAAAATAACATAAACCTGAAGAAAATAATATTTTGATATTAACTACTTTTTAAATCAGGAACAATGAAAATGATCCCATCATATCGATCAAAATTTCTTTGACTCCTACCCGTAACTTTTATTGCCAGACTTTAAATATATCTCTAGCTATGGCCATGGACAGACTCATATCTTTGTCTCAAGTAAATCATAAGAAATAAGCATAAATATTTCAAACAGGATAGAATGTACTAAGTACCCCTGATCATGAAATAGTAGCACAAAGATTATCGGCATAAACCATAAAGAGTTACAAGATGATAATGATAAAGTAAATTCAATTTACTAGATATAATAGTTGGTCCTTTGGTGACACTTAAACTGTAGCTATAACGAATAACCTTATTCATAACATAAAGTTGCTTACCATCATCTGAACTCATTGGATATGGTAACTTCATGGCCATATTACCTGCTGAAGAATTATCAACAGAATCAATATCGGTTGAATTCCCCTTATGGATTGCAGTGAACAACTTTCTATTCACCCCTTTTAATGAATTAGGAAAAAAATCGGTAATACGCTTTTGTCTATATTTGTCACAACTTTCTGAAAATTCCAATTTTTTCTTGGGCATAATTGAACCAATTTCAAAAGATATGTACTTCCATTACCTTCTTCTGAATATGGGAGTATCCCTGAAACGAAATTTGTTAAATATAGATGCAAATCACATAATTCCATCATTTAACATATAAAAAAAAAAGTTCAAAACAATATCGTCATGAAAAATAGTTATTCGTTCCAAGAAAATTTGTTGAATTGATGATTGGGTATCATACTATTAAAATATCAAAATATTTAAAGATTGTTGTTTGCGATTAGAATACATACCTACATATTAAATTTTCTGGCGCGCAAATAAGCAGTGAAATTTGTCTTATTATTTCTTGTTATGGTACTTACTGAATGCAAAAATTGCAAGCCAAACTACTAAAAATACTGCAGATATCACTTAGAAACTTAAGTATACGTTATTTTCGACAAAATACGAAACGAAGAATATAAGTAGATCTTTCCCTATGAAACGCAAAACAACAATGAAAGGTTAAGTTACAAGTTACACAATGACTGACAGTGACAGATTAATAAGATTAGCCACTTCTGGCCACTTGTTGAGCATGATCTAAGAGCCAGGAAAGCCCAAACAGGTGAAACAACTTTTAATATAGCACCAACGTAATAAAAAATGAATAAAATTTTTTTGGGAATTTCAATTCTATCGAAGTCTGACTGTTCTCAAAAGAATGTTAAATATAGATAAAATAATAACTAGAAGTCTGCAATCCTTTTAGTTAATAAAGCCTTCGTTTGGTTGAAATCGACGATTTTATTCATTGTTTATAATTATTACGGCAGCCATGATAATTTGCCCTTGGGCTGTCCAAAGTCGCGAATTGTGCAACGTTGCCAATGTTTCAAACTTGTAGTTAAATTTAGGTTGACTAGTTAAAATATTGTTTCGAGAATGTGTTATCAATTGAAATAATTCATTTCGCCTCTCTTTTTTGTGAATCACTCAGCAAGAGTGAATTTGCTATATAAATCCTAGGAAAAATATTCCAATTTGTGCTCCAGGAAATTAATTTTTCCGAGAAAATTGAAAAAGAATATCTATAATATGTTAGTAAAAAATGATTTATAGAATAGCCTGAGTAGGTTACATTAGGTTAGGTTGAAATAGGAACAGTGCCAAGTATTAATAAGAGTGGGAATCGCTCAAAAACACTTATTTTCAAAAAAAAAAGATTTGGCTCGTATTAAGAGAAATGGCACTTGTACGAACCTTTTTTTTAGTGGAAAATAAGTGTTTTTGAGTGTTTCCCACTCTTATCATACATGGCACTGTTCCAATCTTAGCTAACCTAACCTATCCTAATGTAACATAACTCAAACTATTTAATAATTCCTTTCATTAGTTATTCAATCGATATATTAATGACGGCGTCAGAAACGCTATGAGCTTTGTAGAGAGTTGTGGATTCAGTACGGAAACGATGTGTCAAATGTATTGAATAGGGAGGTTCATTTCGATTCAAAATGAATTGATGATTTTCATAAAACCACATTAAAATTCGATCACGAAGAGCTTCGAAATAGAGCAAGTTTAGATTCGGAATTTTTCGACTTTTTCGTTGTTATCAGGTTAGCCGCATAATATTAGGGCGCAGAATTTGCAGCCAGCACACAGAGCCGGAACGTGGGCGTGGCGAGGGAGGCATTTGCCACGGGCGCAAACGACCTAGGGGCGCAAAATGTGAAATATGATATATTCCACTTTAAATCAAGGGTAAATATTTAGATAACGGTGACCAGCAGATATCGACCAAATTTTGGTGTCATTGTATTCATTGAGTCTTCCTGAACAACATTAGTGAAACCAACAGGTGGCGGTCTGTCTTAGTTTAGAAGATATGGGCCCCCAAAGTTTCAAAAATGTTCCATCTTCACGTCACTATTTCCACTATAAAAACACAAAAACACTGCTCCGATTTGGTCTATAAATCACCCTCGAACATTCACATAACGATTCGAATAGTTTAATTTCAGGTAAATTCAATAATTAACTCAAAAACATCGAAATTCTAGAGGTACCACGTAACCACACTTTTGGCGGAAAGCGCGCCGTTCTGCAAGGTAAGTTTGGCACCGCCGCATATTAGTTCTTTCGGGAGTGACATATGAACAGCTGTTTTAGAATCAGCTGATCGGAAACTGTTTCGGTTTGAATCTGATTTAATTAGCCTAGAATAGGTTCATATTCTGTGCATACATTGCCATTATTCATAAATTAATATCTGATTGGACTTAATTTCAACTATTATAAGGATATGATATAATACCTCAGATCAATAAAATACTATTTTGTTGATCTGAGTATAATATCAATAGCTTTATGTGTCTGACTGCATATTTTTTGGAGTTTCTAATGGTATAGACATATTCGTATAACACCCTTCAAAATTATTTAGGGGTTTTATGGAGAATAATTGTAGGCTATGAAATATTTATCGAAGTTTGAATGATTTATGTTGATATTGCCTGTTCTGATTGAGCGAGTTGTCATTCTGTTAATGTTAATTTCGATTTTAATCTTAACACACTTGATGAATGATTCATTCAGATTTAAATACTATATAACTAACTACGTAAATTGAATTTTATATCTCTAAAAACTGGAAACTTCTGGCAAGTGAAGGTTTTGGGTTGTTTTCTTTTATTTATCACCTAATAGTGAAATGGCAGAAAAATAAAGGAATGAAAGGTTTATATAGTAGAGCAATCAATGGCGCGCTTTTCCAAGAATTATATTAACCTAAATTAAAATTACAAATCCCGTATAAAGTATGCAGATAGCGACATACCCAGATCGCAATTGCTATATACAATACTTTATATGAAGATCAACTAAATATGTATAAGTAATCATAAAATAAAATATCGATATCCTGGTTTCTTATAAACAGTTTCCAATCAGCTGTTTCGATTATCGCGCTCAGAAACGTAATTCCCGCCATCATTTTATATGACATTTGGCAAATCGTGCGCACAGATAAACAAACACTAAGTCTTTGACAGTGCGGCGGTGCCAAACTTACCTTGCAGAACGGCGCGCTTTCCGCCAAAAGTGTGGTTACGTGGAACCTCTAGAATTTCGATGTTTTTGCGTTAATTATTGAATTTACCTGAAATGCAACTATTCGAATCGTTATGTGAATGTTCGAGGGTGATTTATAGACCAAATCGGAGCAGTGTTTTTGTGTTTTTATAGTGGAAATAGTGACGTGAAGATGGAACATTTTGGAACTTTGGGGGCCCATATCTTCTAAACTAAGACAGACCGCCACCTGTTGGTTTCACTAATGTTGTTCAGGAAGACTCAATGAATACAATGACACCAAAATCTGGTCGATATCTGCTGGTCACCGTTATCTAAATATTTACCAAATCAAGATTGACTACAAGCTCCATAATTCAAAGTGGCGAATTTACCAGTTTACAAAATGAGAAACACGTAGTTAACGAACACTACCAAAACGGAACAAAATCATAGAAAATTATACATGACATATTTTGTCAATAAAAGGTTCTTCAAAATAAAGGGTTTTTCAAAAAGAGGTGTTATTTTGAATACCCCGCTATTTCGGTAGATATCACGTTTGAAGCTGTCATTTTTTGACATTTGACAAGTAGAAACTACGTCATTAATAAAAATGGAACGATAAACGCTTCAAAAACGTATTGAAATCATTAAAATTCACTATAAAAATGGTGGAAAATGTAGGTCGTCGGAAGCACCTTGTCGGACCGCAATAAAGAAATTGGTGGAAAAATTCGAGCTCTTAGGACGAGTTAGTGATGTGAAGAATAAAACTCGTGCATGTCGCTCGAGAACAGCCGAAAATATTGCTGCTGCCACCGAAAGTGTTGAAGAAAATCCAGATTTGTCCATTCCTCGTCGTTCTTTGGAATTAGGCATTCCAAAAAACGTCATTACACCGTATTTTGCATAAAGATTTGGGTCTTATGGCTTATAAAGTTCAGTTAACACATGAACTCAAGCCGGCTGATCATCAACAACGACGTGTCTTTGCTGATTGGGTCGTTGAAATGCATGAAAATGATCCGGAATTCCATCGAAAAATCTTCTGGAGTGATGAGGCCCATTTCCACCTCGGTGGCTTCGTCAACAAGCAAAATTGTCGCATCTGGGGCTCGGAAAACCCAAGAGTTATTGTTGAAAAGCCTCTCTATCCTCAACGTGTGACTGTTTGGTGCGGTTCATGGTCCGGCGGAGTCATTGGACCTTACTTTCGGAAAATGAGGCTGGAGCAACAGTTACGGTGAATGGATTGCCCTATCGAGAGATGATCAATGAGAATTGGATAGTTTGGACAACGTTTACATTCAACAAGACGGCGTTACGTGCCCCACAAGCAACGAAACCATTGGTTTTTTGCAAGAAAAGTTTCCGAACCGTACAATTGGCCACCGAGATCTTATGATTTAACACCTTGCGACTTCGTGAAAGAGAAGGTCTACGCCAATAGCCCAGCGTCGATTCAAACCTCAAAGATGGAATTCGTGAAGCTATCGAGGACATAGGGCAGCCACTTTGCGATTTGGTTATGGAAAATTTCATTAAAAGGATATTGTCCTGTAAGCGTGGTCGTGGTAGTCATTTGCTTTATGTTATTTTCCACTATTAACGGCATAGCTTCTTCTTCATAATGAAATGAACATCCGATCATTTTTATTGAAAAATGCATTTTTCTTTTAATATCAAAATAACACCTATTATTGGAAAACCCCTTATAATCAATAAATGTCAATTATAAAAATCATATACTTATTCTTTGAAAAATAAATTTATTCAAGGGCGCATTTTGAAAGTTTGCCACAGGCGCTAGAATCCTAGTTCCGGCTTTGCCAGCACAATAGTTGATATGTCATTCTGAAGTACACGTATATATATAGTATTCGTTTATTTGAAGAGTTTCCTGTTCCTAAGCTGTACCAGAGCTTGTGCGCAACCAATGGCAACCCGTATTTCGAGCGCACAAGCACTGGAGTTACTCTTCAAAACGAATAGGCTAATAATAGCAAATTCGTTTTGAAGAGTTTCGTGCTCCTGAGTAACTCAAAAGCTCGAAATACGGCTTGCCATTGGTTGCGCACAAGCACTGGAACAACTCAGGAGCTCGAAACTCTTTAAAACGAATACTATATAAATGAGGTATTTTTCACTGAAAAGTGGGCAAAATTATTAATATTTTGTCGAAAGAACCATGGGAAAAGTAGGACTGATTTGTTAACTTCAGAATCGTGATATTCTTCCTCTTACCACGCCTGCAATAAGAGTGTTTTCTGCACATAGACTCCCTCATCTTGTAGCAAATTTATTGCCCAGATTGCCCTTCCGAATATGTGGTCAAATTTGATGAGACTACAAGTAAAACTGAATAATGATCTTTTTAGAGAAAAAACTTGAATTTTTTTGTGAAATCAAGAAATGTTAAATTGAAGAATAAGAGCATAAGACCATATCTGAAGGGCGAAGCGTGAGTATAAAATGTATCAAGGTAAAATTATTGATATGCAAATGTCACTATAAAAGTTTTTGGTTTCATCTCAGTCACATTTATCAAACCTGAAAAGACAGGGAATATTAAATAGGGACATTTATAAGGAAACAACGAAAGTATTTTTACTCCTTTATTTCAACAACAAAGTTGCCTGTAAGTTGTACACTAATTTTAACCATAGCTTTATATCTCCCATCAAATAATACACTTGTTTTTTTGTAGCTTCGACTCAGTTATTTTCTGAATGAGATAAAATTGGGCAGATCCATATACATACCACACATTTAACAGTTATCGCTTTTTTCTCTACTAAATTTTTGGCTTAAGCTTCAGTGATCCATTAAACTCAAGACATTAGCATGAAGGAAGCAATCAAAATTTATCCCTAGCGATATCAGAACTTTCAAGTATTTTTGTGATATTCAACATTCTAATCAAAACATCACAATGTTATTCAATTTCTTTTTTTTCGGAATTTCTAGATTTTTATAGGATTACAAATCGGTTGAATAGAGTGGTACTTATTACTTATTTAGAGTCATTCAAATGTTTTTGACTTAGTAAAAACATAGTTGCGATTTTTTTTCTCTAACGAAATTATCGTAGACACAATGTCAAGTGTATAGCTCATTCTGTTAAAAATATGGATATTTCTTATCGGGGAATCTCTCAGATCAACAAAAATTTTATTGATCTGAGATTATCTATGTGAATTTTCAGCCCAAGTTGTTTTATCGACAATGAGCCTGTAAAATTTTAAACCGATGGGATTTCCCATTATAGATTGAATTAGATAATAGTCTATTATGCAACGAGCTTATAATGATAGCTGTTATTCACGAGGTAAAGTTAAGGCAGGCGAGTGACCTGAATTACCGAGCGAATAACAGCCATTATATGCGGGTAGAATACTATACTTTATCCAGGACTATTGAACATATTCCTTGAAGTTTTTAAAATTTCGAGTCTCTGACAGGACCTGCTGTGCTCTGTGTGTGGAAAAAGTCAAGTTAACATACAGATGTGGTAGAAACGGATGGAAACAGGGGAGTTTCAGTGTTAAACTCACGCTGGTTCGGAGTCCAGTGGAGCAGTGGAGAATCGAAACCTCGGAGCGATGCGATATAGGTTTGTTCCAACAGCTGACTTTTGTACGGTAATTTGACGGTCGCGAAACTGTTAGTAATCGATCTTATGCGCATGTCTAAACTTTGACCGTACAAGAACCGTCCAAACAGTACTTGCTCCAGACCAGGCATCGAAATGACGATCACAAAACCGTTCCACTCAGGTCCCGACAGGATGGAACAAAAACGGAACCGTTCTCAAACGATACATTTTCAGTTGGAACACATTTTTATCTATTGCGCAGAATCCTGACGATCCATTGTACGGTCAATTCGAAGTTGGAACAAACTATTGAATAAGCGGCGGGTCTGTAGTGGTAGTGGGGGATGCATCGCTCTGCTCCTGCTGCAATTCTTAACGCGGTCCGCTGATTGAATTAGTCGCAATCCAAACTTTGGATGCGATAGACCATACGGTTTGAGAATAAATTAGATTCTGCGGAAATCAAAATGTATACGGTTGAAGAGAAAATTCAAATAATAAAATGGTATTTCGGTGGTCAATCAATTGCGGAGACAATAAATTCGTTTATTGTTGCTTTTGAAGATAGGCCGATACCTTCACGTTCGGCTATTTCCAAAATAGTCAAGAAGTTCGAGCAATGTGGTTGTTTACGAACATGCCTTCATTGCAGAATTGATAAACCACCGAAGACCGTCAGTGAAAATCGTTTGGCAAGAGAAGTGGATGTGTGTGCGGCTGTTGAAACCAGTGCACCTTGTTCTAGCAGAAAAATTGCCCAGCAAGTCGATTTGGGCGATAGAACTGTTCGGAATATTTTGAAAAGAAATGGTTACAAATGTTATAAGGTGCAAACCTCTCAGGAAATTTTTCCAGAAGACCATTTCAAAAGAATGGAATTCTGTGAAAAGATGATGGAAAAAGAGAATGAGAGTAGTTCTTTTCTGAGCAATATCTTATTCACGGATGAGTCATCGTTTTCATTGCATAGAAAACATAATCCATCCGTAGTAAGATATTGGTCTAGGGAGAATAAGCACCTGAGTATTCCTGTGCGTACCCAGTATCCTGAAAAACTTAATGTTTGGACAGGAATGCTGGGTAATTACATGATAGGGCCATTTTTCATCGATGGTAACCTAAACGCTGCAAAATATTTGGATCTATTACAGAATCAAATTATTCCGACAGTTCGACAACTACCAATTAATTTTGATGATGTCTGGTTTCAACAGGATGGCTGCCCAAGTCATAACGCAAGCGCAGTCACACAATATCTAAGAACGACTTTTTCTGATCGTCTCATTACCACAAACGGAACCATCAAATGGCCCCCCAGATCTCCAGATTTATCTCCCAATGATTTCTTCTTGGGGATATCTCAAAAATATGGTGTATGGGCAAGAATTGAAAGAGCGACGAACATTATTGAATTAAGGTCCAAAATAATCCAACTTTGTTCCAAAATAGCAAGTATGCCGAATCTTCTCCGAGATATGAGATTAAATCTTTATAACAGATTTGGCTACTGTTTGGCACAACAAGGTGGATTATTTGAACATTTGATTTGAATTTTTCTTCAATATAAAATGTTTTAATTTGTTTTCTATTTTCGTAGAATTAATTTCTGTTTTTTTTTCATTTTTTTATTTTCGTTGAATTTATTTTTGTTTTTCATAGAATTTATTTTATTTTCAAACCAGTTATGGCGAAAAAGAACCTGAATATTAATTTTAACAGGAAATTATTTGTTTCATTCATTGAGGCAAATAACTTCCGCCCATGGCGCCATTAGAGTGGAGAAAATTTGTCGTATTCATTTTCAATAGACATGCGACGTTATCCATCTCCCGTTTCGAGTGTTACTGATTTTTCTTCGATTCGAATGATTCGATCCTAGATCGTTGCGCGCCATCCCCCACTACCACTACAGACTGCCATTCCAACAGACCCCCCGTTTATTCAATATCGCATCGCTCCGAGGTTTCGATTCTTCCACTGCTCCACTGGACTCCGAACCAGCGTGAGTTTAACACTGAAACTCCCCTGTTTCCATCCGTTTCTACCACATCTGTATATAGCCTATTCGTTTTGAAAGTTTCGGCTCCTTAGTAACTCACTCAACTGGAACTGGAACAGCTCATGAGCTCGAAACTCTTCAAAACGAATACTATAATAAGGCATTTTTGGAGAATTGTCATTGTATAATTTTGTAACAAATATTTTGAATACAAGAATTCAAAAATAAAAATATCATTTTAAAGCTAAATCAAGGAAGCATCTGACAGTAGTGAGCTTGTTTCACTAGTGATTAATGATTAACAGACGTATAATGGGTAGATATATACAATAGTCGTGGATTAAACATTTTTTCAATCCTCCAAGAAAAATTTTGACAAAAAGGAATGATATGTTAAATATCCGACAACTTAGTTACCATAATGCTTTTCTGCTTAAATATTTAACAGAAGTCTAAGAATAGTTTAATGAATTTGTAGAGCCATAATATATTTGTGACAGATGCGATTCCTTTATGATTAAATATCAAATATATTATAGTTTTGTGGTCCAAACATAGATATAGTTTTTAGTTCTATGTGAATAATTAGATTTTAAAATATCATCTATAGTCCGTTCACGAAAGGTTGAGCCGTCGGTTGGCCATGGAAATTTGGCATATTCCACTGTGTATATTAAATTTTTAGGTTATGTTCTTTATTTTCTTGTCAGATTGATACGCAATGATAACTCGCAAGAGACCGGGTACATTCGACAATGTTGACTTTATTTTACTTTATGACAGTAAATACTGCCAACTTCAGATAAATAAGGAAACGCCTACTATGTGCTCAACCTTTCGTGAACGGACTATACAATATGTGTTGGAAAACAGTTGATATAAAAAATAATATATAAAAGTCGCACTGAAGTATTGCATTTGATTTAAAAAAATATTTTTACAAATACGTAGCTGTTCCTTTATTGGGCACAGTCAATAACAAATTCTACCTGTTTTAATCAACTTGGCGTTTCATTGCTAGCATATATAGAGTTATATTTTTATGGGACATATAATGTATACAGGGTGAGTCTTGTACATATATTTTAACTGTAGATTTCTGAGGTCAAAGGACCTCACCATTTATTTCCAATTCGGCCTAGATTGAAAGATATAGCCATTTTAAAATTTCATAATGAGCTATGCCATCCCTAGAACACTGAAGTTTTTCTGAGCATAAGATATTACCAATATACCATTCAAATCTTCAAAATGAGGATCCATACGAGTTTATAAAAATAAGCGTAAACTTACTTTTTCTATTCAATTTGGTGAAAAAAAAATAGTATTCATAACGCAACAAATAAGTTATTATGAATTTCTTCTTGGTGACAAAAGTGGAATATTTACTCTTGATTTCATTCCATTACAGCTAGCTACCATACTCATCTTTGAAGTTAATCTTCAGTACCTATGTAATTATTACTACCAATTGACGCATCATACGAAAAAACATAAGAAATACTTTTATTTTCCAAAATGAGCAAATATTCACAAATTAAAATTCAAATCACTTTCAAGAGTTCTTTGAATTTCTGGGATATTTATGGGATATATAATGGTTATTTTCCAAAAACTGGAGGATGTGGACGGAATTCTGTATTGGAATAATACGGTTTTGATCAATAAAAACCTATATCCCAAAAATAATTTCATTCGATTGGATCGTTTGGAAGATATAACTGAAAATCGATTTTTTTAATTGTTTTTCAACAGCCTGTATCTTTTCAACGGAGCCGATTCAGAAAAATTGGTAAAGAAAAAAAGTGTTTCTTTTGACCTCAAGAATCTACAGTTTAAATATACAGGTGTTCCTAAATTGAACGTACAAACGAAAAGGGGAGATTCCTTAATTGAGTTTGAGAAAAAAAGTCCCATAAACATGGGGTCGCAAACGTTTCGTTTTCGAGATACAGAGTGTCGAAGTTTGTTTTTTCTCATAGTATCTACACTTCACAAGATATTCAACTGAAATTTGGCATAGATATTACATTTGAGAGTTCTCACCACGTGACATGGCAATTTCGATCTACAGGGCGATATTTTTTCTGGAACACTGCCACCTGTTCTTCTGCAGAACTTTTTTTTTGTGAGCAACTGTTAATTTAAAAACTGTAAAAAGAAGCTTTGTTCTTATACTAAACTTTTCAGTCTTTTGTAGTTTTGTCGTATCTACCAACGATTTCGAGAAAAAAACAAAAAAAAAATAAATTTCAACACTCTGTATCTCGAAAACGAAACGTTTGCGACCTCATGTTTATGGGACTTTTTTTCTTAAACTCACTTAAGGAATCTCCCCTTTTTGTTTGTACGTTCAATTTAGGAACACCCTGTATGTAGTAGTCAAAGACTCCACCTTGTATATTATCTCTCAGGATATGTTATGTCACATTTGAGATACTATTATTATTTGGTAACCATTACAATTCCAAAACGTGAATGTATAACTATTATGTACTAGCCCGTTTCAAAACGATCAAAAGCTTTCTCCATTTTATCTCAGCCGAATAAAAAATGAAAACGTTGTTTTATTTGAATAAAAGAATCTACAGTTAACTTTATTGTATAACCTGAAGACTCACTCTGTATTTTATATACAACCTATTCTCTTATTTGTGTTTGCAATCTTGGAACCGTACGTTGGGCGTTCAGAATAATCTTGGCTAGTAGTAGGCCAAAGTCTTTTTTAAGTATTTCTTAGCCGAAGCCATCGGTTTAGGATCTTGAAAAACAAATCAAATCGAGGGAACTTCATGGCCTACCACAAGCTCAATATTTCCTGAATGCCCATTACAACAATTTAATTTTCTTTTCATCTGACTCTCCAATTCACTAAACTTCAACTATCATCTTCAGTCATGATTTTTTTGGCACCAACTCCTGAAAGAAAATTCATTTATTTATTGCAAGATTCCGATTGGGTTTTTAATTTGAAGATTTTTTTGTACATTGCTCATCGAAATTGAAGTGTAAAGGTGATAAACTGTAGAATTGAGAGGCGCTTCATTCAATATAATACATACCAATTGAGATATTGTCGTGAGTAATATCATAGGGGCATCTAATTTTTCCGAAAAAAATCGAAAAAACACGTTGCTAAGAAATATTTTGTTGACAAAATTACTTTGCATTGTTCGTTTTTGTCACAGGGAAAATTAGATGCCCGAATGGTATTACTTATAGTCCGTTCACGTAATTTTGACGGTTAGTCATGGAAATTTGGCATATTTCACTGTGTATATTAAAATTTTAGGTTATGTTGTTTATTTTTTGTCAGATTGATACGCAATGTTGTCAATATAACATAGAGTTCACTGATAACTCGGCAACGTTGAGTTTATTTTACGTTATGACAGTAGATACTGCCAACCTGAGATAAATAAACAAAGGCCTACTTTGCGCTCAATAATATGCGAACGGAGTATACGACAATATCTGACTGTTTTGCCGAGGGTAAACTCGAATAAACTGTTGACAGCTCCTGTCAAACAGTAGTTTCTAGACCTAGAAGCCATTTGTAATTAAAAATTGCACGTTTCTGATTGGTGGAAATTACGACGAGAGCCAAACTTCAGATTATCGTCGCTAAATTTCGTGTGTCGCTCACATCGTAGTTATGTCAAATGATAGTTTTGGTTTGAATCAGAAACACTACGGTCATGTTTCTGCCAATAACAGTGTTACAAACGGTATCTGAGATCCCACTGATTTCTTAGAATGGTTGAAGGCAGCTACATATTATAAAAAACCAGCAGATTACCAGATACCCTTTTTAAAACGATTATTCACAGGAACCTGACTTGAAAAGAATTAATTAAGAAAGAATAAAATTCAAATTCTGCTGTTAAATATTCCTGCACAGCGCACCCTAACGATAATTTTAATCAATATGTATAGGTTAATTTTTTGACCACTATACTGCTGCATTCCACATTGTTTAGAGTACCAAAAAAATAATGTTACAACAGTACTAACCTGAAACATGGCATACTTCTACTTCAGCTCCTACTTCAGTAAGATATTGTATCCACAGAATTTGGTTAGGTTGGAGGGAGTCATTCTCTCCTTTGACTTCGACAAATTTCGTCTAAAAATGAAATGTAATGCGGTCATTATCGACTAGTGAATAATTTTTGTTCACAGAAAATTCTGATAAAGGCACAACCCTCAGAGTAAAAAATAAACATAGAGATGCCCCTATGCGTTAATAGTACCCTCAGAGTAAGAAATAAATTATTTCTTACTCTGAGATAGTACCCTATTGTAGTCAACCAACTTCTAGAGTCAGATGGAAAGCATTTCACTGCCGCACTGGGGTGAAGTAAACTACAGGTTAGATGAATATTTCTGAATAAAATACGACATTTTCGTAATTTTGCCATAACTATAATTACCGGAATACTCTTAAACAACAATAAACTGCCACCAAATAAGTAAAATAATAGAGAGTTGAAGTGCGCGCAGCACGTAAGCCCGAAAGTGGACGTAGACGTGAGAAATATAACGTTTACGTCTTGGAGTAAAAATAGAGTTGAAGTGCTGCCATACGTACGTACGGCAGACCATTAGAGACTAAAGCTAACCTTTTATTTCTTTTTGTTGTAATCTGACAGAGAAAGTTTCTGATATTAGCGATTCAGATTGTTCTCTATAAACAAATTGATGAAGTGAACATATATTTGTAGGATTCCTTCATTACATTCGAATTTCAAAATTAATAATAATGAAAATAAGAAGAACTTGAGTTCTTGCCGAAAGCAGGAATTTTAGAGGAAATCACCACAAATGAGTTGCTTGTATGTAAATTTCACTCTCATTTGAAAGAAAAATTCCACATTTGTAACATATCGAAATAATATATTAGTTCTTGGTACTTATATGCAATCTCGTAACAGAAGTATTGCATTGAAAAAAATTCAACACTTCTTAAAAATGCAAAATCACAGTTTATAAATAATAAGGAAGATATTAAGTAAAAAGTTAGTAAAAAAAGTAAGTAAAAATTAATCGTGTTCTCAAAACAAAGTTTCAGCTACTAGATTATTTTTAAATTTTTAAGGTTAGAAGCAATTCATTTCAAAATTCCAGCATTCGCCTTCATCGGTCGGATTCGTTCAACTTTCGTTACGTAGTACGTACGTTACGTGACAGGACGCTAGTTTTACGTCGCACGTAAAGCCGGCCCAAGCGTGAACGTAAGAAACTGACGAGTGCGCATGAGCACATGTCAATAGTAACGTTTACGTCTACGTCCTTGGCAGCACTTCAACTCTCTATTTCAGTTTATGAACGTCAAACCGAAATGAAAATGTAAACACGATTGCATCATGTAACTAAACACTAGCAGACGATGCTGCCAAATTGACAGAATTGTCTGTAACAGGCGCTAGCCCTTATTATCAGAGTAGGCGAGCGGTAGACCAATTATCCCAATACGGAATAATGATACGGCACAAGTTCGCAACGCCGGAATGTTGTTCGCGTGCATAAATAGATTCTACTTGGCTGCGCGAAGGCATCTCTAGGTTTACTTTTTACTCTGAGTCAAAACCGTTGACCTCTCAGTTCATGAATGAAATGAGTCATTTGGTGCCACGTCGGGACTGACTCATCAAATCCACGTTCCGAGTGAAAATTCATTTGTTTGAGGTGATATGTCGTGGTGCAACTCGTAAAGCAAACTTCCACCAGATTACTTGCTATGTGGGAACTGTTGTGATAGTCCAATGAACCAAATGAAGTGTTTAGAGGGTGGATACTGGATTCTTCGCTAAATTTGTGAAATAGTTCATCAAATCTTCCTTAATTATTAAGATTCAAAATAAAATTAATTCGGTTCCTAGTTAATATTTAGTCCGAACATAAAAACTTGAACTTTTTCATCATTCTCAAGGAAGTAGGTTCCAACAAGATTTTCATGATAACCTTCCCGCGTCTTTGATTTGGAAAATACTCAAATTTCAGTGCAAATGTGCAAATTCGAATGTCCTCCCATTAAGTTTGGCTCCCTGCATAGTATTAGAGAAACCAACACGTTGCGGTATGTCTTAAATAAAATTATAAGACCCCAAAGTTCCTGATATGATCTATCTTTAGGTCACTCTTTCCGCTATAAAAACTTAAACACTAGCATACATCTCTTGAGTTCACAGATCACTTTTGACCAATTGCATAGCGATTAGGCACATAACCACAACTTCAATGTTGAAGGTGAGTTCAGCACCATTCGCAATATGACGGAATGGCGGGACAAACGCCATCTATGGTAAACGAAAGCAGTAATACACTTGTCTTGTCATACTATTAAAATAATCGTGCTTAACCTCGAATTTATGGCAATGTAGCGGCTTTAAAATTTCGATGATTTTGCATTGCATATAAAACATACCAGAATTAAAACACTTAATTCGTTTTGCCAATAATTCAAGATAATTTGCAAACTAAATAGGAGCAGTGTTTTTAAAGTGGGAAAATGACTTGAAGATGGAACACTTTTGTAAATTTGTGGACCCATAACTTCTAAACTAACAGAAACTTGGTGTTCCACTGATATTGTTCATCGTCTAATAAAATCAATGCAAATGATGTTTTCTGCTGAGACGCAGACGATGGCTATATGAAAGACCTATGAATAGCTAGCCTGGTCACGAACGCTGAACCTAGCAACTAAAAGAATGAAATACCAACCTTTGATAATCTCGTATTCACAAAAAATAAATCAGGTAAACCACTTTTGAATCTCTTGTAGTTACTCACTAAACGACGAAAAATGTTTGATAGAACTTTTCTGTCAATGCATCGCAAAATTATCAAGACTTCCTCAAGATCCTTATTCAAACCTTCAAAATCTGCAATAGATTTTTCATTCAAATGATTGTTCCAATTATCTTCTATAATATTTTCCAATTTTTTCTCAGACCATATGCTTGCAATTTCCTCTAATCGTGAGTCAATTTCTCCTTTTCTGTTTTCATAGAAGCAAACGCTGTACATATCTAATGGAGCACTTTGTAACTTAGAGATGAACGTCCTTGGCACATAATATTCATAAATTATATCCCAAAACAATAATGTGAAGAGAATGACGATAAGTTTTCCCTCGCAGTGAATCCCTTCAAATTCTTCCTCATCGGAATAATATCTCAATGCAATATTTTCAACACTTCCATAAGTTACCTCGTTATTTGAATCTCTATATGAATATATCCTCTTTCCTGGTGTACCACTGAAAATGTAATTTTAAAATTTATAATATACAGTACTTTTATAAATAGTCAGGGAACTATAACAGAAAATAATAATGTTAATTGACGATAAATGACCCGCTGTATGAATTTATTTGAAATATTGATCTGCAATGAGATCAAATATATGACTTCATTATATGAAATTGAAAGAAAATGTATTACTTGTCGATTGTGTGTGAAATTTGCAGAAACGGTCAATATAGTAGATGAATTGAGATGTCCCAATGGTGAAGCAATTTATAAACAAACTGATAACTGTTACTAGATGTAATGATATCACAACAAGCGCAAGCAATAAATTACACTCACAGACACAATTAACCGTCCACTTTGAATATCTTGCAGTTTGCAGAAACCATAAAATTTAAGTATGCTTTGATATAGAAGGTTCACTGAAATCAATTCTTCAGTTGAAAAAAAACATAGCATGAGACTTA
This sequence comes from Propylea japonica, assembly GCA_013421045.1. Classification (NCBI taxonomy): domain Eukaryota; kingdom Metazoa; phylum Arthropoda; class Insecta; order Coleoptera; family Coccinellidae; genus Propylea; species Propylea japonica. The sequence continues at coordinate 50,854,634 of CM024240.1, forward strand.
TTTCTTTAGAATTCTTACAGAAAAGGATCAAAGGAAAAATCAATGACAAAATTAACAGAATTTAATCAGTTTTGAAGAAAAGTGGTGGAATGTGGAATTTATAATTTATTCAAAATCAGTAGTGAGTGTTACAACCGCATGTTATCAGGAGCGCTCAGGGTGACGTCAGTTGACATCGTAGTAAATAATAAGTAAAGGTTTAACGCGTAATACCGCCATGAATACACATATAATGAAAGCAAAGAATAATATTAATCGATTGAAATCAACCAATATTAAACTCATATTACATTACATTATATGGGTATTCATGGCGATGTTACGCGTTAAACCTTTACTTATTATTTACTACGATGTCAACTGACGTGACCCTAAGCGTTCGCGTCGTGGACTGAGGACGTAAAATAACGCTTGGGTCAATGAGACAAATGGTAAACATCTCGCTACTTCGTTCAAGGTTCATGCTATAGAAGAAGGTTGTTCGTATGGAACTGGAGATGGCGCCTTCGGTATATTTATACCTTGAAGAAGGTGCCAGGTTCCAAGAACCTTGTATTATTCAGAGCTATCCTGTGCTGAACAGTCCTAATAAGGACGAAATGGCTATCCATTGCATTTTGCCTTGAACGAGGACGAGATTAGCTCCGAAGTATGAGTTTAATATTGGTTGATTTCAATCGATTAATATTATTCTCTGCTTTCATTATATTCAGATAAAACTTATAAGCCTACATGTTGCTTTGCTTGTTCATTGATTAACAAAATTGCTCACCTTCTGTCAGTACACCCCTTAATAAATTTCTCTACAAATTTACTGGTGTCAACAGGTACCTCCGAAAGAGCAGCTAGTCGGTCACAATAAAGGGCACATACTTTGTAGGTTTTTGTGGTTCTTATTTTATTAGCTATTTTGTTCATTTCATATATTTGCAGCAAATTGAAAACATTATGTTTCTTGTTGAACTCGAATGCTTCAATAACAATTTCTGCAGCCTGAAATAATGTTGTTCACTTTGTAAATCTTAAACTGGTTTCATCACTTACATGTTCATAGTTTTTGTAGTATTGGAGGTTTATATGTGCCAACTGTTTGTACCAGAAGCCTATCGCATGGTTCGTTGGATAATTTTTAATCAAGTATTCAAGCCAACATTTAACATCTTGATAATATTTTGCGGTAAGTTTTTCAATTCCACTCTTCAGGACAGAAATGTAGAGGTATTCAGCAGAAAACTTGTGCAAATAATCAGGAAGGTGTCTTTTCCATTTACTGAAATAATTTAAAAAAAATTAATTCATATAGGTAACCAGTTTTTTTGTAATTACCGAAACTCATCATTCTCTTCATTTTTAGCGACTTAGAATTGCTTGTTATGGGAATTATTATAATTTTCCATGATAAATGAACTTATATTTTATAATGTTGAAATTATACTCTATATTGAACAGATATTGATGAGTTAATCAGAAGCAAAGATTTTGTGTCAGGAACTTTTTGCATCTTGTTCTCAAAATTTCTATCATAGAGTCTGTAACATTCGAACTTTTGGAATTTTTTCTCAAAAAACTAAAAAGATAAATCAGTTTTTGACAACGGATTCGTGATCAAGGATCAATGTTCAGTGAGTAGCATTATATAAATCCTCAAAAATATAAGAGCTATATGTATGCTCCGTGTTGTAAACAATTACATTACATCAAAGAATATACTCACCCATCATCACCTACAGATTGAAGCATTTTGAAAACTTCATCGCAAATACTTTTTCCAGTAGTATAAGATTTATTATCAAATGCATGATTGATATCTTTAATCATTCCAACTGCATCATAAAACCTGCAATATAAATTTCTTTCAGTTTCACATTCTATTCAACTGGTCCTCTTATATTTCTTCATCAGTACCTGTCATTACTCTCAGAGCATATTTGGGTTTCTATTGAACCCGGCGGCAGTTTGCTGGGGGTATTACATACCGCAGTCGTTTTAAAATTGGCGCAATTCGGTTAAATTTATATTCGTACCACTAGGAAGCTCAGTGTCTTCAAGTCCATACACGCTATAGCCATTTCAGTAGCTGTTTTGATGTTGTGGTCGACAAGTGCTTAGATGCCACACTGGTAGTTTAGTTTTTTAGTTTTAGTTTAGAGGGGTTACAGTTCACTACGACCTTAATGTCTATTGTGCCCCCTTACAGAGCTGTTCTGACCAAAACCTTCACAGCTCGCCTTCCAGTTCCAGAGATATAATGAAATCTAATAACTGTGAAGGCTTCAACGAGGCTAGTTCCTCACTCTTACAAGTTTCTCGTCCAGGGCATTCCTTTCTCAGGCTCGCAATGCCAAGGCATTCCGTGACTAGGTGAATGGAGGTTTTTTACTTTTTTCCTCCTCCCCACAGAATCTACACTCGTCAGTGTCCGACAATCCCATCCTCAACAGGTGCTTCCTGAGGCGACAATGTCCTGTAAGAAAGTCAGTGAGGCGGTGTATTTGCTTCTTACCAAGATCCAGATATCTTTTGGATCCCGCTGTCTCGAAGTTCCGAAGGAACTCAGTGGAATGATCCATCCCTGGGAGATTCCGCCAGAGTTTTTCCCTTTCTCCTTTTTATAGGTACATTCAGATATTCCACAGAAGGGTTCTGGGCCAATCAGTGACATTTGTGCGCCCTCTTTGGCAAGTGTATTGGCCTCTTCGTTTCCTTTGATTCCCGAGTGGCCGGGAACCCAGATTAAAAAGACCTTATTTTTCTTGCCTACCTTGTTGAGTTTGTTCCGGCACTCCCAGATCATTTTAGAGTCGATGACGTAGGAGCTCAGTGCTTTAATAGCAGCTTGACTATCTGAGTGTATGGCTATATCACACTTCTGATAGTTTCTTTCTAGATTTATATCTAGACATCTTTCAATAGCTAAGATTTCTGCTTGAAAGACGCTCATATAGGAGCCTAGCGACAGTGCTCGGCCCGTATATCCCAGCGCCTGCTCCTGTAGAGGTTTTGGAACCATCTGTATACCATTTTACGGTATTTTCTTTGAGATTATAGTCGGTGTATTCCCGTTTCTAATAATCTCTTTTACTTAGCTATGTCATGAAGTTTTTCTCAGTGATTACTTTCTTGATCATTACATCACTAGGGAGATTCGCAGATGAGATGTAGTTATTCAGAGAGGACCAGACTCTCTGATTCTTTATTCACTCATTACCTGCACCTTAGATATTCTGAGAATAGCCTCATGGGATACCCTATCAACCACTAGATGTAGAGGTGTGAGGTCCGTAATGACCTCAAGTGCCCTAGTTGGGCACGTTCTCATGGCTCCAGTGATGCACACACAGGCAAGCCGAGCCTTTTCCTCGTACTCACCTGACTTGCCTTGGCAAACCAGGTTACTGCCCCATATGTGATTATAGGTCTCACAATCATGACGTACATCCATCGCAGTATTTTTGGGTTACAACCCCAATTTTTGCCGTTTTAGCTCTGACACTAGCAGTATCAACATGCTTATTCCACAGAAGTTTACTATCCAGTGTTATTCCTAGGTATTTAACTTCTGAGTTCCACTGCAAGATATGTTCGTTTAAATATAACGTTTTCATGTCGGGAAGTTTTCTTTTCCGAGTGAAGGGAATTACTACAGTAAGTGTGTTGATGTTCAGCCCCACAGACAAGCACCACTGCTCAATAATTCTAAGGCCTTTCTGCAGTAAGTCGCAAAGAGTGCCTTCGAATTAGCCTCAAATTATTAGGACTATGTCATCAGAATAGCCTACACATTCGAAGCTAAGCTCCGTTAGCCTATGTAGTAGTTCATCCACTACTAGGCTCCATAGAAGGGGAGATAATACTCGACCCTGAGGTGTCCCACGAGTAGCCTTAACAGAGACAGATTTACCACCCATCGATGTTTCAGCTATTCTCGTCGATAACACTTCATACATCCATTTGATAATGGTTTTGTTCACTCCTCGCCTTTCAAGTGCATCTTTGACGGACACGTGCGTTGTGTTGTCAAAAGCCCCAGATATATCCAGGAAGCACACATGGCGATTTCTTTATTGTTCAGAGTTCTCTGGATGGCTTCGGTTCACACTGGTAAGTGTGTATAAAAATGTATTCAAATAATTATGTTGTGGGTATTGTTTTTCATAAATATTGTCAAAACTTTATCATTTTGTGTACATTAAACCTAGAAAACTAATATTTATAGATTTATACCGAGTTTTTTTGAAATTTAAGTTATGGCTGGATCATAAGAACGAGAGCAGGGGCGATAACTGGCACTGTAGAATGAAGTAGAAAGTTTCAAAGTGTCAAAGGAAAGATCACAATATTTTTCCAAATAAGGCTTAGAAAGATTTTACCTAGGTTTTGTAAAAAAAATACAGATAAAAAATGTCTGCCGGATGTGAAATTTGCCCAAGAAAAAAAATCGGAAAACACCGAAAAGCAATTTGTTTGGAATATTTTATGGTGTATTGCGATAGCTGTAACTTACGATTGAAATCAATTCTGTTTTTTATATTGATAGTTCATGTTATTTTCAATTCGTTATTCTTCTTGAGTATATGCTATAATAATATCAAAAATATATGTATAGTCCGTTCACGAAAGTTTGAGCGCATGGTAGGCGTTTGTTTATTTATCTGATGTTGGCAGTATTTGCTGTCATTACGTAAAATAAAGTCAACGTTGCCGAATGTTCCCGGCCTCGTCCGCCGAGCTTACTAGTTATCAGATAACTCTATGCAATATTGACAACATTGCGTATCAATTTGACAAGAAAATAAAGAACATAACCTAAAATTTTAATATACACAGTAGAATATGCCAAATTTTCATGGCTAACCGATCGCGGCTCAACCTTTCGTGAACGGACTATATATTTTCTTTGAAAAAACACAAATTTTAGTTTTTTTATTGTAATCCTTCAAAAAAATATTTTTTCAACAAATTGCAAATGAATACTTTTTTATAAATACAGTGCAACCTTAATATAACGAACCTCAATATAACGACTTCCTCGATTTAACGAATTTTTAATAATCCCCTTGAATCGTCCATAAGAGTCAATGTAAAACATACCTCTACATTACGAAAATTTTTTACGAACAACCTCTTTATAACGAATTTTCAACTACCCAAAAGAGTGTGAATACCTCTACTTAACGAATTTCGTCAACTCAAAACCTCTATATAACGTTTTCACCAATAACCAGGTATGTATGTGAATATGTGATTCAGCTGCGACAGGTTTCGATGCGTAAAATACGAAGTTAGTTGATGGAAAGTAATCAGTGCTGCTCCTCACTTTTTTGCAATGGCTCAGAAACGTAAAAGGCATTCCTTATTTGCCGCAGAAAAGCGAAGCATCATTAATTATGTTGACAAAAATCCTTCTACAAAAAAATTAGACATAGCTAATAAGTTCGGGATTCGCGCAAGTTCATTGGCTACAATTTTCAAATCGAAAGATAAGTTTTCTGACGAAATTGGTTTGCCTTCAAACATCAGAAGATTGAAACCGGGGAAAACAAACTACAATTTATTACTTTTTTCCAATCAAGATGAATAAAATTAGATTTAGGCTTTTGTACCAATTGGTTGATTTTCACCTCTTTTTGATTTTGTTCTGGGAATTTTTGAAAAGAAAAAAACCTACCTACTCACTTTATTGTTTTGAAAAAGAAAATATGAAATGAATAATGAGTAATTTGATGAAAATGAGTTTTCATTTATATGAGCAAAATTAGTTCGCTATAACAAGATGAGTACGTAATGTCGAGGTGAATAAACCTCGGTATAACAAATTTTGGACCAACCTCACCTCAATATAACAAACCTCAGTTTCACGAATTACTTGATATAACGAATATTTACTGGTTCCCTTCCGATTTGTTATATCGAGGTTCCACTGTATACCATTTTCAATAAAATGAATCTTGAAATGTTCCAAAAGTACAAAAAGGTTTGTTTTTGTTGTTTCGCATTTGGGGTATGTGATTCCCCACCACACTTGTCCTGTATGAAAAACATTGCACACTGCCGCCGGGTTAATTTAGCGTTTACATTGAAAAAGATGTTTTGAATAATTATTTATATTTACCTTAGGAATTGTTCCTTGTTTTTAAACGGAGTATAGTTTTCAACCATGTAATTTGGATAGACTACCTTATCATAACCAAGTTCCTTAAAAAAATTTTGAATGTCTATACAATAGGATAAATTGCTGTATGTTTGTAAAACGAAGACTTTATGAAGTGAGGACTTTGTATCCGCCTTCAATTTGATACAATACCCCAGGGTTTTTCGGGCAACATCTCTCATACATCTTCGGACGATTTCTTCATCGTTAATGTTGACTGCGTTTTACTATTACGTTTGAGATAATCTATAAGTTTCTCCTTATTTCCATGGTTTTTCTTAGGTATTTTTAAATCTGTTGCAATCTGTTTCAAATCTCCTAGCATAAGTAAATCAAGTAATTCGTCTATGCTCAACTGTGTGAGATCTGAAAAATATTACATTATTGTTACATCCATCTTTCGAAGCATAAAAATTACTAATTCTAGGCTATTATTATGTAAACCATTTTCACTACGTCATTGACTCAAAGATTATTTGGGATTGCCAGAACAAATTTAATGAGGAAGGTAAGAAAAATAATGTATTTTGAATCTGGGTTCCCGGCCATTCGGGAATCAAAGGAAACGAAGAGGCCAATACACTTGCCAAAGAGGGTGCACAAATGTCACTCATTGGCCTAGAACTCTTCTGTGTTACAGAAACGTACTTATAAGAAGGAGTTTCTGGAGAAGGGGAAAGCTGAAAGGGAAAAACTCTGGCGGTTATCTCTGAGGGAAGGATCATTCCACTAAGTTTCTTTGGAACAGCAAAATCCAAAAGGCATCTGGATCATGGTAAGAAATAATTACACCTTCTGATATCACTGGCTTTCTTACAGGACACTGCTCCTTAGGAGCACTTATTGAGGATGGGATTATCGGACACTGACGAGTGTAGGTTCTGTGGGGAGGAGGAAGAAACCCTCATTCATCTAGTCACGGAATGCTTTGCCATTGCGAGCCTAAGGAAAGAATGCTTCGATAGTGAACCTTCTAGGAGTGAGGAATCAGCCTTCTCGAAGCCTTCACAGATATTGAATTTCATCAGATCTCTGGAACTGGAAGGCGAGCTGTATAGGGTGTGGTCAAAACCGCTTTGTAAGGGGACACAATAGACCTTGACGTCGCAGTGAACTGTAACCCCTTTTATAACTATAACTACATCCTGTATACCAATGCAGTTTTAAGCCTGCAGGTCGACGAAAATCTTGTCTATTTTAAGTACAGGGTGGGGCAGAAAAACCTATCCGATTTCAAATCCCTTTTTCTCAGAAGAGAGAGCAGGTAGAGTAGTGGGGTAAAAACCGTTAGAAAGCTGGTTTTATGCCATTTGTCAGTAGTCAACATGCCTTGGTCTGGTGAACATCGTGCTTTTGTTGAGCGGTTTATCGAATGCGGCGGTTCGATAATTGCTACACAACGTGCTTTTCGAATTCATTTCGGACTCGGGCGTCATGATCCTGTTCCACATCACGCTACGATTAAAGTGTGGGTGTCAAATTTTAGACAGACGAGTTCAGCATTGAAAAAGAAGTCGCCTGGACGTCCCAGGACAGCAACAGGACCTGAAAACGTGAACCTGAAAACGGTCAACAGCGAGCGCTATTGTTTCATGCTGGAAAATTTTCTTAGACCCAAAATGGAAGAAAATGGCGTGGAAAATGTGTGGTTTCAACAGGATGGTGCAACCGCCCACACATCGCGACGATCAATGGACATTCTCAGGGAACTGTTACCCGGTCGCCTCATTTCTCTGAGAGGTGATCTTGGCTGGCCGCCGCGCTCACCGGATCTCACTCCATGTGACTTCTTCCTTTGGGGTTACCTCAAATCGAAGGTTTACCAGCATCGACCAAGGACCCTTCTTGCTTTACGAAGGGAAATTGCTCGCGCAATTGAAGAAATTCCTGTGGAAATGACGTGTGAAAGTCATGGAAAGCTACCGCGAGCGTCTAAATAAGTGTATCCGCTCCCAAGGACGACATTTGAGTGATGTGCTTTTCAAAACTAAATTTAAAAATGGCATAAAATTGCGATATGTTAATAAAAAAAATTTTTGACAAGCTGTGGTTTTAATTTTATAACGTTTTGAAATCGGATAGGTTTTTCTGCCCCACCCTGTATGAACTTCTAGTACTTCAATGGCCAATTAAACAATTACACACTCTACTTTCTACCAATTAATTAGGAATAAAAAGGAGTAGCGCCATAGAACACTACAGACTCGTAATCTTGAAGATTCAACAGAATCCTATTATTCAAGCACTAAATTATATTCACCCACCTGTATCAACAAATCTGCCACTTTTGAGGTACTCATACATCTCCATAATTTCCTTAGGGGATAATTTCTGATCGAGTTTAATATTATTGCAAAACTTAATTACATTATACCATTTGGGAAGGTAAATAAACAATTTAATCACGAAATACTGATGATTGATATCCATCCTCAAAAATTCTTCTATAACCTCAATATCTGATTCTGTTAACAACTCCCTCTTATCTTTGTTCTCTAAGGTATCCTGAAGCAATATTTTCAATAGTTCTAGCTGAGTCAGATTCAATTTTTCTTCTTTGCCATCTTGATTCAATGTGTCTGAACCAAAAGTAACTTTTTTTCTAATCTGTTTCGATGCTGTTTTGGTTCTACTCTTTGTTGGAGATAGTTTTGGCGATCTGATTTTATTTTTGGTCGGTGTTTTTTTTGAAGGGGATGGCGAACTAAAAGTTGGAAAAGGAAATGTTTTAGTTTCAGAAGGATTAGGATTTCCAGCTAGATTTTCTCTTGAAATTGGGGCCTTGAACAGATCCACCAGTCGTTGTTGAAGTTGATTCCAGTCTTGCTTTTTTGGTTGGTGTTTCTAATGTTTCTTTGGCATTTGGTTTTTCACCTCCTGAAAATATAACAAATTCTTGAAACCATGTACCTATAAAACTATACTGCTAACGTAAAATAAAAGTTGAAGCAATCTTGTTACCATTTCCGATGGCCCCTTCAATCATCTGAGCATGTGCAACCTCCAAATTCGACAAGACGTGAAAAATTGAGGTTATGATTTTCAGTTAGTTTTTGATTTGACAAGTCATAATTTAAACTACTCGAGGTTATGTTTTGGCGCCTGCGCAGTGAAGTCATAAGGCCATTGTACCACGTGATCGCTGCTTCAATTTGTAATAGAGAAGTTGTTTCATGTTAGCGGTATAGAAGTTTATGAGTATATGCCAGAGACTCTGGTGTATGTTGAAAACTCATGAGCGGTCATAGAATCTTGTCATGAATAATCATTGGGGTCAGTCATGTGATTTCGGCTACAACAACCTCTCAAACAGCTCAAAAAAAATTATAAGAAATCAACGTGAAGTCATGTTTTTACCTAAGGATGAAATGATGATTCTAAATATCCTGAGAGCTGTTGGTATCGCTCAACTCGTTTATAAAGATATGAAATCAACCCTGAAATTTTTTCAATGTTAAGGATGGAAGAAAAGTTTTCAGAAAAAATTCTGATTTTTGAGCTCTCGTTCTACATAAACGAGTGCTATATCGTTTTGCGCAAATGTTTGAAATTTTCGAATTTTGAGCCGTGAATGGTCTCAAACGATAAGGTTCGACTCCCTGATGACGAACTCGTGTTCAAATTCAATTCTGTCCAAGAGACTTGAAATTTTCAGGGTGAGTTTGGATCCCAAATTGCTCGGTTAAGTTCGATAACCCACCAAATCGTACAGGGTGTCCCATAAAATATGGCTATTCCAAATTTTTGTTCCTCAATATCTCAGACAAAAAGGGAACCCATCGAAATGAAATGTTGCAGTCACATGCAAGGTTTGTGGCCATTAGATTAGAGGCGACAGATCAAAACCGACCTTGCGAGCACCTTGACCTTAAGATCTATTGTGCAACCCCGCGCTGTTTACCAGTCCGGCAGCAAAGTCTCAATGAACTTCACCACCTTTCTGGGGGCCACATCCATTACTTGTTCAGGCTTTAGGAACCTGGAGCCAAGATGCCGTAACCGTTTCTGGTGAACAGCTTCACACTCACATAGCAGGTGTCTATAGTCCGTTCACGAAAGGTTGAGCCGTCGGTTTGCCATGGAAATTTGGCATATTCCACTGTGTATATTAAAATTTAGGTTATGTTCTTGTCAGATTGATACGCAATGTTGTCAATATTGCATAGAGTTGTCTGATAACTCGTAATCTCGTCGAACGAGGCCGGTTACATTCGGCAACGTTGACTTTATTTTACGTTATGACAGCAAATACTGCCAACTTCAGATAAATAAAAAAACGCCTACTATGTGCTCAACCTTTCGTGAACGGACTATAGCTGTCTCGGTGGCTTCTTGACAGAAGCGACATGTACTATCGGGCGCCTTTCCCATGTTTTTTAAGTGATACCTCACAGGACAGTGCCCAGTGAGAGCGCCCGTCAGTTCCTCAGTTCCAATTTGCTGAGTGAGAGGACTTTCTTGGTCCAGCTCGTCGAGTGAGAGAGAAGTGACTTAGCTTGCTTTTGACCATTGGTCGTACGCCATCATGGCCATCATGGAGGTAAAGGAAGTGGAGGGACCCAACGTTTGACAAGTGTCACGTACACAAAACAATACAAAACAAAGAAGGGACACACCAATATGGCCGACTTCGAAGTTTTTGAACGTTGAATTTTATTATTTGTGCCTCATTTCTTGTTCTTTTTCTCTGCAGTTTGTAGCAGAAAGATATTAAGTGTTGGTAAAAAAGTTTTCTTGTTCAGTGAATGGATGCTTCAATGAATCCAATAAATTCCTGCCACAAAGTTGCCCATACAAATATGGCCTTTTAATGTGACACTTTTGCATCAAGGGAAATATGAATCAATTTCAAGGGGATAACCGGTTATTGTTTTGGTTAACCAATTCCATTCAAATTGAATGCGATTGGTTAACCGAAATGATGACCGGTTAGCCGCTTGAAATTGATTATAGGATATTCTCCCTCCCCTTCCTTTACCTCCATGGTGCCATACATGGAGGTAAAGGAAGGGGAGGGAGCATATCCTATGTTTCCTTTGTTCCAAAAGTGTCACATAGTTCGGCCATATTGGTATGGGCAACTTTGTGGCGGGAATTTTTTGGATTCATTAAAGCACCCATTCACTGAATAGGAAACCACTTTTAACTAACACTTAATATCTTTCTGCAACAAATTGTAGAGAAAATGAACAAGAAATGAGGCACAAATAATATTGGTGTGTCCCTCCTTTGTTTTGTTAGTTTTGTTTACGTGACACTTTTCAATCGTTATGCCCCTCCCCTTCCTTTACCTCCATGGTGCCATAGTGTAAACAGAACCATAGAAAATTCAATAGGAATATTGAAAAGAAGATTATCTATATTTCCACAGGATAATAACAAGATAACTGATTCGAGTGAAATTTATTTGTGAATCAACACTGACGTACTGAATGTTCATGCAAGATTTCAAGGGGATCGTATCATCAGAACCATAGAATATATTTTTTTTAAATATTTATTTTTACAGATTTCATTTTTGAATAATTTCCCGAATATTATTCCGATTGTTCTGAGATTCTTCATTTATATATTCGGTATCAATCCCAAGTCCCATATAAAATTTTGAGGTATTAGTCTTATTGCTCCTCCAAAGAACGAGCGCTCAAAAGCTCCGGGTCAGGGCTTTTCTTAGATTTTTTATTTTTATAATAAGGACTATTTGAAAGAACGTTTTGGCTTCATGATTGTCCCATTCAAGATTTTTCGGAATCACACAGACAAGAAATCTACTAATGCACATCCGCAGAACTGATTTGAGAAGAGATATTGATCATTTCTAAATTATCTGCATTCTTTGTAATGTCCTTATCGCTTTCAGCTATCAATTTCCAAAAGAATGGATCATATGTAGGTCACAAGACATCGTTAGGAGCTTAATGGTAATGCATTCACATTCTTTACAGTACTTGTACTTACCCAATGTAGTACATTCATCAGTTTTTTTGGACTCAATTCAATATTATCCGATATATTTTCGTTAGTGATCATTTCTCCCTTCAATGCATGGGAGCCATCAAATCTTGCATCTATTTTTGAAGGTGTACATAAATGAGAAGGTATAAACTTCTGTTTACAACTGCTAGGTTGAGGTTCTCTTGAAGCGGTATTAGTTGAAGTTTGAGTATCCTTATCAAATGACTGATTTGGTGATTCTTCAACAGATTTTGATTTTAACTGTTTCTGTTGTGATCGCTTTTGCTTCACTTTTCTTTTTTTATTGTCAGAAGTTTCAATCTGTTCTGTAAATTCAACAGTGAAATAATATCAAAAACAGAGATGAAAACCGCCCAATTTTGTGGAGAGTAACCCACGAATATAATTATACAGGGTGTCGAGCAAAAAAGTACCATGCATAGTGCCACGCGATAGAGGGCCATAAAATATGAAAAAAAGGTCCCATGAATATACATAATATGTCCGAAAATGCTTTTTTTAAGAAATGCAGGGTGTTAAAGTTTATTTTTTAAATGTGATATGCGGTGGTTTTGTATGAACCAAAATCCAAATATCCTATTAGATTACTTATAAAGCTGTTGTTATTAAATTTTAATTATTGAAATGCTTTGTCCTTGTTATTGTAAGCAGGTTAATTTGGCGCTTCTGGACAATTTGCGTGCATCATAACTTTTCGATGCGTTTTTTTACCGTTGGTCCTAGCGACTTCAACAAAGTAAACCTTTTTTGAAAAAAAAAAAGATAGAGGAAACCGCTTTTTCTAGTCCAGAATGACATACAGTGTAAGGCAAAAAAGTAAGGGTTTATTTAAATGTGGAGGAACCTGTATGTGACGCCCTCTATTAGTAATCTGAAAACTAATTGGATATTTGGATTCTGCATCATACCAATCCTCCGCATATCACATTTTGTTCAATTCTCACCTCTTTATCCAAAGTTATTAAAAACAAATAAAATAAAAAAGTTTCAGACATATATTCATGGAAACCTTTTTTCATATTTTATGGTCATCTATCGCGTGGCACTATGCATGGTACTTTTTTCCTGACACCTGTATACGCGCCTTTTATACGTATAATAAATACAGGGTGTTTCATCATAAACAGGACAAACATATATTGACGAACTCCGAAAAAAAAATTACAAAATGGCGGAAGACCTGCAATGTTCCTAATTTTTTTTGCAGTTGTCAAATTAACTTTTGTTTTCTGAATGAACACAATTTTCTAAGAATTTCTGTGAAAAAAATTTTTCAAAAATCGAACACAATTTTTTTTTACATGTCTACAAGCGATGAAAGGATTTCACTCGAAATGGATGAAATTTTGTACAATGGTATCTTGAATTTTCAATCACGAATATGAAAACAGATTGAAAAATATCGAACGGTTTCGTTACTACAGGCATTCAAATATTTCGTTCAGACCTCTGAAATAATGAAAGAAAATTTGTTTTGAATTCTAGAGTCAAAATAATTAAATTATCGGCATGTCCAAACATTCTAGATGAATTTATAAAAAAAAATTCAGTGATACTTACTTAGTTGAAATTCGAAAACTAGTCAAACTCTATGAACTACGAACTACCGTTGCCTTGCAACGAATATTATCATCCTTAGAACAGTGCCATTTCCCTATTTAATACCTACGTCGGTTCGAGTCCCAACTAAGTTTCACTGAATTTTTTTTTATAAATTCATCTAGAATGTTTGGACATGTCAATAATTAATTATTTTGACTCTAGAATTCAAAACAAATTTTCTTTCATTATTTCAGAGGTCTGAACGAAATATTTGAATGCCTGTAGTAACGAAACCGTTCGAGATTTTTCAATTCTGTTTTCATATTCGTGATTGATAATTCAAGAAGTACCATTGTACACACATTTCATCCATTCAAGTGAAATTTTTTCATTGCTGTATACATGTAAAAAAAATTGTGTTCGATTTTTGAAAAAATTTTTTCACAAATTCTCAGAAAATTGTGTTAATTCAGAAAATAAAAGTTAATTTGACAACCACAAAAAAAAATTAGGAACATTGCTGGTCGTCCGCCATTTTGTGAAAACTTTTTCGGAGTTCGTCAACTTTTCTGAATAGAGGACCCAAAATACTGGTATTTGACCAAAAACCGTTACTTTAACTATTAAACATAACTGACCACACTCGTAAGAATCTTACTCAAAAATGACGTTTGACACCGTATCTCGCTTATGCTTCGAAAACGGGATATATTGTATAAGGCAAAAATGATTCTCCCGATGTCCTCTACATGAAAATATGTTTTGTCCAGTTTATGATGAAACACCCCCTGTATATTGTCATGAGCTTACCCAATGTAGATTCAGGTATCTTCTCTAGGGAAAATCTGTCTTCCACTGAACTTATATTTTCTGCATTTCTTCTTGAAGGTGTGGAAGTAGCCGAAGTACTTGATTTCTGTTTGGAATGACCAGGCGAAGGTATGTTTAATTTCATCATAGTTCCAACATCACTGTGGATAGGTTGTCGACTTTTCAAATCTCCACCTAATTTCGATAACGACTCTTTTCTTTTTTTTAAGACCTTCATCTTTTTATTTTTGATGTTATCAGGACCAATATCCTCTTCTAAGATTAAATGAAAGCATAAAAAAACGTTTTTCTAATTATCAACTGAAAAACACTCGAAATTTATCTGTCGGTTTTATACAGTGTTCATTCCCATATTTGGCACTTTAAGTAAAAGGAAATTTGCATAATCAAATTTCAATTATTAAAGAAGAATCTTTGGTCAAAAATGATATTGTTTAATGTTACACTTGTACAGCCTCTATTCCCATGTTCAGTATTGTGACAGAGAAGAAAAAGATTCTTTGTTTGGTATATACAGGGTGGCCGGACGATTGACGTCCAAAAGAAAAAAAACAGGTCTCATGGGGTATTCGAATCACCCCCATGTATGTTATGCGATTTTTCACGGTTTGCGAGTTATGAATTTTTGTATGATCTTTTGAGAATTTTCAACTTGACCATATTAAAAAAGATATTAAAAAAAAAGTACAATAGTTTTCCGATATATTTTTTTGTAAATAAATCGCCATGAAATGTACTTTTTTACATAAAATAACCAGCATCGTAAATTTGATAAAAATTATAGAAATGTTGGTCTCAAGTGAAAAAGTTACGTATTTTGGATCATGATCTGAATTTTAAAATTTAATTAAAAATGTAAACAGTCTACTTATGCTAGAATTAGCCTTCAAAGTCAGCGAGGTGGAAAAAATCAAAGAACTAGACGTTCACTCAAAAATTATTTTTTACCATTTTAAGATTTTTCTGAACAAGTTATGATAGACAATGCTGAAAATTTGCTTTAGGAGAAAAGTTTTGGATAAGAAAAGGAAAAAAGTATGGACCTAAATCACACATCATGTAGATAAAAAAAAATATTTATAAAAATTACAATAAAAAAATAAACGAATAAATGAATTTTGCGTGTTCATGGGACTTTTTTTTCTTAAACTCACTTAAGGAATCTCCCCTTTTCGTTTGTACGTTCAATTTAGGAACACCCTGTATAAAGATAAGAACAACACATTACTACTACGTTTTCATGGAATATTCAATTCGATTGAGTTCAATACTCATATCCGTTTTCATGATGCACATTTAAATGGGATTCAAATCGTTTTGAAATCGTTTCGATTTGAAGCTTTATCTGTCACTTGTCAAATGTCATATCTGTCAGCGGGAACGCTAAATATTTCCAGCATAAGAATTACTTCAGCCTTTTTCCATATATTTCTGTTTATACTAGGTCCAGCCTTAACACTTTCCTCGTTCGATTGCATTTTGATTTTGAAATATGTCAAACATCACAATATTGCTCGCAATGCGCATGCTCCAATTCGATACCCGTTTTCATGTGCAACATTTGGATTGAAATTTCGATACGCTCCCGAAAAAAGCCGTATCGGAACTAAAGCTCGATACGATTTCAATACCCGTTTTCATGGCGTATTCAGTACAGAAATCGTATTCAAATCGTATTGGATTCTCCATGAAAACGTACTAAATAACTGACAACCAATTATAGGTAATCTTTGTCTATTTATGAGACATATTTTCATAAAAATAATCTTATAGCTTACCCGCATCTGAAAATAATGGAAAGGGTAAGACGACTTTACTTGGGGTAAGATCACAAAAATCATCATCGGAGTTTATCCATTAATTTTCCCTTATAAATTCGCTTGGTTGACATGGTAGATTCATCAATAAACAACTTCCTATTCACCACCGGTACAATGTTCTTGAAATAGTCTGTTATATCTTCTGTTTGTAATTATCAGGAGTATGTGAAGCTCTCAATTTTTTAGTAGACATAATTTTATTGATTACATCAGGAACATTAATTGTTTATCTGAAATGAATATGAAAGTATTTGGTGAACTTGTATTTGATAAATTTCATAAATTCTGGGATATGCAATAAATTCAATAATATACAGTGTGCGTCAAAAAAAATGGAACAAATTAATTTTCTCAGAAGAACGATATTTGGCAACAAAATCCTGAAACAGGTCAATTTTTTTTGCACCCTGTGTCACTCCCTAAAACCCTCTGAATTTTTCTATTGGGAAAGTGGGTGATGTGGTACTTTTTTGGCAAACTCTTTGTACTTCTTCAGAGACAGAGACTTGTCTCTGACTTCTTCACAGGCGTGCAGAAATTCTCCAGAATTTTTTTTTTAAATTGGTTAGGTTAGGCTAGTTCACAGAGGTTTTCGGTATGTGCTTTTTGTCACGGCCTTTGTCTAAGGTCACGGCTCATTTACTTTGAGACAATGGTACCCATAGAGATAGAATAGAATACTATTCTATCTCTATGATGGTACCTGATGAAATTTGTCACTGAATGAAAGTTTACAGTTTCGTTCATGCACAACTTTCAACCCTTTTTGATCCCCTCAAGTGAAATTTGAAAAACTGCGCTTCAGTTATGACCTTTATGTTCTGTGGTTATGATCTTAAGTAGGTATGTTATTAGTACATTTCTACTGAAGTTGAAACTTTTTGATAAAATGGCCGAAATAAATTTCCAATGTAACTCCATTTTTTTTCTCCATTAAAGGGTTTGTAATGGTTGAAAGTTGTGCATGAACAAAACTGAGATGGTCGACTTTTAGCTCGGGAATATACATAAATTATAAATACATAACACGTTGTCTTATTCAGGTCAACTCGATCCCTTACCTTTGCGTTCGTTTACCTATCCCGAACATCCAACCCATGTTCAGAAAGTACAGTGCTATTAACTTGATCACTGACTCAGGTTGATCTTTCGTAACCTATACAAGAGCAGGGTTGTACAGTCATCGCATGCGCACTGCAGTTCAATTTGTTTTTGAAAAAGGCGGAAATAAGTCTTCTACTCTCTTCTTAGTAATTTCATATATTCTATTTCTAAAAATTATGGAAAAAGAAGAGAATTTGGCTCAGTGTAAAATGTGTGGTTCCACGAGCCGAGAAAATAATGTGAAACAACTACGTCATATCTTTGTATGCAGATCTATCTGCGTTACAGCTAAAGCCTTATTTACTTCTTTAACAGTTTAATATAGGTACTCAAAGATAACATTGAACATGCGAGGGCACACCAGAAATTATAAGAAATATTTTACAGAAGCCAATAAATCCAAGCAAAGCTAGAGACAATCAGTAAATAAACTGGAACTGAAAAAAAATATTCTCTACTTCTTTAACATAGGTACTCAAAAATAACATTAAAAATGGAAGGGCATACCAGAAATTATAAGAAATATTTTACAAAAGCCAATAAATGCAAGCAAAGCTAGAGACAATCCAAAAATAAACTGGGACTGAAAAAATGAATCCATAAAATATATGTATAGTCCGTTCACGAAAGGTTGAGCACATAGTAGGCGTTTCTTTATTTATTTGAAGTTGGCAGTATTTATTGTCATAAAGTAAAATAAAGTCAACGTTGCCGAATGTACTTGGCCTCGTCCGACGAGCTTGCGAGTTATCAGAGAACTCTATACTCTATGCAATATTGACAACATTGTGTATCAATCTGACAAGAAAATAAAGAACATAACCTAAAATTTTAATATACACAGTGGAATATGCCAAATTTCCATGGCCAACCGACGGCTCAACCTTTCGTGAACGGAGTATATATATATGATATGACAGGCACTTTAAATCCTAAACCTGATGTGTATTATAGTATTCGTTTTGAGATATTTCGTGCTCCTGAGCTGTACCAGTGCTTGTGCGCAGCCAATGGCAAGCCGTATTTCGGGCTTTTGAGTTACTCAGGAGCACGAAATATCTCAAAACGAATAGGCTATTTGTAAACTTAAAACCAGGCTCCGTGTTCCGAGTAGATCTGTCACGTGACCCAATCGATCAAGTTAGTAACCGTGAGTAAGTTTCTGAAAACGCCTATAAAATTCTCAGTAGTGATGCACTCATACCTAGCATACATGAAAATCAGGTAAGAGATCATGAGAGGATTGGGCAATCATCATAAACTGCTTGCTATAATTTTTTTATGGCCTTAAGCAGAAAACAAATGTCCCAACGATAATTCAGAATGACAGAATCAAGTAAAATTTATTATTTACCATTTATAAGTAAAATTTCACATTGTTAGAAGTTTATCATAACTAAATAATAAATGCTGAAGGTTTAAATGGTCTCAATTTTACCACAATGGTCCCCTTGTATTGACTAAAGATGATTCTATCATCAAGAATGGGTAGTAACAGACAGAGCATTCACACATAAACTAAAACAATATTGAATATTATGAGGTGGGCAGAACAAAGTCAGAAATGAGCAGAATCTGTTCACTAATAGGCAAAAAGAGTAATGATTGTATCCTTATACAATGGTAATATACATAAATGAATATATGAAAGCATCTAATAAATATTTTTCAAATAGAGTATAGTACCTAGAGGTGATATTGACAACCATAATTTTATTCTCAATTGATTTGTAGATTATCCTTAAATAAATAAATGAATGAAATTTTCGAACATGACTTTTAACATAGATATTATAAATTAAAGAGACAATATGAAAGGGTATTTCATCTTAATAGTTCTGGTCTCAATTGCAAATAGATTATAATTATCCTTCCCTTCAATTCTCAGGGAATAAGTATCTACTGGAGTCCCATAAATTCCTGTTAGATACAATCGAAGTGGTAGGTTCATCTTCCAGGATAATGAAAGATTATCCTAGAGATTGTTGTGAACTTCTGGTACGATAAACAACCAGTTGCACACAGCTGTTTATTTTCATATTCAATATGATGATTTCCATCATGTCCAGACATTTTGTCAATAAAAATTGGAGGAATCAGTTTGAATGAAGTCCCTGATGTAAAAAGTATGGTCTCGTGATTTTTTCTATATTACCAGCCAAACACGGCACTGAAATTCATGCTGAAAAGTACGTTCCTGCACAGCAAGAGGAATTTTATCTGCATAAGCTTGTGAACGTGACTTCATTGGTCCATTGGATGATTTGTTTTAAAAATATATAATATTGTTATTCAATCAAAGAAACCATTGTATTTTTCAGATAGTTTCAGGTGCGTTATCACCTACATCCATTTCCAGTTTGGGATATAATTACAATTATTTTTTGCACTCATTTTATAAAATATTTGTCGAAAATTTACAATATACTTACTAATTTCTGATAAGACATTTTTCTCCTTTAACAGCAGCTCTCTTTTGTTATTTTTCTTTCAAGCAGTAGGATGAAAAATTTGAAAATAAAATAACCTAACCTTAAAACATTTTATCGTTGGACGTTGAAATTGAACTACAATCAATTGAGACGAAACGTTTTCAGTGGTCTCCTCATTTTTCTCAAGAAATTGATATTTGCGCAAGCTTTTTTTTTAACATTTATCAGTAAAAAGCACCAATTAGTTTTTTCCCAAATTTATATTGTCGTTTTTTTTAGTTTATTCAAACACCGAAAAGAGAAACAGTCAAGAAAAAGATGATAGATATTTCATATTATATTTCATAGTTCCATTGATCACTTGATCAGTATTCTCTTCTGTGTTCGTTATTTGACAGTTTGTCACAAATACTGTCACTTGCCATATTTTATGTTCTGTGGTTACCAGAAAAAGCAAAGCAATAAACTTTTCTTGATAACTTGATACGTAAAGTTTTTTAATCATTATTAAGAACAATGGAAGCTTCAGAGGAAATTATTATGGAAGAATTAGAAGAAGGCGAGGTGAGTACCGGGAGAAATATCTGTTGAGATACGAAAATATCAGAAAATTATAAATAAGTATATTTAGTTTAATTTCAATTGAATCATCTTACTTTTTTTATTAATCGATTGTGCCTAAAGTTTATTGTATTTGTTTTGAAAATTCTATTCAAATTAAGTAATATACCACGTGGGGTTCTTTATTTTTTTAGGTATCTTCAAATTCTAGTTCTGATGATGACTATACTCCTCTTGAAAGGCCTCCTAATTCTGATGATGACTATACTCCTCTTGAAAGGCCTCCTATTTATAATAAGATTTCTCAACCTATCATTCAAGACTCTGACAGTGAGGAGCTGGATCATTCAAGTGATGCAGATAGTGATGATTCTATGCAGCATGCTAGAGCTAAGAAACCTAAATTAAAGTTAAAACCCAAATTGAGAAATGTGACTGATAAAAAGAAGAAGTATGATATATGGACGAAAAAAGTACAAGAAGATGTATTATCAGAAACCCTGAATAGCTGTGATGTAACGCTGAAAGATAGATCTCGAGATGTAGAAAGTTATGACTATACATGGGCTTTCAAACATAATCATAATGATAATACACATAAAATCAGGAAACAGGAATCAGGAAACAGTAAAAAAAGAACTAGAAGAGAACGTAATGATATTCATTGTATAATAGGAAGGAGACTTAAAGATAGACACAGTAAGAATCCTTATTACACGGTTTTTTGATGTCTCCTTTTTGAAGCAGTATCAAATCTAAATTGATTGTAAAGAAAAGACTATTCAATTATTTAAGATATTCAGTTTTTTATCATATATATTGGAATTCTGACCATTTTGAAGCATCACCATATTGTCCAAATATGTAAACAAATTCCATAAGTGATAAAAAATTCATTGTAAAAATATGCTATATCCAGTATAATTATCAATCATGTTTTTTGATACAAACATATTTCATCTGAATTGTTTACAATTGATTGGAATATTTTATTGAATATGATGGTTATGTTGAGTTAAATTTATCTATTAATGAAATTTGTTATTTTTTCTTCACCTTAATAGATAAGTTTCATAACAAATTTTGATTTAAAATCATTGCAATGGATCTCAGATTATTTGACACCTACTTTTATGGTAATTTAAGTGTAATGGAAGGATTTTCCATAATCAAGTGTTAATTTGCATTTTTTCTGAACATATTCAAAAATTTCAGGTGTTAGTCGAGTTATCTTGGATCTCAGCACAACTGTAGCAGATACAGAAGAAGAGATAGCTAAAGATATTGCAAATAAATTATGCGAAGAAAAAGAAGAGTTGATTGGTGAGTACAGATTCTCTATATTGTGATAACAAAATTGTTGTGTGATGCGTTCAGAACATATAAATATTCAGATATTTCCACAATCAGAAGTTTTTAATCTGATCGTAATAACTACAACTAGAGAGAACATAGGTATGTCATATTTTGGGTGACATTGAAGTAAATTCAATTCAACAGTATCTCAATGAAAGCAAATTTAGTTCAGATTGTAAATCTACTCAATAAATCGACCAAGTGAACTGAAAACTGAGTGAAAAACATGAAACAAAAGTGTATTAGTTTTTTAAGTTTAAGCACCACATGTTCTTATGCATCTTTTATTGGAGACGATTTTGTGCTAATGTAAGATAATGCCAGGTTTGTCAGGAAGTATTTTAGGTTGATATCCAAGAATTACAGTGGCCTGCTCTCAGCCCAGATTTAAACCCAACTCCTGAAATTTCGCAACAGATCAATGGCCCTCTAATTGAAGAATGGAATCAAATCGAACAGGCTTTCATTCAAAACCTTCTTAAGGGCATGCTAAAACGAATTGAAGCTGTTATCCATGCAAGGGAGGAAACACTTCTTAGCAAGTGTTTTATGTTTTCACGTAGTTTTCAGTTTATTTTCATTACGTTGAACTTATTGAGATACTGTTACGCTATAGCGAAAATGTGAAATTCAATGTTTTTTTGAAAACCCTATATCTTAAACAAAAATTAAGCTGTTGTAATAAATGATGAACGAAATTGTCAAGAGAAGATGTGTCTTGATGATAAAGTAAAAATCACATAGTGGAACAACTGGAACACACCACAGGGGTTTTAAAATTAAAATTCAAAAAAACAGATTTCGTTTGAATTTACCTATTATTGAACAAAAGTTCAATTGAATCGGACTTGAACTAAAATATTTATGAATTAAGAAATTTATCAATTTTTTACTAGATCAATTACTTTGCTGGTGAGTGTATATTATAATTGTCTACCTCTAGGGTGCATTTTGGGGATACTATCAATGTGTGTTATTTGGAGGTTTAATTGAAATCAACCATGTCGTTCTTTTCAGCGAGATCCCTCAGGGTTGTAGGAAAAAGTAAATGTTTCGAAGTGTTTAAAAAAACTCAAGAAATAGAATTAGACGGAGGTTTGTCTGTTATGGTAAGTAATGATAAAATGTCTCCTGATCTCAGAGTAAAAAGTAAACCTAGAGATACCTTCGCGCATTTGTTATGCAGCCAAGTAGAATCTGTTAAGGCACGCGAACAATATACCGGCGTTGCGAACTCGTGCCGTATGTCTATTCCGTATTGGGATAATTGGTCTACCGTTCCCCTATTCTGATACTAACGGCATGCGTCTATTTCAGACAATTCTGTCAGTTTGGCAACATCGTCTGTTAGTGTTTAGTTTCTGGATGCGATATGTTTACATTTTCATTTCGATTTGACGTTCATAAACTGAACTATTTCGATGATTTGGTGGCAATTTATTGTTGCTTGAGGCTATTCCGGTAGTTATAGCTGAGGCAAAATTACGATAATGTTGTATTATATTCAGGAATTGTTGAAATGCAAATTTAACCTATTACTTCACCCCAGTGTAGAGATGTGTAACACAGTGTTACGCCGCGCAATTGCGCCAACTCAGTTGACTGTGTTGAGTGTGTCAGCTCACATTGTCCGAACCCATCAACTCAATGAAGCGCTCAGCGCTAAGGTATCAGTGTTTGCCTTACGAATACGGTATCATAACTCAGTAAATACACTAAATACAGACTTCGAGTTGAACTGGATCATTTAATTTCAACGAAAATGGTAATTGTCTATTGCTTTTAGCACTTTCAACTTCTCCATTATATCAAAGAATTAATGATATTGTACACTCTATGAATTAATTATATTTGGACAAAACGGCTTTTTCTTCAGAACTTTCAATAGTTTGTTCAATAAAAAAAAAATAGTTACCGGTGTACAGAATAAATAGCCTAATTGGGCGTTTTGAGACATGATCTGTAACTCATTTTTATAGGGCAACCTGGTTGTAGGTTTCAAAATTGTATAGTAGCTAAAATCTGCCATAAAAGACTAAAAAAGAAATTAACCGAAATTTCTTGGCCTGTAATATGCAAACGAGCTCCAGGAATTACTCCGTACCCCGGCCCCGGGCAAAGTTCTACAATGATCTGGAGTGACTCATATTTTGTGCGCCGTGCGGCGACACTGCCGAGTGCCGGATGCCCGCGGGTTATTGCTGCGCTATAGCGCAATTTTGAGTTAACTCAATGAGTTGACACAGGGAGCTGCGCTTGAGTCACTGTGTTGGCGCACAAGAATTCACTGAGTTACACATCTCTACCCCAGTGCGGCAGTGAAATGCTTTCCATCTCACTCTAGTGCTTGGTTGGTTACAATGCGGTACTGTTCATGTGTAGGGGCATCTCTATGTTTATTTCTTACTCTGAGCTCTTGATTTTTTTCCAAATAGGTTTAGAGCATAACTAACCAAAAATTGTGTATTAGTTTATAAATTTTACAACAAACCAGATTTTTGATGAGATCCAAAGTCGATTTTTAGTTGTTAAAATGCCTAGAGCTCATGTACGCGCAATTTATGGCAAGCTAAGTGAATTTGAAATAGGTCGAATTTTTGCTCTAAGTCATTTCGAGAAGTTGCTAACCGTTCATATGAACAGAAATCCTGTTGTGAAATGTTGTCTAGCGTGTATTGATAATTCCCAATGTCGAAGAAGAGTAGGCACTGGACATGGGAGGGGCACAAATGAAGTCCAAGATGTACTTCTAAGACTTACGGCTATTAGAGAATGATTTGCAACAACACGATCTTTGGCTGATGAGCGGTTAGGAGAACAAGGCCACCCTGTAACTGTTCAAACGGTTTACCACTGGATAAGGTCTTTGTGACTGCAACATTATCAACCCCATCTTGTGTTACCTCTGACGGTTGAGCATCGCCGGCAACGATTACAGTGGTGCAGAGAACGACAACATAAGAATGTGAAAAGGCATCAGTTTGTCTTTTCTGATGAATCTCGATTTTCCTTGGGTGCACATAATGCCCGAAGAACGGTTAGACGACGACGAGGAAAAAGATGTGAACCTCAGTTTGATATTGAGCGTCATAACACAGTAGGTGTTATGGTATGGGTTGCTATTGCCCATGCAAGTAGGTCAGCTTCAGTCCTTATTTGAGGTAACATGACAGCTCTGCGTTATCTTCAAGTAATTGTAGAGCCATATGTTCTGTCTTACCTTAACCGGCTTGAGAATCCATTATTTCAGCAAGATAATGCTCAACCCCATGTTGTCAGAGTTTAAACTTTTTTTAAGCAACCCATGTAAATCTGTTACCATGGTCGCCCCGATCTTGCGCCCATAGAGCATGTTTGGGACATCATGGGTAGATGCTTGGAAATTCACCGCAACCCCCACGGACTTTGGGCGGCTCTGAGACATGGACTACAAGTGAACAAATGCATTAGATAGAATCCTTCATGAAGGAATAGACCATTTTATAGCATCAATGCCAAGACATGTTGGAGAGTGTATAGATAATCGCGAAGGGTAAACACATTATTAACGAAATTATTAAAAAGATGTAAACGTTTTTTTTTCAAATTTCAATCATTTACTCCTTGCTATACTATCTCTGATTCAGCAAAAAAATTTAAAATTTAAACAGCTCCATCTATGTGTTGCTGTTTCTTTGTGAGTTAGAATAATATTCATTCAGAAAAACTTTTTCAGAATTTCAGCAGACGTAGAACTCCTGGAGGTGTATTCCTCCATCTCTTGAAAATTGATAATACCATTGATCAATCTAAAAAAACAGAATTGTTTATGGAAGACAGAAAACGTAATACGAAAGAGAAAAAGAAAAGGCAAGCTCAAAAATGGAAGGAACAGAAAGGTAAGAAGTTATTCACTTATGCAGGGGAGTTATCAAAATCCAAATAGAGGGCTAACTTTATTAAAGGATCCTGCAAAAGGGTCCTTTAACGTTGGTCTGTCATTCGAGCTGTCGAAACGACATATTTCCTGTCAACTTTATTGAAGCATATCCTTTATTTTGATACTTCTGACAATTAATGTGTTGCCGAAGACACTTTATTGAAATATCTGGAAAATAGTTTTATTTGGACCAAAAGTTCGTTGGTATGGTAATGATCAACTGTATTTATCAAAATCATACTAGTACGCTCTTCCCAAGAAATGCAAATTTCCCGAAGAAAAAGGGCGGTTGCCGAAAAATAATTTCCTTTCGAATGAAATTGTCCATTTCTCACTCTTTCCCATATTTCAGCATTCGTGAAGGAATTCTTCATCGACATTTCACCCATTCATTTTACTAAGTCCTCATAAGTGATTTTGAGACATTTATTTTCAATCTTGCTAGTATTTTTCCACGAAATTTTCACATATACGATATCAATGCTCTACTGACTCTCCACTGTTAGTGCTGATTCACAATGGACGTAACCATAACGAACACGTAAATACTTTGTCCGTAAACGTAAATGTGTTCAGAATGGACTTTGGGCCTTATACCTTTATAATAAGTGTTCTATGAATTTTTTGACAATTGATTACTGTGAAGTGTTGTCATTAATTAAAAATGTATGAAGTATTAAGTCTGTTTTTATTGAGACGATGTTTGAAAAAAAAAAGAAATTAAAGAGCAAATTCTAAAAGAAGAAAAAAAACGACGTGGTGAGTTAGACCTACAAATCACAGAATGTGAACAAATTTCTATAATTAACGTTAGAATTACGGACTACCATAAGCTCAACGTAAACGTAAAAATTACAGAGCCTATTGTGAACAGTTCCATATGATTTGCATTGGTTCAACTTTGCGTTTTTTCGTTTACGTTTCGGGAGTTTTATGGTTACGTCCATTGTGAATCCAGCACTAACGAATTTCAAATTGATCAATGCACCAAAAAAAAAGAAAGTTACCTAACCATGGCACATACCTGGTACTTGACATAAAATAACCCAAAAGGATGAGAGAGCGGTCAAAATAAGGGATCTTGTATTTGAATACGGTCGTCTTTTATTTAAGTTGAGTGAGGAAGGCCTTTATTTTATTAAAGGCCACCTTAAAATCTTCCTTCGATGCGCATGAGCAGATGTCAAAAAAAAAGGAAACTTTATTTAAGTTGGGCCTCTATTTGCGTTTCGATAACTCTCTATTTACTAATAGAATGTAATAAATTTAATATTAGAAAAGAACTCGTCAAAGACTTTTCTCACTGTGATTGTGTATTTATAATTGCATAACATGAACTATTTGCTGACAGACTATTATAGTCCGTTAACGAAAGTTTTCATTGACCGTAGTTGGCCATGGAAATTTGTCATATTCCACTGTGATATTACAATTTTATGTTATGTCGTTTATTCTCTTGTCAAATTGATAAGCAATGCTGTCAATATAACATAGAGTTCTGTGATAACAATTCTCGGGATCACTCGTTTGTCGAACGTATACGTTCGTGATATTTTGAGCGTAGATTTTTAAAAATTGTGACAATTATATCCGATATTCTCGAGCACATCGTCAACTTCTCTTTTAGACGAAAGTATACGTTCATTTTGAACGGATATAATTATTACAATTTTCAAAAATCTACGATCAAAATATCACGAATGTATACGTTTGTTGAACGAATGATCCCGAGAATTGACACCCGGGTTCATTCGGCAACGTTGACTTTATTTTACCTTATGACAGCAAAGACTGCCAACTTCAGATAAATAAACAAACGCCTACTATGCGCTCAAACTTTCGTGAACGGACTATACACACGTAGCAAATATCTATTTTACTAAATAACTGGAACTTCATTACAGACAAAGAAAGAGTAAAACTACTGCCTGAGCTGTTGACTAAAGCTGAACTTCTAATTGAGAACAGGCACTTGAAAGAAGCAACTGAAGCAGATGTTGTGAATCCTCCACCAACTCCAGAAACCGATTGCCATGAAAATAGTTGTGATGGAATTGATAACCAACTCTCTAACAATCACCCAAAACCAGAGGATAAAACATTTTCAGGAAGAGAGGGAAGTCTTGTTAAATATGATGATGACTTTCTGGATATTGGAAACTCCAATATGGATTTTTTTTAAGGAACACATTTATATTGTAATGATGAAAATATGAAGAAACAATGCAAACAAAGAATTAATCAAATACTCCTTGATTTGAATGATGGATGTTATTTGAATTAGGGGCTATCCATTTGATAATGGAAGAAATATACTAATGTATCGTTTTTGTTACTGTTATCAAAATAAAGCAATCACATTGTTTGATAATTCCTGAATTTTCATTTCTTGAAATCCTCGCAATTTAAGGGATTTTTCCTCGAGCTTACTACAACTTACTATAGCATACCATTGTTAACTTTACAAATTTCTTCGCCAAATAGTTAGAACCATAACGTCATAGTTAACAGGACCACGCTTACTATTATCTCAGCATAGTTTATTGTGTGGTAACACGAGAAATGAGAGGTTAGTTTAGTTGACAACACTCATAATTTGGATCGAAGATGAAATATAAAATTTTTGAATGTGTTATAAGAGCTCCGACACAACTATTTGACTGTTTCCAGCATTTCTATTGTTCTGAACATTAAATATTAAGAAATAAGTATTAATCTCATGAAACATGGTCATATTTTTTATATTTAACTACACGGGTGTAGTCAGCTCGAGAAAATCCTGGTTCAAAATAAGTTTGATATTGATCGGGTTCCATTACCGGCGAAAATTGCAGACATTTGGGCGAAACGACCGCAGCACCGCTGTTCCCCCTAGAAACAAGTGCGCAAAAAATACTGCCCGATATTTTCAAACTTTCTTTGAAATTCATTAATATTTTATTACAGGTTTTTGGAACATGTATTCCGATTAATTGAAATTTCTCCAACTGTTCTGAAATGTTTCCATCTACTTCGAACTTTCGTCAATGGCTTCGAAAATTTATACCAATTGCTTTGAGAATTGCCAACTCTGATCAATATTGAGCACGCCCCTAAACCAAATCCATTGACATTGGTTCAACTGTTTCAAAATTATACTAGTTGTTTGAAATTTTTCCAACTGCTCCGAAATTTTGTGAACTGCTTCGAAAAACTACCAACTCCATTGAATTTTTTCAAACTTTTTTTAAATTTTTCCAATTGCTTTGACAATTTTTCATGCATTATATTATATACAGGGTGAATCCTGTTGAACTGTACATACTTCACACAGAGATAGAGGACACTTTGCTGGTTTCAAAAAGACCCCACATGAAAGGTCTCAAACGATTCGTTTGAATTATACAGGGTGATTTGCAGTTTTGGGTCATATTTTCAAAATGCTCTATTCACAGAACATACAATATGCTCTATTGGACGAACGACAATCTCCATACAGCTGAGTTAACATTATCAGTTTCCCAGGACCGGACTCTATTTTTCTGATATTATAGGAATTTATGAAAAAAAACACCCTGTAGATGAAAAGTCAATAAACCTGTCATGACAGTTCAAACTACACTGAAACTCTTCAATGAAGACTAATAAAATCACGTGGCACATCTACAGATTCAGAGAAAAAAATATTGAATATGCGTACTCGAAAATTTCTTGTAGGTTATTTAATGTTGTTCGGTTCTCCCCGTAACAGTTTTTTGGGGTGTTCCATATTCAGGGCGAATCTTTCGACCTATCATCTATTGAAAACCCTAAACTGAAATGGGAGTCCGTCCCTGAATATTGGAGAACTTGAATACGTAGAAGATCTTAACCATTAATATTCAACTTTTGATACATTTGGGTATGTTTATTTTTGAAGAAGGCCGTACAAAAAATTTATCTCCGAGTACCCATATTCAATTTTTTTTTCTCTGAATCTTTATGTGTGCCACGTGATTTTATTCCTCTTCATTGAAGAGTTTTCAGTGTAGTTTAAACTGTCATGACAGGTTTATTGACTTTTTCATCTACAGGGTGTTTTTTTCATAAATTCCGATAATATCAGAAAAATAGAGTCCGGTCCTGGAAACTGATAATCTGTTAACTCAGCTGTATGGAGATTGATACAGTCCTCCTACGTACCAAATTTGATGAATTGTGATAATCGTTCGTCCAATAGAGCATTTTGAAAATATGACCCAAAACTGGAAATCACCCTGTATAATTCAAACGAATCGTTTGAGACCTTTCATGTGGGATCTTTTGAAACCAGCAAAGTGTCCTCTATCTCTGTGTGAAGTATGTACAGTTCAACAGGATTCACCCTGTTATATTATATATATATAATATTAAGCGTAACGCACGTCTCAACGTTCGTCATCGGGGTATCGGTCTTTCTGGCGAACTCGCTCGCGGTTATCGTTTGGGCAATTCGTAAGTATTTCCATGGCTATTCGTACAGTTGGTCTCAACCTTTCACCCTGAGGACCAACCACTTGTACCTTTCAGAATCCTTGTCGGACCACTTAGATATTATTTTGGTCGTCTATAGTTCTGGTCAACACAATACTGCAAACGTTTTGAGTTAAAAAAAATAGACAGACGCATTAATTTACGTTTCAAGAGCCAAGATTTCAATTGATTTTTTTATTACTGTTCATTTCGCGGACCACATGAAACCGTTCGCGGACCACAGGTTGAGAATCACTGCTCTAGAGGACAATCCCTTCAAAAGTTACCGTGCTAAAGGACGGCCCCACGGACAGAATTGAATTTTACCTCGAATTCGTCATCAGGGAGTCGAGCTCTCATCGTTTGAGACATTTTCGGCTCAAAATTCGGCAATTACAGACATTTGGACAAAACGATATAGCATTCGTTTAAGTAGAACGAGCGTTAAAAAATTCCATGTTCAGGTTTCTTCTTGAGAAATGCTTGATTTGGTCAAAAAGAGCTAAAGGCTTTTTTCTGATAGTTCTTCTTCTCTTATTCGCTTCTAATGCATTATTTTGTATCTATCAAAAGGAAAGTAATGAATGAATGACTCTATCCGATTTTGATTTATCAAATTGCACGATTATCTCAACAGATAAATTCTGTCTAAATAATTTCATAATTAATATACCTATTCTTCACCAGCTTCAGAGTGCGTGAATTTAAGAGCTCTATATGTCTTGGTTGGTATTTTTACTTCAACTTAAAAAGCAAATGTCGAAAAGGCACACGATTTTTACTTCATGCTTTCGTTTATTACCCTTAGCGTAGACCTCTCCCTTCAGTCCGTTCTAGCCAAAGCTATTCTGTAAATGTAAAATATCTTTGGTTCTAGCAGTTTTGTATGCTGATCAATTTCGTATTCACCGCCAGAATGAATCGGTTATTCCGCGGCGATTCCCGAGGTAACTTGCATTGATGCCGGACTTCGCTTGGAAGATCGAGAAATTCGGTAGAATTTAAAAGTTAAAAGGATATTAAATGATGTTGATAGTGTTGTGTGGTTACTGCATATACTGTATGTTGCCATGATCTTGGTGAAGACGAATTTTTCGGTAGTATAATTAGGAGGTGTCTAGACGGAATCAGTAGGTAATTACTAAATACATAATCTTATTGAATCGACTGCATCGTGAATTCGATTTGTATAATCATCAGTTTTTACAGTAATTGTAATCCAGAAAACAGTAACTCTCTTTCTGGAAGATATGAGAAGACGGACAATTGATGAAAAAATAATTGATTTTCCCTAAAGTTCAACTTCGACTGAAGACATGATAATAATAGTAATCTTTTCCGTCGACCTCAAAATAAAAGGTGATTTTAATGTTTACGAAATTGAACATAAGTTACCAATTCTAATGTTCAATTTATGTTATTTTAAGGTGCAATTGTCATAAGCAACCGGACACAAAGCATTCAAAAGACTTACAAGTAATATTCGAACTCAAGTCTCTACTGGAACATAGAAATTTCATTATGTCAATTGTATGTTTTGTGAAAAATGAGAATTAATTTTCATTCTCAATTCATAATGAGTTCCACAGAAAAATCTCAAACTATTAACGCGTGTCTGAATTGACCATTAGTTGCTGTCTTTAATAACCTAGTTGATAAAATAACTGTATCTGCATCCTTTAAAACATTTACATGTATACGTACATTCAAATACAATTGAAAATACATACATGAATTAATTGAAGCAAATGAACACAACAAGCAAATTGCTTACAAAAAAAACATTTCGAATCGAAAAAGAAATCAAGCAGATATTCAATGAGGGTGCAAAGGCATTTGAAAAATTTTGGTGATGATTCCGAGGGAGAGAAAACAATTGGACTTCTCTATTTGACTGATTAACTGAATAAATCACTTCACTTCGACCGAATCGACCAATATAATAGGAACGCTACGTTACCAATTTTGCAAAAGTTTGGAAGTGATGCCTCGTCAAAAAGAAAAGTCGGAATGGCGGGTGTCGTAGAGGCTGAAAAAGTTGAAAATTGTTTGTTTTCTAACATTCATTCAATATCTGTTGTTTTCCTCCTCTCTATAAAAATGTCAACCTAATATACGCTCAATGGATAATCCCAGCCTCTACGATTCACGCTATCATGAAGATAATATTTTTTTTAGCAAACCGTGAATTTAAGCAAGAAATTAAGACCAAAAATTTGTGAAGATTCCAAACTATTTTTTCCTCAAAATAAAATTGAACATTAATGACCCATTTTAATATTCAATTTATACAAATCATTCATAAGCAATATGAGTAATGTCAAAACTTTTCTGGAACATACAAATTTATATTTGTCAAATGTATGTCTCATGCAAATTAAGATTGTATTTCAATCAAGAATTTATAAACAATTCATTTTGAGATCGACGGAAAAATCTTGTAATCAACTCGGTTATTAATCTGGCGACTAGAAGTCTCGAACTATTAACGCGTCCGCTCCGCTCCCGCGTTAAAATATTTTGACCATTAGTTTCTGATAACCTGGTTGATTATAACTATCATTGTGAACTATGAATATGTATGAAAGTATCTTGCGAAACAAGGTAAAGGGGTGGTTTTTTATACCCCTTGCAATCATAGAGGCACACCACCAAAAACATTATACATACAGACACTTTTCTGATTGGAATCTAGTGGCTTGATCTAATTTTTGCTGAAGGGTTCCCTTCAGATTTATTACATGAAATTTTGTTTTTGTTATGGAAACAATAATTTATTTTTACGTAAAAATAATAAAAATTTTTTTTCCTTTCAAAAATATATGTATAACATATCATATATCGCTCTTAATAGGTCAGTGGCAACGCTAGTGGGGGGGGGCAAGGCTAGCTCAGAAGTTTCAGTGGGGGTAGTGATGAATGAATTGGAACAATTTTGTTGAGCATAGGCCATAAATATTTATGGGGGGCCCGACGAAACCCTTGCCCCCTCAAGCACCCCACTGACCTATGAGCGATATATGACATGTTATATATTTTTGAAACGAGTGGAGAATAGTGATTATTTTTGACTGAAAAAATGATCATTTCCCTGAAAAAAAACACATTTTCATGTAATAAATCAGAAAGGAAACACCTGACCAAAAATTAAATCAAGCCACTGGGTTCCAATCAAAAGAGTGTCTGTAAAATATTTTTGTTTCAAGTTTATAGCACAAACAGGAACGGTGATAATGACCAAAATTGAAATTGCCTAAATGTCAATTTTGGCTTGTAACTCGAAAACAAAAGACGAATAAGACGATAGAGCAATGCGGTTGAAGGCAAACTGAGTTTCTCGAAAAAAGACAATCGAAATGTGCCATGTGTATCTCTTCGTGTTGAAAAGTTATAATTCAGGGATCACCAAATTTGGTCATCCTGTACATTCGAATCGAATGAAACCTCATCTTCTCGTCGAGTTGACACTTTCTCTAGAATTTTGAAATTTTGTTGTGAAAATACGAATTATTCATTTAGAGAAACATTGATTAGATTTTGTATGTTGTAAGCTTTTTGTGATTGATTATTTTTTATATTCCCCCTCAGGGAAAAAAAAGTTAACATCGGCAACGTCGATTCATGTAATTATGAACCATAATGACGGCGCGACGAATGCGAGCGAGAGAGACGACATTATAATTCTGTGAATGAATTTGAATTCTATGTTCGTTAGGCCACCGGTTACAGCGTACACTCGTGCATCGGCGTTCAACTCTGGAACGCGGAGTTGTTACGTGAAAAGGTACGATTCTGTGGGTAGAGGTGTGTCGCTGCTTTATAGTGATGGGCAAAACCGAATTCTTTCAAAAATCGAAAACCGAATGAACGAATGAATTTGAGAATCGAATGATCATTCGAATGATTTTGCATTCGGTTTGAGGCGACACCTACAATAAAAATCAGGAACTATGTCGTTAAGGTTCAATATCTCAGCATTTGCCTGCTTTTTTTAGGAAAATGAACTCTATTGCCATTCATTCGGTCCAAATTTCGAATGAATCATTCGTTTTGCATTCGGTTTCGGGCGGCATCTACCTGAAATTGTAGTTACTATGTCCGTAAGGGGTCGTTTATACTGGCCCGTAACTTATGCCCTTAACTTATGCCCTTAAATTATGAATGAAAAACTTCTATTTAAGGGAATAAGTTAAAGTTCGAGTATAAACCATAGCACGAAATTTCTATGCTTCAACTCTTAGGGTAAGGGAAAAGTTAAAGTTACGGGCCAGTATAAACGACCCCTTAGGCTCAATATCTATGTCATTGCGTGCTATATCTTAGGGAGGTTTTTGAAATTGAGCTCTATTGGAATTCATTCGGTCTAAATTTCGAATGAATCATTCGTTTTGCATTCGGTTTCGGGCGGCATCTACCTGAAATTGTAGTTACTATGTCCGTAAGGCTCAATATCTATGTCATTACGTGCTATTTCTTAGGGAGGTTTTCGAAATTGAGCTCTATTGGAATTCATTCGATCAAAATTTCGAATGATCATTCGTTTTGCATTCGGTTTCGGGCATCTACCTGAAATTGTAGTTACTATGTCCGTAAGGCTCAATATCTATGTCATTACGTGCATTACGTCATTATGGAGTGGAGGTTTTTGAAATTGAACTCTATTGGAATTCATTCGGTCTGAATTTCGAATGAATCATTCGTTTTGCATTCGGTTTGGGGTGGCAAATAACAGAAATATTAGATACTATAAATCAATAAGGCCCAATATTTCTGCGTTTGCATGCTATTTCTTATGGAGGTTTTGGAAATTGAACTCTATTGGAATTCATTCGTCAGTTTTGGAGTGGCCCTCATTTTAAATTTACTTTTTTTTTTTTAGTTGACCCTTCCAAATAATATCGATTTCTTTGGACATAAAGGTCCTACTGATTTGAAAAAAATGTTTTTTGAAAGATGGTAGTATCACCTTTTATTAAAGCGAATCAATATGAAAACATTCAACTAAGTGATGTCATAGGAAAATTCTTAAAAAAATGTCAGTGAAAAAATGTAAGTACTGATTTTCCTAATAAATCCGCAATGGTACAAGAACTTGCACATTGAAGTTTAATTTTTCTTCGATGAGCTAACATCTCATAAGAACTTATATGCTTGAAACCATTAAATGAATTTTCAAAAAAGTTCAATTTCAAAAACCTCCGTAAGAAATAGCACACAAAGGCAGAAATATTGGGCCTTATCGATATATAGTATACAATATTTCTGCTAGACGCTACCCCAAACCGAACGCAAAACGAATGATTCATTCGAAATTTTCAACGAATGAATTCCCATAGAGTTCAATTTCCAAAACCTCCATAAGAAATAGCATGCAAACGCAGAAAGATTGGGCCTTATTGATTAATAGTATCTAATATTTCTGCTAGTTGACACCCCAAACCGAATGCAAAACGAATGATTCATTCGAAATTCAGACCGAATGAATTCCAATAGAGTTCAATTTCAAATACCTACATAAGAAATAGCATGCAAAAGCAGAGAAATTGAGCCTTAATGGTATATAGTGTCTGATATTTCTGATAGATGCCACCCCAAACCGAATGAAAAACGAATAATTCATTCGAAATTTAGACCGAATGAATTGCAATAGAGTTCAGTTTCAAAAACCTCCCTAAGAAATAGTACGTAATGACATAGATATTGAGCCTTACGGACATAGTAACTAAAATTTCAGGTAGATGCCGCCCGAAACCGAATGCAAAACGAATGATTCATTCGAAATTTAGACCGAATGAATTCCAATAGAGCTCAATTTCAAAAACCTCCCTAAGAAATAGCACGTAATGACATAGATATTGAGCCTTACGGACATAGTAACTACAATTTCAGGTAGATGCCCCCGAAACCGAATGCAAAATGAATGATTCATTCGAAATTTGGACCGAATGAATGGCAATAGAGTTCATTTTCCTAAAAAAAGCACGCAAAGGCTGAGATATTGAACCTTAACGACATAGTACCTGATTTTTATGATAGGTGTCGCTCCAAACCGAATGCAAAATCATTCGAATTGCTGAAATATTGCATTCGAATGCAACAAATACTTTCAAGAATCGAATGCTGCATTCGATTTTGCATTCGAATGGCCCATCACTACTGCTTTATTTACCTCTTCGTGTCTGTGTCACACCAAAAATATTTTAATGAAATGACTTTTTCGAAGTGCGTTAAACGGTAGCAGACTTTTTTCAAATGAGTGTAGTGTGAGTTTAAAAGTTAGTTTGAAGAAAGGCAGTGCTAAGTTTTAGCGGACTGCCACTAATATCACGTACAATAATAAATTAACAGGTAAGTTGTCTACCTTCACTGTTGGGCGGTTACCATTTCAAAAAGTTTCTTCTTCATTGTTATTGTTTTACCTGTGGGTTTTACAGAGTTATAAGATTTTATTCTCGTTGCTTCGTTGTTTTGAAAATGTGTTGGTTAAATATTTGTTTGATGCATTGTTTTTATCCACCTGTCAGTAACCTAGGTTATTAAACTAAACATCAACTTGTTTGCCCTACTAAAGAATTATTATTTTTTACTTTTCAATTGGGTATTCAGATGAGAAAGAATAGATGTTCGAATAATTTGGAACTAACACTATGTATTTAATAGAAAATTAAATTGAATGATTCCATGAGAAAAACATTACTGATTCACTAATTTGTTATGACTCATGGTGAATTAACTCCTATTCTGTTTTAATGATAGGTGAGCTGATTCAACTGTTGAGCCAGTATAAAGTAAATGAGTATTATTTCTCCCAAAATCCTAGCTTCTTTTTCTATGATTTCTTTTGTAGAATATTATTGTGATATCAAGAAACCTCATACCCATACAAATGCATACTTGATTAATTAAGACTCAAATCTTCTTTGATAGCAAGACAAGTGCTTCTTGCATTTGTTCAGTTTCATTCTTGGTACTGAAATTATTCGTTCAGAGAAGGATTAGTTTGTTCTTGATTAGCAAGATGAAGTTTGGTAAATTGTTATAATTCATTGTTTCGTCTGGAATTAATGTTTTCGAAGTGATATCTGTTTTTTTTCTTCATTTCTTCTTGAAAATAAGAACCTTGAATAACGATAACATGATGAAAATTTTTTGTACTCGGTGGTGTTGAGTTATTTGAATATGTTAAGGGTATCCTATTCAAAAAACGGTTCACATTATTCTATGAAAGATGTGTGGAATATTTTTTTGGATGCTTTTTGATAAAAAATGGTCTGAGAGTCTGGGACGCTTTGAGATAATTTCGTAGGTGATGAATTTGATAGGTATCACCATTTTACCCTTAGAAAACACTACGAACTGAACAAATTAGAGATAGTTTTGGAGTTTCCAATTTTACCCTCTATTTTCCCAAATATTTCCGAAAGTACAAACCCAAATAATCTGAAATTATAAAATTTGGAATAAGATAATGAGAATGATAATAATGTGCGAAATTTTTCAACTTCTGAAGCTAAGGGGATTGAAATTTATAGGTTTGAGGAGTTGAGGACTGAATAGCCTGATTCAGAATTTCGACAGGTCGGAATAGCTGAGAAAATAAATGTTTTCAAAAACAAATCTTCATTTTATCAGCAGAATTGCTGTTTTTATGTTTTTTACACACATCAATAATTAATATTACTTTTTGAACAATTATTTCGTGAAATACCGAGTGAAATACTCGGTGAAATAGGATAAAATTTCTTTCTTGTAAACAAATTTTGTTGCATTTCAGTAGTTTCGGTCATGATAATTCACCTCTTGATTTAAGCTTCGTTGTTTTTATACAAATAATGTTATTTTCCGTCAATCTTCAAATAAAAGGTGATTTTAATGTGTACGAAATTGATCATTAATGACCTATTTTAACGTTCAATTTATGCTATTTTAATGCACAATCCTCATGGCAACCGTTCACAAAATATTCAGAAGCACTACAAGAAATTAATATCGAAACTCTACTGGAACATAGAAACATAGAAATTTTATAATGTCAAATGTAAGTCTCGTGCAGAATGAGAATGTATTTCAATCAAGACTTCATAAACAATTCATATTGAGATCTTCGGAAAAATCTTGTAATCAACTCGGTTATTAATTGAGCGACTAATGGTTTCGAAGTATTAACGCGTGAGCGGAGCGAACGCGTTAAAATATCTTGACCATTAGTCGCCGTCTTTAATAACCTAGTTGATTAAATAACTGTTCCTTATATTTTTATGAACATTATGTTTTCGAGTTGATTAATTGTTTTCTTTTCGATAGCACGCATTGGATAAATTTTTTCCAATTTTTGAAGAAATGTGAATTTGATACTCGATTTGATACATACAGGATGTCCCAAAACTCGACGTCAACCCGGAACCGGGTGAAAAGGCAAGTAATGCTGGTTATCAAAAAAATATGAAAAAAATCTAAGTTGCATGATTTCGATAATAGGCATTCGAAAAAACACGCAAAATTCCACACCCTGTGACAGTCTTCTCAATCCTGTTGCCACAAATATCAACTTTTTCCAACAATTTTTTTGCTGTGTGACCCTGAATAATGCTTGTTTGAACTGGAATCAAAATTTTGACACCAGCTACTCTAGGTTTCATAACAATAGTGCTAACTTCTAAGAAAAAAATTCAGAATAAACAATTGCCTATTTTCAACTGACTGTATTGAAAAAAAATGTACTACGCTAGTTGTCATGTTTTGTCAAAAGTTGGCGCATTTAGTGAGGATTTCAAAATGGTATAATAGTTGGTAAATTTTAGCTGCCGTATTTCAAATTCGCTTACGATTGCCTTTGAATACACTTTTTCTTTAACTGTTTCCCAGTAAAAAAAGTCCAATGGATTCAAGTCCGGTGAACGGACCGGCCACGATCAGATTGAACCCGAACGTCCGATACACCTTCCGGAAAAAAATGTTTCGAAAAAAATATTTTCCGGAGAAATTTCTCCGAAACTTATTTTCACTGGAATTTTTTTTATTTCCCGGAAGTTGGATCGGACGTTGGGGTCCAATTTCGTGGCCGGTCCGTTAACCGGACTTGGATCCATTGGACTTCTTTTACTGGGAAGCAGTTGAAGAAAAAGTGTATTCAAAGGCAATCGTAAGCGAATTTGAATTACGACAGCTACAATTTCCCAAGTATTATACCATTTTGGAATCCTTACTAAATGCACCAACTTTTGACAAAACATGCTAGGTTATTAAAGTTAATAGTTCAAGACTATTAGTCGCTAGATTTGATAACCGAGTTGATTACAAGATTTCTCCGTCGATCTCAATATGAATTGTGTATAAATTCTTGACAAAATATGTACATACATTTGACAAATAGGTATAAATTTTTATTTTTATGTTCCAGTAGAGTTTTGACACATGGACCTATAATACTAATAATAAGAATAGTATTATAAATCTATGTTTTGACATTACTCGTACATTGAAATAGCATAAATTGAACATACAAATGGGCCATTAATGTTCAATTTCGTATACATTAAAATCACCTTTTATTTTGAGGTCCTCTTTGATACAGAATGTACCTCATTCGTGCGCTATGTGAAGCTCAATAATTCATGCAGGGCAGATCGAATATTCATTTATGCTTGGTTGAATTTCGTACAAATTTGGTAGGATCAAGTAGCCCTGCTTCATCCACCCCACGACCCTTTTGCGAATAATTTGAGAGTGCCATGATTCGATTGTAACTTAAATTCAACTTCATTCAGCGTGTCGAGGGGATGCTTTGGTCCGGCAGGGGCAGTATGAGTGCGTGAGGGGGTGCAACTGCCGCCGATAATGGTACAGCTGTTTATTCGCTACCCCCTGAGCATGTGTCGCTGCATGACAATGAGCGGTAATGCCGGGTTTCAAGCAAAGTCGGCAGATAGTGGTACATCTGACGTTTTCTGGAATCACCCGGTATCGCAAATGCTCGATTTACAATGGGACTATTCGTCTCGATCGGTGTGTTACTCCAGAGCACCTCAAAAGCTCGAAATACTGGTTGTGTGCGTTCGTTTTGTTTGAAGCACGTTGTTCTTTATTTACTCAATTAGTCAATTACCATATTATGATTTTTGAACGATCGTTCTCCTTAAACTAGTGCTATTTCGTTTTGACCAAATATCTGTAATTTTTGAATTTTGTGCCGGAAAAGGTCTCAAACGATAGGGTTCTACTCCCTGATGACGAATTCGTGGTCAAATTCAATTCCGTCCGTTAGCACAATTTTCGAAGGGATTGTCCTAGAGACTAGATATTTTCAGGGCGAGTTCGGTTCCTAATTGCCCAAATGGCTCGGTTGAGTTCCTTAAGCAACCAAATCGTACAGGGTATTTCATGAAATATGGCCGTTCGAAAGTTTTGTTCCTCA
Organism: Propylea japonica; assembly: GCA_013421045.1. NCBI lineage: Eukaryota > Metazoa > Arthropoda > Insecta > Coleoptera > Coccinellidae > Propylea > Propylea japonica. Next base: position 50,895,210 of record CM024240.1, read on the forward strand.
ATATCTCAGACAAAACGAAACCCATTGAAATGAAATGTTGCGGCCATATGCAAAATGCTCATAATAAGCTTCATGCAAAATTTTATGGCCATATTGTGAATAGAGCCATAGAGAATTCAATTTTAATATTGAAAAGAAGGAAATCTTCATATTTCCTTAAAAAAATATCCCATTTGAATGAAATTTATTTTATAAATAGATATTGATACACTGAATGTTTATGCAGAATTTTGTGGCCATAGTGTCAACAGAACCATAGAAAATTCAATTGGAATATTGAAAAGAAGAATCTCTTATATTTCCATAACAGGATAACCGATTCAAGTGAAATTTATTTTGTGAATCAAGACTGATATACTGAATGTTCATGCAGAATTTCAACAGGATCGCATCATCAGAACCATAGAATTTAATTTTTGTAATTATTTATTTTTTACATATTTTATTTTTTGAATAATTTCCAGAATATAATTCCGATTGTGCTGAGAGTCTGGATTATTATATTATTATTATTATATTATATTTGGTATCAATCTCAAATTCCATATAAAACCGTGAAACCGAACCGAAATCCTGATTACGACCGATTCGTTAAGCCGGACTTCACTTATATTCGGCCTAAATTTTCAAGTGAAAAATGAAAGAAGAACAGATGATAGGAGTATATATTGAACAATTCTTAGCCTTCTATAGAACCAAACAAAATTTCAATGTCAAAATATTTTATTACTCAACATATTCTCCTCTTAATTGGATACATATTTATCACAGCGAACATGTAACGTCTTTAGACCTTTAAAAAAATGTTTCTTCTTGCTCTGCAAACTTGACCTCCACAGCTTTCATTATACCTCTTCGTTGGAAGGAAATTTACGACCTTTTGAACTTCTTTTCAGTTGAGGAAAGAGATGATAGTCGGACGGATTCGAATCTGTTGAATAAGGGGGATCTTCTTGTAATTAGTAATGTCGAATAGTAATCTCCAGTTATTGCTCTACCCTTATCCAAAAAATCAATCACGAAAAACAAGCAAGATAGATTTTTGGACACGAAACTTATAAGGTCTTGGAGAACCAGAGTGTCGCCATTCCATTGATGGTTGTTTGTTTCTGGATCGTAGAAATGTACCCAAGTTCGGTTTGAGAATTCTACATCGTTTTCAAATCGAGCAGATCGAACGCGATGCTTCTACTCTTCCACGCTTTAGGTCAACATTAAAACATTTGGCAAACATTTTCTCATTTATTTTGTGAATCAAAACTGATATACTGAATGTTCATGAAAAATTTCAAGAGGATCACATCGTCAGAATCATAGAATTTAATTTTTGTAATTACAGTCGAACTTCGATAACTCGAATCATGATTTGCCAAAAGAAAAATTCGAGTTATCAAGACTTCGAGTTATTGAAAAAAAACACATTTGTTCTTAATGTATTTTTTATGTGGGTAAATGATGTAACATGAAAGTAAAGAAGTCAAAATAATATTTACACTGTACATTTATACATTTTCACATATAGGTATGTTAGAAGAAACTTGAAACTTACATCCTCAGCCTCAGCGCTTATTTCACTCTGAAATATTCGGTTATTTGTGACTGACGAGAGGATTTTTTTATTTGGTTTTTGAAAAAAGCTGTTGTTCAAACCGTTATATAACGAGTCAGTTGTATGTTCGTTGTTTTTAAAAATGAACGGAAAATGCTTAATGAGTTTGCTACCGCCTCATTAGAAGTTGGTTGTTGCAAATCATCTTCCATGTCATCATCCATCATGTCGTTTTCACTGTCATCTTTGTCATTGATCTCTACGAATTCTGACTCGGACCTGTGATATTGAAAAATATCTTCATCTGTGGGAAACTCCGAAGTAACAACATCGTCATCCACGTGCAGATAATCATGAAGGGTACCTAGCACCTTGCGAATCTTGAACATTTTTCCATGATTCATAATATTTTTTAAAACAATTTGCCGGGACACCATACTTCGAAGCTACATCTCTCTTTCGTGCATCACTTTCCACTTCTTTCAAAAGTCTATATTTTCATCCAGAGATGAAGTTTTCAGAGTACGTCTCGACGACATATTGTTAGCGATATTGTCCTAAAACCTCACAACTGAAGAACTGAACTGATTTGACGGCTTACGGACGAGTCGTTGAAAATCACATGTAAATGAGGGATTCCCCCAGAAAATTCGACTTATCGAATGTGCCGCCAAATATTTCGTTCGAGGTTCAAGATATTCGAGTTATAGAAGTTCGACTTATCGAACAAAAATTACACTGATTTCCAATCGTGGCGCTGTTGCCAACCAATTTGATTCGAGTTATCAAAAATTCGATTTATCGAAGTACTGTATTTAGTTTTTACATACTTCATTTTTTGAATAATTTCCAGAATATAATTCCGATTGTCCTGATATTCTTCATTTATAAATTTGGTATGCATCTCAAATGCCATATACAATTTTGAGGTACCTAATAGTCTTATTGCTCCAACAAAGAACGAGCGCTCAAAAGCTCCTGCTCAGGGCTTTCTTAAAATTTTTTTCATTTTTCACGTAACTCTGAGACGAATTTTGGCGATGTAACTACAGCTTACCATAGTTACATAGTTGACAGTTAATACACGTATGTTCTGTCAAATCATCACGTGATAGTTATAGTCCGTTCACGAAAGTTTGAGCGCATAGTAGGCGTTTGTTTATTTATCTGAAGTTGGCAGTATTTGCTGTCATAACGTAAAATATAGTCAACGTTGCCGAATGTTCCCGGCCTCGTCCGGCGAGCTTGTGAGTTATTATAGAACTCTATGCAATTTTGACAAAATTGCGTATCAATCTGACAAGAAAATAAAGAACATAACCTAAAATTAAATTTACACTGTGAATATGCCAAATTTCCATGGCCAACTGACGGCTCAACCTTTCGTGAACGGACTATACATGTTGACAGAAAATATGTTTATAGTCCGTTCACGAAAGGTTGAGCCATCGATTGGCCATGGAAATTTGGCATATTCCACTGTGTATATTAAATTTTAGGTTATGTTCTCTATTTATTTGTCAGATTGATTCGCAATGTTGTCAATAGGTCATAGAATTGTCTGATAACTCGCAAGCACGTCGGACGAGGCCGGGTACATTCGGCAACGTTGAATTTATTTTACGTTGTGACAGCAAATACTGCCAACTTTAGAGAAATAAAGATACGCCTACTATGTGCTCAACCTTTCGTGGATGGACTATATTAACTATTAACTCTCTGTAGTTACGCCAAAATTCGACTCTGGTTTACTTTTTTGACTTCAAACTTTGCACTGACACTTCTCATAAGTTATTGTTCGTTGCTATGGTAACGCAATATTTTGTTTATGAATGGAACTGGTCTAGGCTAACTAGATATCGATACATCCTCGAAAGTTTTAACTGATGAATTTTTACCATAATTCCTCGACTATAAATAAAGCCAATTATATTTATCAGAACGCCAGATAAATTCTATAAATTACACGGAAAACTCAAAAGAACATTTTCATTCGTTCATGATCATGCTGGGAACACACGTTGAGCATGAATATTCATTTTAAGGGCGTCGATCAAGGTTGACGGCCTTTACATTATTCCCATGTGTCTTTGTCACTCATCGTTAGAGTCGATTACAATCTCTTCTTTAATGAGAGTACCTTCCAATGAATTGTGGATTCTTCTCGTTCAAAAGAACGCAACGATGCGTTCTACATTCTCCGATGTACCACGAAATTCGAACATAAATTCGGTTCTTTCGACACTTCAGGAGGCGGTCATTAAGGCTTTTTTAATTGCGCTGTGAACATCAAAAGTCATAACGCTGAAAGGAAAACAAGTTTAGTCTTTCATAATATCGTTGTTACTTGAGGAGGAAATACTGATTTTGGCATAATGCCTGTTGAAAGCTCATATACGTAACTACCGATTGAATTATTCAGAAGATAAAGCGGCTTACTTATACGTTTTTCGGAATCCGAATTCGAGAACTTTCAAGAAAAAATTTAACGAAAGCCCTGGGCAGGAGCTTTTGAGCGCTCGTTCTTTGGTGGAACAATAAGACTATTACCTCGAAAGGACCCCGCACACTTACTTAGGAAAAGCGGGTCCAGTGAATTTTCCGCACTTCTACATATGTATTATATTTATACCAACCTCAAGAACAATATATCAGATTTTCACGAAGGTCTTACATCTGGTTTGTTCTATAGGGCGTTCCAAAATTGCAGCTACGGAAAAATGAATCTTTAAATTTTGATGATAACTCTTCTAATTTTCAAAATTTTATCATGATGCTTTGGGTTCTGAATAACAAGATGTGACAGATATCCAAACACCGCCCACCACGTTAAGGTTCGTTATACAGGCTGTTCCATGAAGCTGTATAAGTAACTGAATGTAACTTTGTTAGTGACTTTGGGACCACCCTGAGTTTTTCAAAATATGATACCATGATGTATGTCCACTTCTGTAGGAAGTTTCATTAATGTACAAAGAACAGTTGCAGAATTATTCAGGTTTAAATTCGGATTTCATACAATTTTTCTTTAAAACTTATCTGTAGTTGAGATTGCTGTCAAGGAATATAGGTTTTCATTAATTAGTATAGTTATTATGATAGGTCGGTCCAAAGGTGTTTTTTCAGGAATGCTTAGGATGGACATAATGTGGTGTCACTAATCTCCTCATATACAGGGTGTTTCATCATAAACTGGACAAACATATATTTTCGTGTAGAGTAGAGGACATCGGGAGAATAATATTTGCCTTATACAATATATCACGTTTTCGAAGCATAAGCGAGATACAGGCTGTCAAACGTCATTTTTGGGCAAGATTACTATGAGTGTGGTCATCAGTTATGTATAACACTCAAAGTAACGGTTTTTGGTCAAATCTCAGTATTTTTGGGTCCTCTATTCAGAAAAGTTGACGAATATTCTAGATGAATACAATACAAATGAAATACAAAAAAAAATCAGTGAAACTTAGTTGGGACTCGAACCGATGTAGGTATTAAATAGGGAAATGACACTGTTCTAAGGATATTAATATTCGTTGCCAATAATTAATTATTTTGACTCTAGAACTCAAAACAAATTTCCTTTCATTATTTCAGAGGTCTGAACGAAATATTCGAATTCCTGTAGTAACGAAACCGTTCGATATTTTACAATTCTTTTTTCATATTCGTGATTGATAATTCAAGAAGTACAGTTGTACAAAATTTCATCCATTTCGAGTGAAATTTTTTCATCGCTGTAGACAATTAGACATGTAAAAAAAATTTGTGTTCGATTTTTGAAAAATTTTTTTCACAGAAATTCTTAGAAAATTGTGTTCATTCAGAAAACAAAAGTCAATTTGACAACCGCAAAAAAAAATTGGAACATTGCAGGTCTTCTGAATAGAGGACCCAAAAATACTGAGATTTGACCAAAAACCGATAATCTTGCTCTAAAATGACGTTGACACCCTGTATCTCGCTTATGCTTCGAAAATGGGATATATTGTAAAAGGAAAAAATTATTCTCCCGATGTCCTCTACTCTACACGAAAATATATGTTTGTCCAGTTTATGATGAAACACCCTGTACTTATATGAGGAGATTAGTGACACCACATTATGTCCATCCTAAGCATTCCTGAAAAAACACCTTTGGACCGACCTATCATAATAATTATACTAATGAAGACCTATGTATATTCCTTGACAGCAATCTCAACTACAGATAAGTTTTAAAGAAAAATTGTATGAAATCCGAGTTTTTAAACCTGAATCATTTTGCAACTGTTCTTTGTACATTAATGAAACTTCCTACAGAAGTGGACATACATCATGGTATCATATTTTGAAAAACTCAGGGTGGTCCCAAAGTCACTAACAAAGTTACATTCAGTACTTATACAGCTTCATGGAACAGCCTGTATAAATAACCTTAACGTGGTGGGCGGTGTTTGGATATCTGTCACATCTTATTATTCAGAACCCAAAGCATCATGATAAAATTTTGAAAATTAGAAAAATTATCATCAAAATTTAAAGATTCATTTTTCCGTAGCTGCAATTTTGGAACGCCCTATAGAACAAACCAGATGTAAGACCTTCGTGAAAATCTAACTAAGTAAGTGTGCGGGGTCCTTTAATATGGGATTTGAGATTGATACCAAATAAATAAAAATGCAGGATCTCAACACAATCGGAATTATATTCTGAAAATTATTAAAAAAGATGAAATACCTATGTAAAAAATAAATAAATACAAAAATTAAATTCCATGGTTCTGATGATGCGATCCACTCTGCATGCTGCATGAACATTCAGTATTGTAGTTTTCATTCTCAAAATAAATTTCACGGATATTGTATAATGGAAATACAGGGTCTTTATAAATGATTGTAACAGCGCAGTTGGCTATGGATTATTCTCATTTTGTCGCTTCCTATGCGAACAACAGAATTCTGTGATCATGCTATGCTCAGATTGGTTAGAGTGAACCTACTTTGGCATTCTGTAGCGGCAAAGAATAATCCAAAGCCAACTGCGCTGTTAAAATCATGTAAAAAGATCCTTCTTCCAATATTCCAATTGAATTTGCTATGGTTCTGTAACACTATGGCCACAAAATTCTGCATGAAGATTCAGTATAACAATCTTTATTCACAGAAATAATTTCACTCGAATCGGATATCCTGTTATGGAAATATAAAGATTTTCTTTTCAATATTCCAATTGAATTTTCTATGGTCCTATTAAAACTATGACCACGAAATTTTGGATGAACATTCAGAATATCGATCTCCATTTACAATAAAATTCACACGAATCGGATATTTTTTTATGAAAATATGAATTTTCTTTTTTTCAATATTACAATTGAATTTTCTATGGTTCTGGTCACACTATGGCCACAAAATTTTGGATGAGGCTTGTTATCAGCATATTCATTTGGCCGTAACATTTCATTCCGATTGGTTTCTTATTTTCTGAGATATTGAGGAACAACAATTTTGAATACCCATATTTTATGGAATACCCTGTACGATTTGGCTGGTTACGAACGAGCCATTTGGGACCCGAAGTCATCCTGAAAATTTCAAGTCTCTTGGACAATCCCCTCGAAAGTTATTGTTCTAACGGACGGCCGGACGGCTGGATTGCCCCACAGAATTGAATTTGACCACGGATTCGTCATCAGGGAGTGTAACCCTATCGTTTGAGACTATTTTCGGCTCAAAATTAAAAAATTTCAGACATTTGGGCAGAACGATATAGCACTCGTTTAAGTAGAACGAGCTCTTAAAAAGAAATAGAAAGGTAAGGGTGACTTTGGATAATTGGTTTTATGATTTTTTCCCAAAAAATTGTATTTTCTTAGCAAGACCTCAAACTTTTCGGCTGATTTGTTATTTATTGTCATCAATCCTTCATGTGTTGAAACCATTCAAGTTTCTTTATACAAGTTGGTTAATGTCATCCCGAATTTATAATCACAGATATAATTAATAATAATTTATTGCCATTTAGGCGTTTTCAGGGCGTACTTGTCAATATCATCAATTGAAAGATTCACACGAGAAGAACAATTCGACCTTTGGAACATTAACCCCTCAACTAATGAACCCGTATCTATTCGCGGCATAAGAAATCATCAAACGGCACTGTCGGAATGATAATTCGTTTGGCAGACGGCTGAAAATCGCGACGGCACGTATCGAAAACGGCGAAGAATCCGCAAAGCGCGCGGCGTCCTTTCATCGGCGCATACATTTTCCAGATGCACGTACGTTTCGATACGCGTAATTAAAATGTGCACAAAGGCACCAAACAGCCCGTACTGGCGTCTGTTAATAGACGATGTCAGAAAAGAAGCCTTATGATTATCTGGGGAAAAATAGGAGAGGTTTAGTTGCGAAATTGAAGGGAACGAAAACTACTTGTTCGAGCAGGGAATAATCTACAGTCCATTTCTGGAGAGTATGAAGTGAAGGAAACCTCCTAGCTGCTCATTTCGCTAGGAACTCTCTATCGTGAACTCGGCAGAGTAGGCAGCTGTCTCTCTTTAGTCCAATAAACCTCCGATACTTCAGGTCTCGTGCGAATATGAACGACAAGAGCCTTAGATGCTGCTAATTTGGGGATATTGGAGAAATAAGTATGTGCTTTCAACATCTAAGTACTGGTTCAGATGTAACTTTATAGTTACAAATGAGTCTAAAACGCAGAACTCGAGGATAAAAAGTACAAAAAATGAGATTATTAAATTGTTGGGAATAACATTGGATGGAGCACTTTCATGGGAACCCCACATTGAATCACTAAAAGGAAAACTTACGGTGGCAATCTACACCATCTCAATTGTGAATAGGGTTTCCTCCTATTTTGCCAACTTCCATTCGGTTGCATCATATGGAATCCTTCTGTGGGGCACATCGATTCATGTTAGTGACATCTTGCTTCTTCAGAAGAAAGCAGTTAGTGGGACTGAAACAGACAGAAAGCTGTGGAGATGCTTTTCGTGAACTCAATATACTTACAATACCATCAGTGTTTATTTTGAAGTGTGCCACATATGTCCACAACAACTTGAACTCCTTTCCAGCCAATAGCACATTCCACAACTTCAACACAAGAATCCGAAATCAACTTACCATACCTTACCATGAACGAAAGTATGCACTGCAGGGGTAGAGTGGGAAAAAGTTCAAGAGATGCATGAAGAAGATTTTACTGAGTAACACAATATTCACTATTGAAGAGTTCTTGAATAACAACACTTTAAGCAGATCATGAATATGTTATTGTTAAAATCTTCAAAACTGACGTAGCATGTTAGTTATTGATGCCGAAATAAAATTATTATTATTATTAACTAACCAATGTATGGAGAAGGATGGGCTATTGCTGTACTCACTTCATACTTTGGTGAAATATAGTAGCTTTTGTACACTACCGATTCTCGAATTCTCTGGATTTGGGATTCAGAACCATTTCTGATATCAACCAAAAAGAGAGCTAGTATAGGCGAGCAATTGGAGATTGGAATATTTCAGCACGCCCTCACAGTTACGATTTCTCGTTTATGAGGAGTGACCTCTAGCTAGTGTATAATTATCCACGTTTTGAGTGCTGAAAAATGAAGTTGTTTGCCAATGTGTGAGAGGGTGCATTGAAAGACAACTGGTAATCAGATGGTTATAGGTATACCTCTTAATTATGACATCCAAGTAGCTTATACCTTTTCCAGATTCACGTAAGGTTCTATACGCGTAATTAAAATGTGCACAAAGGCACCAAACAGCCTGTACCGGCGTCTGTTAATAGACGATGGCTGAGAAGAAGACTCATGATTGTCGGGAGAAAAATTAGAGAGGTAGTTGCAAAATTGAAGGGAACGAAAACCCCTTGCTCGAGCAGAAAATAATCACGGCAGGCATTGGAGATTGGAATGATATTCCACACGACCTGTAGCCTCACTTTCACTCAGCCACTTCTAATGCTACTGGCGCTACCTGAAATAATAGGGATGTTGACTACTTTTTGAAATTTATTTTATTTTAAAGATAAATCCTATACAAACACGAAAAAATGACTTTTTTCTTGAAAATATAATAATTGCCAATAAAAAATACGTAGGTAAATGAAAAGACAATTCGAAATTCCCCGCAGAAATGCTCAATTTTGTCACGTTATGATGATTACGTCAATATCCAATGAACAAACTTTGACTTTTGTCAAAGCGAACTGATTTTGCCTGATTCCTCTTGAAAAAGTTCAATGCCCTCAAAATGAATACTTCGGTCTATAAATGCTGTATAAGGTGTTTCTTCTATTTGTAATAATGAATATGAGTTAAAAGTTTGATACTTACAAAGACAATTTCACGTTTCTAAGCTCCGCTGCACAAAAATCCTTGTTTTCAGCAAAGAAACTTGCGACCATCAGGGAATCAATAATAGTAAGTTACTACTTTTACCCTTGATGAATCCTCCAATATAAAGGAAATTGTAAATTATCGTTCTTGTAATAACAATTGACCTACATATTCTGTTCTCTTTCAGCTTTCAACTTCATAAGTTCGAATCAAATTTGATATTGAATCAAGTCGTAGTTTATCTCAAAAATGAACTGAAAATTGCACAGAAATGATGGCATTTCAATAATCAAGGTGATTGGAGTTTTGTGAAACGCGGCCTTATGAATGTATTTTGTTGATCTGATCACAGAACATTCGAATCTGCAACGAAAATATTGGATAGTGACGTCAACTACCTCTGATTGGCGTTCGCAGTCACGTGATAGTTAATAAATAACATAATTTAAATCAGCTTTATTTAATTTAACGAGAATAATAAGATCACTAAATGGTTAGGATTGCAAAAACTTCCTTCTATGAGGAAAACCTCAATTTATATGAATTCGTAACATGAGTCAACATCCCTATTCCCGAAATACTTCTGTGGCAGTATCGACGGAAGTGAGCATTCAAACTATGCTGCACAAATTCTTTTGTGACCAAGTTTCCACAGCAGACTTATCAAATCGACGTCTTGAGTATTCAAAATTAAAGTTTATTCCGCCGATGTGTGAGAGTTTGCTTTGCCGTGGTAAAAAGTGATCTGTCTTTGAAGGTTGGTTCTCCTCATTAAAAGGCAACTGGTAATCAGATGGTTGTATAACTCTTAGTTATGACATCCAAGTAGCTTATACCTTTTCCGTACGGTTCGATAAGACTAATTAAAATGTGCACAAAGGTACCAAACAGCCAGTACTAACTGGCGTCTGTTAATAGACGATGCCAGAGAAAAAGACACATGATTATCGTAGAAAAATTAAAAAGGTAGTTGCAAAATTGAAGGGAACGGAAACCCCTTGTTCGAGCAGAAAATGATCACGGCAGGCAATTGGAGATTGGAATGATATCTCCACACGACCTGTAGCCCTCTTACACTCAGCCACTTCAACTGCTACCTGCGCCACCTGAAATAATTCCCGAAATACTTCTGCGGCAGTATCGACGGCAGTGAGCATTCAAACTATGCTGCAACAATTCTCCTGCGACCAAGTTTCGGCAATGCAATGACAGTCGAAGTATTTAAACAGCAGCGACGTTTGAGTGTTCACAATTAAAGTTGTTTCCGCCGATGTGTGAGAGTTTGCTTCGCCGTGGTAAAGAGTGTTCCGTCTTTGAAGGTTGGTTCTCCTCATTGAAAGGCAATGGTAATCAGATGGTTGTAGTTATACCTCTTAGAAATGACATCCAAGTAGCGCATACATTTTCCAGATGCACGTACGTTTCGCTACGCGTAATAAAATGTTCACAAAGGCACCAAACAGCCAGTACTAACTGGCGGCGGTTAATAGAAGATGGTAGAGAAGAAGCCTCATGATTGTCGGGAGAAAATAAGAGAGGTAGTTGCGAAATTGAAGGGAACGGAAACCCCTTGTTCGTGCAGGAAATAATCTCGGCAGGCAATTGGAGTTTGGAATGATATTTCCGCACGCCCTTACAGTTACGGTTTCGTTACGGTTTCTTGTTGAAAATTATTGAACGTGCCAGCAGGGTTGTCTTTTATCATTGTATAATTTAAACCAGGCATGAGCAACCTTTTTTTGTGAGGAGCCAAATAGAAAAAAAAAATCGTAGATCACACGCCAAAAACAAATTTCTAACAGTAATCAATATTAGGTTTGTCTTAAGCTCAAGCAAGTCTTCTGTAATTTTGAACGGCTGCGCGAATGAAGATTGCTAACTGTGCTGTATCAGTAATGTAAGTGCTTTCATCCAAGTCTATGGAAAAAGCAAAAGATGTTTCCACCACTTTTCCAAAAGCGACTTTCATAAATACAGCTGTTGCATCTATGTGTCTTTCGACTGTTCTTCTTGTCTAACTTCTGCAAACGTTTTCTTTCATCTGGATACAAAGTATCCGCTAGTTTTATCAAGCACTCTTTCATAAATTCACCTCCTGAAAATGTAGTGCCCTACTCAGTGTGGTTTATACCCAAACCCAACATGATGACACTGCTTTGGTTTCTTTGCAAGAACAGCATCTTGAATTCCCTCAACGTCCTGGTGATCAGCTAACCAAATTACATGAAGATTGTTGCTCTTCGATAGTGTTATGAGGTATTCAAATTGCACCACTTGTTATCAACATAACGAATGAAGAAAAGCTCCTATCCAAAGACATTGCTATGTTAAATGAAATTCCAAAAAAATCTCTCATTCCCTGTTCTGCATATAAATCAACCCCTTAACACATGCATTTCTAACCCCATGTTGAACTTCCTTCGACTTGACTCTTACATAATACAATCCCAGTTCAATCAATATTCATACATACTTGAATTACCCTCTTGTGCCACATAACCGGATGAAGAAACGAGCCAGAGAAGCTTTATAGTTGAAAATTGCGGTTGAAGTACACGTTACAAGGAAGAGGGAAATCCCTGTCGCGGTGCTTATAAGAATAATCCTTATCGTCAGCGGATTTTCGGAGAAAAGCCAAGTGATTCCTTAGAAAGGCTAGCTTGTTATGTGAGTACACTCGAATTAAATCAGAGCCTTCGTAATTTTCGTAATGGAATTACTTGATGGCTCATTCGAATGAGTTGATCCCAATTCACGAAATGCCGCATTATCGCGTTAAAGGTACATTATTGAAAAAATTCCTGGTTTGATACATGATAGTTTTTGGAGACGGTAAGAGATAAAACTGTTTAAAGAGCCCCCCTAATCCAAAAATGATTGGCTAGATAAAAGCCTACAGTAGAGTCCATTTCTGGAGAGTATGAAGTGAAGGAAACCTCTATATCCAAGACCTTTATATCGTGAACGCGACAGAGTAGGCATCTATAGTATACGAAAGTCCAGCGCATAGTAGGCGTTTGTTTATTTATCTGAAGTTGGCAGTATTTGCTGTCATAACGTAAAATGAGGTCAACGTTGCCGAATGTACCCAGCTTCGTCAGACGAGCTTGCGAGTTATCAGAGAACAATATTGACAACATTGCGTATCAATGTGACAAGAAAATAAACAACAAAACCTAAAATTTTAATATACACAGTGAAATATGCCAAATTTCCATGGCCAACTGACGACTCAAACTTTCGTGAACGGACTATATCTCTTTTTCTAGTCCAATAAACCTCCGACACATTCCGGTTGCGCGCGAAGATGAACGACAACTAACGAATGTTGTATGGACAAGAAGGGGCTCAAGTTTTACTTATTTCATATTTTGGTGAAATATAGTATAGATTTCATTTCAATTACCTCTTTCAGAACGGAATATTAGCTTATTTCAAAAAAGTACGTCGACAGGTCAGGAGACCATATTTCGGCGGTACAAGCTGGCAAAGCCAAATGAGAGGTTCTTTTTTTCAAAATAAAGAACAAAAAAATAAAAATCATCAATAATCGCTTTATTGTTTTTCTAAATATTCTCCATGAAGATCTACAAACGTTTGAAAAACATATCAGAGCACGTTTGGCTATGTCTTTTAAAACATACATTCTGAAGCATTATCTGCTTCTTCAAGTATCAGAAAATATTGACCTCTTTTTTCGTACGGGAAGAATAGAAGTCATTCTTCGGCGACCAATCAAAATTTAGATTTCTTTCGAACGATTGCCAAACTGTGGGAAACAACGCGAACACATTTTTTTGACAGTCCATTATTAATGCAATATTGAATGTACTATCCTACTACAATAGTTGAGGTTATTTTAATCTCATGATACGTCAAATTACCATCTCAAGTATCATTTTACACACAGCATCGATAGTTTCAGGAACAACACCTGATTTTAGATAACGTCCACGAAATTCGTACGAATTCTCTATACCATCGATAAACACTGCTCCTTGATGAAGCTTCTTTTCGCCTAAAATTCAATTGAGTTCATCGATGCACAGTTGCTTATCTACGTGAAAAGTTGTGAAAAAAAATCGCAAGAGAATAATGGTTCCGATTTAATGCCATTATTTGGCCAAGTGTATCTTTACCCGTGAATTTCAAACCAGACATAAAATGTGTGGGGAGTGGGGTTGAAAGTTGTGTATGAACAAAACTATAATGTTTTTGAGAAATGAACAAAACTGTAATGGTCGACTTTAATTTGGTGATAAATTTCATCAGGTACCGTCGTCTCAAGGAAAATGAGCCATGACAAAAGAGTGCACATACCGAAAACCTCTCTAAACTACCTAATTCGTCAAAAAATTTTTTTCTTGATAATTTCTCTAATGTGAAGTAGATACAAAGACCGCGCCAGAAAGTACCTCATGACCCACTTTATCTATTCAAGAAATTTAGAAGATTGATTGGGATGGCACAGGTGTAACAAAAATCCTTCAAAAATGCATAAAAATTTGGTAAAAGTGAAACAAAAATTGCCAAATATTTTTCTCATGAGGAAATGGATTTGTTACATAATTTTGATGCGCACTGTATTGTAACTTACAATTATAGACTGTTATCGGCTATTCTGTTTTAGTGAAGGAATATTTTTCTCGACCATTGGGATTATCTCCCGCCCCTTCTGCCGAAATCCCCACGGGGCAGGCGTGAATTTCATGGTGTTGCATCATTTAATTCCTGAAAATTCGCTGTCCGAACCCCTCTGTAACGAAATAAATTGCTTTGGATTCGTGCCAATAAAGCATACCCCTGAACCCCTGCCCTGCAATCGTTGAAAACGCCACCGTTAAATCAGTTTTTGGGGTGGAATACAAAATCAGATATTGCAGTGTTCTATAATTACACGCTGTACAGTTTTTGAATCTAGTTGCGTCAATGTGAATTGCGGAATTTGCTGTAAGGTAGAAAATCATAGAAAGGTTGACGTTATTACTATTATAGGCCCTTTCTATTTGAAGCCGCATCACTTCCAAACTGATGTAAAATCAGTTGATGCGCGTTCTATTTGACAATGTTGTGATTTTGAACTGATGCGCATCACTTCAAACTGATGTTGCTTCTGACAAAATCAGTTTAATTTCCACAATCACTTCAGTTCATCATAACTATAACATAACCTAACATTTTGGTGAAAGTTCACTATTTACTTTTAAACATAACAGAAAGTGAATTATTATCTTCGTTTTTCATTCCTAGTAATGAATAATTCATATTACTTTTAGAATTTACTTCCGAACTATCGTCGATGGTATTCCGATTTCAAACCTTATCGTTTTATTGATTGTCATGCGAAAAAGGCATGTTCTATTTGTCAAAATCACTTCACTTCCAACTGAAGTGATTTCGGAAATTTTCAGGTAAATAGAAAGCTAGGTATAGTATAGGGGTAGCTACTAATTTTTAGAGCGTTGTAGAGATCGCATGTAGCATGAACATGATAAGCTGAATTCCATCGTATAAACTGTATAATAAAGCATCTTTCACTCATCTTATCTTCTTATTGGTAATATTGAATCTTGATTGAGAATTTGAAAACATTTCTTGTCGGTTTTTTTTTTCTCAGCTGTAACATTCAATTTTTTGATTGAGAATTCGAAAAAATGCATTATCGTCTTGCATTTTGTTACTGTTAACATTATATTTCTTGGTTTAAAATTCGAAAACATTCATGTTCGTCATTTTATTCATTTTGCTTGCTGTGCAAACGGAAATTTCAGAAGATATCTGCCAATAAGCCTCAACTGTCTGAAGGAATGAGACTAATCAATTTATATTATGCATGTATAGAAAACAGGTGGAACTGAAAATGAACTCGAATGCTCTTTTTGAGCGCGTTTTGCTTAAATGTCGAATTTTGAGCCGAATATAGTCTCAAACGATAGGTTTCGACTCTCTGATGACAAATCCGTGGTCAAATTAAATTCTGTCTGTGAGGCCTTACGGCCGGACGTAAACACGATAACTTTCGAATTGATTGTTCAATAGACTTGAGATTTTCAGGGTGAGTTTGGTTCCCAAATGCCGCGGTTGTGTTTGTTAACCATCCAAATCGTGTTCCAAAAAAAAGGGCCATTCAAAATTTTTGTTCCTCAATATCTCAGACAAAACGAAACCAATCGAAATGAAATTTTGCGGCCACATGCAAGATAATTATTGATTTTTTACATATTGCATTTTTTGAAGAATTCCGATCGTGGTGAGATTTTGCATTCATATACTTGGCATGAACCTCAAGTTCAATACAAAATTTTAAGGTAATAGCATTATTGCTCCATCAATGCACCTGCTCACGGCTATTCTCAAATTTTTTTATACTGTTTCAGTATTTATCGGAAAAATTATATGAAGTCTTTTTCGTAAAAAACTGGTGAAAGCCCTGGCGTAAAGCTGGAAGCTTCTGCGCGCTTGTTCATATTGGGAAAGCGATACTTCAAATTAGAGTATTCTGAGAACTTCTGGTCTCATTCATTCACTTTCCTATCCAAGTCTTGAACCAGCCCTGAAAATATCAAGTTGTGAATTCGTTTCCTGTGGAAGTTATCGTGCCCACACTGAGTCATGATACTTCTGAAAATAACAGAAGAATGTAAGAAAAGTTGAAATGAACATAATGATACCAATTAATAGCGCATATAGGATATACGCAAGCCTGCAAAAGCTTCTGACTTTTGTGAATACACATATTTAGGTACCCAGAAATTAAATTCCCGGCTCAAATTTTGAAACCGAAAAAGGAGCAAAACCGTGGTTGTTATCCTATTAGTAACAGGCGCGCACAGAGTGTCAGTAGTTTGATCCATCTTATTAACTTTCCTCTTCTCTCGTGTTAGTAAAAACAGAATGCGGAAATATGTGCCAATTTTCATTTGAAAGCGTTTTGTCATGACATCAATTAACTAATTGGTGTGGTGCCCATCAGAGTCAATTATAAAATGGTCTATGCTATCCGTCTACTTACTGCCAACCTAATGATTGAATAGTTCGACCCTTTCACCCTAATTTATGGTTCGTTTATTTTCATATTATCGGAATTATATGTATGTGTTTAGTAAAGCCAGGTGCAGAACATGCAATGTACCTATTGGTTTTATAGGTCTCGAATAAATGATGATAGTAAAGGAGAGGAAAATGGCTGTGTTTCTTGATTGATAAATACGGATGAAATACAGTGGAACTTCCCTATAACGAACTTCTGTATATAACGAATTTCTCTGTATAACGAATTTCGTACAAGACATCGCCGTGTATCCAGCTTTCATGTTGAAAACACCCTCTAAAATGAAGTAAATTCTCTCTATAACGAAATATTCAAAAAACATCACTTTTTGAATGGGTATTGGTAAGAAGGTATAAGGGTGGGTTTTTCCGAAATTTTTGCGGACGTACTTAATTGATCCCGGCCTTAAACTGAATCATAACGCAAGGCAAAGTGATCCTTCTGAAACAGTTTTAAATACACCCCTGGCTGTTTAATTTTAATCTAACCATTACGCTAGTGTGAGAATTGTCCGAAAATGTTTAAAAGGAAGTGCTTAATGTTGAATGATAAACTTAAATTTATCAGTGAAGTCGACCGCGACATTGCCGATTATAGAATCACATTTTCTGTGTAAGGAAATTTCTTTATAACGAATTTTTTTGCGGATTTAGCGCTTTCGTTATAGGGAGGTTCCACTGTATTTTGGAAGTCGTTTGCAATGCTTAGTAGTAGTACGGTTGCTGATTGCTAATAGCATACACTGAGTGAACGTATACATATTTGAAGAATCGTTTGTTTTTGAGTCTGTACTGATGGCTATACGAAATTGTTTCGATTTTTCCGACCGTATGTGCAGCTCTCTTGCTTGAATTTTCTTCATGTGTTTTGTTTGGTGCGAAAAAACTCCGAGGCTTGGATTGAGTATGGCATACGACTTATTCATACTCTGTTTATCTGCAATCATAATCATTCAAATGCAATCAAAACATATTCATATTTGTCCGATTAGTATTGTTCTGTCAGTTTTCAGGTTCAGACAATCCAAATCTGATCTTTCATAGAAAAAAAAAGTGAAATGGCTATCATAAGTTTCACCCTGTTCAATAGCTTTTTGAAATATTGGATTTTCAGTACTTTGAAATTTCGATGTTCGATAAAAATTCAGTTAAATACAAGGTCTACGTCATTATTTCTTATTACTGCTAAAAGTACTAAAGTCACCAAAAGGCATGGATGATTTATTCAGAATCGCCGACAGTGTAGTTGTAGTATATTGAACGATTTCAATGCGCTCTTAAATATCAAAACTCAAGATTAACTGTGAAAATTCTATGTTTTTTCGCATCAATAATTGGGGAACATGATATTAGAAGACTTAATTACAGAGCACGGTGGTTCATCAAAGACGAAATTCGATCGCTTCAGATGAGGAGACAAGCTACATTAATGTGTCTAACTCCAGTCGTCTACATTCGAAGACCACTACTTTATCTTGAACACATTTAGTTTTATCGTAAAAAGGTCTGATTCAATAGTGACATTGTACTGTACATAACTGTATTTTACTGGTATTCTAGACTTCAAAACGTTGAGAGAAACCTTCACACAAATGAAAGTTTTTTTCAGACAACTCACTTTCATCCTAAGTCGCATTTATTTTGACAAACCGCAGTAACTTCGTTTGCTCATTGAGCTTGGCAATTTTCATCTGTAACTTTTTCGTCCGAAACCTATCTATATCTGCCGAATGCAAATTCGAATAAACTACATTTTTATAACTGAGTGATTAATTTATTACTGCAACTATTTATTAAAAAATCGGATTCTACTGAAACTGAAAATTGTAGAAAGAATTATACAAAATCTTTTTTATTCTGTCAAACAATATCTTAGAATATTCATTCTATATGGAACACTTCTACCAGGAAATGGAATGAACAGTGATCATAACTGCTTGTAAGTTTTTATTTTTTCCGAGAAAAGTATCGACTGTATCGAAATTTTTCAGGAGACTTATTTTCTTCAGGATTGAATGGGAACCATAAGAGAATTTAATTTTTTGAAAATCTATCCCGCGAAAACAATTTTGAAGAAAAGCATAAGGGGTTGTAACATCTACTTAATGAATCATTTTATGTATAGTTTTATGACTCAGTGTTCTCTCAGGAAAAATTAAAAACTGTCAACTTGTCATCGCCTTCCATAGGCTGTATCTTGAAAAGGAGGTCGATTTCGAAAAAAATGTATATGAACTACCTCTGCTTATTTTCATCGAGGAATCATCTCCCTAAGTCCCTCCTGTTTACAGACACCATGTATATTAAATTAACGTATCCTTTCAGAAAGCAAACAAACTGTTATTAAAATGAAAAGTTGACATTTTTCAGATGAATTAGCTGGTTTGATTTATCATTATTCTTTATCCGTGGTATCTTGAGAAGTCTCCTCTGATTAAAATGAAACTGATGTTATATTCAGGAATTTACTTCAATGACCACAATTCGCGCAAGTCATAAAGTTTTCTATTTTCTATAGGTACAGGTTTTAAGTGCATTTTAGAGAACTTTCTCGAGGTAAAGCAAAAAAAAGCTAGAACTCAACCAATGAGCTATCAATTCATTGAATGTCTTTGCTTCTGAAGAATCTGAGATTTTTCAAGTTGTCTACAACAGTTCTAACTCAGGTAGCCTAAAATTGTGAATTAGGTGTAGACCCATTCTTGTCTAAAGCGCCTGTAGGCGACTCTATAAACAAACCCTTCACTATTTGACACTGCATCACACTTCCAAATTATATATTCTTTTGAAATCAAGAACTAACATAATACAATACATAAAACGAATACAAAAATCCCTAACTGAGGTTAGTGCGAAACAGGGTATCATACTATTTTTTCTTGTGATACCAGAGCTCAGGAAAAAACCCCAGTAGAAAAAACCCTGTCTCGCCGTTCCAACAAAAAACAACACTTAAAAACTATTCGAATATTGAATGATTTCTTCTTTATTCGGTCCAATCGAAAACCCTCTCCTAGATGCCTTCGGAAATCTGAATCTGATGCAAAATGCACATCACTTACATTACAACTGATGCTTCTTTTTGGCAAAATCAGTTTGACCTATATTGTGAATGTCATTCAAAATGCTCAGAACATTTAAGTAAAAATGACCCGGAGGGATGAGCTACTGCGCAAGAGCAAATTTTCAAAGTTCAATTTGACAGCAACGTAACCTTCGATTTGGTTTGATAGTTCGCGCAGTTCGGACTTCGGACTATCCCTCCGGGTCAAGTAGTGTGAAAGCCTGCCTACTATGTTGGACTCAAACTTTTTATCACATTCATAGTAAGTATATCTTATAAGTATATGATCATAACAATAACATGACCTTGTTTTAGTAGAAGTTAACACTTTCATTCTAAACACAACTGAAAGTGAATTATTAGATTTGTTCCAACAGCTGACTTTTGTACGGTAATTTGACGGTCACGAAACTGTTAGTAATCGATCTTATGCGCATGTCTAAACTTTGACCGTACAAGAACCGTCCAAACAGTACTTGCTCCAGACCAGGGATCGAAATGACGATCACAAAACAGTTCCACTCACGGTCCCGAAGCAGGATGGAACAAAAACGAAACCGTTCTCGTTCTCAAACGTTACATTTTCAGTTGGAACACATTTTTATCTATTGCGCAGAATCCTGACGATCATTGTACGGTCAATTCTTGAGTTGGAACAAACCTATTATTATCTTCCGTTTGCACTGGTAGCAATATGGTAATCACTTCATCAGTAAAGTACTCGTACAGGATGTGACCAATACCTCAACATCGTACAACTTAACCAAGGGTTGGGAAGCATACAGCGTGACCAACAAAAAAACCGCAGACGACTACCAACGATACCATCAATCGATCAGGGTTCTACAAGCAACCGCCTTTCCTTGCACAATTCGATACGGAACCTGAAGACCCCAACGCTCACTCGTCATATTAATTAAATCTGGTACAAAAGTGATCCCGTATCGATGGGCAGAAACAGGGTTCACACGCGACACTGCCCAGAAGAGGAAATGTAATTTACCGCACCGGAAGACGGTATTTACATCCATAGACATGTTGATTTCGATTCAATTGATCCAATTTGATCCGACGTTTCGGTCCTGACCGGCGTTCGTGGGGTGAATTTCAATGGTCCCGCTATTTCGACTATTGCACCTGGCACGGGGGTTTTTTCATTGTTTTTTCGTCCGGGAGTTGGAGTTATTGTTGTTTGTTAATAAGAACGATTCCAAGAGTTGTAGTGAAGGGTGGTTCCGGTATTGATTTTGTGATTGGAGAGCTGATAGAAAGGCTTGATGGATTGGAATAATTAAAAATACGGAGAATTACAAATAATTTCGATTAGATATTGTGTGAAAAGTCAATCGGCGTGTCCATTTGAATAAATTGCATTGGACAGATACATTTTTAAGAATAAATAACATATAATTTGCATTCATTCCCGAAAACTTTTTATTGGTAGTATCAGCTATGATATTTATGTACGAAAAATAATATCTGCTAAGTGACCTTCTCTAGCAGGTCTACAGACGTCAACTCTTCCGTTAAAATTTTCAATGACATTTTGACATAATTGAGGATCCTGGTGGCCAATTGACATCACCGTTTCTGAAGAAATTTGTCTCAGTAAATCAATTGTCTCTGTGTTATAAGAAACTTATATGCCTTCGGAGCTGTATCCTTGTGTGAAATATGCCATGTTGTGGACACCCACTACGACCGCTACGACTGTAGTTTCCACTTTTTGAACGCTCGGCTTAAACGAGTGCTATATCGTTTTGCCCAAAAGTATGCAATTTTCGAATTTTGAGCCAAAAATGGTCTCAAACGATAGGGTTAGACTCCCTGATGACGAGTTTGGCGTCATATTCAATTATGTCCGTTAGCACAATAAATTTCGAAGGATTGTCCTTAAGGGTTGAAAATTTCAGGATAGTTTGGGTTCCAAATGGCTCGGTTAAGTTCGTCAACCAGCCAAATCCTACAGGTGTTCCATAAAATATGGCCATTCGAAAGATTTGTTCCTCAATATCTCAGACAAAACAAAACCAATCGAAATGAAATGTGATGCCTCATGCAAAATTTGTGAAACTTCATCTTTCCATAAAAAAAAGTATCCGATTCAGATGAAATTCATTTTATGAATGTAGATTGATACACTGAATGTTCGTGCAAAATTTTGTGGCCATAGTGTCAACAGAACCATAGAAAATTCAATTGGAATATTGAAAAGAAGAATCCCTATATTTCCCTAGCAGGACAACCGATTCAAGTTAAATATATTTTGTGAATAAGAACTGATATACTGAACGTTCATGCAGAATTTCAAGCGAATCGCGTCATCAGAACCACAGAAAGTAATTTTTGTAATTATTTATCTTTCATATATTTCATTTTTTAAATAATTTCCAAAATATAATTCCTATTGTTCTAAGATTCTGCATTTATATACAGTAGACTATCGATAATTTGACACTCGATAAATTGAATCTCTCGATAATTCGAAGTTCTTTTCAGTTCCCTTGAATAACACTTGATAATTTGAAAAAAATCAACGTGTTCTGACCCCCTCGATAATTTGAAGTTATAGCTGTGACATCTTGCTCAATAACACTCTTTAATTTGAAGTCAAATCACCCAAACACTCTATAATTTGAAGTCCCCACTCTTCTGTGATCCGTTTCATCTTGCACTTGTCTTAATTGAGTTTGCGCAGTCTTCCTTAGAATTGCGTTGAACTAAAACCGGTTTTTGAATTTTATTAATTAAAAATGAGTGAAAGAAAGAATAAGAGTCTTTCAATGAGAAAAGACGTGTTATCGAAGCGGTGGAAAATGGCACATTGGAAAAAGATGTTGCGAAATAGTTCGATATTCTACCATCTACATTGTCCATGATTTTAAAGGATAAGAAACGAATCACTGGAAGTGTCTCCAGTATAGGAAGCTGAATTTCCTCGACTGGAGGAAAAAGTCTTTTGCTAAGACTTTCGGTTTCTGCCCTCAGGGAAACGATGAATTCTTCTCAGCTCTCAACTTATAGAAAACACCCTGGACAATGCTAGGCTAGATGGAAGTCACTAACTCAAATGAAAATTGCGTACTTCTTTTCGAAATGAAATACTCATGTTATCATATACACATAAGGATCATGTATGTAGAATATAATACATAATCGCATATACAATATCATTAGTACCTATGTACTTCTGATCAAACTCTTGTTTAATTGAATTTCATCCTTACCCCCTCTTGTTTATTTGAACTTTTTTTATTTTGAACTCTCGGTAATTTGAACTTTTTCGTTGGTCCCTTGAGTTTCAAATTATCGAGAGTCGACTGTACTTGGTATCAATCTCAAATCTCATATAACATTCTGAGATAATATTCTTATTGCTCCAGCAAAGAACGAGCGCTCAAAGGCTCCTGCTCTGGGCTTTTCTTAAATTTTTTGAACATCCACCGAACCAGTCTTTTGAAATTCATCAATAATTCGACCAATAGTGCTTTTCGATAGACTATTATGTAAACCATAACGAAAACCCGAAAACGTATTTTCTGAACACACTTTGTACACAACGCCGATTTTCATGAAATAAATCAACAATTTGATCAAATTCAAGACAACTCCTTGGAAAGCAAGTCTCCCTAGTTTCAACAAGAGAAGACAATATATTTCCTATGGAATGAGAATCATCTGAAATTCTCAAACCATATTCGATATACAGACTTCTGTTATTATGATGGACTTCTGGAATTAGTTCTTCCGAATGGAAAATATTTAGAAGCTTTATATGAAATTTCAGACGACTATAATTCTAGAACAGTGGTGACTATTGATTTATTAACGATATCAATCGTTTAAATAGTTAGATGTTGGGCCAGAATCAAAATTCGGGAATTTGTATTCTTCCAAGAAACTAGCGCGCAACCCTGCTTTAAAAAACGAAGGAGAGTCAAATTCAACTTCAAACTTTTCTCAACCTTATATGAATAATTATAATTAAATTCACAAATGAGGTAATTCAGGACTTAGTCGGATTTAATTCATTTTGAAGGGAAATATTTCCTTGTCCATAAATATAGAAGATGAATAATATCGTAAAAGTAAAATAGATCAGTTTGCTGTTTTTATTCAAATGTTAATATGATGTCCTAAAATAAATCCGACCACAAAAATTTCTTTGAACTTTATTAGTTGACATTACCCTGCGACATTTGGCAAGAGTGCAGGAAATGGTCGCCTGTTCATCTACTGAAACGATATATCCAGAAATAAAGTATAATAAAATTTCACTCTCTTGGACTGACCTCAAATAAAGTAGCCCTTTTACCATCGTTATTTCATAAATAGAAAGATATTGCACTATTAAATGAGTAAATATATTCGAATTATCTCACAATGTTTGTATACCGAATTTTGGATATGTATGTAATTTTATTAATTCAGATTACACCATTCAACATCCGAACTGACAAAAAACTCTAAGAGACAAAAAACGCTCACAAACAAAGAGAGAAAATAGTTATTTTTGTATCTAGTGCGCGAAATGCTACTTTGGTGATCGAGAACTGATTTTTTTAACGAGGCGCAGCCGAGTTAAAAAAATAGTCGAAATCACCAGAGTATTTCGCGCATGAGATGCAAACAAAATTTTTTCTACAAACGCTTAGCTTAATATGAAAAAAAATATTGAACTGGTTTGAACTGTTTTTCCAAATCAAGTAATTAGGTATTATAACTATGGGCAATATATTCTATGTTGAAATCAACACTCAATGTTAAAGAAAACGTGGATTTCAAGAAATTTACCAAGTTAAAATATAAAAATCCCATATAGTTTACATGCAGTGTGCGAAGTAAGTATTTCGCACACTACTTCGCGCACGGTGTCATAGTAACAAAGGAAAATGAAAAGAAGGGTCACTTCGCATATTCTTGCCAATGCGCGAACCTTGTCATTTTTTGACGTTTGTAGAAAAAAATGCTTTTTCTCTGATATTATTCAACTTATTTTATTAGTTGACTGTATCGCCATCCGGCTTTACACATGAACAACATGGCACACCTTACAAGTATTTGTAAAATAATATATATCATCTATACACAATCTGTTAGCTTTTTCAATAGATCCTTTACATAAAAAGCATTCTAGAGGTCAAACCTCATTCAAGACACTTCAGTTTAATCATTGTCTCCTCCTAATTTAAAAAATTACTATTTTTCTTGAACACTCTTGCATTACAGTTGAGCTTATTTAAAAAGCTGTTAACTTAAAGCCGAAAGGTACCATCACAATGATTTTTTTTGGAGAGATTAATCAAATTCGCGCATTATTTACATTATTTGCGCAATCCAATCGGAAACCAGTTGGAGTGGAATCCAACCACCTCCACGAAAACATTTCACTAAAGAGAAATCATACAGGTTGGGATAAAGTTCGGCACCAAATTAATATCTTTAAAACGAAACGGGCGATATTTTTGAAATTTGGCAGCTGAGTGTAATGGACCACAATGCATCTGATGAGCATATTTTCATTAATGAGGTACTTCCGATTTAACCGGAAATGACCAAATTTTTTTATTTAAATGGAACACCCTGTATATTTCTGCAGATTCTGAATGTGTACCTTGTTTCGGATCTGTCCATATCTGGTTCCATGCAAAAATTCTTTGTAAAAAGAAGAAATTCAGTTTTTTTATACATTTGAGAAAAAATCCATTCAAATAAATAAATCATTGTTATTTGTATCAATAGTGAGAAATAAACTGAAATACTTTGTAGTAGAATACTCTTTCTGCTTTTCATGACGTATTTTTTATGAAAATCTATAAAAAGAAGAAATACAGGGCTTTTACTAGTGGAAAAAATTTATTGAAAATACAGTGGAACTTCCCTAACTCGAATCGCCAAGGGCCAGTACTTTCACTTCGAGTTACGGAAAATTCGAAATACGGAAAACCTTTCAAAATTTCACAATATTTTATAGAACGCGTGTGCAATGTGACCACAAAGAAAAATCTGAAAACAAACAAGTTTGGACATATCGGAGGCTCTCCGCTAGGTAATTCCCCGAAGTTATACAGAAAAAATACATAGGTGATATTGTATAATCGTTTTTGTTTCTAAAGAAAATTCGACTTGGGGAATTTTTCGAGATAGGGAAGTTCGAGTTAGGGAAGTTCCACTGTAATGAGGGCTACCGCGTATGAATTTTCAGCTAGAGGCGCTAGTGTTGCGTGAGGTCCACGAGAATTTGAATTGTCAAATATTCAAACGTAATTGTGAATCTGTATTCTGTTTATTTTCAATCTTTACGAGGATGTGAGGAGTTTCACATACATATTCAGATTAATAACAGCAAATATGAATCACGGATCAATGAATATCACTGCTTTGAAAGCGGTATTACAGAAAATAGTTGCCCAATTAAGCGGGCTAAAAGGAGAGCTAATTCAAAGGTGGGTTTGTTCAGAGTTTCAATACGCATTTCTTGCGGAAAGTATGCTTATTTATTGAGTTTAGAGTTATGGTTTTTCTTTTTACAGATCCAAATACTATGATAGAATGATAATTCCAGTGGAAACGCATTATCATGATTTGAAATAAGTTTATTACAGAAGTAGATTATCATTTCAAGAGAAATGGCTTTTTATCCTACTTACATGATACCTGTGATAGCTGAAAAGTGTTAAAATTTGAAGTAGAACAATAAAACCTCACACAATCCTTTCATTTATCATTATAAGTGAATATATAGAAAAAACAGTATGTGTGAAAAGGAAAACCTCAAAGATCAATGTATACTAACTAATCACTAATCATTCATTTAAAGTAGGGTAATTTATTTATTTACACAAGTTCTTGATATATATTTTTACAGTAAATGTTTTCCTCGAGTTAGTGAGTTGATTGATAACAAACATGAAATGTTTGTAGTTGTAAAATCCAGAGTAAAATTGTACCAATTAGATTTTCAATTCGAAGTAGGTATGTTTCTATTACTCTCAAGTTCCGACAAAAAAGCAGTATCAGTTGAGCTCTTGACTACATATTGATTTTCCTCTACAGTTGAAACGATTCTTGCATTTTCAAATTTCTTTCTGCGTTCAAGAACTCTCTCTACTAGTATTTTATTCATATCTGTCCTCACCTTCCTGGTACCCAGACAATTGGCTAGGTATTGATTTCAGTGTTAATTTAGGAATAGCTGAAAAATTTTCAACAGTAGATTACAAGTAATACAATACTAGATTTATTCAATTGTAAAAGTAAAGTGTCTGAAGCAACATAATGTATAGATTATTAGGTACTTACGGTTTTCTGTATTAGGATCGTTAGGTCACGTATTATAACCAGGGTTGAAATGTTTTTCACGAAAATAAGAATGTTTTGAAGGGGTAACATCAGCTGCTTTAGGACAGTCCTATCGTTCCCTTTTTTCTGAATAATACGGAACTGCACAACCCTGCGGCATGCTCGATATTGTACAGTATTCAAGGAATAGAATGTACACTTTTTTCACACGACTTATAACACCGAACACTTATAAATATGAATTTGTTTTAATAATAATAAATCAATGACAGTACTAGGAACTTTGACAGGACCTCACGCAACAGAGGCGCTAACTAGCGAGGAAAAAAACGGCAGCCCTCATTAAAAAAAAATAATTTTAAATGTTTGAAGTGCTTGCCATTCACCTCCTGACAATATGCCAGTCCATTAACAAATTTTTGAGTAACTTTTTTCAAGACTTCTCCATGTATTAATGCACATTCATCAAGAATCCGTTGTCTCAATTCCTGCAAGCATGCTGGTCGATTAACATAAACACGATAATTTTTACATGGAACCTGGTATGGACAGATCCGAAACAAAGTGCTCTTTCAGAATCTGCAGAAACATACAGGGTGTCCCATTTAAATGAAAAAATTTAGGTCATTTCCTGTTAAACCGGAAGTATCTCATTAATGAAAATATGCTCATCAGATGCATTGTGGTTCATTACACTCAGCTGCCAAATTTCAAAAATATCGCCCGTTTCGTTTTAAAGATATTAATTTGGTGCCGAACTTTATCCCAACCTTGTATATCACAGAATGCCTTTAAAACTCAAAATAACATCACAAATCAATATTTGATCATAACTTACGTTCCTAAGTAGTTGTTGGGACCATTTTTATTGTAATCATGAAAGCAAAAATAAACAATAATTTGGAAAATGTTGCACGGCATCAGTTCGAAAATATGTTGCATAAAATTAATTTTTTTTCAAGAACTGAAAATTCATAAAAGTATCATTCTTCTAGTGATCGATTTTCGACTCAAGAAAGCGTACCATCCTCCATTTATGCTATATCGTTCTGCCCACATGACGAATCCGTGGTCAAATTCAATTCTGTTCACATGGCCGCCCGGCCGTTGGCACGATAACTTTCGAAGGGATTGTCCTAAAGACTTGAGATTTTCAAATGCCGCACTTAAGTTCGTTAACCAGCCAAATCGTACAGGGTGTTCCATGAAATATGGCCCTTCATAATGTTTGTTCCTCGATATCTCAGACATAATTGAACCAATCCTAATGAATTTTTGCGTTCACATTCAAGATGCTCATAGTAAGCCTAATGCAAAATTGTGTGACCATAGTGCTAACAAGAACCTTAGAAAATCCAATTGGAATATTGAAGAGAAAAATCTTTATATTTCCATCACAAGATATCCGATTCGAGTGAAATTTATTTTGTGAATGAAGACTGATACACTGAACCAAAGAATTCAATTTTTAAAATTTTTAATTTTACACATATGTATTTCATTTTTCTAATAATTTCCAGAATATAATTTCTATCGTGCTGAGATTTTTCATCATATAATTCATATACTTAGCATGAATCTAAAGTCTTATACAAAATTTTGAGGTGATAGCAATATTGATCCACCAATGAACGAACGCTTCGAAGCACCTGCTCAGGGCTTTTTTTAAATTATTCCTGTGAAAATCAAAAAAGAATAAGTTAGCAAAACGACTGAATTTACGTCGAGTGGACGAACTCGAGCAGGTATGTACCTGCTCGAGTTTTCATTCATCATTTCAACATGTACTTCGAACAAATTGAATGATTCATTAGATATAATTTTATTAGTTTTTCAAGAGAGTGGCATCGAGATTTATCCTTCGTGTGTAATAATATGTATGTTCATCTGACATGACACAGTAAATTAGGAAAAAAATAGCGGTGTAGCTTCCGCGATTATATACGACTGTCTAGAACAACCATGTATTTTTAGAAAGAAACACTTCTAGATTACCATTATTCACACTTGGGACAGTTGACGCTCTCATCATGCGGTTTTATTTGTGATAGATTAGACATTTCACGCTCAGAGACTTTTTGTAACGTTGGTATTCTTCTTCACTGTGGTATTTTTATTCAGAATTTTCGTTATTCTAGGACTGAAACGGAATTCCTGAGGTGTCTAATGATTGTCGAAACGGCAAGATCAAACGTTATTAATTTCGAGAATCGGAAAGCTACGTTTGCAATGGAAACTGTATACAGTGGAATCCCTCTTGTACAGGGTGGGCATATTTCGATGTTTTAGCTCTACAACTTTTAAACCAGAGGAGATAGACAAAATCTGATACCCACTTCTCGATCTCTTTTTCTTAGAAACTAACAACAGTAGTATTCATTTTTGGCTACCTTCTTTTGTTTTCGAATTATTAGCGAAAATTGGAAAAGTGGCAATATCGAAATTAATTCATATCTCCGCTAATACTGATGATAGAGCTCTGAAATTAAAACATTATACAGGCACTTTTTTACGTAGAATCCAGTGGCGTACTCGCCTTTTTTGCACCATATCTAATTACGGAGCTATGACCCAAAGTTATGTTTTTTTTAAATGGAAACACTAGATTTTTGTGGCATTTTCTTAAAGCTTAATTTTTTCTGATTTCAAAAATATATAACATTGTATGGTTTGTATCAATATGAGTATAGAAAATGGTCAAAAACCTATTTTCATTTGAGTCTCAATATTTTCTATGGTTGACGAGCACAGAAAAATGGAGCTTCCTATAACAAAAGCAGTCTCCTTCCGTCAATCTCATTATTTCTATGCTTTCAACTAATTTCTCCAAAAAATTCGAACATGGATATATTTCATAAAAACTTATATCTTGAAATGGATTTGGAAATAACAAAAAGATCCACATGATCCTCCGTTTCAATCGATATACTTGGTTATAATGAGATGGATGCAAGAGAATATTTTTATTGCACTCCAGAATAAATACGCACAAGTGCTTAGTAGTCTTTTTCAAATCGCATATGAAATAACGCATATATAGATATGATTGAAGTTATCAATTCAATCAGAAAAGTAATAAAGGAAAAATATTTTTCAATACCTAATAGTGATTACAATAAAAGGTCAGTAGGTTATAACTAAGATGTCTTATTTTAGACATCTTAGTTATAACTTAGAATGAGGGATCAAGTTTCACAGCAGTTCATCTTGGAGAAATTGAGTAAAGAGCATAGAAATGAAAAGAACACTGGAAAGATATGTGGTAATTATACGATGCTAAATTTTTCTGTGCTCATCAACAGTTGAAACCATAGAAAATATTGAGACTCAGGTGAAAATAGGTTTTTGATCATTTTCTATACTCATATTGATACAAACCATACAATGTTATATATTTTTGAAATCAGAAAAAATTAAGCTTTCAGAAAATGCCACAAAAATCTAGTATTTCTATTTAAAAAACATAACTTTGGGTCATAGCTCCGTAATTAGAAATGGTGCAAAAAAGGCGAGTACACCACTGGATTCTACGTAAAAAAGTGCCTGTATAATGTTTTAATTTCAGAGCTCTATCATCAGTATTAGCGGAGATATGAATTTTTTTCGATATTGCCACTTTTCCAATTTTCGCTTATTCCTCGAAAACAAAAGAAGGTAGCCAAAAATGAATACTACTCTTGTTAGTTTCTCAGAGAAAGAGATCGAGAAGTGGGTATCAGATTTTGTCTATCTCCTCTGGTTTAAAAGTTGTAGTGCTAAAACATCGAAATATGCCCACCCTGTACAGGGTGATTTACTTATCTTGGTAACCTAATTTTTCTCGAGAAGGGATGAATATTTTTTTATTCTGTTGGCGGTATTTGTTACAAGTCAATGTTGACTTGAAATGTGCATCAAAGTCGGGGAAAAGAATCAAGACGCCAGGCATCGCGGCGCTATCAATTTTTTTCACTCCAGAAACATACCTATTTCATTGTGTCACTCGGGATATAATTCAATTCTGAATGTTTTAGAGTCATAGATATGATTGTGTTTCTTACAATCGAAGAGACTTTGTGGCAAACTATTTCCCAATAATTATATCAATCAAATATTTTATTTTATAACAATAAACATTTGTTGTATATGGCCATTATGCTCCATAAATAATTTGTATCTTTTCCTTATTTTATTATTAGGTGTACAAATAAGTTTCCGCGGTTTGTCAAAAGATGGCCCCACCAGAAGGTTATGGAGAAATTGTCAGATGTAAAACGTAATATCCCAAGTTTAGTCATCTGGCAACACCATAACCTTAAAGTACTAGTGATTCCGTATCAGCATCACGTAATTTTTTTCGTGCAAAAATGTCAAGTTTTATTCCGAATAAGCATCATTTGCGGGAACTTTTGATTTACTTCTTTAATGTGAAAAAATCTGCAGCTGAGGCGCATCGATTGCTTCTAGAAGCATATATGGTGAAGCTGCTTTAAGTGAGAGAAGTTGTCAGGAATGGTTTCAAAAGTTTAAGAACGGTGAGTTTGACGTTAAAGACAAAGAACGCAGTGGAAGGCCGAAAGTGTACGAAGACATGGAATTAGAAGCACTATTGGAGGAAGATTCGTCCCAAAGGCAAAAAGAACTTGCACTTACTCTACAAGTGACTCAACAAGCAATTTCACATCGTTTAAAATCGTTAGGAATGATTCAAAAGCAAGGAAATTGGGTTCCATATGAACTAAAGCCGAGAGACGTTGAACGCCGATTATGCATGAGTGAAATGCTGCTTGCCAGGAATAAAAAAAGAGTTTTTTGCATCGTATAGTCACTGGTGACGAAAAATGGATTCACTACGATAATCCAAAGAAGAGAAAGTCATGGGTTAAGCCCGGCGAACCATCAACATCGACAGTTAAGCCGAATATTCATGGAAAAAAACTCATGCTGTGTATTTGGTGGGATCAGCTTGGTGTCGTGTATTATGAATTGCTGGAACCAAGCGAAACCATTACTGGAGCTCTCTACCGAACACAATTGATGAGATTGAGTCGGGCACTCAAGGAAAAACGCGCCCATTACTACTCCAGACACGACAAAATTATTCTTTTACACGATAATGCTCGTCCACATGTTGCGGCGCCGGTAAAAACATACTTGGAAACACTCAACTGGGAAGTTTTACCCCACCCGCCGTATTCACCAGACTTAGCCCCTTCTGATTATCACCTGTTCCGGTCGATGGCACATGGTCTGTCTGAGCAGCGCTTCACATCATATGAAGACACCAAAAATTGGGTAGATTTGTGGATAGCGTCAAAAGATGAAGAGTTTTTTCGACGGGGTATCCGAATGTTGCCAGAAAGATGGGGAAAAGTAGTGGCAAATGATGGAAAATACTTTGAATAAAACGTAATGTACTTTTCCTTTGCAATAAATTCCTAATTTTTTATAAAAAACCGCGGAAACTTATTTGTACACCTAATATAAGTTATTTTGTCCAAGTGAACCCTAATATTTTAGCCAAGGTAACTCAGTTATAATGAAATAAGGAAAAGATATAATCTATTTATGGATTCTAATGGCCGGTATATAGAACATTGACATGTTTCGTTTGTTATTAAAATGTTATAAATAGTTATTTAATCAACTAGGCTATTAAAACAGCGACTAATGGTCAAGATAATTCAACGCGTGAGCGGAGTGAACTCACCCTGAAAATCTCAAGTCTCTAGGACAATGACAATCCCTTCGAAAGTTATCGTGTTTACGGACAGACGGCCCCATGTACAGAATTGAATTTGACCACGAATTCGTCATCAGGAAGTCGAAACCTATAGTTTGAGACCATTTTCGGCTTAAAATTCGAAAATTACAGACATTTGCGCGAAACGATATAGCACTCGTTTAAGTAGAACGAGCGCTCAGAGAAGTGTCAAAAATAAATAAATAAATAAATTGATCAGTGTGGAAGTGAATTCCGGTGATTTCATTATTTTTTCTCGAAAACCTGACTTCGAAAGAAAATTCGGATAATCGTTATGATTTTCTGATGAGGGTCCATTATTTCTGAAATGATTTTTACTGGAAATCACTGGAAATGGCAATTCAGGCAAGTTTTAGCCAGGTTAAAAACCGAGAATCTCACCACTTTTTTCTCCGGTAATCAAATAACAAAATGGGAGATTTATCATAATTATGCATATTCGGAAGTATGAGGAACAAATACTAAAGATTAGTCATTCAGTAAAAGGTTCAAGGGATTAAGAGATTAACAGTGTTTTTCTGGATATCTTATTAACCTCGTTTTGCCATTGCAAATATCATAAAAGTAAATCATTTTGGTTGGCCGAAATGGTTCTCTTCCATGATCAATAAAATTATTATGGAAAATTGAAATTCATGAGAAGACGAAAATATACTCCGTTCACGAAAGGTTGAGCCGTCGGTTGGCCATGGAAATTTGGCATATTCCACTGTGTATATTAAAATTTTAGGTTATGTTCTTTATTTTCTTGTCAGATTGATACGCAATGTTGTCAATAGTGCATAGAGTTCTCTGATAACTGGCAAGCTCGTTGACTTTATTTTACTTTATGACAATAAATACTGCCAACTTCAAATAAATAAAGAAACGCCTACTAGGTGCTCAACCTTTCGTGAACGGACTATACTCATTATTATCTACTTATGCCAGATGTCAATTGGACAACGAGAACAAACTGGAATGTATATTTTTGAGAAAACATTAAAATAATCACATAATATGAATGATGCTCATTGAGCTCGGTATCTCAACAGAGAAATTCCGGTTCCTTGCCCATTTGGTCAGAGAACGAGATTCGGTTGATGTAGAAAGTGCTGCCGAAAGCGTCATAAGAATCGAAGGGCAAGATAATGATTTCTGGTGCAGCAACTATGAGTATCGTCAAGGTAACATCGAGGATATCGCATTTCAAGTAAAGATCCGTAGAATTTTATTACGAAAGAGTTGCTCCTGTTGGTTAGGTTAACTATCTGTCTACACTTGGTTCGAACTGTTAAATGGAAGAATAACGACATCTTGTAGGATGGACGTAAATTAAAATAAACGCTTGAATTGGACGGGTAATAAATACCAGAAAGAAGAAGCTTAAAAGCTTACGTCAATTAAGAATAGATAATAGTATAATTGAATCAGTGAACACAGATATTGCTCTCATTCAAGTAGTTCTTGGAAGAATGCATTCAATAAAATGAAGCGGCTTATAGCAACAAATAAGTGCACTTTCAAGATAATGCAAGTTTTCCGTTTTCGAGATTCAAGGTGTAGAAATTGAATTTTTTTTGCGAATGTCTTCAGAACCTTTTATCGTACAGAAAACAGAAACATTTTATAATCATACTAAGCTATGGTTTTAGCAGATTTATTTTCAAGTCCTAAAGGTTTTGAAGGATTAGTATATGCTGATGGAAAAAGTTTTTGAGAGGCATATTCAAACCGTCAATGTTTTTCTACAAAAAATAGGTACACCTAGTCATACGCTCTAAATTCGATCGTTTTTCACAAAAACCAAAACATCGTCAAGTTTTTGATTGTTAGTACATCAGAAGTGTGAAAGAATTATTTCAAAAAATTTATGTTTTCCTGCATAAAACTTGATTTTTCTCGGAAACGGTTGACTTTAGTTTATTTGATTAGTCAATAGAATCTTTTGTTCATATTTTTGGTCGAGATATTTCTCTAACATTATTATTATAAGTATCGTCTCAAACTGTTTCGACTTCGTACCTTCGATATTGCAACAGTTATGACGATAATTTGAAATTCGCCCTGTAGCTCAGATACTTGTAGTTTTCACCAATCCCCATTACTCGAATAAAGAAAACATGACACAGTTTTATATCCTGTAGTTGTGGAAATATACTAAAAGCTCAGAGTAAGAAATAACTTTACAATGATTGCAGTTCGATTCTTTATACACTACTGGAATAAATTGAAGGATCAAAAAAAACATTCCAAATTTGAGCCAATTTTCAACATGCCGTAACTTCGAGAGGAATGGTCGTACAAAGAATTTAAAAAGGAAATTGCAGCTCCAAGTGTCTTATTTTCGGATTAGAACTTCAAAATGTTTCGGCGTCATCGGTTGTTGAGTAATCTTGAAAAGACCATCATCAAAAAAAATTGAGAAATTTTTTGCTTCTTTTTTGAAAGTTGTGACGTGCTCCCCGTCTCTACCAAACTGCGTTGCCATCGTTTACCTTCGGAGTAGAGATCTCGGGCGCCACCTCTAGTTTTAAGTGTTGAGGACACTAGGGTACCCATAGGCGGTGTCCCATGGGGTCGGGAGCTACTAGCCAGAGAAGGTTATGTCCAGGGTCAGTTGTTTGTACCTTACTAAATATTCCCTAACTCTGAAAAATACTCAAATATTTCTTAGGAAAAGAAAAACACAATTATAATAACATCTTTATTCGGTAAACGGTAAATAACGGCAGTCATCAAAATAAACCATAATATAAATACAATGTGAGGAAAGAGGGTGAACGGGCGGTGAGAAGGTTGAAGCGGGATGTAACATGCATCCTTATGTCGGCGGTGAGAGCTCTCAGAAAAATAAGCAATAGAATACATACAAGCGGTATTAAAAAGCGGTAATGATAGTCGAATGAGAGTACAAGCGGAAAATTAATCAAGCAATGGTAAGTAACGGTACGGAAGCGAAGGTTCTAACATGAGCAAGTTCCTAACAAACAAATTCCCAAAAATGACATCCTTATTTACTGGCATACCTCGGTTCACATCTACAGGCTATATTAACCATAACAGGGTTTACGGACAGGCGGTGAAAGGAAATTAGTGCGGTCCCAGGGAAAAGCATATGCGCCGTTTCAAGCTAGCATACACCTACCCTAATGCTCTGAACCACGAGGCCCATGCACGCCTTTTGAAGCTAGGGCATGCACCTCGATATTCCGGAGCGGCACACGGTGGGGAAGGATAAAGGGAGGCATTTACACGACTGCATATGGGCCGTTTCAAGCTAACATACGCGTTCTTGCACATCAGAACTCCGGGATGTCATGCAGGCCGTTTCAAGCTACTACACAACCTCCGGGGGTTCGAATGATGCCAGAAGGGTACAACAAGACGGTGTATGGGCCGTTTCAAGCTAACATACAACCTCTTGAAGGTTCAGAATTTCAGGGCGTCATGCAGGCCGTTTCAAGCTACTACACAACCCCTAGAAACTCGGACGGTGGCGGAAGGGCATAAAAGACAGCGTATGTGCCGTTTCAAGCTAACATACACCCTCTTGCCGATTCGGAATTGCAGGGCATCATGCAGGCCGTTTCAAGCTACTACACAACCCCCTGAAATTCGAACGGTGTCGGAAGGGCACAACAAGACAGCGTATGTGCCGTTTCAAGCTAACATACGCCCTCTTGTCGACTCAGAGTTTCAGAACTTCATGCAGGCCTTTTGAAGCTACTACACAACGCCAGGAACTCGAGTAACACTAGAGAGGATAATACAAGACAATATATGCGCCGTTTCAAGCTAGCATACACCATCTCGCAATCTCAGAATTCTCACAAGTCATGCAGGCCGTTTGAGCTACTACACAACCTCTGCGAATTCGAGCGGCGGAAGGACGGGAAAATACAACAGGAGAAATACATTATAAATATCAAAGCCAGCAAATAAGATTAAAACAATCATACCTAAATGAACTTGCCCCTGCAGAACCCTCTGGTGGCACTTACTTCTGGACGGCTAGTACTTCTAGAGTAGTGGTCAGGACGTTGATTTTAATTCGACTGATTTATTCAGCGGAAAATCCCGCATTTTAAACCTTTCGGACACGTGTGGCCAGTAACAGTTGACTCCGCCCCATGTGTGCGGTATCGAGAAATCGCGATCTCATTTGCCGTACATCTTCAGCGCGGAGATAAAAATTCCCGATTTCCGTCAACTTCAATTGAACGAAACCAAATAATGATAGAAATTATTTTGCTTCGTTACAAAGTTCAATAACTTTCTGTAATGACATTGTAGAGAAAAATTGGTGAACTTTTTTTTCTCGTTTTTTCAAGATTATAAAGGTGATGAGCTTTTCAGGGCAAGAAACGTGATCCTTTAATTTTTTCAGAAATTCGATCGAGTGAAACACGAAAACGGTTGGCTGGATTAATTTGGCTCTTTGTGAGTTTTTTGTGGACTTATTGAACTGCTAAATGCACACTTAACATTTTCTGTTCCCACAATATTTTCGATCCAGCGCTCCAAAACACCACGAAAAGACCTTTTTTTGTTGCATTTTCAAATTCATGTGACAGAAAGAATAATTTTTTTTTCGGAAAAGCAATGGCTAGTCGTTGAAGGGAGTTCATTCAAGTCCCCGAAACCCACCTTTAGCTTTCTGTGCAATCATTGGTTGCCGAGGTATCGATATTCAAAGGCAAAAGGATCCTTTTTCATTTGAAGGCCGATATCTTGACAAGAAGTGGATATACCAAAATCTATAGAATATGAGATTAAAACAGAATGAAGAAACTATCCAATCCTCATAGTGATTGAGCAAAAAAAAATTTTTCCAAGCCCGTAGACCAAGGAAAAAACTAAAAAAAATTTCGAAATTTTTTTTGATGATGGTCTTTTCAAGATTACTCAACAACCGATGAAGCCAAAACTTTTTGAAGTTCTAATCCGAAAATAAGACACTTGGAGCTGCAATTTCCTTTTTTTAAATTATTTGTACGACCATTCCTCTCGAAGTTACGGCATGTTGAAAATTAATTGGCCTAAAATTGGAATATTTTTTTTGATCCTTCAATTTATTCCAGTAGTGTAGATTACAGATCTAGATTATTCACTGTGAAAGTCGATATGAGAAATGTTTTGGTGTGCAGCATAGAGATTCGTAATTTCTTGATCAAAATAAGGACTATTGAATTGTCTTCACTATTCATCAAGGGTAAATGGAACCGTCTACTATTAATTCATGTCCTTACAAATGGACGGTATTCTTCAGCAACCCTCCTCCCGAGTTTATTACAAGATTATAAGTTCACTGATTCTGTTTATTGCGCACAATATTCATATTTATGAAGTGTTCGATATTGGACCCCTGCAGATAGATCACCTTTTGTTGAAAATAGGGGAGAAGTAAGGGTGTCGAATCTAATGAAATTCCCGTGTTCATTTGAGACGCATAAAATTTATATTTCGATGTATTAAATATCACTGTCAGATGAAATCCATAAATTTATGATACTAACTAGATAGCGAAAATGTCAAAAATTTTGAGGCAAACGGCGGCCATTTGCAGTTTGAGTTTTACTTGAGAGGCGTCAATTTTTAAGCCAAAAAAATCGAGCACAGTTGGCATAGAACATCAAAATACATCAAAATACTCGTGTTTCATCCCAAACTGCAAATGGCGGCCCTTGCCTCACTTTTTTCTACGTGACAGGAAGTTCGACGTCCAGTTAGTATTATAGGTCCATGATGAAATCATGACCATTGTTCAGAGAACTTCCGAAATGACCACATGGGTTTTCTATTTTTCGAATCCTACAAGGATATCCCAGTGTTGAATCTTGTTACCAAACTTTTCCAAGAGACATCTTGTGATCATCTCCTTGAAGATAAAAATATGTCACTTTGGTGAAGTGGTTTCGAGTGAATAAATTAACTATGAATCCTGAAAAAACGAAATATCTAACCTTCTCCTCAAGCAAAAAAGGAATTCCAAATTTAGGAGATTTGAACATTGATACACAACTAAAAATTGAAAAAACAACTTCAACAAAATATCTTGGGATCACCATTGACGAGAATTTAAAATGGCAGGAACATACATCTATCCTTTCGAAAAAACTGCGAGGCATCCTCTACAGATTCAAATATTTAACGCAAAGCATAAGATCTGCCAAACACCTGCGGATCCTTTATGATGCTCTAGTACAGGGTATCCCATTTGAATCTTGAATTCTGAGCTTGGTTTTGAAAATAAATGCATAAAATAATATGTTTTTGAAAAGCTGAGATTGTGATTGATAAGAATAAAAAATAATATACAGGGTGTCCAATTTAAAAAACGTATGTTTGCTCAATAACTCAAAAACGGAAAGTTTAATTGAAAAACTGACTACGCACTGGATTCTCGGAAAAAATATATAGGAATGCGTTTCAACCATTTCTCTAAGTTTAAGCACAACTGAGATACGGGAGGTGATTAAAAAGTGATACTTTTCATTTCCGCCCTGTAGAGCAAAAACTAACAGAGCTATGCAAAAACTGATTGCGCCATCTTTAGTTCACAAAAAAGTAGCACACTGTCGCGAAAACCGCATCCCGCTAACGTTAAAAATAACGGAGATATCCCGTAAAAGTGCCCAAAATGGGATACCCTGTACAGTCGCAGCTTTCGTATGGTATAATAGGATGGGGAGGTGTTTTGGACTGTCATAAAAAAGGCATAGATGTTCTACA
Source organism: Propylea japonica (assembly GCA_013421045.1). Lineage (NCBI taxonomy): Eukaryota > Metazoa > Arthropoda > Insecta > Coleoptera > Coccinellidae > Propylea > Propylea japonica. The sequence goes on from CM024240.1 coordinate 50,934,988, forward strand.
AAAATGCATACTCAAAGTTATGCATAGAAAAAAAATAACATTCTCATCCGACAATATTTACACAATATCAAGAGCACCAGACCTGAGACAAATTTACGCGATGAGGATTATCATGTATAGTGTTTCCCAATAAGGTTGTAGAACTTTGTAAGGTTTTGGCGGCCATATTTGTTTATCAATTTTGACGTTCGAAGTGTCATTTTATTCAGAAAGGTTCAAAGTTTTACCATGAAAAGTTTCACGCTCACACAACGTTTGGAAATCGTCCAAATTTATTACGCAAATTCGCGTTCGCCGGTGGCCACGCGAAGAGAGTTTCAACGGAAAAATGGTGATGGTTTCGTTCCATCTGAGCAGCAAATCAGACGTGTAATCAAAAAGTTGGAAAGTGAGTTTTCTCTCCATGATAGAAAGGTGCCTGTACGACGCAGAAATGCTCGCAGCGCTGAAAATATCGCCGCCGTTTCGGCCAGTGTCCGCGACAATTCAAATGTGTCCGTAAATCGCCGGCTCGCAAGAAATGGGGCTCTCTCGGATGACAATGTGGCGAATTTTGCGCATTGACTTGGGCCTACATCCTTACAAAATAATGCTGGCACAAGAGCTGAAGCCTCATGACCATAGTTTGCGTCGGGCGTTCTCAGATTGGGCTCTAGAGATGTTAGAAGCTGATCCAGATTTCCACAAGAAAATCATCTTTTCTGATGAGGCTCATTTCTGGCTGAACGGCTTCGTTAACAAGCAGAATTGCCGATATGGAGCGATTCTAATCCACAAGTGGTGCAAGAAAGACCTTTGCATCCACAAAAGATCACAGTTTGGTGTGGATTGTGGAGTGGTGGCATCATCGGGCCGTATTTTTTCCGAAATTACGCCGGACAAGCCGTTACTGTGAACGGCCAGCGCTATAGCGACTTGCTGCGTGAATTTCTCTCCCGAAATTTGATGAATTGGTGACGACGATCTTTATTTCCAACAGGACGTCGCCCCCCCACACATTTCGAACGACAACATGACTTTATTGCGCGATAAGTTCGGCGACTCATTAATTTCGAGAAACGGCCCCATCGCCTGGCCGCCAAGATCGTGTGATTTAACGCCCTTGGACTTTTTTTATGGGGATATGTGAAATCACAAGTGTACAGCAACTCTCCAGCGACAATTCAAGACCTTGAGGAGAACATTACGAGGTGTATCGAGGCCATACCACAGGAAATGCTAGGCCGAGTCATGGAAAATTGGGTCAAACGAATTAAGGTCTGCAAACGAGCTCGTGGAGGCCATTTGAACGATATCTGTTTAATCATAAACTTATACACCATATCTTTCGAATAAATGTTTGAGAACCAAAATCGGTTAATTGGTTGTTGTTTTATTCAATTTCAAAGTTCTATCAAGCTTATTGGAGACACTGTATATTCATCAGAGGAAAATTTCAGTTATAACGAGGGAACATAATTACTCAACAAGGGCTGGAGATATTACTATGAGAGACCGAAAGCAGAAAAAGGATAGGACAAAGGTACAGCGAGTATATTGCTTCAAGATTATATTCAATTATACCAAAACAAATAAAAGAAGTAAAAAATAAAATTACATTCAATAAAGAAATAAAGAAATGGATTATGGAGCAAGATAGGGAGCTTATACATGGAATTATAAATTCAAATAGATAATAAACTACAAAAAAATATAATTGAAGCAAGAAAAATAAATATATAATTAAAGCAAAAAAAAATTTATGAAAGAATTTAAATTAAAAAAAATATTGAAACAAAAAAAAATTTATTTGAAAAAAAAATTAAAATAAAAACAAAACAAAATTTTTCATTAAAAAAACAGACTAGGAGACCTTTTTTTACCGATTCAGGGACTATTTCACCGATCAGGACGTTGTTCACCGATAGCGACAGGGGCCGAGTTGGAGCATCCGCTGATGACATTTTCGCCGATTAATTTTTTCCATCTGACTATGACAAAACTTGAAATTGAAACTCATTTAATGATGGGTAACTTGTAAATAGGAAAATATAGTTTGGTTTTCTTTATTGCCGTAAATTAGGTTTACAAATTGTGATTTTTTTAACACTGTACACAGATATCACCCCAGGGTGCATACTCACAGTAATTTTTAAGAGTTTATTTATGTATGAATCAATAAACTCTATTCTATTCTATTCTAATAGGGATGTTGACTACTTTTTGGAATTTATTTCATTTTAAAGATAAACCCTAAACAAACACGAAAAAATTACTTTTTTCTCAAAAATATAGTAATTGCCAATAAAAATGAGTAAATGAAAAGACAATTCAAAATTCCCGCGGAAATGCTCAATTTTGTCACGTTATGATGATTACGTCATTATCCAGTGAACATACTATGACTTCTGTCAAAGCAAACTGATTTTGCCGATCCCTTGTGGAAAAGTTCAATCTAAGTCTTCAAAATGAATAGATCGGTCTATAAATGCTGAATTAGGTGTTTCTTTTATTTGTAATAATAAATATTAGTTAAAAGACAATTTCACGTTTTTAAGCTCCGCTGCACAAAAATCCTTGTTTTCAGCAAAGAAACTTGCGACCATAAGGGAATCTATCTTCGGTACCTAAGTTACTACTATTACCCTTGATGAATCCTATCTCCATTATAAAGAAAATTGTAGATTATCGTTCTTGTAAGGAACTTGGTATTTTGTTGTCTTTCAACTTTCAACTTCGTAAGTTAGATATGATATATTATATATTTACTATGGTCACAGAACCGTGGGTTTCACAAAGCTTGATTGGCAATCAAATCGTTTATATTGAAGTAAGTCGATGGTTTATGTCAAAAATGAACTGAAAATTGCAGAGAAATGATGATATTTCAATAATCAAGGTGATTGAAGTTTTGTGGAACCCGGCCTATGAATGTATTTTTTTGATCTGAACACAGAACATTCGAATTTGCAATGACAATACCTGAAAGTGACGTCAATTACTCCTGATTGGCGTTCGCAGTCACGTGATAGTTGATAATAAATAACATAATTTAAATCAGCATTATTTAATTCAACGAGAATAATAATATCACTAAATTGCTTTTTTAGGATTGCAAAAACTCCCTTCTATGAGGAAAACCTCAATTTATATGAATTCGTAACATGAGTCAACATCCCTATTTCGTATTGTTTTGATCACTCCCTGATGCCGAATCAATTCTATCCATGGGGCCGACCGTACGACCGTAAACACGATAAATTTCGAAGGGATTATCCTAGAGACTTGAGATTCCTAAATGCCACAGTTAAGTTCGTTATCCAGCCAAATCGTGAAGGTCATTCAAAATTTTTGTTCCTCAATATCTCAGACAAAACGAAATGAAATTTTAAGGAATTTTGTGGTTAGAGTGTTAACAGAACATTAGAAAATTAAATTAGAATATTGAAAAGAAGAATCTTTCTACTTCCATAACAAGAAATCGGATTCGAGTGAAATTTATTTTGTGAATGAAGATTGATATACTGAATGTTCATGCGAAATTTTGAGAGGATCGCATCATCAGAACCATGGAATTAACTTTTTTCATTATTGATTTACTTACATATTAATTTTTTTTTCCGCCGACCTCGAAATGAAAGGTAATTTTAATGTGTACGAAATTGAGCATTAATGACCCATTTTAATGCTCAATTTTTTAGCCATTTTAATGTGCAATCCTCATGGCACTAGAGAAATGTCAAAACTCATCTACTGGAACATAGATACATGAAATATCCGTTATGTCAAATGTATGTCTTGTGCAAAATGAGAATGTATTAGAATCAAGAATTTATACACTATTTATGTTTATATCGTCGGAAAAATCTTGTATTCAACACGGTTATTAATCGAGCGACTAATGGCCTCGAACTATTAACGCGTTCGCTCCGCTCACGCATTAAAATATCTTGACCATTAGTCGCTGTCTTTAATAACCTAGTTGATTAAATAACTATTAATGATTTCCGGAATATAATTTCTATCGTGCTGAGATTTTGCATCTATGTAAGTATTTAGCATGAATCTCAAGTCTTTTACAGAATTTTGAGGTAATAGCGTTATTGCTCCACCAATGAACGAGCGCTCAATTCATGGTTTTTCTTGAATTTTGTATATTCACTTTCCTACAGTTGGGATTCTATATCGCCCAATATTGCTATCCCAAAATACGACAGTATGCTCAGAAGTGGACAAGTTCATTCTCAAAGAAGAATAAAGGTCGCATTTCACCCTTGACCTGAAAAAAATCAAACACCACCCACTTCCACTTTAGACCAAAGGAACACCAGGTCTCCCTTGAAAATTCCCGAAATACATGTACCAAAAATGTCGAAGCGCGTGCGAGTTTCAGCGACAGATAGAAGGCTTTAATTCCTGACAGCATCCTCTGCAACGATCCGGTATCCGGTACAAAAACCCACATTAACGAGCACGTGCTAAAAAGGGGGACCACCCCATCCTTTAATCCTCGAAAATAATCTCGGAAATAATGTTTGCAACTGATGGGGGAGGGAAGCTGCGATTCGATAATAAATCGTGGGGTGCTCTGGTAGCGTGCTCGTGCATCAGGGGTAGATGAGGAAGGCCTACTCGGATAATGGATGATGGTTTTATACGCAAAGTGAGGTTGGTATCCTGGGAGGCTGCAAAAATGCATGAGGTCGCAGAATTTGCAATGTAAATGTTTGGGCTGCAGTTTGTTCATCTCTTCAGTTGCTACTTGTTTAGAAGCTCTGTAAAGCCATTTCTAGTCTGAATATCTTTTCTGTAATGCTGTGGTGAATCCGTCCGTTTTGCCACATCTTAGCTTAGGTATATTTCGTAAATCAACCGAAGCCACCAGAGCGGTCGATAATATTTTGACAGCGGTCATCTGCTGGTTGTGTGACTTAGCGATAATTTAAGGGCATCAAATATACCTAATTTTATCGACAACTAGCAGACCCAACAGACGTTGTTCTGTATACACAAAAATTCATTCAATTCGATCGAGCCGTTTAGTTGCAGAGTAGATGAATAACCTGAATAACGACTTCAGCGCCATCTGTTGATCTGATTTGTGGTCATAAACATACGGGCATAGGCAATACAAAATACATTCATACAAAACATCCCTCACATTTCGGTACCTTCTCCTACCCGCGTAGTGCCTACCTCGGAGACATTTTGGTGCGATTTCATCTTCAACCTGCCATATCTTTTGATGTATTTATCATAATTGAATGATGTAAGAGGCAATTTCGTTCTAAATTAAATACTGGGTATGAACGACGTATTTAATTGGATAAGGATCAATAGCGTATTCATAAAAAAATACTCCCAAATAATGCATAATTTTGAGAAACATTCGGATACCTTTAAAAGGTAATACCGAGTAAACCTTGAAAGATAGATATATGCTATCGCGGACTTTTTGTAGAACTATTGAAGAGGTACATTTCCGTCATACATTGTTTCCATGTACGTCTTACGGTTTTTGCAGCGCACCTGAAAATAGCTGATCATGGCTGATTTTGGTACTCATATTTATTATCATTGAAGTTATAGTAGGTTTCCTCAATTTTCTCGGGTGAAAAGTATAGCCTATGTTACTCAGGGATAGTGTAGCATTCTAAGGGTGAAATAATTATTGAAATCTCTAGTAGCTTATGAGTTAACTCGTATCAAACCCACAAACATACAAATCTTTCCTCTTTATAATATAAGTATAAGTATAATATTAGTAAAGATATAGATCAGTTCTCTACAAACGCCCTATTGACCACTTTTTTCTATAACCTATCGTTTTGAAAATATCTCGAATAAACTTGGGAGGAGATGGAAAATTACATTTTTTCATCTTCTAATGAAAATAAATCGGTCTGTGCTCTTTCGATCAGGACGATTGATACCTCATTTTATAGGTTAAATAATTCTCTACAAACTCCCTATTGACCACTTTTTTCTAAAACCTACCGTTTTGAGCAGAATCCGTACCAACTTAAGACACCGGCATCTGAATAAGAAGATCAGTTTTCAGAATATGAAGAAAAAAATGGACAAAAAACTTACCAAATTCACGAATTATAAATGACATTCATAGAAATTTCCTAAACATGATAAAAATATTTTCATTTATTCGATGTTTTTAAATGAAACTTGAATAATTTATTCTCTATTAACAAATACTCGTAAATACTTAGCACTAACATCCATATTTATACAACTTCATTGATATATTCCAGGATCAACAAACAAAGACATCGAAGAAATTTCATTTGAAATAGTTAGTTGATTGCATTTTCAATGAAACTTGCGATTAATTGCATTATTCCAATTTCCAATCATTCCCTCGAGTTCTAACACTTCCATCCCGCAAATGCAATGGAAATTCTCCGCAGTGACGTCACATCTCGATGCGCGTCGGCATACCGGTGTTTGTGTATCGTGCTCGGACACCCAATTCGATTTTGGTGCGATTTCAATTTCAACCTGCCATATCTTTTGATGTATTCATCATAATTGAATGATGTAAAAGGCAATTTCGTTCTATATTAAATACTGGGTATGAAGGACGTATTTAATTGGATAAAGATCAATATCGTATTCATAAAAAAATACTCCCAAATAATGCATAATTTTGAGAAACTTTCGGAAAACTTTAAAAGGTGATACCGAGTAAACCTTGAAAGATAGATATATGCTATCGCGGACTTTTTTGTAGAACTATTAAAGAGGTACATTTCCGTCATACATTGTTTTCATGTACGTCTTACGGTTTTCGCAGCGCACCTGAAAATAGCTGATATTGGTACTCATAATTATTAGCATTGAAGTTATAGTAGGTTTCCTCAATGTAGCATTCTAAGGGTGAAAGAATTATTGAAATCGGTCAATAGTTTATGAGTTATCTCATATCAACGCCACAAACCCACAAACATACAAATCTTTCCTCTTTATAATATTAGTATAGAAAACACCCAAATTTAAAAGTTCACTCCCTTAGTTTTGGAGTAGCCCCCATTTTAAATTTACTTTTTATTTTCGTTGACCCTTCCAAATAATATCGATTTCTTTGGACATAAAGGTCCTACAGATGTGAAAAAATGGTTTTTTGAAAGATGATACTACCGCCTTTCATTAAAGTGATAAACATATAACTTAAAAATGTTATAAAAAATTCTTTAAAAAAATGTACTGATTTTCTTAGTAAATTCGCAATAGTACAAGAACTAGCACATTGAAGTATAATTTTTTCTGAATGAGCTAACACGCAAGGATATCAGCTATAAAACGATACCAACATAATTTCTGTAAGTTACATATTTAGAAATTAATTGCTGTTCGAACATGACCCTTATGAAAATTTATAAAATAAAAAAACCTCAGTACTGTACGTTCGATAATTTTTAATGACCAAACAAACAAATTAATCAAAAAAATTGCTCAAAATGGCTACCTCGGCTCCTTAGACAGGCAGTGGCCTTCATGACGACCTATCTTGTGTCTTTTCCTCGCGTAGTGATTATGTTCGAATAGCAATAACTCTCAAATTATGTTACTTGCAGAAATGATGTAAGTGTTGTTTTGTAGCTAATATCCTTGCGTGTTAAATCATTGGAAAAAAATTATACTTCAATGTGCTAGTTCTTGTACTATTGCGGATTTACTAAGAAAATCAGTACATATTTTTACTAAAACTTTTTTAAAGAATTTTTTATGGCTTTTTCATTTTAAATTGTTATACTTCAATAAAAGGTGGTAGTATCATCTTTCAAAAAACAGTTTTTCCACATCTGTATTACCTTAATGCCCAAAGAAATCGATATTATTTGGAAGGGGCAACGGAAATAAAAAAGGAAATTTAAAACGAGGGTTACTCCAAAACTAAGGGGTAAACTTCCAAATTTGAGTGTTTTTGTCGATAAAATTAGGTATATTTCATGCCCTTAAATTATCGCTAAGTCAAGACCAAACACACTGTATACGTTAGGTTTATCTTCAAAATGAAAATAAATATTTATTTAGAATTTAGTTCAGGGGAACTGGAAAAAATGATAATCAACAAAATACAGAAGAATTAATTATTTGGGTAGATGAAAAAATAATAGTTCTCATTCACCCAGATCTTGTTTCCGCTAAAACAATTAAAAAAAATTAAGAATGCTCAGTGCATGTGCTTTTGAGCGTTCGTTTATTGGTTGAGCAATGAGGCATTTACCTCAAAATGTTGAATATGACTTGAGATCGATACTAAATAAAAAAATGCAAAATCTCAGCACGATCAGAATAATATTCTGGAAATATGTAAAACTGAACAATTGTAATAATTAAATTCTATAATTCTGATGATGCGATCCTCTTGAAATTTTGCATGATCATTCAGTATATTAATCTTCATTCACAAAATGTATTTCACTCGAATCGGATATCTTGTTAATGAAATATAAAGACTCTTCTTTTAAATATTTCAATTGAATTTTCAATGTCCACAAAATTTTGCATGAGAACTGCCAATGGAATTTTCATTTAAATATTATTTGGGCAATTTTCATTACAAGTTTTCGAGTAGTGACGAAAGAGTTTATATTTATATAAAAAATTCACTATTTTCAATATTCTTCATTATGTATTTACAAAAATACAATCATAACTCAACTTCAAAAGAGAGTTCAACTTTGAGAAAATTGACATTTACCGTACCTAACGAAAATGAAAAATAATTGTTGACATTGTGGCCAAGTGCTCGATAGATTGAAGGTTGCTATTCAACAGAAAGTGCTTCTCAGAAATTTAAAGTCTAAAGTGATTTCTTGATGACGACCGGTGAATGCTGGCCGAAACGTTCATCAGAAGAAGCAAAAGTGATGAAAATAGACCAAATAATATTTCAAAAAAATACAGTACTACCCAGCTTAATCAGTCTACCGAATATGTTCGAATGTTAATCGAATATCAATTGGTCTTTCTCCATTAATCATTTTTTAATCCGTTCACGTTCATGTTAGTACAATGTTTCTCAAGAGATACATCGGTATTCTTTTTATGGTGCGTGAAATGAGTAACGCTATCTAAAAGAGTGTTCATTCATTGATATATCGGATTATACATTTTTAATTAGACCTTTGAAATGATATTTTTGATATTGTCATTGATTATACATATTTTGTTTTATCTGAGACAGACCACGAAGACTCAGGCCTAAGTATATACTAGTGTACCGTGGGTTTTGGTTTTTGTCGGTTCATGTTGGTGATATTGTGCGATTTGTATTTAATTTTGAGAGTTTAATTGAAGTTTGTATTGTATTCCTCGCAGTTATTATTATTCGAGATTGATCATCATTTTATTCAAATATACAGTGACTGTCTACTTGATATGACTCACCGTGACTTTTGTAAATATTGCTGTACTTTCGCGGCTGAGCATCTCACAAGGTTATTGTGAAACATGGCAAATAATGGTGATGTTCAAATATATTCTCAATTTCTTAGATTTCGTGATCGCTAGTAAAGCAGTAATTGAATTGAATGAGTGATTATTTTCTGAATATTAATGAAACTCTTTCTGCGTTACTTCTCCGAAAACAGAATCCAACTTATCCGTTGTTTAATACTCAACATATACAGGATGTTTGGTAATTCGACGTGATCCTTGGAAAGGGATATACTAGACGTCATTTGCACCGAATTGCGTCGAGTGGAGCACGGTTCGAAAATATTTAATTTTGTGAAAACTACTTGACTTTAATTATTCAATGAATATTTTTTCAAAGCTGAGGATGGTACTCATTTCTTGCGAGATTGAGGATATCTGAATGACTCGAAAAAGTATGTTACCTCTTCGATTTTTTGCCATAGTTTTTGATTGCATGAAAAAATCTATTGACTTAAGTATCTTTTTGAGAAACCAAAGAAAGTTTTCCTTCACGTTTGCACATCAAGTTCATAATACTTTTTTCGAGTAATTCTTAGTTATCATCTAGATTTTATGAGGAAAACAGGTGCAGCCATTCATAACCCTGTATATTTTATACAGGGTCATAGAATAGTGAATAATTTTAGGTCTATCTTCTCAGCTTTAAAAAAATATTCATCGAATATTTAGAGTTAGGTAGTTTTTAGATTTCAATCATTTTTGAAAACGAAACGGTAAATTTTAAAAAAGTTGAAAAATCTTCTTATTGCTGGTGTGATGCACTAGAAAATTCATATCACTGTATTCATATAATTATTGTGATTTTTACTTTTTCTATTTCACACCAGGTTTGTCTAAATGAGACGAAATATCAAGCATTACAATTATGAAATTCCTAGGCTTCCGTTATTCAGTTTATGCAAGTCAGCAGAACCTTGCTTTTTATCACAATGTCCTTACGCCACCTTCGGCATGTAACGGCTAATATAATTGACTTAGTTGTCACCGGCTACAACCGATGTCGAATTAAAAATGTCTTTTGTAGTCGGGATCGAAATCGAAACCTTAGTAGGTGTATATGATTCATACAAGATTTCATTATGAACTAATTTGTTTTGACAAATTCAATGTATTTCTTAAGTTTATGCAATGAAGTAATAGTTTTTACAGTCAATATTCACATATGTAATTGAAAGAAATAGCCAACCTTGTAATACGAGGCAGTCACGAAACATGGATAAATTTTGTTATTGTTTCAGAAACTTGCCCAATTCTCTGATATTTTTGTTTCTTTCGAGTTCAGTGCCTTTAGCTGTAAAATCTCGTTCATACAATACCTAATTAGAGACCGGATTATATGCAACATAAAAACGTTGTTATATGCATGAAAAATGCTTGAAATATGCACGAAAATGGGCAAAATATGCAATATTTGATTGTGAATATGTGGATAAAAAAAAGTTATTTTTATTTCAAAATCAACATATCAATAACTCTTAATAATATGGTATTAAAATTCAATTTAATTTTGTGAACGTTTACAAATAAATATTTCCAAGTTCCAAGTGTTCAATTGTTTAATTTTGTGAATATTTTTGTATGTAGAAAAGGTTCACTCCACATCCGCGGACGTAACTGGTGAGAATTTGAAACTTGGTGCTATGTTCTTCCCTTATAGTTCCAGGTTAAACTTCTGCCATCCCATTAATAAAACTCTCGATAAGAGGGAAATCTTCGAAACCTGGATTTCCTTCCAATATCCTTTCAAACTTTTCTTGAAGTTTATTTGAAAATGCCGGAAACGTGGAGTTCATTTGACGTATTTTACTCATTATTTGGATACTTTCGCAGCGCGTGGCTACTAATACTACGTTCCGAAATGCTATAAAAGTGATTCGCAAATCTGACTAAAGTGACAATTATTAGTATTACAGTGGAACCTCGATATAACGAATCGGAAGGGAACCAGTAAATATTCGTTATATCAAGTAATTCGTAAATCTGAGGTTTGTTATATTGAGGTGAGGTTGGTCCAAAATTTGTTATACCGAGGTTTTATTCACCTCGACATTACGTACTCATCTTGTTATAGCGAACTAATTTTGCTCATATAAATGAAAACTCATTTTTATCAAATTACTCATTTATTTTATATTTTCTTTTTCAAAACAATAAAGTGTACGTAGTACGTAGGCTTTTTTCTCTAAAATTCGCAGAACAAAATAAAAAGAGGTGAAAAATCAACCAATTGCTATAAAAGCCTAAATCTAATTTTATTTATCTTGATTGGAAAAAAGTAATAAATTGTAGTTGTTTTCCACGGTTTCAATCTTCTGATGTTTGAAGGCAAACCAATTTCGTCGGAAAACTTATCTTTAGATTTGAAAATTGTAGCCAATGAACTTGCGGGAATCCCGAACTTATTAGCTATGTCAAATTTTTTTGTAGAAGGATTTTGTCAACATAATTAATGATGCTTGGCATTTCTGCGACAGATAAGGAACGCCTTTCACGTTTCTGAGCCATTGCAAAAAAGTGAGGAGCAACACTGATTACTTTCCATCAACTAACTTCGTATTTTACGTAATACGCGTCGAAACCTGTCGCGGCTGAATCTGCACATACATACCTGGTTATTGGTGAAAACGTTATATAGAGGTTTTGAGTTGACGAAATTCGTTAAGTAGAGGTATTCACACTCTTTTAGGTAGTTGAGAATTCGTTATAAAGAGGTTGTTCGTAAAAAATTTTCGTAATGTAGAGGTATGTTTTACATTGACTCTTATGGACGATTCAAGGGGATTATGAAAAATTCGTTGAATCGAGGAAGTCGTTATATTGAGGTTCGTTATATTAAGGTTGCACTGTATTACTCAATAGACCTCATATTTTGTGAATTTAGTCGGATTCAGCACTTTTATTGCATTTCGGAACGCAGGGAAGAAAATATGTAGGTACCGAAAATATGCATCATAACTGGATTTTAGCTAAAAAATGCAAATACATATGAAAATATGCAAATGCATATAATCCAGTCTCTATACCTAATCCATTCAGAACCTCTAAAACATACCCAAAGGTCTCAGGTCTCCCATAAAACGCAAATCGAAGAAATGTGAGGAAGTTCGGATTCCCGAAACAAAAACAAACAAAACCACATTTTGTTTACAAAAGATATGTGTAATTGACTGCCTTACGTCGACTGTTGATAGTTGGAGTGCGCCCCAGAAGCTCATTAGGTGGCGGAGTGCATTCGACATATCCGAATTTGAGCGTTTAACAGCGTACCAGAAGGTAAACAAGAACGCACACGTCAAGGGAGCCTTAACAACGACCATACGTCCTATTTATAAATGGGAGAGATATCTGTAAATGCGGAAACCGATAACCCCGGAACCATTAAGCCTAATGCCTCATGTAGTGCACAAACGTAGCAGATGGGCTCGAGTTTCGGATGGGTATAATATGTATCAATGAATGGTTATCGTTCGTGGACAAGTTTCGAATGCAAAATTGTAATATCAGGGGCCTATTGCTCCAAAATACTTTGCAGTTTGCATTCTGACAAATTTCAAAAGTGAAAATAAATTATGTTGCACAACATTTCTTCCAATATTTAAGTCAAGTGATTCTCACTTTGCAATCGACTTTTCACATCACACTTTTCATTTATGAATGCGTTTTGTGCAATACAATTCATTTGAAAAGTGAAAAGTTGCAAAGTATTTGGTGCAATCGGCCCCTGGTCTTTTGAATTTCTGAATGAAATTCAAGAATCTCATCGGCCGCATCAGCGTTTGACAAAAAATGTTTTATTTATTCTTCATAATATGAATGCACTACAATAGTTTCGATTAAATCATCAGAAAGCAGAAATATTTTTTTCAAGATATGTTTGTTTCGAAAGCGTTACTCCAATATTGCTGTTACGGATACACAAATCTTCGAAATAATTCTGTAACGCTGAAAGTAAATGCCGTTGCCACTTGTGGTTTTCACTTCGGTATTCATGTTTCTTGAAACAAGAAAGCATAAGATGTATATTACTTATTTATTGCATACATTGTGTTTGGTAATTTGACGTAAGGAGATATACTCGACGACATTTTCAGGAAAATGCGTCCATAAATCAATTGTTCATCCTGTGCAATAACGAATAAGTGAACTTGTTAACCCACCCTTATAACTCTTATTACTATCATAGGTTATCCAGTTAATTTGTCCTTACGCCTCATTTCATTACAGGATATCAACAATGAAACAAAGACTCAACCTCTATGGACCAATACTACTGGTAGCGTGCTGCTGCCACACAATAGCACAAATTACAGACTCTAACTTCGATCCTTACAACCCCAACCCCTTCAGCTCGAGCAGTCCCGGTCCCGGATAGATCCTAACAACTTGAATCCGAACTTCAACCCTAACCCTAACAACCAGTACGGGGGTGACGGGGTTGGTTTCAACAACCAGAATCCCGTACAGTTCCCCAACTCCAACGATCCTTACGGCAACAATAATAATGGGGGTAGAGGAGGTCAATTTGATCAGTTCGGGAAGACTGATCAGTTCGGCAGGCCGGACTACGCGGGGACGCCTTCAACCCCTTGGGACAACCCTAACGGATTCAACTTTGACAGGGATACCGCCACTGAAATCAGAGAAGCGTAAGTTGATTTTACAGTTTTTGGTATTTTTAGTTTTAGGATTAATTAAACTAATGTCCAGGAATATTTATTTTTTTTATTTTTTTGTTATTATAACATTTACAAGCAATCAGAACACAATTCTATGAGCTAGTGTGCTGGCTTCAGAGTTTCGAGGCTCTTAGTTTAGTTTTTAAGTTTAAAGAGGGTAACAGTTCACTGCGCCCTTGAGGTCTATTGTGCCCCCTTACAGAGCTTCTCTGGCGAAACCCTTCACAGCTCGCCTTCCAGTTCCAGAGATCTAATGAAATCTAATAACTGCGATGGCTTCAACAAGGCTAGTTCCCCACTCTTACACGTTTCTCGTCCAAGGCATTCTTTCCTTAGGCTCGCAATGCCAAGGCATTCCGTGACTAGGTGAATGGGGGTTTCTTCCTCCTCCCCACAGAACCTACGCTCGTCAGTGTCCGATAATCCCATCCTCAACAGGTGCTTCCTGGGGCGACAATGTCCTGTAAGAAATCCAGATATCTTTTGGATCCCGAAATTCCGGCTTTCTCCTTCTTCAGAAACTCCTTTTTATAGGTACATTTAGATATACCACAGAAGGGTTCTGGGCCAATGAGTGACATTTGTGCGCCCTCTTTGGCAAGTATATTGGCCTCTTCATTTGCTTTGATTCCCGAATGGCCGGGAACCCAGATTAAAAAGATCTTATTTTTCTTGCCTACCTCATTGAGTTTGTTCCGGCACTCCCAGATCATTTTAGAGTCGATGACGTAGGAGCTCAGTGCTTTAATAGCAGCTTGACAATCTGAGTGTATGGCTATATCACACTTCTGATAGTTCTTTCTAGATTTATATCTAGACATCTTTCAATAGCTAAGATTTCCGCTTGTCAGACACTCATACAGGAGCCTAGCGACAGTGTACACTTGGTACTTGGCCCGTATATCCCAGCGCCTGCTCCTGTACGAACGAAAGTACCCGGCCTCGTCCGACGAGCTTGCGAGTTATCAGAGAACCCTATGCAACATTGACAACATTGCGTATCAATCTGACAAGAAAATAAATAATATAACCTAAAATTTCGATATAAACAGTGGAATATGCCAAATTTCCATGGCCAACCGACAGCTCAAACTTTCGTGAACGGAACCTGTATACATATAATGTACCCAAGTCAAGGTATACTGTATATGTATACTGTCAGAATACAAAAGATATAAATTGGATAGAGTTAACATATGTCATATACCATACTGCTGGTCACTAACGATTTAAAATATGATGGAACAAAATAAAATGAAGCTAAGTTATGTAGGGTATGTACTATTCGTTATTGGATATTATCAAAATGGGCAGAGTCGAATAAATAATTAATAAACTATAAATTATTCGTTGTTATAACTTTTTGTGGTGACAAATAGAAATGAAAGCGGTGATTTTTTCCGAAAGATTCAACGATTAATTTATTAATATATCATCGAACCAGCTATGGAAAAAATTATTAGATAACGCCTCATGCCGAACCTATTATTATTTTAATTTGGGAGCTGGAATTCATCCATTGGAAATGGATACGTGACTCTTATTAAAGTATCATAAAATTATACACCGGTCTTATGATAAAGTTCACATGGCAGCTGCAAGATAAAGTAATAACGCTTTGAACTTACATTAGTACAGAATATATTCGTTCAAATTCAGAACAACGCGCTTCGGTTGCTGTCTCACCGCTTCCTATTCGTTAATTTCAACGATCAATATTTTGTCCATTACTCTGCTTTAGCCAGTTATATTTGGATTTATCCATGGAAAAGGGAAAATTTAATCAAATCAAAACTTTAGGAGAAGCAGTGGGATTGTCATGGAAATTAACTCTGTATATTAAATTTTCAGATATATTATTTATTTTCTTGTCAGATTGAAAAACAACGTTGTCAATAGGTACACAAGATGATCGTAAAAATCACAAATTTCTTCACAATGTCAGTTCATTGATCGAAATAAATTCGATAATCGATAATGCAATTCTTATAGTAAATATAATAATTTAAAGCTATCAAAATACAATACATGAAACGAAAAAGTCCCTACCTGAGGTTGGTACAAAACGGGGTACCATACTATTCTGGCGTATGATACGAGAGCACAGGGAAAAACCTCAGTAGAAAAAACCCTGCCTCGCCGTTTTCACAAAATTGAAACTCAAAACTATTCGAATAAATACCTTCAATATTCAGATATACAATACATACTTCATTCATGCTCTTGGTCCAGGAGGGTGTTTTAAACCAGGTCTGGCCTTCCAAGTGATGGTTTTTCGAATCTCTTATTTTTCTGAGACCGCTACAGGACCCTATTGAAAGGTAATCATCTACCAAAGATTTAAATAGTGGTATTTCATCTTAAATATCAAATTCAATTTCGAAATAATGCCAAAAAACGTGTTGCAATCTTATGTTAATAAGAGCGGGCGATGATAGAATAGAACAAAGTTAATTACATTAATTAATTATTAATAGTATTTAATAGTTTCAAGAATCAATTGACAGGCATGCAAGAGTATCAAATCAAGAAAAAGAACAGAATCATCTACATTTATTGAACAAAAACAGAAAATTTTCACCTCGATTGGTGGATACTTTGCTTGAAGTGATCTACAGGGTGCGGCAGCATAACTTTCTTTTTTAAAACTCAATAAAACGCATTGTTTGAATCAGAAAATTTTTATTCGTTTTTTATAATATAAGCACATACATAAAGTTTTGTTTTACCCAGTTTTGAAGATAAAATCAGGTAGATGACGTCCCCCATTCTCGATACACTGAGTAAACCGATTTCTGGCGTTTGTCATGACTCCAACCAGTATAGCAGGCGTTATGTTGGCAATTTTTTCCTGAATGTTGTTCTTCAAATCTTGTAGGGTCCTTGGACGGTTCACATGAACACTAGATTTCAAAAAATCCCATAGAAAAAAGTCACAAGGGGTCAAACCGGCAATTGCATCAAAGGCCCACCTAAAGTCACAGGTGTGGTGTGCAATTTCTTCAAGTGGAATTATTGGTCCCTGGTTCTTTGAGGAAAATGAAGTCACAGTGACATTGAATTCGGACCGGTATCTAAACATGTTACAGGAATGTTTTTCCCACATCCAAGAAGAAATTGCCAACATAACGCCTCCTATACTGGCTGGAGTCATGACAAACGCCAGAAATCGATTTACACAGTGTATGGAGAATAGGGGACGTCACCTACCTGATTTTATCTTCAAAACTGGGTAAAACAAAACTTTATGTATGTGTCTATATTATAAAAAACGAATAAAAATTTTCTGATTCATACAATGCGTTTTATTAAGTTTTAAAAAGACTAAAAGATGTTCATGAACAAAACTGTAATGGTCATTCATTCGGTGACAAAATCCATCAGATACCATGGTCTCAAAGTAAATGAGCCATGACAAAGAACACTTACTGAAAGCCTCTTTGAACTAACTTATTTAAAAAAAAATTCTCTTGAAAATTTCTGCACGCCTGTAAAGACCTTATCGTACCACATGACCCACTTTCCCTATTCAGAAAATTTAGCGGGTTGATGGGGATGGCACAGGGTATGCATAAAAATTTGGTAAGAGTGAAACAGAAATTGACCTGTTTCAGGATTTCGTTGTCAAATAATCTTCTTCTGAGAAAATGAATTATTCAACTGTTGTAAATAAATAAAATAGTTTTTTTTCGACCCTTCTTTCAATCTGATTTTGTAAATTTGTACCGGGTTTTTCATCATAATTTGACCCCCCTTTTAACTTTGTTACTGAAGCAGATACAAAAAAATGTTTCATACAAAAGTTTCACGAAATCAACTGAGGTTTTTTGATATTAGTCCAGAAACTGAAATATATACAGGGTGACCAATATATTGATGGCAACTTCAATTTTTCTAATGGAACACCCTGTATATTTTTCCATATTTGGTTAGCTCTTTTTCTCTGATTTCGAATATGTAACATATGTTGCTCCATCTTTCTTATTCTGAGCACCACAGAGTTTCAAATTTCAATAACCATCTGGCATAGCGTTTTGGAAGTTCGTGAATATTTAAGTGGCCGATTTGATCTTTGGATTGGTAATGGCGCACCCATTTTATGGCCACCAAATAGTCCCGATTTAACACCGTTGGGCAAGTTTTTATAGCCGTTTCTGAAGGAAAAAAATTACTTCAGCAATAATGACAATCAATGAAAGCGGAGAATAATTTAATGATATAAAATCAACCAATATAAAACCCATAATTCGGAACTAATCCCGTCAACGCACAAAGAATAATGATACTATTGTAATGATTAGAAAAAAATTTTGAAGCTTTAATTTCTGACTTGAATCAGAGCCATAATAATGCTATCAAAAATAGTCTTAACAACTTGAGACACCTATATGAACTATGTGTTTTGAATGAAGGTGGTCATTTTGAGCAATTTCTTTGGTTGATGTTATTCTTACCGTACTACCATAGTTTATCATTTTTAATTGGTTAAGTAATTGTTAAGTATTCATTCTAAAATAAAACTTTTAAGTAGATTGGTTGGATATAAAGAATTTCGTAGGTATTTCACATATTTTTTTATTCGGTGTCATCATTTCAAAACTTTGAAACTCTGAAAATTGAAGAGACAGTGTCCCATTTAAAAAAATATAGTTGCATGCAATGTTGTTCACCCTGTCTATCTTTCCATTGACGTTATTATAACTCCAAAAATGAGCATTTTCAGTAAACGCACTCTGCCACTTGTAAAATGATTACAGATCTTGACAGGCAGTTCTTAAAATTTAAAACTTTGTGGTTCTCAGAATAAAAGAGATAGACCAACATATGTTACATATTCGAAATCAGGGGAAAAAGAGCTAGCCAAACATGGAAAAATATACAGGGTGTTTCATTTGAAAACATGAAGTTGCTATCAATATGTTGGCCACCCTGTATATATTTCAGTTTCTGGACTTGTATCAAGAAACCTCAGTTGATTTCGTGAAACTTTTATACGAAACATTTTTTTGTATCTCCTTTAGTAACAAAGTTATAGGGGGGGTCAAATTATAGTGAAAAACCCGGTACAATCCATTGATACTCTTCAAATCTGTTCATCCGTACCTATTCACAAGTCACGTTACGCCAACTGACATGATTGCTACAGAACATCTTCTTAAGTTACACCATATGAAACATCATCACATCAAAGCCTAAATAAACACACTGACTTCCCGTTTTTTTTCACGATGACAAATTGATGTTATTTAAAGTGTCTTAAATTGTAGGGGATTAAAACAGACATGAATACCAGAGTAACAAAAAAGGAAAATAGTTTTAGTTCTTGGGATACAATGGCGAATAAAATCGTGGTTGGCGATGGCCTGAAGCTATGAAGCTAGGTAGAATCAGTACCACAAAGATGATTATTAACGAATTCTATCATTTGAGCGAACAGGTTTGTGACCTTGAACTCCTACGGGATACCTGAGAAAATCTACATAGACGGAAGATGCTGTTAATTTAATTGGTAATGATTTGAAATGATGCTGAATTGATCGAAATTCGGTTGCATTCTCACTATTCGCAACGTGATTCGGTGAAGCAATTGTAAGTAAGGATTATTGTAATGCGGAATAATAGACCCACTCATTTCAATTGCAATTGAACGAATTGAACTGTCGCGAAAAAATGCATACACTTACGCTTGTTTTTAAAATGTAATTTGAATTTTCAGTTGTAAAAAATCTTAAAAGATAGATTGCACACACTTTAATCATGGGCATAGTCAAAGAAATATTTAGGATAAATGCTATAAGTGCTTTGTATATCAACAACAAATTCCGGTCAATACTGAATTTGAAATATGTAACTTAAAATTACATTTTTCGAATATATTATCCGACTAGCAGACCCAACAGACGTTGTTCTGTATACACAAAAATTCATTCAATTCGATCCAGCCGTTCAGTCGCAGAGTAGATGAATAACCTTAATAACGACTACAGCGCCATCTGATTTGTGATCATAAACATACGGGCATCAGGCAATCCAAAATACATTCATTCATCCCTCACATTTCGGTACCTTCTCCTACCCGCCTAGTGCCTACCTCGGAGATGCATTTTGGTGCGATTTCATCTTCAACCTGCCATATCTTTTGATGTATTCATCATAATTGAAAGATGTAAGAGGCAATTTCGTTCTAAATTAAATACTGGATATGAACGACGTATTTTATTGGATAAGGATCAATAGAGTATTCATAAAAAAATACTCCAAATAATGCATAATTTTGAAAAACATTCGGATACCTTTAAAAGGTAATACCAAGTAAACCTTGAAAGATAGATATATGCTATCGCGGACTTTTTTGTAGAACTATTGAAGAGGTACATTTCCGTCATACATTGTTTCCATGTACGTCTTACGGTTTTTGCTGCGCACCTGAAAATAGCTGATTTTGGTACTCATATTTATTATCATTGAAGTTATAGTAGGTTTCCTTAATTTTCTCGGGTGAAAAGTATAGCCTATGTTACTCAAGGATAGTGTAGCTTTCTAAAGGGGAAAGAATTATTGAAATCGGTCCAGTAGCTTATGAGTTATCTCATATCAACGCCACAAACCCACAAACATACAAATCTTTCCTCTTTATAATATTATTAGTATAGATGAAGTGGTTTTTACAAACAAACCATTTGAAAAAAATTTCTGCGAAAAGCTAGCAGGATGTTCCTAACAAGCACCGCACAATATCATTGAAGAATTTCCATAAAAACAATGCCCTCTATAAAGATTTTCAGCGCGCTTGTACACTGTGTCCTATCTTGGTAAAAACTCCACTGTATCTCAGCTATTATTCGGGAGACCTTTCGGTTGCTTTTTTGCTATTCGAATCGTGATTTGATGAAGCAATTGACAGTGAGGATTATTCTAATACGGATTTATTAGGTGATACATATGGATCGCCTAATCCAATTAAATTGCAATTGAACGAATAAAACCGTCGCGAAATAATTCAGATAGCTACAGTTGTATTTTTGAGAGCTTGTTCTACCGAGTGCTATATAATTTGGCTCAGATGTTTGTAATTTTCGAATTTTGAGCCGAAAATGGTCTCAAACGATAGGGTTCCACTCCCTGATGCCGAATTTGTGGTCAAATTCAATTCCGTCCGTTAACCGATAACTTTCGAAGGGATTGTCCTAGACACTTGAAATTTTCAAGGTACGTTCGGTTTTCATATGGCTCGATTAGGTTCGTTAACCAGCCAAATCGTACAGGGTGTTCCATAAAATATGGCCATTCAAAATGTTTGTTCCTCAATATCTCGGACAAAAACGAAACCATTCGAAACGAAATGCTGCGACCACATGCAAGGTGCTCATAATAAGCCTCATGTAAAATTGCAATATTGAAAAGAAGAAACTTCATTTTCCCATAAAAAAATATCCGATATTCGATATTTGACTTTATTTTGTGAATGAAAATTGATACACTGAACGCTCATGCAACATTTTGTGGCTGCGGTGTCAACAGAATCATAACAAATTCAATTGGAATATTGAAAAGAAGAATCTTTATATTTTCATAGCAGGTTATCCAATTCGAGTGAAATTTATTTTGTGAATGAAGATTGATGTTCTGTATGTTCATGCGAAATTTCAAGAGGATCGCATCATCAGAACCATTGAAATTTTTACCTATTTCATTTTTTGAACAATTTCAAAATATAATTCGGTTCGTGCTGAGGTTTGCATTCATGTAATAGCATAATTGCTCCACCAATGAACAAGCGGTCAAACGCACCTACTCATAGTCCGAGAGCTGTCACGAATTTTAGGGTAGGTATTTGAAGCAAGCTGAAAACTTGTCATATACCTCTCCTATTATATCCCAACTCGGGATTGCAGACCTGGCTGGTGAGTAGCGGGGCTAAATCAACCCCTACATTTTTAAAAATATTTTTTTTTCTTCCCAAAAATATATTTGAGGCAATACGCAATTTATATATGTTGGAGTGTAATGCTTTATAAATACTAAAAAAAAATAAGCCAAATAATTTAATCGGGGTTTCAACATTGCCAGACGCGTGCAAAAATATTTTGAAAAAAATTATAAAAAATGTTTTTGAGGCAGATGAAATTTTAATGGAGTGTTACTTATAACTAAAAAATAAGATTCCCAAAAAGACAGATCATTTCGGTAGGGCTTTCTACCTGCCAGGCCATTAAAAATGTAGGGGTTGATTTAGCCCCGCTACTCACCAGCCAGATCTGCAATCCCGAGTTGGGAAATAATAGGAGAGGTATCTGACAAGTTTTCAGCTTGCCTCAAATACCTACCCTAAAATTCGTGCCAGCTCTCCTACTATCAGGGCTTTTCTTAAATTTTTACATTTATATTCGTAAGATCTTCAGAAAATTTTGGTCTAGTCTTGACATTGTCTTTAAACCTTAAATATAAAGTTCGAACCCAATCGGATTTATATTCAATATATTCGACCCTGCTTCCTCAGGAGAACAAGCATTCAAAAAATTGGTTGAATGGGCAGTCAAATTATATAATAGTGAATGAATCTGTACTACCGGACCCTTCACACATCATAATCCGTAAATCACGGGCAAATCGTTTGCAAATCATCACTACACAGGAATGTAGAAGTTTTTCCTGATAAAATCTTATACGTATTATGATTCATTCGAAAGTATGATCGATTGGCGATTGATTTATTGATTGTGAATTTGTTACAGAACCTATTTTGCGGTTGCATCCAAGTTGGTTAGACCTGGACAGCTATACAGAGTGGCGGTTACTATACTGAAAGAAAAACAACCAATGGTGGTAAGAGCTTCCATTCAAAGGAATGGTGTAGAGATGTCAGCAGATCACAAGCCTATCAAGGAGGGAATTCAAGAAACTTTGTTAATGAGGGTGAGTGACCCATTGTCTCCTGAATTTTGTCACATGAATTAAGAAACACCTAGTAGGTACAGGGTGGCCAGAATAGTTCATTCCTGCACTACATCTCCTTAACCTGAGATAGAGCAAAATGAATGGCACATTACGGTTATCTTTTTTCGAGAAACTCGTAAGGCTGTCAACCGTTATAAGCCAAAATTGACATTTGAGCAATTTTAACTTAATTCATAATCACTTATTCTGTTTGCGCTATGAACTTGAAACAAAAACATATTATACGTACACTTTTTTGATAAGAATCCAGCGATAAATAAGATAAATCAGTAGTGAAACCTCTCAGCAAAAATTAGATTAAGCCACTGGATTCCTGTCAAAAAGTGTTTGTTTTTGTTTCAAGTTCTTTGCACAAATAGGAACGGAGATAATGACCAGAGCTGAAATTGCCCAATGTCAATTTTGGCTTATAACTCGAAAACAAAAGAAGATAGAGCAATGCGGTTGACGGTATAAAGCCTGGTTCTCAGAGCTTCGACCTGAAGCCAGCGACAGCAATTCAACCAATCAGAGAATATCAACAAAACTTCCCCTGACCCCCTACTTTTGGTTTCTGGTTGTCAAAATATGTCGTGACACGCCTCTTTTGTAGTTGAAATAAACAAACTTCACTTGTATTTCTGCGACGGCGAGGGAGAAAATAGGAGTATTGGGGATTGTAGCTGGCTTCACGTCGAAGCTCTGAGAACCAGGCTTAATGAGTTTTTGAAAAGATGAACGCAATGTGCCATTTATTTTCCCTATCTCATAGGATTGAAAAGTTGTAGTTCAGGGATCACAAATTCTGGTCTCCCTATAGATACATATATCCATTACATGATTTGAGATGACACAAAAATTTTTCACAAGTGTATTGAAAAATGCAGCTTGTTTCTGATTTCTTACTTCTTAATCGAATTATTTCCTATTTTTCTGTGACGGGAAAAAATGTGATATTTTATATCTCTTGACAGGTCACAAAATATAACTTTTTTACGAAATTACTTTTTCCCTGTCAAATAATGATTCTCTATTGCTTAGTCTGAAAATATGGTCTGCGGAGCGAGCAAGATTATCTGTGACGTCATGTCATTTGTTGTAGAGTGAAAATAATAAAAGAACTCTCAGGCGCAAAGGCTTGTCAAGTCAAAGGAATTCGTAACCTCAAAATAGTCAAAATTATTATTTGCTGTCTTTCGCTCTGAAACGGTGTCTCTGCTTTCGCGGTACCACATAATATTGTAACAACAAAATTAGTTTAATCTTTCGTTAAAACATCCAGAACATAAATAACTAACCTAAACTGCCCTAAACTAACTTTTAGGTTAGAATAAAATTACATTTGGAAGAGCTCTCGCATTTGAGCGGGAGCGAATTTATCTGATCTTCTTGCTCGCTCTGATAATAAAAGATCACGATGCAGAGTGAAGTGAGCGAAGAGAGCTTAATAAAAGACCAACTGAGAGCAAGAAGTGCACGCCGAGTAGAATATTCAGACTAAGCATATGTAGCCGGGAAAAAAGTACTCACTTTTTTCCCGGGGGAAAAAAAGTAATTTCGTGAACAGTTCTATTTCTTTCACTATTAAATGGTCGCTTTTCCTGTCACAGAAAAAAATTGTGTATTATACACGGGAAAATATTAGATTTTAGCTCTCGGCTTCTGTCTCCCTCCGCTTCGCGTCGGGAGACAACATAACGTCGAGCCAAAATCTAAAACTTTTTTCCCTTGTATAATAAATAACTAAAAATACTCAACGAATTATTTTTTGTGAACAGAATTGAATGAGAATTAATTGCTGATTATAATCCACTTCGAGAGTCAATATATCCATCATTTTGATTGATGCTCTCCCTTAGTGACTTCTTGAAAGTAAACGGAGTGTGGAACGGTGCCAAAATCAATCCAGTAAATGCATCTATTCTAGTATCATCTCGATAGACGTATAATTTACATGCGAAATATTATTTATTGACAACAAACAGAGTTCTCCGAATTTTGCTTCAAAAAAAGCATATTTCTTTTAGTATTTGTGAGACTTCATCCGCATTCGTTTGGCAACAATGTAGCTTTATGTTTAAACTCAAATTGAAAAATTATATCTGCGATATGTTTGCTCTTATTCGTTTATTGGCAATAATTATTTGTTTGGAGCATTTGAAATTTGAGACGAATGCAAAATTGTTGAAAGCTTCGAATTACTTATAAATGCAACATGGCCATCATTTACAAAGTTGCGCCATCGTCAAGATAGGATTTTCCTTGTATATTCTTACAATTTCCTTTCTGCTGGATTTATGTAAAATATTTATTTCATATTTATAAGTGGATCCAAAATACTGAGATATGACCAAGAACCGTTACATTAGGTGTTATACAGGGTCTTTATAAATTATTGTAGAATTCTGTGGTTTGCATAGGAAGCGACAAAATAAGAATGATCCAGAGCCAACTGCGCTGTTACAATCATTTATAGAGAGCCTGTACATAACTGACCACACTCATTAGAATCTTGCTAAGAAATGACGTTATACACCCTGTGTCTCGGTTACGCTTCAATAACGGGTTATAAATGATTATGCAAAAATAATTCTCCCGATGTCCTTTACACGAATATACCGGGTGACCCACCACTGACGCGATGGTCATTTTGAGGGTATAAATGATGATATTTTGAAAATCTTTTTTATGGTAAGTGTAGGGTAATCAAACGCACAATTTAAAATTATTCCAGTATATACAGAGTGTCCCAATACAGACCAAAGGTACACTTTTTTTAAATGTGACACCCTGTTTATGACCTCGAAAAAGGAAAGGCAAGCTCAAATTATGATGAGTTTATTCAGATCACTTTGTACATTTGTTGCACCATTTACGAGATAATTGAGGAAAAATCTTATGAAAGAAGTTTCGAAATTAATGTTTGCGTTCAACAAGCTGAATAAATACCGGGCGTGCCATTTGAAATAAGAAAGTTTTTGACCATTATTCGTAGTAGATGTTTGAGAATTAATTAGGATCACTCTGTACATTCCAGAGTTCAATTTTTTTCTCTTTTTGGGACTAGCTAATATGTCTACTCAAAAAAACATTGTCTGTATCGCTGGCGAAACTGGTTCCTTGATAAATTACTATTTAAGATAACTCCATATTTTCTCGATTATCTCGTAAATGGTGCAACAAATGTACAGAGTGATCTGAAGAAACTCATCATAATTTGAGCTTGCCACCATTTTTTGAGGTCATAAGCATGGTGTCACATTAAAAAAAGTTTAAGTTTGGTCTGTATCTTTGGATTGGAGCACCCTGTTTATATGGAAATGATTTTAAATTGTGCTTTTGATTACTCTACGCTAACTATAAAAAAAGAATTTCAAAATATCATCATTTACACCCTCAAAATGATCATCGCGTCAGTGGTGGCCCACCCGGTATATGTTTGTCGAGTTTATGATGAAACGCCCTGTATATCTTGAAACTCTTTAGTTCATAAATAATGCAATCTTTCCAGGTTCCCCCAACAAGTGATCCAGGGGAGTACAAACTTCGTTTAGAAGGATTATACGAGAACGTGCTAGGAGGATCAGCTTTCGTCAACGAAACCAAACTTATATTTTCCCAGAGGTCCATGACCATCTTTATACAGATTGAAAAGCCTTTCTATAAGCAGGGAGAAAATGGTAATGAAATATCAACAGAAATTATTTTTTTATTGATGATTCCTTTGTAGTTCGAATAGTTCGATTGACCATCTCTTACCATATTGGAACAAAAATATTGAAAAAGCGAAGCATAACTATGAGCTTCAGTCCGATTTTTTCATACCTTCATTTCCTATCAATGAGAGGCAGAATTAGAATTTGACTTTTGAAGTCCAGCAGATATCTATCAGATTTTGGTATCATTTTATTCAATAAAGCTTCCTGAACAGTATTAGTGCAAACAATCTTAGTTTAGAAGATGAGGACCCCAAAGTTCCGAATCTGATCGATATCTGCTAGACCCCATATTTCAAATACAGTGGAACTTCCCTATAACGAAAGCGGTAAATTTCGTTATACAGAAAATTTGCTTTTATAGTCGGCAATGTCGCGGTCGACTTCAGTGATAAATTTAAGTTTATCATTCAGACTTAAGCACTTCCTTTTAGACATTTTCGCACAACTTTCACACTAGCGTAATGGCTAGATTGAAACTAAACAGCCAGGGGTGTATTTAAAACTGTTTCAGAAGGATCTCTCTTACGTCGTCATGATTCAGTTTAAGGTCGGGATTTATTACGTACGTCCGGAAAAATTTCGGAAAAAATCTTCTTACCAATACCCATTCAAAATGTTATAGGGTTTTTTAACATGGAATTTGGATACAAGGGGCAATGTCTTGTACGAAATTCGTTATACAGAGAAATTCGTTATAAAGACGTTCGTTATAGGGAAGTTCCACTGTAATTACCGAAAGATTATCAAAAAAATTTATTCTTGTAAATTTCCATTGTTGATGAAACTGATCAAAAAGAGACAGGAGCTCCTGATCCAAATTCAGTGAAGACTTCATAATATACACATATTATATCGTCAAAAGTCTTGGCCTGCTCTATCAACTCTCAACTCCTTGAATGTAACATGGAATTTTTTGTTTTTTGAATCTTCACTTGAATGAAAACAATAAACCAGCGAAAAACGAGAGTTTCAATATCTAGGATATTCCGTGTGGAAAATGCCGGGACATCCAATTCTCAGTTTTCCGGGGCAACAATAGTAGCTCTATATCAAGATGTTGCATTCCTCAAATTTAAGGACAAAAAGAGCTACCGTCGGCAGTTTAGATTTTTTCTCATTTTTGCTATTTTGTCTCATCCATAAAGCAATGAGTAACAAACAAAGTTTTCCCATCAAAAATATTGCAGTTGAAATAAAGGTAAATATTCATATCATTTCCAGAACATACATTGTTTATTTCTTGGGAAACCTTTGGGGAGACAAGACTGTGTGTATTCCTAAAATATGGAGCCTAGAAACGAGTTCACAACTACTTAATTTTTCACATAAGATCTATAATTGTGAAGACAGTTAGTAATAATTCTTGTATTCTTTTTCAGTTCGTTTTAGAACAATTCCCATCAACACAGAACTCAAGGCTTCAATGATGCAATAGACGTCTTTATGCTGGATCCCAGTGGCCATATCATGAAGAGATGGCTTTCTAGACAGTCCAATCTTGGAACAGTCAGTTTGGACTATCAACTTTCCGACCAACCAGTTTTCGGCGAATGGAAAATACGCGTTGTTGCGCAGGGTCAAATTGAAGAATCTACTTTTTTGGTAGAGGAATATTACCAGACGAGATTTGAGGTAAAGTTATAGAGTTCAATATACTGAATTTATTATTTGATATGAATATTCGACTGGTGGAGATCAATCATTGATTTCTATTGAAAATTTGTCATGGGCTGTCAAATATCAAATGACATCCAAATAGCATTTTATCCTAGACTATTGTATAATCCACCCATTATACGTCTGTTTGCTCGGCCATAATAATACCCATTAATCACAAGTGAATAATGAGTTATCATTCACTGCTGTCAAATCTTTCATGGTTCAGTTTTAATATTATACAGGGTGATTTTTTTAAGTGTTTCATTAGACGTTTTCGAGGAAGGAATTGTAATAAAGATTCAAGATTTTGGAGCATCGTTTTAGAGTACATGAACTTTAATTGTAAAATATTTTCAAGAGGAATCTACTTCCGGTTTCCCCGGAAACGAATGTACCTTCGTTATTTCAAATGCAGCACCCTGTATATTTATACATATTCGAATTCTTCGTTCAATTCTACACTGATTTGAGGTTTGATATGTGCCACCACTCAAGCGGTTCTTGAATTATAGCCTGATTATCAAATTTTTGAAGAAAAGATTGTCACAAATTATGGTCCATATCTTCAAAATCCCTCATTACAAGAATTTCTTTTTGCAAAAGTAGAACTAAAGAAAGTACGCTGATACTGTTTCTTGTATATAACTTATGAGGAAATTATACAGGATGTCTGAAAAAGGCCCCAAAGTGAGCCTAAATAAAACTATAAAATCTCACTTTTTTCAAATGGCAACCCTATAATTTTCTAATTCCAATTGATGGGTCGTCAAAAACTAGTTAGGGTGTCCCTAACATTTCATGCCTCTAAAATCAGTAGTTTTGCCGTTATTGAATAAAATTCGAATTTCAGGATTGAATCAAGGTTTCTTAGTCTAACCATGCATTATTAGGATAGAAATTTTCAAGAAGGCTGTGTCTGTTAATTTTTATGCATTTTAGAGAACTGTCATTTATACTTTTTCGATCCATCGGGCACTATGCAAAATATGAATTACAGTAACAGTGATGTATTGAATATGTCCTTCATTTATGGTGAATGTAACAAAATATTAGAAAGGGCAGTCAGAACTTTTAACGAAAGAAATCCACATTTACCACCTTTAACAAAATCGAAGTTCAGGAAGTATCAAAACAATTTCTCCGTAGCGGAAGCATTCATTATCTATTACTGTATTCACTCGTGTCCGTTTAGGGCTAAGGCTTCCAGTACGGAGAAAATTGTTTTGATACCTCCTGAACTTTGATTCCGTTAAAGTCAGTAAATGTGAATTTCGTTCGTTGAATTTCTAGTTACCTGTTCTACGAATTTGTTACATTTGCCGCAAATAAAAAACATACCCTTGATATATCATTCCAGTGAAATTATTATTGCATGTTATGCTTAGTGCTTGATCTGTAAGAAAAAGTAAGAATGACAGTTCCTAACATAGCCTACTTCAAAAATGCAAGCTTACAAACTGTGCGAAACCTGTCTTT
Source organism: Propylea japonica (assembly GCA_013421045.1). Lineage (NCBI taxonomy): Eukaryota > Metazoa > Arthropoda > Insecta > Coleoptera > Coccinellidae > Propylea > Propylea japonica. Next base: position 50,964,893 of record CM024240.1, read on the forward strand.
AATCGTGAAATTCGAATTTTATTGAATAACGGCCAAAATACTGATTTTAGAGGCATGAAACGTTCGGGACACTATAACTGGTTTTTGACGAGCAATCGATTGGAATTACAAAATTATAGGGTTGCCATTTGAAAAAAGTGAGATTTCATTTTTATTGAGGTACACTTTGAGGCCCATTTTCAGACACCCTGTATAATATTTCCTCATAAGTTATACAAGAAACAGCATCAGCGTACTTTCTTTTGTTCCACTTTCGCAAAAAGAAATTCTTGTAATGAGGGATTTTGAAGATATGGACACTAATTTGTGATAACCTTTTTTTCAAAAAATTTGATAATCAGGCTATAATTCAAGAACCGCTTGAGTGGTTGCACAATCATACATCACATCAGTGTAGAATTGAACGAAAAATTCGAATATGTATAAATATACAGGGTGTTGCATTTGAAATAACGAAGTTACATTCGTTTCGGTGAAACCGGAAGTAGATTCCTCTTGAAAATATTTTACAATTAAAGTTCATGTACTCTGAAACGAAAATCCAAAATCTGAATCTGTATTACAATTCCTTCCTCGGAAACGTCTAATGAAACACTTAAAAAAATCACCCTGTATTCTTTGAATTGATATTTCTTCAATATTTTAAGGTACTCCAGCTAACAAATATGGGTATACATTGTCAATAGAGAGCCAATTCTTATTTTATTATATCAATTGAAAGCAATTTTCATTACAAAATACACAATGACGAGTTTTCCAAAAATTCCTCATGTGTCAACTTGACTTATTCCACATTGTAATAGAAGGATTTTGTCACTGTCGCCAAATGTTAAATTCTTCAAGAAATATATTCAGTATAGTCCGTTCACGACAGTTTGAGCGCATAGTAGGCGTTGGTTTATTTATCCGAAGTTGGCAGTATTTGCTGTCACAATATAAAATAAAGTCAACGTTGCTGAATGTACCCAGCCTTGTCCGACGAGCTTTCGAGTTATCAGAGAACCTTATGCAATATTGACAACATTGCGTATCAATCTGACAAGAAAATAAACAACATAACCTAAAATTTTAATATACACAGTGGAATATGCCAAATCGTCATGGCCAACCGACGGCTCAAACTTTCGTGAACGGACTATAGTCGTGGATTAACTATAGTATGCTACTCGCGTTTAATGGCTGTTATTCACTTGGAGAATTGGGTGAATAATAGCTATCATTATACGCTCGTTGTAAAATATTCTATTATTAAAGCATTGGCATTTTTCAATTAGTAATGTGTTTTTTTATCGTTTCTCATCATTATCTTGAACCTTTCGGTTGATGGTGAACCAAAAATTCAAGACGTATAATAAAGATACTGCTTCATATGATGTTAATAGTGGCAATGTAGATACACAGGAGATTAAAAATTGAAAAATTAATTGATGAATGATACCAATGCAATGCAATTAAAAGTTGTTTTTTCTTTGACCTCAAAATAAAAGCTCGGTTTAATGTATACGCAATAATGACCCTTTTTAATGCGTGATTTCACCTTTTTTAATGTGTAATTGTCATGGGCAACTGAACAAATCAGGATTTCAGGATCAATTGGAGTAATGTAACTAACTATACTGAAACATAAAAATTTATTATTATCATTTATTAATTCATTTATTAATCTAGCGATAAATAAACTCATTCTGTTTATTAATTTTATTTCACCTTACTGAATAGTCATTTAAATTGTCATAAATTTCTACAATTAGGATATTTGTAACTCAAGAGGATGACAAAGTGTTTACTGCAATTGGAAGGTCAAGGGTCTTCCTGAAAACCAAAAACTGTTATTTTTTCAAGTTATGAGAACAAAAGTAATCATTTTAATGAAAAAAACATGAATTAATGAATTACATATATCTGATCAAACAATACCTATCAAAGAAGTTTGGCAGTATGTCACATTTTTCGGGATACCTAGTGGGTTAGATATACAATGTACTATAAACTTTACACATCTACAATACACTAATACAGAGTGACACTGACCATTTTAAATTTTTGTGGCAGTCAAACTTCTCTGGGGTTTATATATTCAATTTTCTTTTTCAGGTTAATGTTACCATGCCGGCCTTCTTTTTCAATACCGATGAATACATCAGAGGGGTTGTAATGGCAAATTACACAAGCGGTGCTCCTGTAAGCGGAAACTTAACTCTTAAAGCCATCATTAAACCAATAGGTCCAATTGATGTAAACCAAATGATCAACAGAAATCGACAGGCACAAATATTTAACAGACACCGATATTCTGACAATAGAGGTTATTAAACAGATATGACAGATATGGTCCACGTTATGATGGGCGGAACCCGTATCAACAAAATATTGATCAGTATCAACAAAATGTTGATCAGTATCAACAAAATGTTGATCAGAATCAATAAACGTTGATCAGTACGGAGACGGATCTAGTTCAGTGAAACCAATAGTCAAGTACCTAAATTTGGTGAGTTTGAAGTACTTATCTCATTGATTAGTTTGTGACAGAAGTTTTTTTCCATTGCAGAATGAAGAGTAATCCTTTCTGGTATGATATACCTGAAAATAGGTACGAACCTATTCCACTTTTGAGAATGTGAGTACCGCAAATAACTTATTTTTCTTCGAAAATTCGGTAACCATCAGGTAAAAAGATAAAAATTGCAATATCAGAAAAAGGGTGTGTACTATATTCATTCATTGGTTTTCAGTTTGATGGTGTGTACCATTTCAAATATCCCATAAGAGATATTATATTACATTCACACCAAATGAAGGTATGGAAGTTATGATAGTGGCAACAGTGGGAGATTATTTCCTGAATGAAATTCTCGAAGGATATTCGACTGCTAGAATTTACAATTCGACCATTAAATTGAAGTTTATTGGTGATTCTCCACAAGTTTTCAAACCGGGAATGCCAGTCAATTGCTATGTAAGTATACTTACCCATATAATATGACCAGATCATGTTTCATTTATTTGGGAAAATAATATTCAAAGTTTTAAATGGAAAGAATTTACAACACATTCTTGATGTACCTACAACAGTAAAGTTGTGGTTGTAAAATCTTAAGATTTCCTTTAACATACCAATTGAAATTATAGTTTTGCAAATATAAAAGGGCCCACTCACTAAGAGGGAAGCGCGAAGACTTGAATGCGCGTTGTACGTGGTACAGTTAAAAGTGTGTTGTATGGCGTAAATTTGGAATGCGCATTCATTCTCCGTCGTGTGGCGTGTGCATTCTTCCCCGTACGTGGAAGAATGACCAAAAACGACCGAGTATGGGCAACAAGTCTCTGCACGTTTCATTATGTTAGCAAACAGTGTCGGGTTCGATATTTATAACCTTAGAAATTTTTTCCTTATAACAACACACGCCACTGCCATTAACATCAGATCTTTTTTCGACGTCATCTCACGCTTGTCGCACATCCAAACCAACACGCAAAAGTGTATGTGTGGGGCAATATGAATGCACACGTTTGCGTTACAGCAAACATGCAGAGACTTAAATGCGCATTCTTCCTTCCTAGTGAGTGGGCCCCATAGAGATTTTACGCAATGCATACAGTAAACTTACTGCAAAATATTGTAAATTGTATATAAAACAATGTTGTGATGACAAAATACTATTTAAACATGAGTACTTCTGCAAAATTTCATCAATACGACTTGAAGTGGAAATTTTATTCTGGAATTAATAATTATCTTGTCTGGATGGTGACTTTACAGATAAACAGACTGACAATGAGTCGCTCTAGTGCGCTAAACGGACATTGTTGCCATTTTTTAACGTTTGTTCCACTGAAACGAGTACTATATCGTTTTGCCCAAATGTCTGTAATTTTCTAATTTTGAGCCGCAAATGGTCTCAAACGATAGGGTTCGACTCCCTGATGACGAATCTGTGTTCAAATTCAAATCAGTCCGTGGGGCCGTCCGGCCCTAAACACGATGACTTTCGAAGGGATTGTCTTAGGTACTTGAGATTTTCAGATTTATTTCGGTTCCCCAATACCTCGGTTATTTTCGTTAACCAGCCAAATCGTACAGGTGTTCCATGAAATATGGCTTTCAAAATTTTTGTTCCTAAATATCTCAGACAAACGAAACCAATCGAAATAAAATTCAATTGGGTTATTGAAAAGAACAATCTTTATAATTCCTAAGAATATATCCGATTTGAGTGAAATTTACTTTTTGAATGAAGAATGATGTACTCAATGTTCATGCAACATTTCAAGAGGATTGCATCATCAAAACCAATAAATTTAATTTTTTTAATTATTAATTTTTTTCATATTCCGTTTTTTGAATAATTTCCAGAATTCTGCTATACAAAATTGAGGTAAATGCATTACTGCTCCACCATTGAACTAACGCTAAAAAACACCTGCTCTGGACTTTTCTTAAATTTTTTATTCAAACAAAGTAGTTATTCTATCAATGAGCAAAGGAAAGAAAAACATTGATGATAGTACTCAAAAACATATATTTCTAGATTGTGGCAACATATCATGACGGATCTCCTCTTCCTCCAGAAAGACTTGTAAGTAGCCAGATGGAAATTACCACTGCAGTAGATATGAGAAGTGGAGGTGGTAGAAATATTAACCCAAAGCAGATATTCATGATGAGTGATAATGAGGGCGTATGGGAATATAAATTGGATGTCAAGAGAGAATTGGGACTTGAAGGATCACAGGGTTATGAAGAATTGAGTACACTAAGTAAGTCAACAATATACCAGGGTGTGATAAAAAGTTTCAGGCCTGACCAAGAACAACAGTGTTTTAAAAAAAATTTTTTGCTTTATTTTTCAACATAATCCCCATCAACACTGATACATTTCTCATAACACTGTTCTAGTTTAGTTATACCTTATACCACTTTTAAACATAGATTTGTCAGGCTCCTCAAAATACTGATTCACATCTTCGATAACTTCTTTGTTGCTCTTAGAACTTTTACCACCAAGCCATTTTTGGGGGTTAAGAAACAGGTAATTGTCGCTAGGAGGTAAATCGGGAGAGTAGGGAAGACGCGGCATCAATTCAATTTTTGGACATGGCAACAATCGATAACTGCACAAGTGTGTTGTTGTGATGAAATAAGATTTTTTATTCTAAATAAGTCGTTTGTTTTGCACCTTGGGCTTCAAACGTTGCAATAACTCAGCGTAGTATAGACCACTGATAGTATTACCCCTTTCAGGTAATGAGTGTATATAATTTCTCTTCGACACCAAAAAAGAATAGCCATAACCTTGTTGGCCGATAAAATTGTTTTTGCATAATTTTCAAACTTAATTTTCAGAAGTGTTGTGGTGGATCAAAGTTACATCAACAGTTATGAATCATCGCCAAAATTCGTTTGAATTACGCCTATATGGCTCCAAATTGTCGATTGTCAGTAGAAATGTTTCTTCGAATCAATTTTTGGTCGACCATTAGCAAACAAGGCACCCACTTTGCACAAAGACACTAGGCTTCTCCATGCTCAAATGGTCGTGCAGAATATTTCGCACAAGTTCTGCTGTCATCCTACACGTCTCAGCTACGTCATGCACTTCCAAACTGCGATCTACCAACACTATTTGATGGATTTTTTCAATCCTATCTGGCGCAATTCGCCATCCTGAGCGAGGCTTATCAGAGATTCCCACACAACCATTTTAAATTCAGAAACACATTGCTAGTGTTAAATTCATCCCTTCTTTCATTTGTTTTGTTGTAAATCTTTTCGAACAGACCGGAAACATTTCACCTTGACTTCGTTATTAATTCAAATTGTTGAAGATTAACTAATCAGAAATACCATGTCATTTGCAAATGAATGATTTTCACAATTTTTTTCTAGGGTCAATAAGAATACAAGCCAATTTCAGAGATGGATTTGGTCAACTAACAACAGCAGAGTTACTGCTATTAGCTCATTTCAGTCCAAACGATCAACATATCAAACTTAGCACTTCTACTATCACTCCGAAGGTAAGTTGTAATTTTTGGAAACTTAACAACTATCCTATTTATTAAAACTTTTTTTAGGTGGGGGAGTATATGATATTCCATATCAGGAGCAACTATTACATATCAAGTTTTCAATACCTCATTGTATCAAAAGGTATCGTTTTACTCTCTGATACCCAGGACATGAACGATTTTGTCAGTACAATGGCAATTGGTTTGAGTGCAGAAATGGCCCCAGTGGCTACAATGGTCATATGGCATGTTAATCAGTATGGCTATGTCACCGTCGATAGTTTAACCTTCCCTGTTAATGGCATCAGTCGAAATAAGGTATGGGTATAAATGTATTTAACCATGGGTAAAATTTGAATTTTATAGTTTTCAAATAGGATGGAAAAGCGTTCACTCAAGTTTTTCTCTATTATTATGCATATCAATCTGATAGACGCTATATCAAAATGTCAGTACTAATATGTTGAAATATCATATCTGCCCGAGCTAGATAATGCAAAAGTTTAAATTTGACATATTCATCTTGGGGTTGCTAAATATTGAACAGAATTAACGTTTCAAAATCTTCAATGCCTTCAACTATCAAAACACTTTCGTCTTTATGTTATGGCTATCTTAAGACTTGGTCTAGCTTCTGTTACGCTAAGCACCTCAAAACAACTAATGTCATTCATTTAGCGATTGTTTTCCCCTTGAGATCGCCTGTCAAGTGAAATACCACAGAATAATACAGATGCGATACTCCAGCTATAGTCCGTTCACGAAAGTTTGAGCGCATAGTAGGCGTTTGTTTATTTATCTGATGTTGGCAGTATTTGCTGTCAACGTTTCCTAATGTACCCGGCCTCGTCTGACGAGCTTGCGGGTTATCAGTGAACTCCATGCAATATGACAACATTGCGTATTAATCTGACAAGAAAATAAACAACATAAAAATTTTAATATACAGGTTTGGAAATTCACATCTGAAACATACGATATACAATGCATCAGACATTGCCAGTCCACAGTTGCACAGATGAATAGTCGAGACAATGACTTGCTGTAACACAATGAATTCTGTTGTCTCATTGTAATATTCTGATCTTGTCTCTCTCTTATCGTTGAGAGGAGCGTAATTCATTCAGTATGGTAGTCGATAGTAAATACTTGAATCGAGTATTACGGGCAGCCTGTCAAATTTAATAATTCTATACGTTTACTGCAGGTTCCCTATTATACTGCGATAAGACAGAGACAAGACTAGATTATTGCAATAAGACAACGGTATTCATTCAGATACAGCACGTGATTATCTGTGCAGCTGGATGGAAGAATTCTCTGTCTGATGCATTGTATATCGTATGTTTTCGATGTGAATTTCAAAATCTGTTTTCATGGCCAACTGACAGCTCAAACTATCGTGAACGGACCATACTTATGAATGATGTGAGGGACCACAGAATTTATAAGCTACATCTGACGGCAAGTTAATCAAATCGTATACAGGTTCAGAAATTTACATCGGAAACCTACAATATTCAATTCAATAGAGAGAGTATTTTGCCGTCAAGTTGAACAGTGGTACACTCGACAGATTTACGTGGTATGTTTCTGAAACGGGCCGCCCAACTGATTGAGTCAATGCGACAGGCTGCGCGTAATACTCTATTCGAGTACTTAAAGTTACCTACAATACCGGTTTATTAAGGCCACTCCCACCGATAAGACAAAGACAATAGCAGAATCCGCATATGACCATTTACCCATGTCCGAATCGTCGCTCGTAAATCTTTCGAGTGTACCACTGTTCAACTGTATGGCAAAATTCTCTTTCTGGTGCAATGAATGTCATATGTTTCCGATGTGAATTTCGAAACCTGTATATTTTTATGGTTTGAAGTAGTGAGACCCAGGTATAGTCCGTTCACGAAAGTTTGAGCGCATAGTAGGCGTTTGTTCATTTATCTGAAGTTGGCAGTATTTACTGTTATAACTTAAAATAAAGTCAATGTTGCCGAATGTACCCGGCCTCGTCCGACGAGCTTGCAAGAGGGCTCTATGCAATATTGACAACATTGCGTATCAATCTGACAAGAAAAAACCTTTTGTGAACGGACTATAGGTTCGGTTCCTCCTGAATAGTACTGCATTGTAATCAACCAAGCTTTAGACTGTCGCACTGGGGTAAATTAAACAATAGGTTAGATTCTCGTGTCTACAACTTCAGAATATAATACAACATTTTCGTAATTTTGCCATTTAATTCAGTTTGTGAACGTCAAATCGAAATAAAAATGTAACACTACGCATCGAATAACTAAACAGTAACAGAACGATGTTGCCAAACTGACAGAATTGTCTATAGCAGACTCTAACTGTTAGTACCAAAGTAAAGGTATAAAGAATACGGTTCAAGTTTGCAACGACGGAATGTTGTTCGCGTGCATAAACAGATTCTACTTAGCTGCGTCAACAAATGCGTGAAGTCATCTCTGATCTCTAGGTTTACCTTTTACTCTGAGGTCAGTTCTCTTCATCAGTTTTACTACGCCCTCGTCGTAATAGCAAAATCCGAATTTTTCAAAATCGCGGAGTGTTGCTTCTGTTATTAAATGATACTACACAGACATCTAATGGAAATATGTGTTGTGTGTTGCCGTCCAGCGAGGTATATGTCAGACAACACGTTTTCCATTCCCAATTTGAACTTCACAAGTTTGAAATACTTAAGTTTTTCATCTGAAAAAGAGTGAGGTTGGCAATAATATTCTGTCACCAAAGTTTAAATTTCAAAGACATATTGCCTTTAGCAATCATCACTAATTATTCGAAAAAAGCATATATGTATTCAAAAGATATTGTTTTCAGTTCCAAGTCTACATCAACAATCTTAAAGCTAGGACAGGGCATGAAGTGGAAGTAGCAATTTATGGAGAACCAGGTTCTTATGTGGGTGTGTCTGGTATAGACAAGGCATTCTACACTATGCAGGCTGGCAATGAACTTACTTATGCTAGAGTTATTTCAAAGATGGCCACATTCGATGAAAATATCACCTTGCATGGACACTCTTGGTTTTCCCATGAGGGCAGTCCTGACGAAATTATATATTTTCCATCCTCTACTTATGGAATAGATGCTAACAGAACTTTTCAGCTTGCTGGTTTGGTCGTGTTTTCTGATATTCCTTTGCCTGCAAGGTACACAGGATGTAATGCTTCCCAAGGATGGGCAGAGTGTTTGAGCGGTAGATGTTACAGAATAGAAAAGAAATGTGATTATTATGTAGACTGCGATGATGGCACTGATGAAGCTGGTTGTAAGTATCTTTTTACAGTTCTTCAGAAATCAAAATTAAGATTATTTTTCGCCGACCTCGAAATAAAGGTGGTTTCAATGTGTACGAAATTGATCATTAATGACCCAGTTTAATGCTCAATTTTTTGGCTATTTTTATGTGCAACCCTCATGACATTCGTTCACAAATTATTCAGAAGCACTATGAAAAATGTCAAAACTCTACTGAAACATAGATACATAGAAATTTTATGATGTCAAATGTAAGTCTTGTGCAGATTGGGAATGTATTTCAATCAAGAATTCATACAGAAATCATTTCGAGATCGTCGGAAAAATCTTGTGATCAACTCTGTTATTAATCGAGCGACTAATGGTCTCGAACTATTAACGCGTTCGCTCACGCATTGAAATATCTCGACCATTAGTCGCTGTCTTTAATAACCTAGTTGATTAAATAACTATTAATGCGACATTTTAATTTCAGGTAAATACGATAATGCCACTGAGCTTGCACTGTTCCGAAAATTCAGGTTCAATAGAATACAGAGACAATATGAGAATGTTTGGATTTGGAAAGATATCAATATAAGTCCTCATGGAAGATCCATATTTAACGTTCCCGTACCAGCTAGACCTGTCCATTGGATGTTATCTGCTTTCTCGATGAGTCCTTCAAAGGGTTTTGGAATGCTTCAGAAAGCAATTGATGTGAGTACACTGGAAAACACTTCTTTTTGGGACATAAAAAATTCATTTTAAGTTCTAAAGAGAGAAATGAACACTTTCAACAGAGGTTCTCATAGTAACTATTGTATATGACTTTAAATAATCAGTATTAGTGAACTATTCAAGGTGTACATATACTTCGTTTGGATATTTTTGAGCACAAAGTAGGCCATGGAATTTTGGCATATTCCATTGTGTATATTGAAATTTTAGGTTATATTGTTTATTTTCTTGTCAGATTGATACTCAATGTAGTCAATATCAAGAAAAAGTTGCACAAATCCGGATTTCTTACAATGTCAATTTACATCTGAAAATTGATTACGCAATTCAGACAATACCAAATGACAGAAGATTGAAATTTTACGTTACAGATTTACTACTTGAATTGAGTAAAAATATCATTGTTCTAACAATGGAAACTAAAGGTATTGTAAATGTATTCGAGAACTATCATTTTCATTAGTCAAAAGAAGTGCGAATAAACAGAATCGAGTCAAATGATGCAAAATTTCTGAAGCAAACATTATGTGATGAACGAAAACATTGTATGCTCAGAACGAATCAAGATATGTCTGGAGTATTGCATGGTGGATGCTTTGCTCGTTGGACGAGGCCGGGTACATTCGGCAACGTTGACTTTATTTTACGTTATGACAGTAAATACTGCCAACCTCAGATAAATAAAGAAAGGCCTACTTTGTGCTCAATAATATCCGAACGGAGTATATTTAATTTATTTATTTATTCAGATGTTTTGTAAAATTGACAAAAAAAATTTTTCGTGAACTCTTATACAGGTTTGGAAATTCACATCGGAAAGGTTCACGTGATTCGTAACTCTCTAAATGAACGAGCGACTGGAATATTGTAGTTGGTCTCTCTCTTATCGTTGGGAGTTGCTTAGTCGAGGGGTGTGGTAGAGAACTTGCAGAACTCGCATCGATTATTACGCGCAGCTTGACGCATTTACTGCATTCAGTAAATGCGTCGGACTGCCCGTGTTAGTCGATTTGAAAGAGACAACCATCCATCGCGTCAAACTAAAGCGAAACATAGCATATAAATATGTCCAGTATATCACGGCAAAATACTCTCTCTAAAGCGGATTTAGACGAAACGCACCCACTCGCGAGTCAAACCTCGCCACCTTCTCGCGCACCAAAACTCATCCTCGCGCCAGTGTTTACACGACGCGCTGGATTCGCCTGGAAGGGTGAGCCAGGATGAGAAGGCGAGGTAGTAATCAGCCTCGTAGAGTCCGAGACTCGACCAGCTCCTGAAGCTTGTTCAAACGACACAGCGAGGCTTCTTTGATGCGCGACTGAAAACTGACCGGCAATGGCTCAACCTGAGGACGAGGGGCCTGTTTACACTATGCGAGGGAGCGGAAGCGAGGCCGGTGCGCTAGTAGGTGCGCTTCGTCTAAACCCTGCTTAAAGCATTGAATATCGTATATTTACAATGTGATTTTCCGAACCTGTATACCATATCTCGGTAACAAAGCCGTTTCGGACCCACGTTTATATGAACTTTACATCATAAATTAAGCTGAGGAATCTCCCTTTGGCGTTTGATGACGTTATTCAGAAACAATAAAATAACAAAATGAGCCTTCATATCTATTTTATGAAATCTCTACATTAGCAGAATTCCACATATTGTAGTTTTGACATATTGTTATTTATCATCAGTATGTTGGTGTGTTACCCTTCTTCATCAATTTGGAAATGCCTAACAACTGTATGCAGGGAGAACAAGTAGGATTACGTGTGACTGTATTTAACTACATGACGAATAATATAGAAGTTCAGGTTGTACTGGATGGTTCACCAGATTATAAATTTGTTCATGTTGAGGAAAATGGTGTGGTACGTGCATATAATCCAAGGACATCTTATGGAGAACATCAGTTCTTTATATTCATAAAGGTGAGAAAATTAGTATTATAGTGATATTCAAAATAATTTTCGGGTATATATTGGAATTTCGGTGACCAGCAGAAATCGACCAGATTTTGGTGTCATTGTATTAATTTAGTCTTCCTGAACAACATTAGTGAAACCAACACGTGGCGGTCTGTCCCAGTTTAGAAAATATGCACCCCTGAAGTTCCAAAAATGTTCCATCGTCATGTCACTTTTGTCACTATAAAAACACAAATTCACTTAGTCCATAAATCAGCTCAAACATTCAAATAACTATTCGATTAGTTTCATTTCAGGTATATTCAAAAATTAATTCAGAACCTCGGAATTTTAGAGGCACCACATATCCACAAATTCTAAGGAAAGCCCGCCGTTTTTAATGGTAGACTTGGCACTGCCGCAGATTCATTAGCGCGAATATGATACTATGCCTTCCCGTAAATCCTGCCATCATTTAATATGTCACTCGCTGAAGAACGCAGCAGTGATGCCAAACTTACCATGAAGAACGGCGTGCTTTCCTTAGAATTGGTGGTATGTGGTATCTCTAGAATTTCGATGTTTCTGCATTAATTATTGAATATACCTGAAATGAACCTAATCGAAAAGTTATTTGAAAGTTCGAAGGTGATTTATAGATTAAATTGGAGCAGTGAATTAATTTGTGTTTTTATTGTGAAAAAGATGGAACATTTTTGGAACTTTGGGGGCCCATTATTTCTGAACTAAGAAAGACCTCCACCTGTGAGTTTCACTAATGTTGGTCAGCAAGACTCAATGAAGACAATGACACCAAAATCTGGTCGATATCTGCTGGTTGATGTTACCAATTTTTTATGTTGGTCATTCTGTAGGCTCAAGATGCTGAAGTGGTATATATTCCAATAGTGCCACAACGTTTGGGGGATATAATGGTTAGTGTTCATGCTTCTACTCTCATTGGTGAAGATCGTGCTACAAGGAAGTTACATGTTGAGGTAATTATAATATATTTTTTTCATTATTCGATCAGAACTATAATTATGATAGATCTATAGTGATTTTCACAAAGATAAATCAATCGAAATGAAATTTTGCGACCACATGCAAAATGCTCATAATAAGCCTTATGCCAAATTTGTGGCCATAGTGTAAACAGAACCATAGAATTTTCAATTGGAATACTGAAAAGAAGAAACTTCGTATTTCCATAACAAGATATCCGATTGAGTGAAATTTATTCCGTAAATGAATATTGATATACTGAACGTTCACGCGAAATTTCAAGGAGAATCGCATCATCTGAACCATAGAAAATTCAATTGGAATATTGATAAGAAGAATCTCCATATTTCCATAACAAGATATCTGATTCAAGTGAAATTCATTTTGTGTATGAAGAATAAAACTTTTTTAATTGTCAAATTTTTACATATTATTCCGATCGTGCTGAGATTTTGCATTTATATACAGGGTGTCCCGTAAATACCACGCGAAAGTGACACTGGAGATAGATTGGCATTAGGTCTATCAGATAGCATCAACATGACCTCAGTAAAAGTCCGCTGGTTTTCGAGATAAACCACTTTTGCAAACAAAAAATGAAAGAGAAAGTGAGATAAAAGAGAAAGAAGAGCAAAAATAATGGTTGTTTGAAACGGTAGCGAGGAAAGAATATCAAGCAACATGTAATTTGGCAACAGGTGATACTTGTGCATTTTTCCTAATTTTAATTATTTCGGCATAAACACATCTCTCGCGACAAAATTATAATTTCTAAGGTTTTGACATAAAAAAATTGGTAGTGTTGTATCATTTTGAAAAGTGCTGGAAATGGACCAGTTTTTACGATTATTTGTCAATTCAGTCTGATTTTTTTTCACATCAGTCAGTCAAACTTAAGTTAACGTTTTAACTTCGTCATAAAATACAACAAGTTAGACATTTTTTTAAAGGATTTTGTTCTAGTTCTCGGTGAAGTTATTACTTCATTGTTTAAAGTAACTATTCAGGGTAGCCTAGGTAAAGAAAAACATGAGTTTGAAGACCGAAAATTGAAGATTTTCAAAAAAACAAAAAAGTGGTTATATCTCGAAACCAGCGGACTTTTACTGAGGTCATGTTGATGCTATCTGAAAGACCTAATGTCAATCTATCTCCAGTGTCACTTTCGCGTGGTATTTACGGGACACCCTGTATTTATAGTCCGTTCACGAAAGTTTGAGCCGTCAGTTGGCCATGACAATTTGGCATATTCTACTGTGTATATAAAATTTTAGAATAAAATAAGGTTTAAAGCGTAACTTCGCTATGAATATCAATATAGTGAAATCAGAGAATAATATTAATCGATTGAAATCAACCAATATTAAACTCATACTTCGGAGCTAATTTCTTCCTTGTTCAAGACAAAATGCAAGAAAGTGGTATCAATCAATGCAACAAATGGTAAACATTTCGCTACTTCGTTCAAGGTTCATGCTATGGAAGAAGGTTTTCGGGCGGAACTGGAGATGGCGTTTTCGATATATATAATACCTTAAACAAGATGCCATTTTGCTGTAAGTTCCAAGAAATACCTTGTGTCATTTAGAGCTATCCTGTTCTGATGAGTCCTAACAAGGACGAAATGGCTATCTATAGGTGCTCTGTTTGATACCACTTCCTTGCAATTTGCCTTGAACGAGGACGAAATTAGCTCCGAAGTATGAGAATAATATAATATGAATAATATTTCAATCGATTAATATTATTCTCTACTTTCACTATATTGAAACTTAGGTTATGTTGTTTATTTTCTTGTAACATTGATACGCAATGTTGTCAATAACATAGCGATTTCAGTTTCTAATTATTTTTTTTTTGTCTTCTAGTCTGACGGAGTGCCGCAATACAGGCATCAATCTGTACTTCTTGATCTCAGCAACCGCGCCTTCACCTTCCAGTACATGCATGTGAACATTACTGAAACTCCAATAATACCTTACCAATATGACAGATACTATGTGTAACGGATCTAATAAAGCTAGGGTATCAGTTGTGGGAGATGTTGTTGGTCCAATTTTCCCTACCATGCCAGTAAATGCTACGTCAATGTTACATTTACCAATGGACTCTGCAGAACAAAATATATTTTCATTTGCGGCGAATATGTATACCACACTTTACATGCGTTACACTCAGCAGAGAAACAGAACGCTGGAGAAGTTGGCTTTCTACTATATGAACATTGGGTATCAGAGGCAGCTGTCCTTCATGCAGCCTGATGGTTCCTTCAGTTTATTCAGAAGTGATTGGTGAGTAGGAAGTATTTTATTGTATTACCTATTCCTTCACTCCAGTCACGTTGATTAATGAAGTCTTATTTCCATGGGAATTTTAAACCATCATTTGAGCGCCCGTTTTACTAGTGCTACAATATCGTTTTTTCCAAATGTCTGTAATTTCTCAAAGTATAGGGTTCGACTACCTGATGACGAATTCGTGGTCAAATTGAATTCGTCCGTGGGGCCGTCCATCCGTCCGTTAGCACGATAAGTTTCGAAGGGATTGTCCTAGAGACTTGAGATTTTCAGGCTGAGTTCGGTTCCCAAATGCCTAGGTTAAGTTCGTTATCCATCCAAATCGTCCACAAAATATGGCCATTCAAAATTTTTGTTCCTCAATATCTCAGTCAAAACGAAACCAATCCAAATGAAATTTTGCGGCCACATGCAAGATGCTCATAATAAGCCTCATGCAGGATTTTGTGGCCATAGTGTAAATAGAACCATATACCGATTCGGAAATTCACATCGAAAACATACGATATACAAGGCATCAGACAGAGAATTTTTCCCTCCAGTTGCACAGATGAATAGGCGAGATAATCAAGTGCGATAACTGAATGAATTCAACTGTCTTGCTGCAAATATCTAGTCTTGTCTCTCTCTTATCATCGCAGTATGGTAGGGAACCCGAACTACACGTATAGAATTTTTAATTTGTCAGCTGCCCGTAATACTCGATTCAAGTATTTACTGTTGCCTACCATACTAAAGAATAACGCTCCTCTAAACGATAAGAGAGAGACAAGAGTAGAATAATGAAGTAAGACAACTGAATTCAGTGTGTTACAGCAAGTGATTGTCTCGACTATTCATCTGTGCAACTCGAGGGAAAATTCTCTTCTGATGCATTGTATATCGTATATTTCAGATGTGAATTTCCAAACCTGTATAATTCATTTGGAATATTGAAATGAAGAAACTTCATATTTCCATTACAAGATATCCGATTTGAGTGAAATTTATTTTTGTGAATGTAGATTGATATACTGAATGTTCATGCAAAATTTCAAGACGATCGCATTATCTGAACCATAGAAAATTCAATTGGAATATTGAAAAGAAGAAATTTCATTTTTCCATATAACAAGACATCCAATTCGATTGAAATTTATTTGTGTATGAAGATTGATATACAGATTTGGAAATTCACATCGAAAACATACGATGTACAATGCATCATACAGAGAATTCTTCCCTTAGGTTGCACAGATGAATTCGGGATAATCACGTGCTGTAACTGAATGAATTCCGTTGTCTTATTGCAATAGTCTAGTCTAGTCTCTCTCTTATCGCAGTATGGTAGGAACCTGCAGTACACGTTTGGAATTATTTATTTTGTCAGGCTGCCTGTAATTCTCGATTCAGTATTTACTGTTACCTACCATACTGAATGAATTACGCTCCTCCCAAGAAAAAGAGAGAGACAAGACTAGAATATTGCAATAAGAGAACGGAATTCAGTGTGTTACAGCACGTCATTGTCTCGACTATTCATCTGTGCACCTGGACAGAATGATTATCTGTCTGATGCATTGTATATGGTATGTTTCAGATGTAAATTTCCAAACCTGTATACTGAATGTTTATGCAAAATTTCAAGAGGATCGCATCATCAGAATTATAGAATTGAATTTTTTAATTGTCTGGTTTTTACATACATCAGTTTTTGAATAATTTCCAGAATATTAGTTCGATCGTGCTCAGATTTTGCATTTATATATTTAGTATCAATCTCGAGTCCTGTAAAATAATCTGAGATGATAGCCGCATTGCCCTACCGGTAAACGAGCGTAAATTAGCTCTGTGAGCTGTTTGATTGGCCAATTAAATTTTGTGTAGTCTTTTATAACTTTCTGTTATTGAAGAATAGATAACTATTTGAATTGTTTTTATAAAAACTTTTGAACTTATTTTTAGGTCTAAAATAAGCTCCCACAATATTGGAACCTTGTGTTTTATGACCTATCATATTAACGTCATCTGTTAGATAACATTTTATTTAGTTTTTGAGATTCTTTCTCTCACTCTTTCTTATTATCTACTCTTTTCTTTCAATAAATGATTCTATAATCATAATGATTTATGCACTGATTTTGATTCATTAATTCTTTTCATTTGTATCATTAACATTTTTTTCAGGAATCAATCTGCTTCTTCAGTATGGGTAACAGCTTATACAGCCAGAATTTGCAAGAAGCAAGCTTCTACGAGTGGGAAAATTATATCTATATTGACCCAACTGTAATTGCCAAAGCTGTTGAATGGGTGTTACATCACCAGAATGAATATGGTGCTTTTTACGAAACTACTTGGTTGCCAGACAGAAAATATAATTTCACATTGAATATTGACAATGATGATATCGCCCATAGGAATATTACGTTGACTGCCCATGTACTGATTACTTTGGAAGCGGTTAAAGATCTCACTAGTAAGTAGTTCTAACTCATTCATAGGATTTTTAGGATATGTGGGGAAATCCACTTACTTATCAGCATTATTGGCAAACAAGAATATGTGCAACACAAAAAACATGTGTTCTTAAATATACAGGTTTGGATATTCACATCAGAATCATACAATATACATAGAATTTGGCCATCCAGTAGAACAGTTGGACACTCGAGAGTTACGTAACTGACTGAATAAATGACCGATTGAAAATAATGTAAGTAGTGTTGTCCCCTCTCTTATCGTTGGGAGGGGCTTATTACAAGCTGTAGGGTAGGCAATCGAAAGTATTTGAATCGAGTATTACGGGGAGCCTGACACATTAAATAAATTCGAGCACTTCAATTTGCCTACCATATTCCTTGAATTAAGCAACTCCCAACGATAAGAGGAAGACAACACAACATTATTTGCAATCGGTCATTTATTCAGTCAGTTACGTAGCACGTGAATCTCACGAATATACAACTGTTCAACTGGACGGCAAAATGCTTTCTCTGATGCATTGAATATCGTAGAGGTATGTTTCCGAAGTGCATGTCCAAACCTATACAGGGTGTTACGTAATAGTATGTCACAACTTAAGGGGATGAATCTACGTAGAATTTAAAAAAAGAGTCCATATAAACATGGGTCCGCAAAAGCTTTGTTATGGAGCTCAGGGTATTGAAATTTGCAAAAAAAATTGGTTTTTTCTTCATAACTCCTGCAGTTTTTGAGATATTCAGTTCAAATTTGGAATGCGAGCTATTTTCAACAGTCTCCATAATTGCACGTCCTGAATCTTAACTAGAATCTACAGGGTGTTTTCTTTTCCGGAGCCATGTCTCCTTTTTCCCTCTCAAACTATTTTGCGGTACGCCACTGGTCAGCGTAAAATCAATTTTTGATATCTTCGTTCAATTTGGAACCTTTTTGACCCTAGTGATTTTTTCGAGAAAAAATTATTGTAAGATTATAGTTTGATATTGAATAAGCTTAAGTCCAAAATAAAAGCAAATTTTGGTCATACCGATCAAGTATTACTATTTTTTTTTTCATTCAGCGAATAACATACAATCGTTCAATAATTTTTTACTCGAAAACTGTTAGAGATACGAAAAATTAAAAGAGTCAAAAAAGTTTTTAAATTGAACGAAGATATCAAAAGTTGATTTTGTGATTATCAGTGGCGTACCGCAAAAAAGTTTGCGAGGCAACAAGAAGATATGGCTCCGGAAAAGAAAACACTCTGTAGATTCTAGTTAAGATTCAGGATGGAGACTGTTAAAAATAGCTCGCATTCAAAATTTGGACTGAACATCTCAAAAACTGCAAGAGTTATGAAGAAAAACCATTTTTTTTGAAATTTCAACACCCTATAACTCCGTAACGAAGCTTTTGCGGACCCATGTTGAAAAAACTTTTTTTCTTAAAATTACATGTAGATTCACCTCCTCAAGTTGTGACATACTATTATGTAACACCCTTTATATCTTATTCACAGCTATGTATTTCGAAGATAAAGCATTTAGTGAAAATAATTTTTCACTCTTACCAATTCCAATTACAAACAAACAAATACTGTAAATGACCAAAAATTGCTTTCTTTCTCTTTCTAATATTTGAAAATATAACTTCAATTTTGCATAAAAAATTTTCTCTTTTTCAGGTGGACTCAGTGCAAAGGTATCTATCGCCCAAGGAAGGCGATCCACTGGTTAGAAAGAAATATGCAGCTTCTTAGCGAGAAGGGTAGACCATTCGACGTGGCGCTTGTAGCTTATGCTCTGATGAAGAGCAAGGCTCCAAATGCCGAAACCGCTTTTATAGAACTGTCCAGGAGACAAAGATTTGATGGGGGTCTGCTTTATTGGGGAAAAAGAGAATACCTCAACCACCATCAAAAATTGAAAATCAAAAGCCGTTCTTGTTACCTCGTTTACCCTATGAATATGATTCGGAAAATATTGAGACCACTGCCTTAGGTTTATTGGTTTATGTTGCACGTCAAGAGATTTATGTGGATAATATCGTAAGATGGCTGAACACACAGAGGTTATCAGATGGAGGTAAGTCCATTACTTTCGCTTCTTCGATTTGATAGGAAATATTTCCAATTCAAGGATTGAAATTGTTGACTTGAAATTTTTGTGATGGATAATTCTTCAAAATATTATTTATCCACGATTTTGTATAATCAACCCATTATACGTCTGTTTGCTTGATCCAAAGAGATAGGACAGTATAGAGTTGACATCATTGACATAAATGTGGTATCAGATCACTACCTTACTAGAACACAAGGCCATGAAACAGAATGAGTGACGTCACCATAGATAGTCCATTCCGTATTTATTTACGCAATGTCATTTCCACAAAATTATTGATCAATTAAGATTTCAAAAAAGAAAAATTATATTTTTCTGAGTAGGTAGGATCGTTGTTAACATAAGTACCAATTTCGTGGTTATTTTCGATATTTATTGAGGAAAAAGAAATATGAGGGATAGAGATAATAGTGTTTTTCGCAGTATAACTGGCAATATTAAGTTCCCATCATCACATTCCAGTTTTTTTGCCTTAATATTATTAAATAGTACAATAACGCTAAGTCTTCAGACACATACACTTTTATTTTAACAACTGGAATTTCTGATGACTAGTCCAAATAAACAAAACACAGGTAATAACATTTTTTCAACCTATTTTTAACCTAGAAACTTCAATGGAATTTCGACTTTTTGACCTGTAACTTCATGTGTGTAACTGGTAGATCTTTCTATAAATTCTGTTTGGAAATGTAGTTCGCAAACCTAGAAATAAGTAACTTCTGAGTTTCAGGCAAAACAGTTGAATTTGCAATAATTAATACCTTACTGCTGTTACTGGAAACGAAATCTTCCCTTTCAATTTCGTTAAACCAAGTTCTTTTAAGTTGCTCGTCTTAGGGAAACCCAAAGACTGCTACTAATCGCCCTCCTGTATAATTGCCCCTGTACTTGGGAATGAGTAATGAAATGGCATTGAAATGGCATTTCAGCTGGAAAAATAGCGAGATTAGCATAAAACGAACCGAAACTAAAATCAAAATAACCTCGAACATGAAAAGCAAAACTTTTATGAACTAGAAGGAAAACAAATAAACTAGTGGATAAATATAAAAAGGCCTTTTCCTTACCTGTTAAGAACTGATGTAACATCAAAACAAATAGAATTTTGAGCAATAAACTCCGAAAAACACTCACAATTCTGGTAAAAACGTAAACAAACATCAAATGTCACCTACAAATGATTGACTACTCAAACACTTCACCCCCCTACCGCTGTCATTCTGTTTCATGGCCTTGTGTTCTAGTAAGGTAGTGATCAGATCCGCCGTATTACTACCTCAAAGTCAAATTTGACAATCGTTGTATTTTCTGGAGGAATTGTGATTCTTGCGTCTTTTTCTAATTAAATTTTGATTTTTTCTACTTAATAATATACAATAAAATGGTATCGTGTGCAGTAAAGATCTCTTCAAGCAGAGAAGAGACAGATAAAAGAAAATTAGAGGAAAAACATATCACAGGTAGGGATGAGTACTACACAGATCCGCATTCGAAATTTTTCCAAGTCTGTCTTGGTAATCTGATATCTTTATATAATATGTGTATATTATCGCCTGAGAAAAAATTGTTCATTTGATATTCAAGTGACCTTATTCGAACAGATTTCCTAAAGACCCAACACGTCTTATTTTGGGTGAAATTTTTGAACAGAAAAAACTGGTAATTTAATTTAACCCTGAATTTTCCGCCATATTGGTCCCCGACTCAGCTCCGCCCAGTAGTACTATTTTTCCTTACTCAATTGTATATCATAGCGTCTCCTCTCTATTATATCTTGATGGCTCGACCATAATAATACCCAAGTGAGATATTATTCACTGCTTTCAGATGCATCATTTATTTAGATTATATTATATTCTTTAAATTGATATTTCACAGTATTCTAGAGTACTCCAACTAACAAATGTGGATATACCTTGTCATTCGTCTGCCAAATCTACTTTTATTACATCAATAAATGCAATTTTCATTACAAAATATACATTCACAAGATCTTCAAAAATTTCTCATGTGTCGACTTGATTTTTTCCACACTTCAAGAAATATATTCAGTAGTTGTGTATAAAGTATAGTATGCTACTCGCGTATAATGGCTGTTATTCATTAGGTGATTTATATCATTATACGCTTGCTACATATATACTATTGGGAAATAGTACAAATAATATTTCGAAAATGATCCACCATCAAGAATTTCACGTCAACAACTTCAATCCTTGAGTTTACAATTTTTTATGCCACCATTATTTTTGGTGAAATTGTGAAATATTTTTTCTGCTGTAAAACTTTTATTGATTCAAAAGCTCTAGACTGCCTTGTGAATTGAATATTTACATTTCAGTCAAAAAGATTTTTGAATAGTCAATCGGAATGAACAGTCTGAATTGGAAAGGATAATTCTCATAAACCTTAATATCTTTTTAGGATGGGCATCTACATCAGATACAGCGTATGCAATGAAGGCCTTGATAGAATACACATCCGCCCAAAGAATTCGTGACATATCAAGTCTTTCCGTTCAAGTTGAAGCAACTGCATTGCCTAGAAATCCAAACAATAGAACTTCATCAGGCAAAATAATGTACGTCAATGACAAAAATAGAGCCAAACTGCAATACATTGACATTCCCAATGCATGGGGTACAGTGAAAGTAGAAGCTCGAGGTACAGGTTATGCCATACTTCAAATGAGTGTCCAATATAATGTGGATATAGCAAGATTCCAAACAGCTCCGCCTGTTCCTGCTTTCGAACTGAGGAATAGGCCAATCTTTTCTGGAAGAAATCAGTCTCATATCACCTATGTCACTTGTCAGAGGTGAGTTGAAGTCAATGACATTAGAATAGTTTTGGTAATTATTAGGTTTGTTCCAACTCAAGAATTGACCGTACAATGATCGTCAGGATTCTGCGCAATAGATAAAAATGTGTTCCAACTGAAAATGTATCGTTTGAGAACGGTTTCGTTTTTGTTCCATCCTGCTTCGGGACCGTGAGTGGAACGGTTTTGTGATCGTCATTTCGATCCCTGGTCTGGAGCAAGTACTGTTTGGACGGTTCTTGTACGGTCAAAGTTTAGACTTGCGCATAAGATCGATTACTAACAGTTTCGTGACCGTCAAATTACCGTACAAAAGTCAGCTGTTGGAACAAACCTATTAACGCTCGTGATTTTGGAACTTCCTGAGCTATAATCAAGGAACATTTAGTCCGTTCACGAAAGGTTGAACCGTCGGTTGGTCATGGAAATTTGGCATATTTCACTGTGTATATTAAAATTTTAGGTTATGTTGTTTATTTTCTTGTCAGATTGATACGCAATGTTGTCAATATTGCAGTTCTCTGATAACTCGCAAGCTCGTCGGACGAGGCCGAGCACATTCGGCAACGTTGACTTTTTTTAAGTTGTGACAGCAAATACTGCCAATTTTAGATAAATAAACAAACAACGCCATTAATAAAAATGGAACGATGCACGCTTCAAGAACGCACTGAAATTATTGAAATTCACTTCAAATATGGTGAAAATTTGGCAGGGACGGTCGTGAAACACCTTGGCTTGTCGGACCGCAATAAAGAAATTGGTGGAAAAATTCGAGCTGTTGGGACAAGTTAGTGATGTGAAGAATAAAACTCGTGCACGTCGCTCAAGAACAGCCGAGAATATTGCTGCTGTAGCCGAAAGTGTTGAAGAAACCCCAGGTTTGGCCATTCCTCGTCGTTCTTTGGAATTAGGCATTCACAAACATTACACATTACACCGTATTTTGCATAAAGATTTGGGTCTTAAGGCTTATAAAGTTCAGTTAACACAAGAACTCAAGCAAGCCGATCATCAACAAATTGAAAATTATTCCGGACCGTGTTATCTCTCGAAGAGGTGATCACAATTGGAAACCGAGATCTTATGATTTAACTCTTTGCGACTTCTTCCTTTGGGGCCACGTGAAAGAGAAGGTCTACGCCAATAGCCCAGCGTCGATTCAAGACTTCAAAGATGGAATTCGTGAGGCTATCGAGGACATAGAGCAGCCGATTTAGTTATGGAAAAATTCATTGAAAGGATATGGTCCTGTAAGAGGGGTTGTTGTGGTCATTTGCCTGATGTTATTTTCTAATATTAACGGCATAGCTTTTTCTTTATAATGAAATAATCATGCCATCATTTATATTGAAAAATGGCATTTTCAATATATTTTGAATATCAAAATAACACCTCTTATTGGAAAACCTTTTACATTACTCGTTACACCCGTCTGGACCCGGCATTATCCTCAAATTCGTTCCATTGATATTATATTTGAGACCTATCTATGTTTTTTATTGATCTGAGTCCCTGATGTCCCTCTCCAATATGTACTAGCATGTGGCGCTAGAAACTCTGGTTGGTCGTGACAGTCGCGCTTGCACTCCTGAAAAACCCAGTAGGGGAAATAAGGGACGGTGTCATAATTCCGCTGGGAAATTATTTGTTTCATGGAAGATAGAATCATAACCTGATTTTCAGTTTGCAGTTTATCTTTGATTTCAACATTCAAAAAGAATACAAAAACAAACAATCTTTGGAATACTTTGAAGAAAATAGGTTGAATTAATTTTGAAATAGAATGAATTAATGAAATTAACTGCGAACTTCACTTGAACATCTGAATAATACATCTATTTTTCCATACAGTTTTATGTATTCATGAGGTATCTCCAAAGATTTAATTTTATTTTTGATTAGAATTTTCAATGACCTGAACTCTTTGATAATGCAAAAATAAAACATATAACTAGAAGTTAAGCTAACATACATAAACACAAACTATTTAAATTTAATCACTTTCAGATGGATCAATCTTAACGAATCAGAAAGGTCAGGTATGGCAGTGTTAGATGTCACCATTCCTACTGGATACATCGTCCAACAGCAGGACTTAGATTCTTATGTGTTGTCTAGAAGGGTCAGAAATTTGCAAAGAGCAGGTTCCAAGAGAGAAAAGTTATTTTTTATTTTTGATTATGTAAGTTCGAAGAATTTTCAATTAAATTGTCCTATGTTAAATTAATTTTTTATGTATTTTCTAGTTGGATAATGAAGAAACCTGCATTGATTTCACTGTTGAGAGGTGGTATCCTGTAGCCAATATGTCAAGATTTTTGCCAATAAGAGTTTACGACTACTATGCACCAGGTAAGTTATAAATTATTTTATCCTCAGAGTAAAAAGTAAACATAGAGATGCCCCTACGCGAGAAAAATACCGATTTGTAATCAACCAAGCTCTAGAGTGAGATGGAAAGAATTTTACTGCCAAACTGGGGTGCAGTGACGTAACTAGTCTGACCTGCGCCCCGATGCAAGAATTTGCCGTGCGCCCCTATTCGTAGACTCATTCTCCCCCCCCTCCCCCGTCCACCAACGAAACTAACAACGACATTTTCTCCGTATTTCCACACTTCCTGGATACTATTTCACTACACACGACATTGTACAAGCATTCCAATAGAGAAAGATTATTCAAGGAAAAATAATTTTAAAGTTTATTATAAAAAAATTATTCAAAAAATTTATTGAAAGTAACATTAACTTACTCAACACAGCTCACATTGCCAACTCTGTACGTTTATTCCTATTATTCCCTGATAAAGCCCTTACGGCTCTTCGTTTCTAGGAACCGTCTTGCTAACTTTTCTACATCTAAAGAACGAGCTCTTTCATGTTCAATACTAATTAAACTGGGATCACACAGTCTTATATTGGACATAGAATTCCTTAAGTAGTTCTTTATAATTTTCAGTTTAAAGCAAGAATTTCACTGCTTGCGACAGTTACGGGTAATGTAAGAAACTTTATAAATGCTGTACATACGTTTGGCACACTTGATGCAATGAACTTATTCCTAATCAATAGATAATCAGCCAACTGGCTGATTTTGCTTATTTTTTTACTTTTGATATCGTCATTGACTACATTTCTTAAGCAAATTACATACTTAATTGATCAAAGCATGAGTCACGTCAGATTCGTATTTTTTACAGAACTCAGAGGCTGTCTTTACAAGTTGTTCGTCAGAAAACCGTATTAAATTATCTGGGTTTAAGAAACTGAACGTGTCAGTTATACACAGCATAGATTTAAATCTTTCTTTAACTGTGAAATTAAAATATCAACAGCTCTCAAAAATACCTTAACTTTAAAGCAATGCACAGGATCACTAAACTCATAGTCGCTGGAAAGTTCGTCAAAAAAAGTCACCAAATACAATAGGAGGTTACGTAGGTACGTTCTGAATTCCGTAGAATTCAGTTTTTTGCGCCCCCTAAGCCCTGCGCCCCCTGAAGGCCTGCGCCCCAATGCGCCGCATTGGTTGCATTGGCGTTAGTTACGCCACTGCTGGGGTGAAGTAAATAATATGTTAGATTTTCATTTCTACAATTCCTGAATATAATAATATAACATTTTCGTAATTTTGCCATAGCT
This sequence comes from Propylea japonica, assembly GCA_013421045.1. Taxonomy (NCBI): domain Eukaryota; kingdom Metazoa; phylum Arthropoda; class Insecta; order Coleoptera; family Coccinellidae; genus Propylea; species Propylea japonica. The sequence goes on from CM024240.1 coordinate 50,991,158, forward strand.
ATAATTACCGAAATACTCTTAAGCAACAATAAACTGTCAGTTTATGAACGTCAAATCAAACTAAAAATGTAAATACGACTCATCGAGTAACAAAACACTAAGAGACGATGTTCCCAAACTGACAGAATTGTCTGTAACAGACGCCAGCCTTTAGTATCAGAGTATTCGGCTGTAGACCAATACGCCGAAATAATGTGAAGTCACAATCTGTCACTAGGTTCCGAACAAACATTGGAATTTGAAATACCGATTTTTCTATTTACGATTTAGTCGTGTTGAAAACGTTTTTAGGATGAACAGAGGTTTATTCAGGCTTATTTTGTGTTCAGTTCATTAAATCTACAAAATCAACGTAAAATTATAAATATAATTACATAACCTCAACTTGGCTTGATTTCCCTCTTTTCAATTGCAATATTAATCTGCATGATATGATTATTAATAAAATAAGCTTTTTATTTTAAAAAAAAAAGAGGTTTGTTTGGAATCCTGTCTTTGACGTGTGACGTCACCACTAATGCGGCGTAATACGGAATAAAGATATGGCACAAGATCGCAACGCCTGAATATTGTTCGCGTGCAAAAACAGATTTTTCTTGGCTGCGTCAACAAATGAGTGAAGGCATCTCTGGGTTTACTTTTTACTCAGAGATTTTATTCAATAGCATATAGCACGTCAATTTAAAGTGATTTGCTTGGCCTTCAACTATTTGAATTGTGGAAGTGCTGACAACTTTGATGTGATAGGTGTTCGTAGTCTTTATTGTATTTGTTATACGAAGTGTCCCACTAGAAACATTACATACTCCTACCATATACATATAGGGAAATGGTCACCAAGAAATGTCTGCTATCTTTCCTTGATAATATACAATGCGCATCAAAATAATGCAACAAATTCATTTTTTCAGAAGAAAAATATTCGGCAACAAAATCTTGAAACAGGTCAATTTTTGTTTCCCTTTTACCAAGGTTTTATTTATTTTTGAAGTATTTTTGTTGTACCCTGTGTCGTCCTCATCAACCCTATAAATTTTTTTAATAGGGAAAGTGGGCCATGTGGTACTTTTTTGCCAAGGTATTTGTAACTTCTTTACAGGCGTGCAGAATATTTCAAGAAAATTTTTTTTTTCTGAAAAATTATGTAGATAGATCAAAGAGATTTTCATCTTGTGTAGTTTGTCATGGCTCATTTACTTTGAGACGATGGTATCAGATGAAACTTTTCACCCAATGAAAGCCGACCATTACAATTTTGTTCATGCACAACTTTCAACCCTCTGACATGAAAAATTAGAATGTGTGAAATTCTGCGCTTCAGTTATTGCTATTATGATGTTGTTTCATAAACTTTACTTGCCGTTTTGCTGACATTTTACCAAAATTATTGCTCAGACTCATATCAGTTGGTGAGATTGTGTTGCTTTCAATTTTGATATTTTATGAATGGGCATGACTAATGTATTACATTGGTTTCAGTGAATTATGAATATATCTAATATTTTTTCTTTCAGAGCGATTTAACGAGACGATATTTGATGCACTCTCTACGTACGTCCTAGATATTTGCCAGGTCTGTGGCAGCAGTCAGTGCCCTTACTGTGGTATTTACAACTCTGCACCAAAGATGCTGTCATTTATGAGCCCACTCTTCCTTACATGTTTATTATTGCTCTACAGCTATTTCAAGACGTAAGTCGCTATATTTGTTACCGAAAATCAGTTTTAGTGATGACTAATAATTGTTGTGCTACCAACAAATTCCGAATTTGAGGTGTATGGTATGTAATTTGTGAATCGTACCTGTATATCGTTGGTTGAAAGTATTGTCACCAAAAAATCAATTGTTGTGTATCAAATGTCTAGAAAAATATGTTTTTTTTTCTTGATATCTGATGTTTTAAGGTAAGCTTCAATGAAGGTAGTAGTATTGTATAAGGGATGCATAAAAAATTGAACAGTACTTTTCTGTGTTCAACTTAACGAAGTACTTTAATCACAGAAATTTATCGTGACAAAAATTGATAATCTTTTGTGAGTCATTATTGCCTATGATGGAATTGAATTTTTCCAAAAAAAAAACGAAATGAGTCTGAATAATTCAATTTATGGCCTACATCACTTAGATTATTCATGGAGAGCTTTCTGTATGTTTCTGGATCATACAATAACTTTCAGAACAATGGAACATAATACTTTGATTTGTTAATTATCATTACAATATCAAACTTTCATTAAAATATCTTTCTTATGCATTTCAACATTTTTTCCACATTCGTATCGAACCAGAGATTGTCTCTTTTTACCTTTCTCATAGTAATTCTAAGTTCAATTCTTTCATTATTTTAATCTACAATTGTTTTAAATATTACATATTGATAAAATCTCAATTTAAAAATATATCATGAAAATATTTTGAAATATCAAGGGTATCTATTATTACATATTCACTTATGAAAAATATTTTCATGGTCCATCACCTACGACACAGAAGAAGAAGTTACATATTGAACGGTTATCTAGAAACATGTAGGATATTTTTTGTGGATAATCCAATAAACTGTGATCCCTTATAAGAATAATCTAATATAGCTTGTCAATCATTATCTGTTTTACATTGTTTACTGATCAAATGATCAGTATGCAAGGTTTAATTTAATAGTTAAATGGGATTTAATTTCCATTTATACCATTGTAGTCAATAATTATTTTCAATAGAACTATAGAACAAGGAAAAATTGGTAAAAACTGATTTTTCACATGAAGGTGGTCACATAACTCAGACAGCTTCTCTCTACGAAAACTAAAATTCTTTATAACTACTGTCATCCTGTTAATACCTAAATATGTTTTTCTTGTGAATAATCGCAATTTGAATTAATTTTTGGATTTAAAGAGTTTGATTAATACAGTATATCTCATCATACTGTTCGAATTTCAATCCAATAGTTGCATAACGATCTTTCAATGAAATTTACTTAGCGTCTCATAGTGCAGTATTGTTTTAAAGTTAACATTTTTCATTCGGTAGGCACATAATTAATTTGTTGTTAGTAAAGTGAACCTTAATATTTTTGTAGAAGTGTTAGAAAATTCGTAGTTTATATGAAAGAAATGAGTTTATAATAATATATTTTTATAAAAAATATCCTGATAACTCAGATAATGACAATGAAGTTTGTTTATCATTAATATCAGAAGTGCAGCTGAAAATTTTAAAACTGAATATGTTGGGAAAAAATTGATTACCTCATCAATTCATTTACTGGTAAATTATAAGATGCAGAAGTGTTGTATATTGTGTTCAATATAGGCAATGTCGTACTAAAAACAATTATTGTAGAGTTTGAGTAAAATACTCAATTGATATTTCATGAAAACATTTTGTTGTAATCTCAGAAGAAACCGTCCATTTGTACTGATTTTGTTAGTATATTTAGATAAGAGAAATCTTGTAATATATTCTTGGGTAGTTAGTTAAAGATCTTTCTGTTTTTTTATGTGTTTATTATTTATATATTTCACATTCTATGATGAAATTACTCTAAATGTCCAAAATATTTTTTATACCCTTGACTCTAGTTTTTGTAATATTTTGTACTATAATTCTTTTGATGCATTTTCTATGTATTTGTAAAATTTGTTTGCGAATCTCAGAGAATTAATATTTGCGAAATATTTGTCAATATGTTAAATAAAAAACGTATTTATAAATCATTGAAGTTTGTATATTGAACAAATACATTTAAAACTCCACCATACTCCCTCTTTCAAAATTGAAGATGTTCCCAACTGATTATCAAAATATTCAACAATTCGTGATGTTAGAATAAGTTTCATATAGGTTATAAAATAAATCTGATTCCGTTTTTTGAATAAAGACCAAACGAACGTCAAGTCCAAAAACTCACGTAGAATATGTAAACAGGTGTTTACTTTATAATAACAACAATAAAAAGTAATTCTACAATATAATGACACAATCTATCGAAAGTTCAAGACTTTAACCAGGTGAAAAAGACAAGAATTTGTTTCTATACAAAAGTTCTTCGCTATGAATGTTTCACCTTATTCTTTGACCAAATACTATATCGGGTGTTGAGAGGTGAGTGGCCTATTAAATTTTGAAGCCTTGGCAAATGATGATTTTTTTGGTCCATCCCTTTTAACTGACAACTACAATTCAAAAGCTTTGACATAGATCAATATCTAATGACTTGCTAAATTTTTGACTTAAATATTGAGCGAACTAGAATCATTTTTGTTACACGCCAATTTGATCTAATCGGCCACTCACCTTGGGACTAAACTTATACAGGGAGAACGGTAGCTGTTCAATCATAATATTTTGTATGATGCCCTCTTTGAATTTTACATTGCTTGTATTGAGAAATACACTTGCTTTGTTGTTTTGATCGAATTGTAAAGAAGAATATAATTTCATCTCTGAATAGCTCTCCAGGGTTCTCATTCCAGTTTGTTGTAATGCTCGAAGAGACCTTCACTTCTACTTTTTTGTGAATAGCCACTTGTTGATAGATAAGTACTGATATACTGCCTTATATACGATAACATGAGATACAAAAAGGACAAAACTATCACTATCTTTTCGATGTGAAATTCCTGATGATGGAAAATTATTTACACTATTTGATGTTTCATCAAAAACACTTAAAACTTGAACTGTGAAGAGAGTAGGTACTTCGTTACTTTTTGAAATTCCTAAATAACATCTTAATATCTAAGGAAGGTACAGGTAACGAGAGATTAAAGAATCAGAGAGTTTGGTTCTCTCTGAACAACTACATCTCATCTGCGAACCACCCTAGAGATGTAATGATCAAGAAATTAAGCACTGATAAAAACTTCAGGATATTGCTAAGGGAAAGATAAGAAGGGAACGGGAATACACCGACTATAACATAAAAAAAATATCCTAAAATGGTATACAGATGGTTCCAAAACCTCTACAGGAGCTGGCGCTGGGCCAAGAACCAAATGTGCACTGTCGCTAGGCTCCTGTATGAGCTCTTTCAAGCGGAAATCTTAGCTATAGAAAGATGTCTAGATATAAATCTGAAATCTGGAAAGAAACTATCAGTAGTGCGATATAGCCATAACTCAGATAGTCAAGTTGATATTAAAGCATTGAGCTCCTACGTCATCGACTCAGAGATGATCTGGGAGTGCCGGAACAAACTCAATGAGGTAGGGAAGAAAAATTAGGTCTTTTTAACCTGGGTTCCCGTCCATTCGGGAATCAAAGGAAACGAAGAGGCCAATCACTTGCCAAAGAGCCGCACGAATGTCACTCATTGGCCCAGAACCCTTTGTGGTATAGGCAAATGTACCTATAAGAAAGAGTTTCTGGAGAAGGAGAACGCCGAGAGGAAAAAACTCTGGCGGAATCTCCCAGGGATGGATCATTCCATTAAGTTCCTTCGGAACTTTGAAACAGCAAGATCCAAAAGATATCTGGATCTTGGTAAGAATTCATTACACCTCCTCACTGGCTTTCTTACAGGACACTGTCGCCTTAGGAATCATCTGTTGAGGATGGGATTGTCGGACACTGACGAAAGTAGGTTCTGTGGGGAGGAGGGAGAAGCCCCCATTCACATAGTCACGGGATGCTTTGGCATTGCGAGCATAAGGAGAAAATGCCTTGGGCGAGCAACTTAAGAGTGAGGAACTAGCCTCGTTAACGCCTTCACAGATACTGGATTTCATTAGATATATGGAACTGGAAGGCGAACTGTGAAAGATGTGGTCAGAACAGCTCTGTAAGGGGGCACAATAGACCTGAGGTCGCAGTGAACTGTAACCCCTTCTTTAAACTATCAACTAAACCATCACTATGTACTTTCCATGTAGGAGAATGACACAGATTTTCTCATGCATTTCAGAAAAGGCATTTTCTTCCCCTCAGGTTTCAGTAGTAGCTCCCATCGATACATTCGATAATTGTCCCAGTGATTTCCAAAATTCAAACGATCAGAATTGGTAGTTGAATGTGACGTACGCGTTAGCATTCATTTCATTGGTTGAATCACAGTTTACAACGATGCAACTCTGTTGTGAATCGTCATCCCCACAAATTATGCTATTATGGTGCGGCATTTGAATTTACGAGTAGTTATACAAATAACATCTTCAATATTCAATTAAAGATAAGTTATATGAATTTTTAGGTGAATAATTGGAAGTTTTAAAGGTTTGGAAATTCACATCGGAAAAATAAGATATATTATACAGGGTCTCTATCATAGATAGATAGTCTCTGTAATGAAGTTCAATTTTAATAACTGAGTTACTGAGTAATTGATCTTCATTTTAAAATAATTTATCCGAGTTTTCATTTTAAATTGGTGAATTTTTATTCCGTTCAGAATTAATTCAAAACAATCGAAAAACCGAACATTAGCGATTGATTTTGTTTTTCATACAGAAACCTCGTAGAACCGTCCGCAAGAACAACGCCGTCGATCGCCGATAACGCCGTTTTTTTGCATATACGTACGATAAGCCAGTTTTAAGATGTTTTAACGCGAGGTACTCTCCTGCAAATTTTAACGTTTCTGCGCCTACCTTTCCACCCCCCCTCCGGAAGATTATAAAAGGCGGGGTTTCCCTACATCGGTATTAGTTCCGAATTATTCGCTGATCTAAACGTTTTCTAAATTTTTCTGAGCTTCCGAATTTTCTCAATTCTTTTACATTTTTGCTTCAAAGTGAGTGCTAGTGCAATTGAATTGTAAGTACCGAGCCGATTTATTGCAGTCCTATTTTTATTCCTCGTTGAGTCTACCTACATAGCTGTTCCGTCAGATCCTTAACAATACCTTCCTAGTTTGTCCAGGTGCCGTAGTTAGTCTGCTATAGTACGTTTGTCCGTATAACCGGTGCCCGTAGTTAGTCTGTCCTTCATGGCGTGTAAACTCATGGTCAGACCGGAGGGCTGATGCAAACCAATGCTATAGTACGTTCAACCGAATCCCTTTCCTGCTTTGTCCTGCTCCTTAGTGCCTGTAGTTAGTCTGTCCTTCATGGCGTGTAACTCATGGTCAGACCGGAGGGCATAACCGAACCAATGCTGTAGCAAGTTTCGACATATCCTTTTCAACCCTCTAATTTCACCTGGCCAAACCCAACCTGTTTATACGAGAAACAAGCAAAGTGGTAGACTACGTGGTGAATTCTAGGACTGAAAGATATCGACAAGTATAACCGTTGTGCACTCTTATACTGACCCCTTTTATTCCTGTTTTCCTGATATTATCACATATTTGAATTCACCGTTTAAATTTAACTTACTTTCTATTCTGGCTGACTAGTACCGGGAAAATATTGTTTCTTATGAAAGTGCTCGCAGTCAGACAAAACTGACCAATCTTATATTTTGTATTGATTTCATATAGCGTCTTATTTCACTGTATTTTTGTATAACTATATTTTTTCGCTATTTGAATAAACTGTGTAAATTTGCTCGAGAAAACCACGTTACATCTCATAGATAAGAAGTCTCTATAAATGATTGTAACAGCGCAGTTGGCTTTGGATTATGCAAACCACAGAATTCTGTGATCATGTTATGCTCTGATTGGTTAGAGATTGGTATTCTGCAATCCAAAGCCAACTACGCTGTTACAATCATTTATAGAGACCCTGTACAATGCATCAGAGAGAATTTTGCAGTTGCAGTTGAGCAGGTGCATCTTCAAAAGATTTACGTTCTGTATCTGATTAGATTAGATTTAGATTAGATAGTGGTCGATCGGCACGTTGATTACCCTTCTGCACTGCGACCAATAAGGTCTTTTGTGCGTTACCATGCTAAAACTACGTTTTTCCCAGGAATCTAACCTCCTTGCAAAGCTGGTTACTTCCTTAGGAGACTTCGCTCTTATGTCGGCTGGCGTTAATAACGCGCCACCTAGTAGAGTAAGTCTGGTTTGCGCCAGCGCATTGCATTGTCATAGTATGTGCTCGGTGGTTTCAGTGGCCGATTCACATAACCTACAAATGTCGGAGTTTTCTTTACCGATCTTGTGTAGGTGATATCTCACGGGACAATGCCTTGTGAGAAGGCCGATTAGCAGCCTTAACTCGTTTTTTGACAACGATAGAGCTTGTTGAGCCTTCTCTTTGGAAGGTTCGATTAGTCTCTTTGCTTGTCTTTGACCGGATGTGTTTATCCAGTAAGAGTGTGTCTCCCTTTTTTAATCAGTGTAGGTGATACCCAACAGGAGGGCACGGGTCCGGTGAAGGGTGTGTTTGCTCCTCTTTTTGCAAGGGCATCAGCTCTTTCATTTCCCTCAATGTTCTGGTGGGCAGGTACCCAAGCTAAAACTAGCTTGTGTACTTCGCCAGTGCTTTGAGGGACTGTTTGCAGCTCCAAATGGTCATTGATCTACAATCAACGGCCATAAGCTGCCTCAGTGCCATCTGACTATCAGAGGCAATGCAAATCTGGCTCCCTTGTACTGTCTGGACAGACAGACTTGGGCGCATCTTTCTATGGCCAGAATTCAGTTTGAGTTGTTATTGGCTTTCCCAAAGGCATCGATTCCTGTATTTGGGACCGTATATGCCTATGCCTGCTCCTCGTTCCCTTAGGGACCCATCTGTGTACCAGATGAGATGATTTTACGAAGTCGAGACAACCTTCCACACTTTCTGGCGATCACCTATGATCACTTCGTAGTTGGCGTCAAGGTCATACTCGATTGGCATGGAATCTCTCGTAGCAAGGGAGGTCACCACCGAGTGATCTTAAAATATTTCCGTGTCCCTTGCCAGGCCCTATTTGGTCCATTCTTAGGGCACTCATGAGACCTTCTTTCTTAACATAATGTGCAGCGGGGTGAGATCCAGTATTACCTCTACTGCAGCTGTAGGAGTTGTATACGCAGCTCCTGTAATGCCTAGACAGGCCAGTCTTTGAAGCTTATTCAGCCTCTGCTGGCTTGTCTTTTCTTCAGTTTTAGTCCACCAAACTAAAGAGGCATATGTGATAACAGGTCTTACCACCGTCGTATCTGACTGAATCAGTTGTCTGATTACTATAAAGTAGTCTTGTATCTCTCTCATCGTTGGGGCGGGCTTGATTCATGCAGTATGGTAGGCAACCGCAAGTATTTGAATCGAGTATCACTCATTAAATAATTCGATGCATGTAATTCAGGTTTCCTACAATATTGCCACTTCCAACCTTAAGAAAGAGACAACACTACAATATTGCAACCAGACAACAGAATTCAGTCACTTAGGGCTAGTGAGAATATCTTGATTCTTGAATATACATCTGCTCAATTTGCCTGCAAAATTCTCTGTCTGATGCATCGTACATCGTATCTTTCCGATGCGAATTTCCAAACCTGTATATTCTACTCTTCCTAATGTTGTCATATGAAAAAACTCCAATATTTAGATATTCCTGTTTGTAATAATAATAATAATAATAAATCTTTATTTTACCCAACAGGAAAAACCCAATTAAAGGGCAAAGTAATACATATCACGTGTTACAATTCGAAGTTCTTAACATTTTTAAAGAAGTTTGAAACTGAAAATACACCAAATAAATTTAAATAGGTCTAGTAAACACAAATTCAAGTCCCCAAGCTAATTGAACAAATTCATTGCCAGTCTATCAGCACTTCGACATATTCTATAAACGGACACCGTTCGAATATATTGTACGAGCCGTAGGTAAATAAAACACATTCGTAGATCTCGTTACCAATCTCGGAACGTGAAAGTAACTTTTGACAGCAAATAGGGGCAGTCTATTCTGTTATTAGAAGATTCGTGCAAACCCTGCACACTCCTCCTTATGCCTCGCAAGCAGGGAAGAAATTCTCATTCACCCATTATACCTGACAGATCTGCTCCACGCTCAGGAAACCTCCCAGTAGTCCTAAAGTAACATATTTGAAAAATTTCTATGTATGCGCTCCAATGGTACCAGATGACAGTTGTACATGGAACCAATCAAGTTAGCTATAGTCTATCCAAATCCGAGAGGCCAAGCGTAAACAAACTAGAACGCGATTTGGTCGCTCTTATTGGTTGAAGCTTCAGAACGCCACTTTCGCCAATAAGAGCGACCAAATCGCGTTTCTAGTTTGTTTACGCTTGGCCTCTCGGATTTGGATAGACTATAGCATACTCTAGTCTACTGATTACGTAATTGAAGTACAAGCTTCTGAGTAAAATACATAACTTACTCTTCCCCTCAAATATGACCTCAATACTCAATAGTCTCACATATGCAGGACTGAGACCGAAAGATGATAGCTTTCTCATGAGAATACCATGATCAACTGTATCAAAAGCTCGCGATAAATCTGTGTATAACACGTCAACCTGACCCCCATCATCCAAACACTCCGAGACATATTGTGAGATCGTAGCCAAGTTGTCACAGTGGATCTTCCCTTCACAAATCCATGCTGCCGAGTAGAAATATATGAGCTCACGTTGAAATAAATGTTCATGCAGTAACTCTTCGTAAACCTTAGCAAAATTAGATAAAATGGAAATTGGTCTATAATTATGAATTTGTGATTTGTCCCCTTTCTTGAAGATAGGTACCACGCGAGCTCTCTTCCATCGATCAGGGAATGTACAGGTTCGCAAACTTAGGTTTATTATACAGGGTCTCTATAAATGGTTGTAACAGCGCAGTTGGCTTTGAATTATGCAAACCACAGAATTCTGTGATCATGCTATGCTCTGATTGGTAAGAGATTGGCATTTTGCAATCCAAAGCCAACTGCGCTGTTACAATCATTTATAAAGACCCTGTATAATGTAATGGCTCAACCAACACCGCACCACAGATTTTTACTACAAAAGACGGAACAGCATCATCTCCAGCCGTTGACTTATGGGAAAACTTGGACATGATTGATTCGATTTCTTCTTTGGAAATCATGAATGATATTGTGGGGAGGTATCAAAAAGATCTTTTTCTCATCAGTAGGCGTTTGTGGAAATAAAAAACTTCTTCTAATGAATATATTTAATGCAGATGAAGTATTTACATATATTTGCTTTTTTGAGTTTAATTACAAAAAATATATATTTCATAAATCAATTCAAAATGAGATTTTGGTAGTTGCCTGAAACGCGAACTGATAAACCAGTTCAATCAATATGAGGATGATTTGAATGGGAGGAACACAACAGCCAGGAATACAGACTCTTTCAACATCAAATATCCCTGAGACAATGTGAAATTGAAACAGAAGTGATGAAAGAACCGATTCCAATTACAAATTTCTTATATCTAGCGGAACAATAACATTGTATTATCTACATCCATCTATTTCTAATATTGCTAAGAAATAGAATTACTTTATAATTTCATAAATTATGGGAATAAAAAAATTACTCAACTATATAAATCAGATGAGAACAGTTCATGAAATAATATACCTATTTAATATCATTGCTTACATGAACTGTTCGTTTCCATACACATTTTCACTTACATTTAGAAATTAACAGTCTTTTGAGAAATATACAATAATTGTTATGTGTTCACATATTTTTACAGTAGGCAAAAAATGTTTCACTGAAAAGGCTTGGGAGTGCACTTTCATCATTTTAATCATGTCAAGATTTTGCCTAGATCCTCTCCTCTTTGTTTGAATATACAATTTTAACAAAATCCGATAATAAATTGAAGTCAAAAATTAAAGTTTTTCAGCTAAGCTTGCGGTATGTCTTTACTGTCTTCATTAGTTTTTATTTGTTATTTCGAATCTGAAAAAGTTATCCCAAAATATGGAATTCATGAGAAATTTAAATATTATTTATTTTTAAAATACATTACACATTTTCCAATTCTAAAATCAAAATTCCTTACAGACACATTTTCAACAATAGGTTGACAGCAAATAATTGCACACATTCATTCTTTAATATATTAAAAACTTGAAACTAAGGGTAATGAAGAGAGCTCTCTACACCCTCAGTTTTCCAATGGAAGTCTCACATGAAACTGGCCACATAAATACATTATTATATATCACATTTTGAATAAACATATTCATTTTAATTTACCAGATTAACAATTATAAACTGTTTCACATGTCCCTAATATATGTTGTGCATCATATGGACAGTAGTACAAATTTTACACAAGCTACACACAATTTCTAAAATAAATATCATACTATAAACGCACGAACTAGTTCACATAGAAAGCATGATTCACAAACGCCCTTTCCAAAATCTGCTGTGGAGCTCTGGCCTGTAGAGGAATATTCTAGATCAACAATAAATGCGATAAACAGAACACTCACAAGTAGCACTCAGAGAGAGGGAATTAATAATGAGTTTACTGGGCCTTTGTGAATCGAAGAAATCGTTTCCAATTAGTTAAGTATGTACTATGTCGCTACATACTTAGGATGTAATAGGAGTCCTGTTATCACTTGTTCGGGGATTCTGTGCGAACAACACACCTTGATATTTGATACCATTGAACTCCATACTTACTACCATGGAGCTATCCCCATTGTGTGGGTCACCTGAAAAGAAATCTTTATTGTAGTGAACTCGCAAACTGCTATAATTTTTTTATTATCATTATAATTATTATCTATTAAAATGGAGAAATTACTTGAAGACACTTCTAATATAACTTTATCCACGACTATTGTATAATACTCCCATTTGTTTGTTTGGCCATAATAAAAACCGCTAATCACAAGTGAATAATGAGTTATTATTCATTGCTGTCAGATGCTGCATAGATTTAGCTTTAAAATATATTCTTTAATTCGATATTTCCCCAGTATTCTGAAGTACTCCAACTAACAAATATGGTTATACCTTGCCAATTCAGGACCTAATCTACTTCTATTACATCAATTAAAGCAATTTTCATAAAAAAATATATAATAATAAGTTCTCCAAAAAGTTCTCATGTGTCAACTTGACTTTTTCCTCTTGTAATAGAAGAGTCTTGTCACGGTCGCCAAAATCTAGAAAGAAACTATCAGAAGTGCGATATAGCCATACACTTAGATGGTCAAGCTGCTATTAAAACTTTGAACTCCTATGTCATCGACTCAAAGATGATCTGGGAGTGCCGGAACAAACTCAATGAGGTAGGCAAGAAAAAAAAGGTCTTTTTAATCTGGGTTCCCGGCCACTCGGGAATCAAAGGAAACGAAGAGGCACGAATGTCACTCATTGGCCCAGAACCCTTCTGTGGTATAGGTAAATGTACCTTTAAGAAGGAGTTTCTGGAGAAGGAAAAAGCCGAGAGGGAAAAACTCTGGCGGAATCTCCCAGGGATGGATCATTCCACCAAGTTCCTTCGGAACTTTGAACAGCGGCATCCAAAAGATATCTGGATCTTGGTAAGAAGCACAATTACACCTCCTTACTAGCTTTTTCACAGAATACTGTCGCCTCAGAAAGCACCTGTTGAGGATGGAATTATCTGACACTGAGTGAGTATAGGTTCTATGGGGAGGAGGAAGAAACCCCCATTCACCTAGTCACGGAATGCTTTGGCATTGCGAGCCTAAGGAGAGAATGCATAGGCGAGAAACTTGTAAGAGTGAGGACCTAGCCTCAGTAGCCTCGTTGAAGCCTCCACAGATATTAGATATCGCTAGATCTCTGGAACTAGAGGGCGAGCTGTGAAGGGTGTGGCCAGAACAGCTCTGTGAGGGGGCACAATAGACCTTGAGGTCGCAGTGAACTGTAGCCCCTTTTCAAACTAAACTAACGGTCGCCAAAATAGTAAAATCTTCAAGAAATATATTCAGTAGTCGTGGATAAAGTATAGTATGCTACTCGCGTATAATGGCTGTTATTCGCCTGGTGATTTAGGACACTCGCCTAAACTTCACCTCGTGAATAATAGCTCGTGAATTATACGATCGTTGCATAATATACTATTGATCGAATTATTCATTTTGAAATTACATATTAATCAAACTCACCTCGTGTGTCGATTTTAATATTTGTTGCATTGGTGGGCAACGAATTGCTACTGGGTTCATGGTCAGAATCCGGTCTCATTTTTTTTGGCGAAGGTAACTCTTCTTGTGTTTCTTCGGGTTCCTCTTTTATAACTGGTGATCTCACTGGCATTGCCGTTCCATTTGCTAAGTTGAGTGCTTCCTTTTGTGGCTCGACTGGTTGCGATTGGTTATTGTTGTAAATATTCCATAAAGCCATTCTAGATATATCGTATGGGTGCATTGTTTGACTGGTATTTGGAGGAGATATATTGTTTCTAATTGGTGATGCAGCAACTGTCGGTGTTACTGAAGTATTATTGCGAATTTCTTTATTCAGATATTCTACATATTTCATCATTCTTGCTTCGAGTTCATTTGGTGCGAGTCCAGGTAGTGGCCCACCATTAGAAGGCTGACTCATTGGTTGCGGATGACTCGGATGCACCCCATTTGCAATGCCCATGCCTGGAAAAAAGAGACCTTACAGGAGGCGTTAAAAGAGTTGAAGCGAAAGCGTTTTGTTTTTAGTTCTGGTTATGATTAGTAGGAAAGTAAATAATTGAAGCTTGAGAATGTAACTGAATGCAACATGCAATACTGCAGATAAATTGGTTGGTTAATGGTTAGTGCCAAAGCAGCCGAATTAGAGAAAAACATTACTATCACTACTCAATAAATAAACAATATCATTTAACCTCGAAGAAAATACACTTAATATATTTTATTCAATTTATGACTTTTATATTTTAGACTCACATCTCCATTCTATAAAATAAAATTAAAAAACTAACCGAGCAGCAGGTCACAATGATATAGTGAATAAAGGCTGATTGGTTGTTTGGAAATGCAACGAGAGACTTCCTAGAGTTTATAATGATGACTAATTGAAATTGAGTTAACTGATGGTCCAAAAGAGTGGTTAATGAGCGATGTACAGTTCAACAAAAAAATGGGCTTTCAGTAAAGGTTGACGCTCACTTGGACGAGACGAAGCGAAGAGTTGTTTTCCGCAGGCACGATTTGCACTGAATCAAATGGGTAGACGCTCACTTGGGAGGCGCGAAGCGAAGATCAGAATCGATTGATTCAGTGCAAATCGTGCCTGCGGAAAACAACTCTTCGCTTCGTCTCGTCCAAGTGAGCGTCAACCTTAATGCGACATAGAAATACACGGACAGCTAAGCATAATTTCAAAAATTGTGTACGAGTGTCTGACAAACTGAAGGATAACGAGATTTGGATCATAGGACACTCAGGAATCAGGACAAACGAGAGGGCTGACAATCACAACACGAAGAGGTTTTCAATTCAATTTATAGGTCCATATCCCTTTTGTGGTATAGGAAAGAACACATACTCGTATAAACAAGAATTGTCGAGGAAGCAGGAATTTGAAAGAAGTGCACTGGTTAGGCCTTCCTGGGCGGGGTAATTTGAATGCTGATAAATCAAGGATTATTGGCAGCCTGCTCATTGCCATTGCGTTGTCACGAGAACGAAACTTCGGAACACCTAGCAACAGAGCATCTCGCCATTAGTTATCAACGCGAATTATTGTTTAAGTGGGGTAGTTACTCAGAGTGAAAAGTAACCTAGAGATGCCTTCACGCACTTGTTATGCGGCCTAGTAGAATTTGTTTATGCAGGCGAACAACATTCCGGCGTTGCGAACAACATTCCGGCGTTGCGAACTAGTGCCGTATGTTTATTCCGTATTGGGATAATTGGTCTACCGCTCCCCTACTCTGATACTAACGGCTTGCGTCAGTTACAGACAATTCATGCAGCTGCAACTATGCAACTCCATGGCAACATCCGTCTGTTAGTGTCTAGTTTATCGATGCGTTGTGTTTACATTTTCAGTTCGATTTGACTTTTGTGGTAGTTTATTGTTGGCGGTAATTATAGCTTGGGCAAAATTACGAAAATATTGTATTATATTCAGGAATTGTAGACATGAAAATCTAACCTATTTTTCACTTCACCCCAGTGCGGCAGTGAAATGCTTGGTTGATTACAATCCTAGCTTTCTATTTGCCTGAATAATTTCCGAAATCACTTCAGTTGGAAGTGATTTTGACAAATAGAACATGCCTTTTTCGGATGACAATCAACAAAACGATAAGGTTTGAAATCAGAGTACCATCGATGATAGTTCGGAAGGAAATTCTAAAAGTACATAATATGAATTATTCATTAAAAGGAATGAAAACCGAGGATAATAATTCAATTTCTGTTATGTTCAGAAGTAACTTGTTAACTTTCACCAGAATGTTAGTTTATGTTATTGTTATGATGAACTGAAGTGATTGTGAAAATTAAACTGATTTTGTCAGAAAGCAATATCAGTTGGAAGTGATGCGCATCAGTTCAAAATCACAACATTATCAAATAGAACGCGCATCAACTGATTTTACATCAGTTTGGAAGTGATGTGGCTTCAAATAGAAACGCGTAGCGTAGGGGCATTATTCTCTATCAAAGATTAAGGATTAAGGAGAGAAAGATAGGAAAAGGAGCGACTAAGATGATGCTAGTGCCATCTATGTGTCAGGATTAAGTACTGAAATTAGTAAGAATGGGTAAAATCAAAGATTGTCGAGTCCATTTTTAGCAAAACAACGACATTTGATTGACATGATTGTACGTGGGTAAGCTATTCGTGGCTTCATTTTAGTTGCGTTTCGTATTCTGTTTGTTTTATCTATTTTGTGTGTGTATGTCTTGAAATTCACAATGGTTTACGGAGCATATTGTATGGTGATGAACTGCAAAAATAATGAAAAAGCCAATCCTGTATTTTTTACATTGCCAAAGAGAAAAATGTTGCAGCTGAGTCTGAATGCTCGTTGCCTTCTGTACTACCGCAAAAGTATTTCGGGAATTATTACCGGCAATGCGAGCGGCAGTGACATGGGCTGAGTGTAGATTCAGCTTTACTCTGAGTGTAGTTATTAGCCGTGAAGAGATTGGATCCTTGAACCCGTCTCAGTTGCTAAGGTTCACAGAAAACTGTTAAACTGGGTGGCCAGCTGTAGAGAGTACCCTATCAGCTAAAAGAAAGGAGAGCAAAATAGACCTATCTTTCAATGAATATACAGGGTTAGAGATAAACATTCTTCTTCTGAATGAAACATTCATCCTCCAGTTTTATTATTTATTTATTATTTTTATAGGTATGAGATGATATCGAGTGAAAAAAATTAAAAAATTTTCTAATCAATAAGCGTGAATTTCTGCTTACAGTGTAATGTCTTAGAGGTGCGATCATATTTCGTTCTACTGCTGAATGCATTAAAATGGACAATTCCAAGAAAACTTGCTCATATTTACCTGCTTGGGCAGCCATAGCTGAGGTCATACGAGCAGCTGCAGTGCTCATCAGTTGTTGCTGTTGTTGAATCAAAGAAAGCTGTGTCATTTGCATTTGTGAAGAGTTTGGAGATCTAGTCATTGCTTCATATTGATTGTAACCACTTCGTCGTCCCTCTCTTCGGTTTCCGTCAATAGCTGCTTGAAGTTCAGATGGAGAGCTCAAGTTCCGTTTGTCGCACTCGTACGGGTATAGATATTTCATGTATCTGGAAAGTGGACATTAATGAGATGAATTCAAAATACATTCTTCAATCCGCATTTCAAATGTATCCATTAGAGCGAAAAAAGAAAATCATTTTGTTGTTATTCGTGAACTTTAGGAATAGGATGTTTTGACATTCCAGGAAGCCGATATTTATTCAATTGACCAAAGAAATACAGTGTAACCTTTTTAATCCGGACAATGAAATGCAAGGGGCGAGTCCGAACTATAAAACTATAGCTTGTTAATAGTAGTGTACAATGCACTACATACATAACATATATGAGATTCATTTGTATACCATCATGTATGTACAGTACATAGAAGAATACTTTTAAAACTACGGGAAAGAGGCTAAAGATATTTTTCTACCACATTAATACAAACATTCTGATGAAATTTGTATTAAAAAACAGTACATATGTAATTATAAAAAAATGTAATTCATATGCAATATGAAAATCGTTCTCATCACACTCATCACATAACATCAATAACAAACGAATAGAATTCAGAAAATGAAAAATAAATAAATTAACACAAAACGTGAATTTATAAAATAGAAAAAAAATTCATTAAAATCTTTAAAATATTACGCGACGTACTTAAGAAGTGAACTGAAAGAGTTGATAGAGAATGCCACCTTCCTAGCGCTATCTTTCTGACAAGTTCAAACTCGAAACTCCATATCGCGTCCGGAATATCGAGGTCCGTCCGGATTATGCTTGTAATATTTGAGCGTCCGGAATAAAGAGGTTACACTGTAGTTGTTACATTGTGAAATCAGCGTGTGAGTATACAGATGGTTCAAAATCCTCTACAGGAGCTGGCGCTGGGATATACGGGCCAAGTACCAAGTGTGTACTGTCGCTAGGCTCCTGTATGAGCGTCTTTCAAGCGGAAATCTTAGCTATTGAAAGATGTCGAGATATAAATCTAGAGAGAAACTTTCAGAAGTGCGATATAGCCATACACTCAGATAGTAAAGCTACTTTTAAAGCACTGAGCTCCAATTCGGGAATCAAAGGAAACGAAGAGGCTAATACACTTGCCAAAGAGGAAGCACGAATGTCACTCATTGACCCAGAACCCTTCTGTGGTATAGGTAAATGTATCTATGAGAAGGAGTTTCTGGAGAAGGAGAGAGCCGAGAAGGAAAAACTCTGGCGGAATCTTCCAGGGATGGATCATTCCACTAAGAACTTTGAAACAGCAAGATCCAAAAGGTATCTGGATCTTGATTAGAAACAATTACAGCTCCTCACTGGTTTTCTTACAGGACACTGTCGCCTCAGGAAGCACCTGTTGAGGATGGGATTATCGGACACTGACGAGTGTAGGTTCTGTGGGGAGGAGGAAGAAACCTCCATTCACCTAGTCACGGAATGCTTTGGCATTGCGAGCCTAAGGAGAGAATGCCTTGGGCGAGAAACTTGTAAGAGTTAGGAACTAGCCTCGTTGAAGCCTTCACAGATATTGGATTTCATCAGATCTGGAACTGGAAGGCGAGCTGTAAAGGGTGTGGTCAGAACAGCTCTGTAAGGGGGACAATAGACCTTGAGGTCGCTGTGAACTGTAACCCCTATTTGAACTAACTAACAAACTAAAGCGTGTGCGGTAATAAATAAGTAATGAACGTTTAAAATTAAAATCTAAATTGAAGTCACAGTTATCGATGCTCTAATAATCGTTGAAGCTTTTTTACTGAAATACAAAATAGATGGCTTGACCGCAGGCATAATAAACCATAAACCCAACTCACGATAGAAATTTATCTGTTCTTCATAAAATTAATAGAACTCTGTACTTTATAATAAGGTAGAGAGAAACGTGACGCTACTTGGATCCTCACTGAGCTTTGCTTTTTCCCCGAGTTAATAACTGAGTTGAAAGAAATTAATTGGAAATCATGCAGTTCTGATTCGTAGGCTCTTCAGCAATCGTTATTTGCAGATGGTTTGAGCGTTATGGACAGCTTTCAATTTAATTAGGTATTCATTGCATCGCATTGGGTATCGACCCATTCATCATACGTTTGATTCGAGCACGGGTTGTTCATATAATTTTTTTCGAACTAGATACAGCCTTTGGAAAGCGATGACGAGTTGACAGTTTTTAATTTTGACGGCTTCTGAAAACACTTACAAACAGTTATGATCACTGTTCATTCCATTCATCGTATGGTATATAGAGCACTAGAAAGATAGGTATGCCAGACAGGCTGACTGGGTCCAACCATAGACTCGAAAATTACAGATGGTAATGTCAATTTCTCAGTTATTGTGCTCTATTGTTAGTTGCGTGCTTTTTTGAAGAATAGTTAATAGAAAGTATGATTTTTTATTCAAAAAATAAAGTTGGAGACTAGACAGGTAAGCATAAGCATTTATTCGATTACAGATTTCATTTCATTCAAATTGTTCTGTAATTTCGAGTCTGTGGTTGGACCCAGCATGGCTGTCTGGTATACTCCCCTTTTTAGAGCCTTAGTATATATAATGAATCTTCTAAGATATTGTAGGTCTATGACAGGAGATAAAGATGTTTTATAAATATTTCTAATTTCCGGAAGAAAATTATTTCCCTAATATTTTAATTTCCCAAATAGGACTTTCTTCAGATTAATGAGCATAATTGACAAAACCAATTTTGAGCATAAACAATATCTTAGAATATTCATTAAATGGAACATACAGAATTGGATGGGAAACCATAAGAGAATTTTATTTTTTGAACATCTATCCAACGAGAACAATTTTTGAACGAAAATCATAGAGGGTTGTTTTTATCAACCTTAGTAATGAAGTTATGACATCTAAAAAATGTATGTGAGTAACATCTACTTAGTAATTCATAATTTGTATAGTTTTATGACTCAGTATTTTTAAGAAGCCGTAAAAAAATTAAAAACTTTCAACTCGTCATCGCCTTCGGAAGGCTGTATCTTGGAAGGTAGGTCGATTTTGATAAAATTTCATATGCACTACCCCTGCTTATTTTCATCGAGGAATCAAACAAAATGCTGGAGTAAAGCGGATATAAAGAAACTTTAACATGAAAACAGCGCCCCACACGATAAAATGGCAGAAAAAATTGGTTGTCACAAATTGAACAAAGAATTCAAAAATAATTGTTACTTTAGAATATCCCAGTGGAGTACCAATTTTGTTAGTTTTAAGTAAAACTTCTACACCCTGTATCTTGGAAACAATGCATTTCCGTATCTACATTCATGAATCGTTTTTTTTTTCATGAAATCGTCGGTGAATCCCTTCTGAACTTTCACATGAATTTAGAAACACCCTGCATATAAATATGTTTCCAATCATACAGGGTCGTTCAAGGGACATACAAAACTGAAAAAGGGCTTTTTTAAACCAATTATTTACTTGTTTTCTTACATTTTGATAAAACTGAAAGCACCGCAGCTCGTCTATTTTGGATCTATAGCAATATCTAAGATATGAAGTGACGAAGTTATAAATGTTCGTGTGGAGGTACTTATATTTTGCACATAAATAAAATATTCAAGAAGCTATGAGCAATTCAAAAATACTCTGATATATAGGGTGTCCCGTGTTGAACTTCAAAGTGGTTACTACTTTTTTAAATAACCGGCAGCGCAGCCGCTCTAGAAGTATTTTAGGTTAATAAAGCAGTGGTTCTTTCACAAGAAACCAAATTTTAAATGACTCCCTATTCTCCGTAAACGTTTGTATGGTATGGTATAGTATAGTTTTCTCGAAACCAATCATTTTCTTGTTCATCCAACCGATTTCTCTTATATTGGCGGCATCATGAAAGACTCAAACAAAAATTTATTTCTACCGGAACATAAAACCTGCATAAGGAGAAACGAAATAATATCACATCATCGCCCATCAATGGACTGCCAGAAACGTCCGTTCGTGATTTATAGACAAACATCAAAAAGAAATTCAAATCATACGCTATAAACGATCATTCGGAGAGAAGAAAAATCATAAAACGCCCTCCAGTTCATCGGCAGAACAAAAGGGGAAGAATAGGAGAGGGGCTTTCGTTCAAAATGTCTTCGACTGAAATATAATTATGGCAAGTTTAATTCGTTATTTCTTCATCCATAGTAAAAAGCGGCCGAGGTTAAAGAAGGTTTGTGGGATACGCCTTTGGTTATTAAACATTGAAGTTTCATTCAGTTTTATTCTGGTTTTTAGTCCAGCTTTTTCGAAATATTCATATGTGAAATTATGATGTAACTGAATCGTTTTCGATGTTAAATTTAACGAAAATATCGTAGCTGAATATGCAATCTAGAGAACAAATAGGTACATGAATTTTTGTTTTTAAGAATATGCTGTTATTTATCCATCAAACGATATCATCAATTTTTACCAGTCTCTTACTATGGCATTAAGATTTGTGTTGGTCACAGTTATTCAAAATGTTGAATCTAATAAGTAGAATCTAATAAGTAGAATAATAATGTTGAATCTAATAAGTAGAATAGGAATATATGATATGTCAACATATTGATTGACATGTAAATGGAATCCAATAGCCAGACAATCAGCTTGTGTATTATCGAAATATACAGCTCGGTTCAATTCTACACTAAGTCTAACCTAAACCAATGACGGAATTCCTTAGTCCTTAGCCCAGTGGCAACCACAGTCCACAAACGTGTACTATTTATGTTATAGAGTATGTAATTGTTGACTGGCAATTCTTAATGATCGAACATTCATTAAAATATTTTTGGGTTACCTACATTCTTTTTTCTGCTGGCGAATAACTGACCGAAACGTTAAATACAAGAAGCAAAAAAAGATGGTAATATACTGAATAATGTTTCAATAAAAGTAATATAGTATATATGCTTTCAAATGTAATAATCACGATGAATTAAAAAATGTGTAATATGATATCAATAAATGATAAACTGAAATGTTGTTTCGTTTGTGACAAATTTTAACAGTCACTGAATAGATCAATTATATTCAGTTTAGTCAAGGATATCATGAACTTTTTTTTCGAATTTATGATTTATAATACTTTTTCATCATAAGCATGTTATTTGAACAATTAAAAACCGATTAAATTATAAAGTTATACTTAGTTAAAAATTGATATCACTTACATCTAATTTTGAAAATTCACAATCGAAATAAGTACGAAAACATAATTTCAATCGATGTTTTTATTTGGAATAGTTCAACGCTGATAAGTTCCGAATGATAAACAATAGCAGCACAGAATACCAACATACTTTTGTTCTCTTCTTCGTATTGTGAATATCTGCAGAAATAATTTCTAGAGCAGCATTGACGTGAAAACTCATTTTGTTAGCAACAAGCTAGAGAGATAAATTTTTGTACAGCTGATTTTCACGATGACCAGGTTTCAGAATGTGATTAAGTAGTCGTTCAAAAATTTTTATTTTTCATGAAAACTCTACTTCAATGCATTCACAAATACATAGTTTGGAACAGCCAAATAGAATTAATTCGATAACGAATAAATGAGAACGTGTTGGGAAAAACGCTTGAACACGTCAATTTGTATTTTTAGATGCGAATTTTTTTCAAAAAAATAATGATATAGGGTGTGTCATGTGACAGTGGCCGATGCCAACTTTCTTATTTTAAATACAACCCCCGTATATAATTAGCTTTGAAGATTCTTCAAAAAATTCTAAACATAATTCATGTATCGGGTGTCCCGAATTCGTTGTCTAGTGAGGGGATCTCAGAAACCCTTGGAGCTAGAAGGAATGAATGGCACATTTTCGGGCTCGATTTTTGAGAGATTTAATTTGGTGAAAACTGTAACCTTGTAAGTTCAACCGTTTTCGAGATATTAGCGAAAATTGCAAAATGGCGTGAAATGAAAGTTCTCATAACTTCTTTATTACTGGCGCTATGAACATGAAACGAAAACATTATACAGGCACTTCTTTTCGTAGAATTCATTGATGTAATCAAAATTTTTTATTGCGTTTTTTTTTCGAAGTTATAATACAAACTTGTGTTTTTTTAAATGTGAACCATAAGCATTTGAATAACAGATGGAACCGTCTTTTTTTCCTTTTCAAAACTAAATAACTTAATATATAAATTTCTTATTAAACTGTAAAAAACATCAAAAGTTTTATTTTCACACGAAAAATCAAATGGTTGTCTAAATATGATAATCTGTGAACATCAAATGATTAATAGATAAGAACAGATAACAAATTTTTCATAAATATTGTGCGAAGTGAAGTCCATTTTGGTCAATGCAAAGCTCACACCTTCTTCTAACATTGCGGATAGCATTTTGGACGTGTATCCTGGATACACTTCTTAGTCTATTTTCTGTATTAATCTTCAATATTTCTACAGTTTCATTTTCAAATTTATAAATTTTGTCCTTTAAATGTGACCACAGGAAAAAATCCACTGGTGTTAAATACGGTGACCTTGGTGGCCACCGTACTGGACCAGATAAATTTTGGTTCCAATTGGTTCGGAACTTCTGGTCCAGTACGGTGGCCACCAAGGTCACCGGATTCAACACCAGTGGATTTTTTCCTGTGGTCACATTTAAAGGACAAAATTTATAAATTTGAAAATGAAACTGTAGAAATATTGATGATTAAAACAGAAAATACACTAAGAAGTGTATCCAGGATACACGTCCAAATGCTATCCGCAATGTCAGAAAAAGGTGTGAGCTTTACATTGACCAAAATGGACTTCACTTCGCACAATATTTATGAAAAATTTGTTATCTGTTCTTATCTATTAATCATTTGATGTTCACAGATTATCATATTCAGACAACCATTTGATTTTTCGTGTGAAAATAAAACTTTTGATATTTTTTACAGTTTAATAAGAAATTTATATATTAAGTTATATATTTTTGATAAGGGAAAAAAAAACGGTTTCAACTGTTATTCAAATACTTATGGTTCACATTTAAAAAAACAAAAGTTTGTATTATAATTTCGAAAAAAAAACGCAATAAAAAAAATTTGATTACATCAATGAATTCTACGAAAAGAAGTGCCTGTATAATGTTTTCGTTTCATGTTCATAGCGCCAGTAATAAAGAAGTTATGAGAACTTTTCATTTCACGCCATTTTCCAATTTTCGCTAATATCTCGAAAACGGTTGAACTTACAAGGTTACAGTTTTCACCAAATTAAATCTCTCAAAAATCGAGCCCGAAAAGGTGCCATTCATTTCTTTCTAGCTCCAAGGGTTTCGGAGATCCCCTCACTAGACAACGAATTCGGGACACCCGATACAATGTCCCATACATATCTTCAACTGCTTCGGAAATATTAAGTGTATTCAGATGTATTACAAAAATTAACATTAAAAAATTATTATTTCACAAATAATGTGAATAAAACAAAAATTAGTAATTTCAATGAATAGATGTATTGAGTGTAATGTAGCGAATTTGTGAAATAAAATAATTTTCTTTTTTTAAATTTAATTTTTGTAATACATCTGAAAACACTCAATATTTCCGAAACAGTTGAAGATAGGTATGGGACATTGTACATGAATTATGTCTAGAATTTTCTGAAGAATCTGAAAAACTTATAAAGTACAAGGGGTTGTATTTAAAATAAGAAGGTTGGTATCGACCACTATCACATGACACATCCTATATCATTATTTAAAAAAAATGCGCATCTAAAAATACAAATCGACGTGTCCAAGCGTTTTCCCAACACGCTCTCATTTATTCGTTATAGAATTTATTTCATTTGGCTGTTCCACTCTGTATAGCTTTATGTGTGATAATAGCTCAGAATAATTTAGATATTGATCGAATCATACAATGAGTTTGCACTCGAATCAAAAGATTTTTTCTACAATCGAGCATTTCACATTTACGAAAATTCTTTTAATTTGAAGAAAAACTTTTTTTCTGTGACGGGAAAAAAATGTGACATTTTATATCTCTTGACAGGTCACAAAATATGACTTTTACGAGATTGCTTTTTTCCCTGTCAAAAAAATGATTCTCTATGTAGCCGGGAAAAAAGTACTCACTTTTTTCCCGGGGAAAAAAGTAATTCCGTAAGAAGTTATATTTCTTTTACTATTAAATCGTTGTTTTTCTTGTCACAGAAAAAAATAGTGTATTATACACGGGAAAAATAGTAGATTTTAGCTCTCGGTTAGCGTTCGGCATTGACCTCCGCGAGGGGACGGATTTTTTTGTCACGTGACCACAGATCGTACAGATAAATCTGAAATATCTGGAAATAAACGAACGGTACAGAGCATCTGCCACAGAACATACTGCTCTGTTCTACTTTTATAGATTATGAGATTTCAAAGATCACTATTTTGGGAAATATGCTCATCTGTTAACGATACTTTCACCCTTTTAGTAGCTCTTCCATAAAATCTCAATTAAATAATTAAGTACAAAGGCACTGAATGCAAAGAAGAGTAATGCAATATCCCCTTCTGGTCGTTCAATACGGCGATAGTTGTACCGAAAGATCCTGATCAATTATTTGATTAATTACACGAAAAAGAAACGGGAAAGCAATATCTCCTCCTGCCCATTTATAACTACGATAACTATATTGAAAAATTTTAATGAATTAATTGAGTTTTTAATGAATAAATGAAAACAGAAGAATAAAATTGTTAGAATTTTTCAATCTAACGGTTGTCGGATCAGGAAACTCAACATAAAACAAAAAAAAATATAAAAAACATAAAACTCTATGGATAAAATCGCTTTGCTCCGTCGAAATAGACCGAGCGAAAAGATCGACGTCCGATTACTCAGATTTTTATGACGAACGGTACAGATTTGTATTCCCCTCAATCCGGATGTAATAAACGAACGGTTTAGATCGATCCGACACGTCCGATGTCGATGCCGAACGCCCCTAATATAACCTCGAGCTAAAATCTAATACTTTTTTCCCTTGTATAATAAATAACTATTTTTTAACTATGATAATTCCTGACGCTGAAGAAAGTATCATGAGAAAAATCTGTATTAATTTTCGAACATGTATGTACTATGTATATTCATAAAACGAAGAGTTGACAAAAGACAGATTTCTATTGTAAGTAGGGCAATGTCCTGAACTAATTTGCACGGTAAAGAGACTAATTCCTGCGATATGCGGAAAATGATTAATAATAATTTTCATTTTATTAAGTATATAGATTCTACTTACTGTGTTCTTAGAGTAAAAGCTGCCGATGTGATACTTGATGGAAGATGTAAGCCTTTGATGATTTCTTGCCATAATTTCTTATTTATAACATCAACTAATCCTCCTCTTGCTATTACTAAGTTATATAATTCGTAGAGATCCAATACTGATTTAGCCATGATGGGAAGACGGTTTATGGGAGTACCTGGAAATAAAATGAAAATGAAAAAAATTGCAGTTAATCAGAACATTTGAAATAAAATCGGAACATAATTGTATCGGGTCAATAAAATATTGATGAGTCCGAAATTAATTAAAATGATTCTGTGAATAATTTTACTAATAATAAATCTCAAAATCAATAAATACCGAAATAGAAATGATCATAGCGGAAGTAAAAATAAAGGGTTTTCCAATGATAGGTGTTATTTTGAATAGCTCGCTTTTTCGGTAGATGTCACGTTTGAAGCTGTCATTTTTGACATTTGACAAGAAGAAAATACGCCATTAATAAAAATGGACTGATACACGCTTCAAGAACGCATTGAATTTATTAAATTTCACTATAAAATGTTGAAAATTTGGCAGAGACGATTCGTTAAACTCGAACAGCTTTGGGTCGTCATGAGCACCTTATCGGACCGCAATGAAGAAATTGGTGAAATAATTCGAGCTACTGGGACAAGTTAGTGATGTGAAGAGTAAAACCCGTGCACGTCGCCCAAGAACAGCCGAGAATATTGCTGCTGTAGCCGAAAGTGTTGAGGCAACAGTTACGGTGAATGGATTGCGCTATCGAGAGATGATTTTTTATGGCCGAAATTGGATTGCCACACAAACAACGAAACCATTGATCTTTTGCGGGAAAAGTTCCGTGTTATCTCTCGAAGGGTTGATCACAATTTTCCACCGAGATCTTGTGATTTAACACCTTGCGACTTCTTCCTTTGGGGCCTCGTGAAAGAGAAGCGTAGATTCAAGACTCAAAGATGGAATTCGTGAGGCTATCGAGGACATAGGGCAGTCACTTTGCGATTTGGTTATGGAAAATTTCATTGAAAGGATATGGTCCTGTAAGAGTGGTCGTGGTGGTCATTTGCCTGATGTAATTTGTATTAACGGCATAGCTTCTTCTTTATAATGAAATAAACATCCGATAATTTATATTGAAAAATGGCATTCTTCTCTGAATATCAAAATAACACCTTTTGTTGGAAAACCCTTTACTATAAATTTAGATGAATAAATTTTGCTTCAAAAGATCCAATTCATGACAAAATAAACATACTGTGTATCACGCCTAAATGCAGAATAATTAACCTGAGAATAATATCTTCAATTTCATTAATTTAAAATTGTTCTTCAACGGTGACATCATCAAACTCCCACTTTGATTATAACAATGCCTACATGTCATGTGTGTATTGATATTGAATTAATGAAGCCAAGCCTACAAGACTCTTTTCATATATGATATATGACTGAATGATCCAAAATGATCCTTGATTTAATGAAGCTACATAATTTAATAACTTTCTTTCTGAACGAACACATTCACATTGAGATTTTTACCATTTCAGTCATTCGGAAGTTTCTCAGGTTCTTCATCATGTATACAGATGAATTGAATTTTCTATGGTTCTGTTAACACTATGGCCACAAAATTCTGCATGAGGCTTATTATGAGCATCTTGCATGTGGACGCAAAATTTCATTTCGATTGGTTCCGTTTTGTCAGAGATATTGAGGAACAATAATTTTGAATGGACACATTGTACGATTTGGCTGGTTAACGAACATAGCCGCGGAATTTGGGAACCGAACTCACCCTGAAAATGTCAAGTCTTAAGGACAATCCTTTCGAAAGTTATCGTGCAAACGGCCGGACGATCCAAAAGAACAGAGGACCACTTTCGTACCAAAATTACAGATATTTGGCAAAACGATCTAGCACTCGTTTAATTAGAACGAGCGCTCAAAAACGAAAGTTATCGAGTCGAATCGATTTTTTTTGGTACTTTCATTTGAATATATCTACGAAATAAATGAGTTCAACGAAACTAGATGCCTAATTATAAGATAGACAAATATATCGCTATGTTCTAGATACATATGACATGTATTTTTGACGAAATAAAAGAAACCAAAAATAAAATGAACAGTAAGAATAAAACTCTGGAATTAATCAATAATAATAAAGGAAAAATGCAGAGAAATTAAGTACCAAAGTACCATTAATAAATTTCCATAGAACCGTTCAAAAAAACACGTCCACGAAAGAAACCCCATAAAAAGATGAATTTAATCGCTCAATATCCTGAATTTAAACGTTGCCCTGATTGCTTTTGACACTTTATTAATTTAACGATATAATCCAGGACCTCCCGTCCTGTTTACATTCCATAAACCGTCGATTTGTCGGTTTTATTCGATGTAGTTTGGACCGATAGGGTCGTTCTCTGACTTTTAGCCAGCATCGGGCCTTTGAAAGAGTCATTCCGCCCACTTAAAAATCGTTAAATTATGAAAATAACATTTTGAGGCAATCGTTTTCACTTAATTCGCTCGAATGTGCCTATTGATAGGACTGTGTTTGGGTCTTCAGCTCAGGTATAATGTTGCAATGTAACAAAATGTATCTGACCGTATTATGCAGTTAATAGACCAAGGATCGAAGGAAATTAATCCGTGATATTCATCACCTATGTATTACACTCACCGTCAAAATAATCGATCCACTCAAAAAATGGTTGATTTTTTTTTTCAATTGTAGGTATATTCATCATTAATCAATCACCAATTTTGAATTTTAGGAAAACTTGGCGTGCGTCATTTTATACAAGGTGTTTTTTTCACCATAACTTTAGAACCACCCCTGGTGTGTTCCAATTGTTCCACCGTGTGATTTCTTATTTCATCATCAAGACACATCTTCTCTTGACAATTTAATTCTTCATTTATAACAATAGCTCAATTTTTGTTGAAGATACAGGGTTTTCAGTAAATCATTGAATTTCGCTAAGGCTGCTTCAACAAATTCAACCTAAAATTCTGACCTAATGAAAATAAACTGAAAACTAAGTCAAAAACATAACGTGTTTTCCGCCCAGACGCGGATAACAGGTACAATTCGTCTCGGCATGTCCTCATTAAGGTTTTGAATCAATTAGAGCATCACTGAGCTGCTGCAAATTTTCAGGAGTTGGTACGCAAGATCGAATTTTCCTCCCAAGAGCATCCAAACATGCCCAATTGGGTTCGAATTTGGACTTAGAGCAGGCCAGTTGAATTATTGGATATCAACCTCTGCTAAATACTTCCTGACAATCCTAGCCATATGCGGTTGATGCGGTCGGGCAGTATAAGGCACTAAATCGTCTCCAATAAACGGTGCATACGGAACAAAATGTTGCGCTAAAACTTCTCTTGTTTTATGTTTTCACTCAGTTTTCAGTTTATTTTCATAACGTTCGGATTTAAGGTTGAATCTATGAAACTACTTTCATAGTCATAGTGAAATTGTGGAGTTTAATATTGCTCTAAAAACCATGTATCTTTAACAAAAATTGAGCTATCGTTATAAATGAAGAATTGAATTGTCAAGAGAAGATGTGTCTTGATGATAAAATAAGAAATCACACGGTGAAACAACTTGAACATACCAGGGGTGGTTCTAAAGTTAGGGTTGTTTCCCCGTGCAAATTTCGATATTTGAATTTAGAGAAACGAGGAAGGCATTCATAATCTGACGCCTTATAAAAAATCAATAAGTATGTTCGAGATGGTTTGATAATTTTTCAAGATGTTATGTTGAAGTTTTAAACACACCTTTATTTTTATATTGAAGTTTTTTATGTATTTTTACCAACAAGGATATTGAAGGAATGAAATCCAATAAATACACGGACCTCGAAGCCCTAAGAATGAATAAAATAGCTGAAACACAAGATTTCTTCTCAGAATCGACAGAGAGAGAGTGGAATACTGGCGTTTAAATAATAAACGTTTTAGTGAACCGTGTATCCTTTTGGCGTTACGAGTGGATTATTTGTTTTAGTATTGATAATTTTTCTTCCAACGCTAGATCATCGCCTCTGCGGGCAGTAAGAAACTCTGATTATATTCCCTTACAAGAAAAGATTGGCCAATTACCTCAACCTCGATAACAAGGAAGAATTACAAAATTGTTGGGTGATATGCGGTATATATGTATGTAATGATACGGTTGAAATGTTCATGTATAATAATGAATTCAATTTCGTGATCTACTAGAAAGTCTTCAATAACTTCTAAACGAAGTAATTGTAATTGGAAGAACGTTTATCTATACCTTATTGGCAATTTATCCATCTCTATTCGAAGAGAATGCAATTTTCAAACAGACATGTTAACAACATTCCTCCATTATACGCTCCAGAAGATTAGGATAAAGCACGTCATAATTAATAGATATTCCCAATTATCCGAAAAAAGTACAGCCACATGGAATGATTATGGATTCATCATTATTAGGTAGTTTAGTTCGTATAGGTAGTAGAAAAAGAAAATATCTGATGGTGAATAATATTATATTTATCGATGCAAATGTTTTAGAAAAGTCCTGAGCAGGAACTTTCGTGCGCTCGTTCTTTGGTTGAGCAATACAGCTATCAGTTCAAAATTTTGTATAGGACTTTACATTGATACTGAATATATGAATGAAAATTTTCAGCATGATCGGAATTATATTCTGGAAATTAAAAAGATGAAATACATATGTAAAAAGTCGATAACTCCCAGAAATTTTCGCTTACAGCTTTGAATTGGCATTGAACATTTTACTGGATTTATAAAATCGACAAATTCCGAATCATTTGAAAAGTTCATAATTAAGAAAAAAATTAAATTCTTTGGTTCTGTTGGCATGGCGAGATCCTCTTGAAATTCTGCATGAACATTCAGTATATCAATCTTCATTCACAAAATAGATTTCGCTCGAATCGGATATATTGTTATGGAAATATAAAGATCCTTCTTCTCAATATTCCAATTGAATTTTTTATGGTTCTGTTAACACAATGGTCAGAAAATTTTGCATGAGGCTTATTATGAGCATCTCGCATGTGGCCGCAAAATTTCATTCGATTGGTTTCGTTTTGTCTGAGATATTGAGGAACAAAAAGAAACAAAAGATTATTCTTCTCAATATTCCAATTGAATTTTTTAAGGTTCTGTAAACACAATGGTTAGAAAATTTTGCATGAGGCATTTGCATGTGGCTGCATTTGCATTAGCATCTTGCATGTGGCTGCAAAGTTTCGATTGGCTTCGTTTTATTTAAGGTATTGAATAATAAAAATTTTGAATGGCCATCTTTTATGGAACAGTACGATTTGGCTAGTTAACTCACTTAACTGCGGCATTTGTGAATCAAACTCAACGTGAAAATATCAAGTTTCTAGGACAATCCCTAGGGGAGAGTCGGGTAATTGTGCGCAGCGGCTAATCGTGCGCATACCTTTATTTCCACAATTGGGTAATATAATTTCGTATTCATCATGCAGAAGCCATCTCTTGATGAAATTATGATCTTTCACATACAAAAAGGGTGAGTTACTGCACCTTTTATATCCAAAATGACCACTTGGTTGTTCACGTATCTGTTGCAGTAGTGAATGTCTCAGTGAAAATAAGCCGTAAGTATTTTAATTTTTACATTTTTAAAAAACCATTTTCGTCAATATATTGCTTAATTAGTCTCCTTGACACTGATATATTTAGTTTAGGCAAAAAAAGTTTTTTTACTGTTTTATAGAATTCAAAAGTTGAACTACTCATTTCGGTTAATTGGGCGCAGTGCGCAGGATTAGCCGCTAGTGCGTACAATTAACCGCCATGTATTCAGCATTGTTGACATGGCGCTTAAAATAATCGCTTATGATATTTTTCATTATTGAAGATGCCGAAATACCAACGTAAAACTTCTAAGGCTATGTGCACTTCTACAACCAAGGGTACCTGAACGACAGAATCGTAAAAAAGATGTATGAAATATTGACAGATACGCCGAACCGAGAAAATTCAGAAAACCGCAGTAGCAAAAAAGTCATATAGGCACGGTTTATTGAAAGAAAAAGAAGAACAAAGTAAAAATATTATGAAAGGACACAAAGCAAGTCAGAAGAGAAGTACAAAAGAAAATTGTTCGAGAGCAGTGAATCTGAAGATATATCAGAAAGTGAGCTTTATAATGATGACGAGTTGGACGATCTGGAAACGGAAGACAATGAGTTTCGTTTATTTATTATTTTTTCTCTTATTCAATAAAAGAGTACCTTCTCATGTCCAAAAAATTTATTGGTTCCTGTTTTCAATGCGCACAATTATCCTACCTATCCGCATACTTCGGGTAATTGTGCGCAATGTTCATTTTTCAAATTTTATATTTTAAACTCATAACATGCATTTTTATTTCAAATATACTAGAACAACTTATAGCAAAACCATTAAAGAATCTTGACGAAAAATCTAGAAGTTCAATCGTTTGTAATTTCTGAAATATTTCAATTTTGGCTTAGGTGCGCACAATTACCCGACTCTCCCCTATCGTTTGTGAACATTTCCGGCTCAAAAATTGAAAATTATAGACATTTGGCAAAACGATATACATAGCACTTGTTTGAGAAGAACGAGCGCTCGAAAATATTTAAAGGTAAATTAAATAATGATAATAAATTATTATAATATTATTTAATAAATATGGAACTCGAAAGAAACCAAGAATTTGTATTCGAAATTTCCGTCACGGCGCGGCGTATAAAAGGGTTTTTCATTAATCACGAATATTTGTCAAAATGAACGAATTTCCACTGATCATGACGGAGACAAAATCATTTGTCTTAATTCGGGGTGAAAATTAGCTGTTCATAAAGCAAGTAACATAGCTTTAAAGAGGTAAAAAGTTATTACTTTTTAATAAATTAAAAAGAAATTATCTGGCTGACAAAACAAATCAACACAGGCCAAAAAGAATTCATAAAGCTAAATCGGAGAGCAGAGAGAACGAGTCGAAACGCAGCGAGATGGACGACCACAAATGCAATTATGAAAATGTGACTTAATGTTCCAGAGATTTATGGACCAACTTAAATATATTAATTTACGAGTTTATTCTTGCTTACGGCTACAAATACGAGTCCAACTTTTATTATTCCTTCTCCTCTCGAACTGAAACTTTAATTTATTTCTTTCCCTATCAGCGAATTTCTGAATTGAACATCGGGATGTCGTTATGAGAATTTGATTGGATTAATCGAGTTTTGGTTTTTATTCGACGTGAAAAAAATTCATTGCATCTGCCCGGCAATGCACTTCTTCGGCAGTGATGCCAAATGTTCCATATTTTCCTTGGAATAACTGGAAATAAATTCTTTTTGAAGTGTAATCATTGTTGGAGTTTACACTGATAAAGAATTCGAGGTCATAATTAAAATTCGACCTATGGCTCGGTGTTTCCCCATTAAAGCCCACACTAAGATGTATAATGTAAAAAAATTTAAGGAAAGCCCTAAGCAGGTGCTTCTCAGCGCTCGTTTATTGGAGGAGAAATAATGCAATTACCTCAAAATTTTGAATGGGACTTATATTCTGGAAATTATTAAAAAAATTAAATATGTGAAAAATCAATAATAGAAAAATTTGAAATCAGATGATGATATCCCCTTCAAATTTGTCATGAATATTCAGTACCTATATCAATCTTCGTCCATAAAATAAATTTCACCCGAATCGGACATCTTGTTATGAAAATATGAAGATTCTTCTTTTTACTTTCACAATTGAATTTTCTATGGTTCTGTTAATACTATGGCCACAAAATTTAGCATGAGGCTTACGAGCATCTCGCATGTGGTCGCAAAATTTCATTCGATTGGTTTCCTTTTTTCTGAGATATTGAGGAACAAAAATTTTGAATGGACATATTCTATGGAACACCCTGTACGATTTTGCTGCACTCACCCTGAAAAACTCTAGTCAGTAGGACAACCCTTCGAAAGTTATCGTGCTTAGGGCCGGACAGTATTGAATTCGACCACGAATTCATCATCAGGGAGTCGACCCTATCATTTGGGACCATTTTAGGCTCAAAATTCGAAAATTACAAATATTTGGGCAAAACGATATAGCACTTGTTTAAGTAGAATTAGCGCCCAATAAAGCAGTGATCCTTATTATAGCATTCTTTGAACTAAATTGATATTCTAGAATGAAATGATATCGAATAAGTTTTGACAGAGGTTTATGAGGAAGGATTAATTTCGAAAAATCGTATCACAAAACTCTAAAATTTATATCTTGAACTTGAATTGATATTCTCTAGACCCAAAGTTATAGAGAATTCTTTATGAACTTCTCTATCCTTGCTCTTTGTCTTAATTCCAAAATACAGGCACTCCCTTTTTCAAATTCGAAAATAAACGTGATATTGAGGTTAAATTACACAAATTATTTTTCTCAGTTCAAACGAGGTTTACGTACTTGTAATCTTTTTGAAAATAATAAATTTCAACTCAAATGGCGGAAATATTATAGGAACTAAAAATGCATAGTGGTTTTATCGACAACACATCAAGCCTTTGGGTTCTGTTCATTAATGAAATGACCCATCGAATCTAGACTTTAAGGTCAATTAGTAGTACAGTGACGAAACACAATCGAAAATAGTTATAAAATAAATCTCAAATTGCGATTAACATAAAAATTAACCAATTGAGCTCTCAGCGTTTCTTAATTTTTTCATTCAATCCAAATTTCCTGAGAGAATCAAATGGAATGTTGATGAATATTAGTTACGCAGAAATTTATGTGTTTGAAAACATCATTAGTTTGCCTCACATTTCCTCAATAAATTCTCGCATACCTATATATACTACAATTATTTATAGCTCCTATTATAATGGATATAATGGAATTGTTATAGGTACTGAATTCGAAATTCTGAATGAATTTACACCAAGAAACTCGAAGTGTTTGATCAATTCGTGTTTGATTTTATGTGTGAAATGCTATGAGAAAAATTTAAAAAACCCCTGAGCAGGTGTTTTTGAGCACTCGTTCAATGCAATGAGGCTATTATCTCAAAATTTTGTATAGGACTTGAGATTGATACTAAATATTCAATAAATGCAAAATCTCAGCACGATCGGAATAATATTCTGGAAATTATTCGAAAACTGAAATATGTAAAAACTTAACAATTCAAAAAATGTAATTCTATGGTTCTGGATGGATGCGATCCTCTTGAAATTGAACATTCAGTATATCAATCTTCATTCACAAAATAAATTTCATTCGAATCGGATATCTTGTTATGGAAAGATAATATTCTTCTTTTGATTATCCCAATTAAATTTTCTATGGTTCTGTTAAGCATAGCCCTCAAGTCTCTAGGACAATTATCGTGCTTACAGCCGGCCGGACGGCTCCACGTACAGAATTGAATTTTACCACGGATTTGTCATCAGGAAGTCTGACCCTATCGTTTGTGGCCATTATCGACTGAAAAATGAAAAATTACAGACATTTGGGCAGAACACACAGCAGTCGTTTATTAAGTAGAACGAGCGCTCAAAAATCATGATTAGACTCGACAGAGTTTCTGATGTGTTTTTTTGCTATATTTGGAACTTCAGTCTGCAATAATCGAAAACGGTATCTGAAATTCTATGACAGAATTCAAAGTATTCAAATTTCATTTCATTTTTGAGTTCGATCTCAAAATGGAAGGTGGTTTCACGTATGCGAAATTGGACAATAATTACCCAGTTCAATTTAAACTTTTAATGCGCAATTGTCTGGGGCAACCGAACACAAAGTATTCAGAAGAATTACAAGTAATGTCAAAACTCTATCTGTCATAGATAATTATGTTATTAGATACATAAAAATTTAATTATGTCAAATGTAAGTCTTGTGCAAAATAAGAATGTATTTCAATGAAGAGTTTATACTCAATTAAGAATGGGGTCGAGAGAAAAATCTTGTAATCAACTCGTTCATAAATTTATAGCGACTTAGGGTCTCGAACTATCAACAGCTCGCTCCGATCTTGACCATTAATTGCTGTCATTATTAAACTCAAAATATGGTCAAAAATATGATTATCAATACCTTCTCATTCAAACTATTTCGAACCTATTTAATATTCAAAGCAGGAAATAGCAAGTACTATTATCATTAATAAGTTGCTTGATCTAGAAATTCCGCTAAACCAGAAATAGTATGTTTAAAATAGGACACTTGGTACAATTTCTTGAAGCTCTATTGAGCAAAGACGATATTAATTTTATTCTCCGATGATTCCAGGTCAAGATATTAAATTATAAATGAAAATTTGGAAAAAATCCAGTGAAGTCATAGCATGCAATTTACATGAAGAATATGCTCATTTCTGTTGACGTATACGAATGATGACAATTTTTTACTGCAAGATTTCAATTCATTCCACCTGCTGATATACAGAGTCTAACACGTTTTTTATTGTTATTATGAATTCTTCCTGATACACGAAGTCAAACAAACAGAACAGAATCAATTAAGTATAAAAATACATGGACAGACGAAATTATCAAATCAACAACGAAATTTGAACAGCACATGTCACAGCGATGTTCACGGCGTTTCAGGAAATAGCAGTGGCGTAACGGCCTGTATTTGAACACATTGAATTTTACATAATAATATAATTGAAGGCAATTTACGTAACAAGTCCGGAAAACAGGTTTTTTTCGGACAAATAGACATAATTCGAGAACAGGTCCTGGAAGTCCTTAATAGTATATTATATTATAAGGATTAAAAAATTGCGAGTTAAAATAGGCACTTTTAGTCCGAATAATATATACTATTTTTTCTCCAACCAAGTCAAAATTACAATAAAATTGGTTTTAGTGAAAAATCGTTCATAATTTGGTTATGAATTCGAACACAGAATCATGACAGTGATTGTCAAGTAGACTTCAAATGCATTTACTTTTAATCCAAGGATTAAAAGTAGCGTTTTAAATCCTAGGATTAAAAGTGTTGCTAAGCAACGAGCAAATATTTGTACGGTAAGGGAATTTATGACTTTTGCACCTGAAAATAGTACAAAAATGTCAACATTTTTTGATGGTTGGAGAAAAACATATTTTTCAGACAAGTTGCGTATAATATTTTTTGCTTTCCATATTTAAATGCCAATTGCAAAATTCGAAAAAAGCCCTAAGCAGGTGCTTTCGAGCGGTCGTTCATTGGTGGAGCAATAATGACATTACCTCAAAATTTAATATAGGATTTGAGATTAACGCTAACTAAATGAATGCAAAATTCTAGCACAATCGGAATTATATTCTGGAGATTATTCAAAAAATGAAATATGTAAGAAATCGAAAATTTAAAAGAATTTAATTGTGGTTCTGATAATGCCATCTTCTTGAAGTTTTGCAGGTTCATTAAGTATATCAATCTTCATTTACAAAATGAATTTCACTCGATTCAGATATCTTGTAATGAAAATACAAAGATTCTTCTTTTCTATATTCCAATTGAATTTTCTATGGTTCTGATAACACTATGGCCAAATAATTTTTCATGAGGTCTATTACGAGCATCTTGCATGTGGCCGAAAAATTTCATTTCGATTGGTTTCGTTTTGTCTGAGATATTGAGGAACAAAATTTTGAAGGGAATTTATGGAACGCTCTGTACGATTTGGCTGGTTAACGAACTTAACCGAGGTATTTGACCACGGATTCTTCATCAGAGAGTCAAACCATGCCCGGCTCAAAATTCGAAAATAACAGACATTTGGGCAAAACGATATAGCACTCGTTTGAGTAGAACGAGTGCTCAAAAACATGAAAGCTTTTGACAGCTTATTTCATATGGTTTCCTAAAAAATGTTGCTGAAATACATAACATTTTAATATGATTACTCTTCTGTAGCGGTCTTAAAAGAACAGGAGATTCGAAAAATGATCACTTGGAATGCCAGACCTGGTTTGAAATACCCTTCTGGCCCAAAGCACGAATGAAGAATTGTATATCTAAATATTGAAGGTATTTATTCGAATAGTTTTAAGTTTCAATTTTGTGAAAACGGTAAGACAAGGTTTTTTCGACTGAGGTTTTTCCCTGTGCTCTGGTATCATACGCCAGAATAGTATGGTACCCCGTTTTGCACCAACCTCAGCTAGGGACTTTTTTGTTTCATGTATTGTATTTTGTTAGCCCTCAATTAAAAAAATATATATTTATATAATATGTTAACTCAAACTCACTTTCATGAAATGAGGCATGCAAGCAAGATTCAATACTGAAATACAACCAATACAACTATTACCAATTGGAAATCAAGATAAAACAATATTTTTTAGTAGTTTCAAATTCTGCAACACATACATGATGGTCACGAGAGTCTCAATCAATCAATTTATTAATAGGAAAACTATCTACGCAGTTTTCCACATTTATTTTGTTTACGAACAATCCAACAATGGATAAAATTGACGATGTAGCATCGTTTGATTGTCTCGTCATTAATTAACAATAAAAATGACATAAAATCTGATGATTCAATCAGATAATCAACAAGGAATTATCTAACCCACACTTTAATAAATCAACAGGAATTATTTGTATTGTTCAAGGTAAAAAGAATTTTTGTGATTATTGTTTGCTCGAGGTAATAGATGTTTCATCATATCGACATCGAATGAAAGGACTTAATGACCACAAAAAATCAACAAAATGTGATTTGATGGCAATATTTTCTACAGGGTGAGTTGTAAGTATGTACTATGTACATAAATTCCCATCATATATTGATTTCAACAAGAATATTCATAAATGTTGAGAGTTTTGCATTGGGCTGATAGACGTTTGCAAAAATGCTGACTATATTATGAAACAATTGGAAACTTATTTAAAATTCTTTAAAATTAATAGTGAAATCAATCCTACGTGAAAAACTGTAAGATTTCACGGCTATTATACATATAATCCACCATAATATTACCCATTAATCACAAGTGAATAATAAGTTATTATGTACTGCTGTCAGATGCTTCTTGGCAATAGGTTCAATATTATTTTCTTTAAATGGATGTTTCCTCAGTATCCTAAAGTACTCCAACTAAGAAATATGGGTATATACCTTATCAATTGAGGACCAAATATACTGTGATTACATCAATCAATCAATTTTTACTACAAAATATACAGTGACAAGTTCTCAAAAATTTTCCATGTGTCAACTTGACTTTTTCCACACTTGTAATAGAGGGGGCCTTGTCACGGTCTTCAAATGTTAAAATCTTCAAGAAATATTTTCAGTAGACGCGGATAAAATTTGGTATGCAGCTTGTGAATAATAGCTATCATTGTACGCTCGTTGCATAATATGCTATTTATCGACGCTATGCATTTCGAATGTCATTCACAACATTTTATGTCAAATAACTTGAGGTTAAATTTGAGACCATATTATGATACTAGAGGAATAAAATTCAAATTCTACTGTCAGATATTCTTCTTCTTCATAACCCAAACGATTTTCAGGCCAAATTCATTGAGTGCAGGCAGTTCTTCAGTTAAAACTAAATATTTCTTTTCTGGTTTCACAGACTTGAAGACAATTTCGGACATATACGAACAAAAAGTATTTTAGTGTAGGCATAATTAAAGGGTTTTCCAATAAGAGGTGTTATTTTGATATTCAAAGAAAAATTCCATTTTTCAATATAAATTATCAGATGTTTACTTCAATATAAAGAAGAAGCTATGCCGTTAATAGTGGAAAATAACATCAGGCAAATGACCACCACGAACACGCTTACAGGACCATATCTTTTTAATGAAATTTTCCATAACCAAATCGCATATGGCTGCTCTATGTCCTCGATAGCCTCACGAATTTCATCTTCGTGTTCTTGAATCGACGATGGGCTATTGGCCCCAAAAGGAGAAGTCGAAAGGTGTTAAATCACAAGATCTCGGTGGCCCATTGTGATCACCTCTTCGAGAGATAACACGGTCCGGAAACTTTTCCCGCAAAAGATCAATGGTTTCGTTGCTTGAGTGGCACGTAGCGCCGTCTTGTTGAAAGCACGCGTTGTCCAGATGAATACTATCCAATTTCGGCCATAAAAAATCATTAATCATCTCTCGATAGCGCGATCCATTCACCTGGGTTTTCTTCAACACTTTCCATTTTTATTAATGGCGTATAATTTCTAGTTGTCAAATGTCAAAAAATGACAGCTTCAAACGTGACATCTACCGAAATAGCGGGCTATTCAAAATAACACCTCCTATTGAAAAAACCTTCATTTCACTGAATGAGCTGTCGGCAATTCGGTATTTTGGACGAGTCGCCGCTGAGTACCATCCTAAATTTATGTGTCTAATGCTCAGTTGCAGGAACGTCCGTTAAAATTTAAAGGTCCATTAAACCTTTAATCCTCCATTAGTTCCTTGTAATAATGGAGGATTAAGAGTTTAATGGAGCTTTAAATTTTAACGGACGTTCCTGCAACTGACACATAGGGAGATAATATTATTCTCGAGGTGTATTTTTATTTGCCACCGACCAGTCTGATTTCTGATCATGTGACAGTAATCAGTCATGGTCTGTCACTCATTCCAAAGCTATTTTAATATCAACTCTGCATATTACCCAGACAGAAATTGTCTATTTAAATTTATAAATGCGGTCTGGATATGAAGCCAGGCTTTTATAGTAACGGATCATTTGTTTTCCTTCTGGTTATTTATATATTTCAACAGTCTGAGTTGTCATCTCAGCACAAGTTCATTGTATTGAATGGATTAATTTCGAAATAAGCCGGCAACATGATTTTCTCTCTCCTAATTTTTATAAATTACCTTTATTCGAATGCCAAATTCAAAATAACTATGAAATGGAAATAGATCATCTAGACCACGTAGCGTTCCATTATTTCGTTTTATTATGTTTGGATCTACGTAGCTTCAGGTTGAGTCATTGAGATGATTTATGCGCGTGAAGGAGCAGCTTTGAACACCATCATACACATATGTTATGTGCACGTCACCCTGAATCTATATGATCAATTGGGAATATGTTGAGTTATTATTTTTCGTTGGATGCTTCTCTTGAAGAATTATTGACTTCAGAGTGAGACCGAACGTTTTGATCCAATTAATCATGCGAAACTTATATCATGCCGTCATTGCTGAAGTTTTCGATCTTGATTCATTCAGTCTCACAATTAAAATATGGAAAAATGTTAATGCGGAATTCTTAAATAATTATATGAATGTCTCAACACTAAAACAGTTTGTTCGAAGCCTGGATATTTTGTGTATCTTCAGAATTCATATTATTCCTCACTTTTTATTTCAAACTTTTTTTATATCAATTTGAAGCCATAATTACTAATTATCAATGTGAAGCACCAAATGAACCCTGTGAAATGCAAATGCAGTGAATACCTTAAAACGAGTGTTTGCGGAAAACATTTCATCTATGTAAAGTCCTATACAGGGTGTCTACTTTTTTAAGTGGCACAACAACAAAACAAAAAGGGGGATTATACGAGTGATTTGCAACAAAAAGTCATATAACACATGGTCGAAATTTTGACGGTTATTCCTCAATTTAACATTTCTCGATTTCGCAAAATATTTCGAGTTTTTTCTCTAAAAAGATCATTAATCAGTTTTTCTTGTAGTCTCATCAAATTTGAACTCATATTAGGAAAGGGCGATAAATTTGCTACAAGATAAGAAACTCTGTGTGCAGAAGAAACTCTTATTGCGAGCGTGGTAAGGATATGAATATCACGATTCTTAAGTTAACCAAATTAGTCCTATTTTACAATGGTTTTTTCGATGAATAAATAATTAAAAAATACCTCATTTAGAGTACTTTTGAATGGCATATCAACTTTTGTGCGAGCTGCTCATCCTTCCCCATGATAACACGAAGAACTTCAAAATAGAGCAAGTCTGGAATTTCAAGACTTTTTGGTTCTTATCATGTTAGCCATGATATGGCGAAGGATGAGCCGCTAGCACAAAAGATGATATGTCATTCGAAAATACACTTAATGAGGTTTTTTTTTGACTGAAAAGAAAACATATGCATAATTATTAATATTCCATTGAAAAACCATTGGAAAAATAGGACTAAATTTGTCAACTTCAGAATCGTGATATTCTTCTCCTTACCACGCCTGCAATAAGAGTTTTTTCTGCACACATCAGACTCTCTTGTCTCGTAGCAAATTTATTACCCTTTCGGCATTTGATGAGACTACAAGAAAAACTGAATAATGATGAATTCACAGAAGAAACTAAAAATATTTAGTAAAATCAAGAAATGTTGAATTGAAGAGTAAGCGTCGACATTTGGACTATGTGTTATATGACGTTTTTTGTTCCAAATCATTCGTTTAATCCCCCTTAAAGATTGGCCACTTTAAAAGTAGACACCCTGAATGAAAAATGAACAAAATATTCTGAGAACCTTTAAAAAGAACCGTTTTCGAGGTAGAAGGTGTTGATATTAGAAAAATCCTTTGAAAACAGCTTTCATGAGCTTTTTTTTATTAATTTCGCGCCGAAAATATAGCTTATTATGATGAGAAAACTTTCACGAAAGCTGTTTTTTCAACATAGAAAGTTTCGGAGATATTGATGAGAAACAATTTTTTTTTCAATTTCAACACCCTGTATCTCGAAGACTTTAGGGGTAAAATGCCTGTTAAATTTTAGACGAGGTATAACATCCTGAATCCCTGCGCAGCTTCTGACTTCATTCCAGGGCGTCTCTTAAAGTTGTCTTCATTGCTTTAAGTAAAGCAATATGAAAAATTGCGGTATAGGGAAGCACAAAATCATTCTGATTCATATCCTCACGTGAAAGTGATCTATTCCAGGGGAATCTGTAAGATCCCTGATATTTTAAAAGAAAAAAGGATTGCTCTAAAATGACCATGCATCTATCACCAAGAGCCTGAAAAAGGTCACGAACGACAACCTGATTCAAGACAGCGAATAAAGACATCAACGAATAAATTCACGACAAGTATATTACCGAGGAGCTAGTAGAACAACAGGAAAATAAAACAACCTGTCGTGCTTATTTCCCAGCAAGAACCGTTTAACCTCCTATTCCAAGACACTTCAATTTCATAAATGTCACTCTCTGAGGCTGAGCTCGGCTAGCCCGAGCATTACATACAACTCTGTTTGCGATTCAGCATATACGAGGTCTGTTCAAAAGAAAAGATGAATTATGAATTTTCTTGGGAAACGGTAAGTCTCGTTTTTGTGACTTTTGATTAAAGAATTGGTAAATATTTGAATTTCTGTGACCAGTAGATATCGACCAGATTTTGGTGTCATTTTATTCGTTGAGTCTTCCTGAACAACATTGGTGGAACCAACAGGTGGCGATCTGTCTTATTTTGGAAAATATGGGCCCCCAAAGTTCCAAACATGTTCCATCTTTACGTCACTTTTGTCCCTATAAAAACACAAATTCACTGCTCCAATTCAGTCCATCACCTTCGAACATTCAGATAGCTATTCGAGTAGCTCCATTTCAGGTATATTCAATAATAATTAATGCATATACATCGAAATTCTAGAGGCACACCATTTCACAAATTCTAATGAAAGCCCGCCATTTTTGATGGTAGATTTGGCATTGCAGCAGATTCATTCGCGCGGATATGATACGATGCCTTCCCGTAAAAACCACCATCATTTGATATGTCACTCGC
Organism: Propylea japonica; assembly: GCA_013421045.1. Taxonomy (NCBI): domain Eukaryota; kingdom Metazoa; phylum Arthropoda; class Insecta; order Coleoptera; family Coccinellidae; genus Propylea; species Propylea japonica. The sequence goes on from CM024240.1 coordinate 51,035,682, forward strand.
CGAAGGACGGAGCAGTGGTGCCAAACTTACCATAAAGAACGGCGGGCTTTCCTTAGAATTTGTGGACATGTGGTACCTCTAGATGTCGATGTTTCTGCATTAATTATTGAATATATCTGAAATAAACTTGATCGAATAGTTATTTGAAAATTCGAAGGTGATTTATAGATTAAATTGGAATTTAATAGTGAAAAAAGCGACGTGAAGATGGAACATTTTTGAAACTTGGGGGTTCATATTTTCTAAACTAAGACAGACCGCTACCTGTTGGTTTCACAAATATTGTTCAGGAAGGTTCAATGGATACAATGACACCAAAATCTGGTCGACCACTGCTAGTCAACGAATTTTACCAAGAATTTAATCGGTATAAAAATTTGAGTTAATGGAATAAAGTGCTCCAAATCACTGTTAACTATGACATTCGGAGAGTTCTCTTTGTCTCAAAAGTGTTTATGAAGGAATACAATCGCTTCATAGATAGCCGATAAATTTTGAGCAAAAACAACGTCGCATCACTATCGTTCAGGAGTGGTTGATTGACGCCAACGACGATCCCGGTTTTCAAGGATTATAGCTGGTATCAAAATGTTGTGATATACGGTGGAGCTTCCTTATATCAAAAGCGCTAAATGCGAAAAAAAATCGTTATAAAGAAATTTCGTTATACAGAAAATTTATTCTGTTTCTATAGTCGGCAATGTCCAGGTCGATTTCAATAATAAATTTGAGTTTATCATTCAAACATAAGCACTTCCTTTTCGAAATTTTCGCATAACTTTCACACTAGCGTAATGGTTAGATTGAAACCAAACAACCAGTGGTATATTTAAAACTGTTTCAGAAGGATCTCTCTGCCCGCCGTAAAAAGGACCCCGCACATTTTGTAAGGGAATTGGCTGAAAATTTGATATGATGTTCTACTAATACTTCTGATCGAATGTCTAAACAGTCACGAAGCTGAAAAATGCGTACTTCTAGGAGTTTTTAGCGATTTTTTGTATCCATTATGGCTTACGTATTATGGGAATTGGCTCCCGGTGGATTTGGCTGAAAATTTGATATGATGTTCTACTAATCCTTCTGATCAAATGTCTCCACAGTCACGAAGCTGAAAAATGCATACTTCTAGGAGTTTTTAGCGATTTTTTGTATCCATTATGGCTTACGTATTACCGTTCACACAGAAATTTTGAAAATATTTCGAATTGACAGAATCTGCTTTCAATAATCACGAAATATTCTCAAACATTTCTGTGTGAACGGTAATACGTAAGCCATAATGGATACAAAAATCGCTAAAAACATCCTAGAAGTATGCATTTTTCAGCTTCGTGACTGTGGAGACATTTGATCAGAAGGATTAGTAGAACATCATATCAAATTTTCAGCCAAATCCACCGGAGCCAATTCTCATACAAAATGTGCGGGGTCCTTTATGTTCTTTGAATATTTCGTTATAGAGAGAACTTGCTTCGTTTTAGAAGGTGTTTTTAACATGGAATTTGAATTCAAGGTGCAATTTCTTGTATGAAATTCGTTATACAGATGTTCGTTATAGGGAATTTCCACTGTAAGTATTTATAATTTGAAAAATATAACGTCGGCATTAATTTATCCGGATTATCGAGTCATTACTGTATATGAATGCAGAATTTCAACAAAAACTAAAATATGTATAAATACAATCCTCTTGAAGTTTTCCATAAACATTCAGTATATCAATCTTCATACACAAAAAGACTTTCACTCGAATCGGATATCTTATATGGGAATATGAAGGTTCTTCTTTTCGATATTCCAATTGAATTTCTATGCTTCTGTTAACACCATGGCCACAAAATTTTGCATGAGGTTTACTAGGTGCATTTTGTATGTGGCCGCATAATTTCATTGTGATTGGTTCGTTTTGTCTGAGATATTGACTCGTATATTGAGGAACAAAAATTTTGAATGGCCATGTCCTGTATGATATGGTTGGTTAACGAGCCTAACCGAGGCATTTGGAAACCGAACACACCCTGAAAATTTCAAGTCTTTAGGATATTCCTCCGAAAGTTATCGTGCTAACGGCCGGACGGCCCACGTTCAGAATTGAGTTATACTACGAATTCGTCCTCAGGGAGTCGAACTTTATCGTTTGAGACCATTTTCAGCTCGAAATATACAGGGTGTCCCGAAAACAATGGATAAGCCTGCAACTATAGATAGACCCTGTCGAGGTCTAATTTATTTCAAATTTTACCTTAATGAAAATTCCACGGTTTCCGAGATATTCATGGTTCACGTATTTTTAGAAAATTTCCAAGTGCGATTAGTTTTCCTAGTGCCATTTATACGAATGAAGATGTATTTCGATATGGTTTTTTTTAATTGCACATGAGATGGTTCAGCTATCGGAAACAAAGAATTAAATTCATCAAACTAGTGTAAAAAGTTAAAAACTCTTGATTTATAAAGAAAAATTGAAAACTAAATGAAATTTCCTTCAAGTTTGATAAGCTACAGTGTAAAAAACTGTAGGAAGCCCCTGGTACACATCATCTTAAAAACTTTCTCAGTTATGGCAGATTCTAAAAAGGTATCATAAGCCTAGGCATTCTGTAGTTTTTCATTCTCGTAACTACTTGATTACCAAATAGTCGAAAATTTTCGAAAAACTGTTTTTGTTGTAATCGTTATTCTGAGCTCATGTGGTAAAGTCCTGAGGCCATTTTTGTTGGAATCTAGTGGAAAATTACGAAAATAATTTTTATTTTGAAAAAAAGTAGCGTATCGTTTCTCTGGTTGAATAGAAATATGGCATTATTTGCATTCAACACCCTGTATCTCGAAAACCTTACCGGACCTAATTGTATTTGACATAATTTCTTATTTTCTTACATTCTGTACAATGTTAAAAGGAAAGTATCAACTTAAAAATACCCTGTGTTGCTACGATAGAGGTATGTGGAATATTCATTACAAATAAAATAAAACGGATTATAACCAAATTACTACTCCATGGAAAAAATAAAACGAATAAGTACCAATTACTTATTGATAAAGAATTCGAAATGAAACAATGAGTTCAGTCATTCATAGCGTAAAATAAATAATAACACTTTTGTGGACACTCGTTCACAGTCAGTAACCTAGGTAATTTAATTTTATTTAACTTCTAATGACAATAGTTTTGAAACTGACTGTGAACGAATTTCATAAAAGTGTTGTTATTGTTCTAGTGTTCTACTGGTACTTTTTCAAAATTTTTTTACTGTTAAATTTGAATTGACCAGCTTTATGATTTGAATATTGTAATAATAAATTGTTTACTGACTGTGAATGAGTGTCCACGAAAGTGTTATTATTGTTCTATGCAAGCAGGATTTCATTGAATAAATTTAAGCTATGAATGACTGAATTCATTGTTTGATTTCGAATTCTTTATTCATTTCCAATGAATAAGTAATTGGCACTAATTCGTTTTATTTTTTCCATCGAATAGTAATTTGGTAATAATTCGTTTTATTTTATTTGTAATGAATATTCCACACATCTTTGTAGCAAAAACAGGGTATTGTTTAAGTTGATATTTTCCGTTTAACACTGTACAGAATGTAAGAAAATAAGAAATTATGTCAAATACAATTAGGTCCGGTAAGGTTTTCGAGATACAGGGTGTTGAATGCAAATAATGCCATATTTCATTTCAACCAGAGAAAACGATACGCTACTGCTTTTTTCAAAATAAAAATTATTTTCGTAATTTTCCAATAGATTCCAACAAAAAATGGCCTCAGGACTTTACCACATGAGCTCAGAATAACGATTACAACAAAAACAGTTTTTCGAAAATTTTCGACTATTTGGTAATCAAGTAGTTACGAGAATGAAAAACTACAGAATGCCTAGGCTTATGATACCTTTTTGGAATCTGCAATAACTGAGCAAGTTTTTAAGATGATGTGCACCAGGGGCGTCCTACATTTTTTTACACTGTAGCTTATCAAACTTGAAGGAAATTTCATTTAGTTTTCAATTTTTCTTATAAATCAAGAGTTTTTAACTTTTACACTAGTTTGATGAATTTAATTCTTTGTTTCCGATAGCTGAACCATCTCATGTGAAATTAAAAAAAAAACATATCGAAATACATCTTCATTCGTATAAATGGCACTAGGAAAACTAATCGCACTTGGAAATTTTCTAAAAATACGAAAACCATGAATATCTCGGAAACCGTGGAATTTTCATTAAGGTAAAAATTTGAAATAAATTAGACCTCGACAGGGTCTATCTATAGTTGCAGGCTTATCCATTGTTTTCGGGACACCCTGTATAGCACCCGTTTGAGTAGAACGAGCGCTCAAAAATGTTGGTTAATAAAAAATACTTATCGAAAAAATTCATTTTTTCTTTCGAACAGACCTCGTACAAATCTGTCTGCCTCGCATGCTCGCAATTCAACATGTATATTGTATACGTATGTAACACCACGGCCTTCTAAGCTCCGGGCCCGGTCCTAGCCAAGAGCGGCAACAGTGTAGAGAGGTATACCCTCCCGGCATATTACAAGCACAGCCTTCTAAAGTAGTCTCTATGGACAGCTGTATTACAGACGCAAGCGTGAGCGCTAGTAAACATTTATAGGTAAATAATTAAGTTTTTAGTGTTGATTATGGTCGTAAATGTAAAATAAGTGAATTTATAGTTACCTTTGTGATTGTTCTAGTGCTGTGAACAGTGAAAGTGTTGTGGTCTTGGTGTTAGTGAATTTTTCTACTTCGTCTTTTTGTAAGTGTCTCTAACCTATAAATTAAACTCATCTGCTTTGAAAAATGGTTAAAACGTTTTGTATTTCATCATGTAGAAGTAATTATTCGCCTAAAAAAGTGAAGGATATTTCAATTGTTCTATTTTTCTGAAATATGAATAGCGTAAGCTTTTATAGATGAGGGCATACCAGGAAATTTCATTCCAACAATAGTTTTGTTTGCGAGAAACATTTCTATTTCAAATTTTCAACGATATAAATAAGTTCGATAAACATTCACAAGCAGATGGAACAATTATATTACTTTGAGATACCCATAATTGAAAGAAATGACCCATTAAATTCTATCATCGTTCATAATATGTGTCTATATACTATTTCTATCATCGTTCATATGTATGTGTCTATACTATTTCAGAATAGATTTTGATCGACAAGGAAACTTGCTTTTTGAAGAGTTCTGAACAAAAATCAATTCTATGTGAACTGACTATTCAAAGCATTGGATTGGACTTTAATTACTTATTCAAAATTCATAGAAAATTGTACTTGTGGTTTGAATTCGAAGTTCATTCTAAATTCGCTTTGTTCCATTTTCCCAAACACTCCTCAATAATTACGCGAGGAATACGAAAAATGATAATCACATAGAAGTAGGGAATAATCAGAGAGAATTTTATTTGAGTTAACTTCATTTCGAGAGTTATATTTGAGTTCAAGTTTTTTGCAAGATACATCAACCCGTGTTTTTGCTGGACCATAAATTGATTAAATCATCAACCAATTCGATTAAGTTTCAATTTTTCCATTTATATTAAATTTATTGATTAAATAGGGCATAGTTCCAATCTTTGTTTAAATATTCATCGGAAAAAACACATTAAATAACATCAGAAAATGAAATAATACGTTCCAAATATCGTATCTCTCGTGCAAGCGGTATACCTCCCAAACATCGTCTATTGCGGCGTTGCCGCTTGAGGCGCCCGGCCATGTCTTTAGAAGGCCGTGTGGTAACACTCACGGTGTTACTTTTACGATCCGTGCCTTCTTCTTGTCGGTACGTACATGAAAGCAAGGGTCGGCATTTTATGTATCATTGTTGCAATGGCGGGTCTCGCTCTCTCTATCCGATCAAAGCCGAAGCATGGTATATGCCGTTTCAATTTTGCTTTGATGGCCGCTTTTTGTGGGTGGTAGGGCACTTACCATCGTACGGTTATCAAATACATTGTTTCTTTAAGTGCAGTTGACTTTATACGACCAACGACCACAACCGTAAATAAAACGTTTATTGCTACTGTGTGGTTCATACTTTCGCAACCCTCTACTTCTTGCTTATGTTTGAATTGGCCATATTTATGCAGGGTTTTCTGTAAGAGTGGGAAATGTCGAAGTATGAGCAGAATCTGAAAAAATCAGATCTAATTTAATCTTTATTCGGTCCAAAAGTATTTAAAGATAGCTTCTACCTATCATTTTGTTGGTTTTTGAGTCGATTGTTTAAATGAATAACTGAAATAATATATCAATCACTGCTGGGATGAAAGTTTTTTTTCGAAAGATTGAAGTCATCATTAGGAATGTTCAATATTCTTTCAAACAAAATAATTGTTGAGTTACACGTAAAAACTAAAAATACAGTAGAGACTCGATAATCCGGATCAATTAATACAAGGGATGATCCGGATTAATGAGGAATCCGGAATACCGCATCTTACAATTCAGTAAAGATGCAATTTAAAAAAACGGTTGAAATAAATATAGGCTTTATTATCGAAACCATAAAACAAATATATTATTTGGAATAATTAGATATTTTACGTTTTCTACTGTAAGGGAAAAAGAATGCTGAACAATAGCTTTCTCCTGTATATCTTTCAGAAGCAGAATATCAGTAATTGCCATGAGTTATGGAATAAACAGACTGCATCGAATTGATCTATGCTCTAAATGCATTTGCTAGCATTATCCCCGTCTTCGAGGATCGAAAAATATGTGCTAAAAGGCCTTTTCGGTATTTCAGTTTTGTTAATTTAATATCATTATGATCCATATGCTGTATCAAAGTTGTATGGTTTGGAGGTAGAAACATTTCATTCCATTAATTGATTATTCTTGTCTGACTTTTCTTGTCTTATACCATTGTGCACTATTATATACCAAAAGAACGCCAGATCGTCGTCATAGAAATTGAGTTACGACAAGTTAGAACCGTAAACCACGTATGCAACGATCGGAAATTCGGATTATTGAGTCTTGCAATCCGGATTATAAGGACATAATACAATCTTGACGGCTATCGGGACTAGTAAATATCCGGATTATCGTTCTCCGAATTATCGAGTCTCTACTGTATAGTAAAAATCCATTTTTCATCAAAATTAGCATCATTAATCATCGTAACATGCCTGTTATTAGCTGGAAGTATATTAGAACACGTTTCTTATTCATTAGAAAAACTTCTACTATTCACAGAACTTCACTCAAAAAATAGTATCTAAAAGAATCTACAGGGTGTTAGTGAATAAGTGGATCAAAATGCAGGATGTTTAAGCGCTCCCAAGAATACGAACAAAATATTCTATTAAGTTACTTTTGAAATGTTTTCGAGATACTGAGTGTTGAAAATAAAAAAAAAATATTCTGCAAATAAGACATGTTTTTTGCGGAATTTTGTTATTTTCAAGTCTCATGTTTTTCCTCCAAACTATGTCTGTAATTTTCGAATTTTGGGCCGAAAATGGTCTCAAATGATAGAGTTCTACTGCCTACTGACGAATTCGTGGTCAAATTCAATTCTGTCCGTGGGGCCGTCCGACCGTCCGTCCGTTAGCTACATAACTTTCGAAGGTATTGTCCTAGAGTCTCGAATTTTCAGGGTGAGTTTGGTTCCCAAATGGCTCGGTTAAATTCCTTAACCAGCCAAATCGTAGTGGGTTTTCCATAAAATATGGCCATTTAAATTTTGTTCCTCAATATCCAAGCATAACGAAACCCATCGAAATGAAATGTTGCGGTCATATGCAAGATGGTCTAATAAGCCTCGTGGAAAATGTCGTGTAAACAGAACCAAAGAAAATTCAATTGGAATATTGACAAGAAGGAACTTCTTCATATTTCCATTAAAAATATTCGGTTCAAATGAAATTTATTTTATAAATAAAGATCGATACACTGAATATTCATGCAGAGTTTTGTGGCCATAGTAACAGAACCATAGAAAATTCAATTGGAATATTGAAAAGAAGAATCTTTTTATGTCCATAACAGAATATCCGATTCAAGTGAAATATTTTTTGTGAATGAAGACTGTTATACTGAATTTTCATGCAAAATTTTGTGGCCATAGTGTCAACAGAACCATAGAAAATTCAATGGAATATTGAAAAGAAGAATCCCTATATTTCCATAACAGGAGAACCGATTCAAGTGAAATTCATTTTGTGAAGCAAGACTGATATAGGTGCTGAATGTTCCATGCAAAATTCTAGAGGATCGCATCATCAGAACCATAGAATTTAATTTTTTTAATTATTTATATTTTAAATACTTGAGTTTTGGAATAATTTCCAGAAGATTTTGCATTTATATATTTGGCATTAATCTTAAATCCCATATAAAAATTTTGAGGTGATAGCATTATTGCTCCACCAAAGAACGGGCGCTCTAAAGCTCCTGCTCAGGGCTTTTCTCAAATTTTTCTCGAAAACGGTCGACTTTTGAGTGTATTTTTTGTGTAGGAAACCTTGGCGGTTCAAATAGGCCTTCCAAAAAACCGTACTTTTTCCATTAGCGTAGAAGTTGGGGGATAAACAGCCAGTAAGTCTTCACCAATTGAAACTTTAGAAAAAAACAGCGAAAATCATGGCTTATTATGACAAGTGGTGGCTCAAAAAAGCTGCTTTCTGTAGGATGAAAAGTTCCGAAGACATTCGCAAAAAAGATTTTTTTTCATTTCGAATACTTGAGTAGTATCTGGAAAACGGTGCATTTTAGAGGGTAAGTTAATGGAATCTTTTGTTCATATTATTGGACGAGATATAACATCCTGAAGTTAGTACACTTATTCACTGAGGCGGAGTATTATATTAATTTTTTGGTAATCAGTTTTTCATGAAAATTTTCCATTGATTTACGTCTGACTTAAAAATAGAACTATCCATTCAAAAGAGTCCAATCCGGCCAACACTGTTCAAAATAAATTACCTACTGATGAAACGCTACTATAAAATTTTGAGCATTTCACGTAAAACAATGTTTGTCTAACAAAGTGGACAGGGATCCATCAACACCTGACTAACCGACGCCAAAAACCTTTCTGTCCCACTTGATTCGACGCTACCATGGCCAACTCCGATGATTCACAGCTCAAAATCTGAGTGATAGCCACTATCGGGTCTATCGAAAGCAGAAAAAAATCGTAAGACTCGAAACCTACAAACTAATGATGTTTGACGTGAGTCAGATTGGACACATTTGTCTTAGTGACGTATAATTACTTCTTGAAAATAGAACAACATCAAATGGGCGTCTTCAGGTCCGTAGTTGCTGACATAATTGAAATATTAATCTCTTTATAATTTGAGCGAGAAATATTGGAGCTGGTTTCGCTGAAAGGCACTTGTGCTATCTAATAGGTTTCTAGATTTACAGATATGCGGATTATTTTGTCTGATTTCGAAATAATTTACACAAATATCAGCGATATGAAAGAAAGATAGGGGAAAACCCGGATAGATGCCCCACTTTTTGAATTTGCTCATATTTTTGAAAATATTGATTTTATATGTGTAATTTCTATGAGTGTAGGAAGCCCCATTATTTAATTTGGAATAGTGAGACTTTTCTCTGACATAGCAATCCCAAATTGCACAATAATTGATTTTTGTAGAACCCTTTCTTTGGGATAGTTGCCTACAAGTATGGATAGTTGCCCCCCACCATGAAAATACTGTGAGGGATAGATGCCCTACACACTGTGTGAACCAAAAACCCACCTAAATACAATGAGATTTCTATGCTTAAAACAGCAACTTTATGTACGTAACATGGATCGAATTAACAACAATTGTGCATTTTTAATTGAATTTCAAAAGCATATATTAAACGAAAAGTTGCATTCTTCATATTAACATAAAGCATTATTCCACACATTCATGATAAATTAATTAAATAATAAGTCTCAACAAAAATGATCAGGAATCAAGTTTAAATTAAAATAACACAATGAATTGAAAATCTGCTAAGAAGATATGGTTTTAGTTTAGATGTCCTAGGGGAACCTATACCTCAAAAAATCAGGGCAACTATCCTTTTCGATAGGGATAGATGCCCATGAATTTTTTAATAAATTAAAAGAAAACAAAAACTATTTGTACTCAGATGTACACTCAATGAAACACTGTATTGCGTAATAAAAAAAATTAATGAATTTATTACCACTTCAAAAGTTATACAGCGGCAAATACCTACCTCTAAACCTTTGCCGTGTTTGTAAAGTTCGCTGCTGAGATAATCGCACACACTAGCGAAAAACGGCTTCACTTACAATAAACCTTACAAAACTAAGGTCCAGGGTGACTGTAGCAGCTACTTATAAAATTAATTTTTTGATACGTGTTTCGGAAGTTAGGTATTCTGAAAATGGGGCATCTATCCAACTGAGGCATCTATTTACCCTAGACACGTGCTATTAATTAAATCAATAAAGTTTTAACAAGAAGATCAAAATTATTTCTTGTAATTCAATAATCAATTTCACATTCAATATAATATAAAGTAATTTATTGATTATTCCAGAAACAAGAATTAACACGATTTTCATTTCACGAAGCCACTGTTCCGTTGTTACAGAATGAAATGTTAAATTTCACATTCATTCGTTCAGCTTTTAAGATATTTCAATATGTATTTGAATAATAGTATATTATTCAATGAGCGGTAATGCAGGTCAAAACACACGCAGATGAATTTTGCACCACGAGCCGTCAGGCGAGTGTTGTAATTCATCAAGTGTGTTTTGAGCATTACCGCGAATTGAATACTATACTTTATCCACGACTTCTTCAATAAAATTCGAATTAATCTGCATTTGAAAAAATTTGAACAGTTGTCAAAAGCGTTGACAACATTTCGTCCAACCGTCAAACCTCTGTACTCTGTGGTCGGGAATCAAATCAGAGTCTCTAATCAAATCAAGTACTTTCGCAACTTCAAAATTTACGTTTTCCAAAAAAAATCAGGAATTAATCGCTAGAACGTTATCTTGATGGCTGAAATAGATTTCCGGATCGATCCTACTTTTTATTCATTTTTTTTGTAAGCAATTTCATTTTTCCTAGGTATTTTAATTAGCGGGTGTTATGGGCGGGTGTTATTATAACACTCGCTTTCGGTTCATAGACATGCTAAGGTTGTGTTATAGCTACTATTACACATAGAAATTAGTTCAATAATTGACATATTACTCTATAGGAGTGGATAAAAATGTATTACTTGTAATACCAAGTGAATTCACTCAAAATTCAACCTACACTACTCTTAATGCTGTCACATGGAAAAAACTATATTTTAGAATAAGTACTGGAAAAGCTCATTCCTAGTCGTTGACTCGTCAATGGATATATAATTTAAGAAATCCCTGAGGAGGTGCTTTTGAGCGCTCGTTCATTGGGGAGCAATGAGGCTAATACCTCAAAATTTTGTATAGGACTTGAAATTCATGCTAATTATATGAATACAAAATCTCAAAACGATCGGAATAATATTCTAGAAATTATTCGAAAACTTAAATATGTGAAAACTTGACAATTAAGAAAACTAATTTCAATGGTTCTGTTGAAAGGCGTAGCCAGGAATTAATTTTGGGGGGGGTTTTGACATTTTGGCAATTGACTTTGTAGGTGCTGGGAATTTTGAGGGTCGCTTTCTGTAGCAAGTATTTGTTGTTTCTAAGAATTCAATTATCCTTTTCCTACTTCGGAAACAATATTCGACATTCAGGTAAGGTTAGGTTAGGTAAACATATTTTTCAAAAATGCTTTTGATGCTTATGATTTTCGGAGATAAGTTGGTTAAGTGCAAAATGAAAGATTATTTTTGCAACAAAAAATAATCTGAAACATTTCGGGGAGGGGGTGGGGGTGTTTGAACACCCAAAACCCTCCCCCTGGCTACGCCCTTGGTTTTGATGATGCGATCCTCTTGAAATTTTGCATAAACATTTGGTAAATAAATCTTCATTCACAAAATAAAGTTCACTCGACTCGGATATCTTGTTATGAAATTATAAATTTTCTTCTTTTAAATATTCTAATTGAATTTCTATGGTTCTGTTTACACTATGGCTACAAAATTTTGCATGAGGCTTATTATGAGCATCTTGCATTTGGCCGCAAATTCCATTTCGATTGGGTTCGTTTTGTCTGAGATATTGATTAACAAAAATTTTGAACGAAAAACCCTTTACGATTTGGCTGGTTAACGAACTTGAACGCGGTATTCCGGAACCGAACTCACCCTAAAAATCTCAAGTCTCTAGGACAATTCCTTCGAACATTATCGCGCTAACTGACGGCCGGACGGCCCCACGAACAGAATTGAATTTGACCACGAATTCGTCATCAGGAAGTCGAATCCTATTGTTTGAGAAGATTTGAAAATTACAGATATTGGGCAAAACTATATAGCTATCGATTGAAATATAATCTGGGAGGATTCTGCATTTCTAGAAAACTTTTTTAGGTTTTCACTCCCAGTCTCTGAAACAGAAACAATTATAAAATTAATTCATTCTTAATTAATTAAGATGAAATGCTCCTGCGTAAATCATTGCAGTAATTTGTTAGGAGCAAATTGGTTTTGAAAATTTTGTTGCCTAACAGTGAAACTAAAAAAAGAAATAAATGAAAAGGATAACTTAACGTTTCGGTGTCTATATCAGACTCCTTCCTTTTTTAGTTTTACTGTTAGGCAACAATGTTTTCAAAACCAATATGCTCCTGACAAATTAATGCAAGGATTTCTGTTTCAGACACTGGGAGTGAAAACCAAAAAAAGTTTTTTTAGAAAAACGATATATGTAGCACTCGTTCAAGTAGAACGAGATCTCAAAAACGTGAAACAAAAACACATATATAATTGGAAAATCTCTCTCATAATTTGCTTGGCAAGACATTTTAATTGAAAGAAGTACGGTCCTGATTGATTGAAAGACTAAATTTAAATAAATCATATATTCGACTATTATTAGAGCTTGAACCAGAAAAATAGAACCAAACTGTCAAATGATGATCGTCTATTAAAAGACTGAGAGTTGGATCATTAGTATGCAAGACAACTGAGCATAATTACTGTTTCTAGACAGAAGATGTGGACATTCATCACTCCTAATCCAAAAGAAGAAACATTTTCTGCATTGTAGTCATTCACTTAATTTATTCACCTAATTAATAAAATTCTCTGCTGATAGAAAATCAAGTGAAACAAATTTTTCTTGATTTCTTTATTGTTTCGCGCTTGTTCCTAGTGAAACATCGTGCTACCATTCTGCTAAAATGTCTGCATTTTTCGAATTTTGGGCTAGGAGTGGCAACATACGATTCAGTTGAACTAACTGATAAAAAATCCGTGGTCGATGTAAATTCTTGTCTGGATAAAGTTAGGATTCTGAAATTTTGAGAGAGGAAGATGCTCATTAAAGCCTTATGCAAAATTTTGTGGCCATAGTGTCAACAGAACAATAGAAAATTCAAATTCAAATTGCAAAGAAGAATCTTTTTATTTCCATAACAAGGTATCCCATTTCGAGTGAATTATATTTTGCGAATGAAGATTGATATACTGAATGTCCATGCAAAATTTCAAGAGAATCGCATCACCAGAACTATACAATTTATTTATTTTTTAATTATTGATTTCTCACTTATTTCATTTTCAGAATAAATTTCAAAATATAATTTCGATCGTGCTGAGATTTTGCATTCACATGCTTTGCGTGAATCTCAAGTCCCAATTTGAGGTTTGAGGTAATAGCATTATTGCTTCACCAATGAACGAGCGCTCAAAGGCACCTGCTCAGGGATTTCCCAAAAAATTTTAATATGTATGTATATCTATATTTATGTAGTCTTGCGAAAGAGATACCTTATCAAATCTTGTAGTGATTTCAAACTCAACCCTTTCAAAGCTGCCCTCAATTATTATGAAAAGGAAGAAAAATACGAAATTCTTGAAATTATCAAGTTCAACAGTATTCGATGCATTACGAGAATTCAAAATGAGAGCACCTGTATCATTCAATACAATGCATTATTCTATGTTTATTGTTCGTTTATTATCCCTATATAATAGAGCTCAACCAGTTTAGAGCTCCAAAACATAGTGAAGCGCTTCAACATAGATATAAAGCTGTGCTTTAAGTGTTGCTTGCGTTCTTACAAAGCCATAAATTCACTGGACTGTGATTAATCTACATACAAGTTCCTACTTCATAGTTCTTAGCATTATACCTTTTTGCTGAAAGAATTGTATACTTCTCTCATTTCCATAATGGGAATAAATTTATTTTAAACCTTTCATATCATCTGAATTGTTTTGTTCTATTTGGATAGTGTAAGGTTGATATATGCAGTGGGTAATTCCTTTAAATTAAAAGCAAACTGACATGTTTTTCTCATGAAGGATTGTAAGAATGATGCCAGTAATGACAGTAACATACGCAATAAATGTTTTGGGCTGAAGACTCAAAATGTGAACATAATGAAATGGACAAGTTTATTTAATTTGAACTTTTCAAATCAGAATACATATTTTTCCTGTTAATTTGATAATTCGCATTTAAATAGAATGAACTAAGATCGATATTAACTCTCTGATACATAGTCACGGCAAATAACGTTCATTATGCATGTACCTATCATTTGTATTCATTTCATTGTGAACGCATTACAAATAAATTCGTTATTATAGAAAAATGCATATGGCCAACTTTTGTGCAGATAATGGCGCCGGTCAAACAAAGCATTCAGAAATTTTGCCTAATCAATTCGATTGTTACCGATGGAAATAAACAAATCACAAAAACATTTTAATTGCGAGTATAACAACAATCACCGATAGTTTTATATTTCCAAAGAGTCTATTATTATTAACATTATTCAACACACAAAAAGCACTGATTATTTTTGAAAGGAGGAATATCGCTTGAGTATATTGTTCTAATTAAAATAATTTGACTATGGTTGCAGATATCGTCGTTTGAATATTTTTTCGTAATTATTTTTATCGTTAGCTTATATTCGATAAAAAATGTGTAAAGAACTGCAAAAAATGATTCCATATAAAAAACAATATATGTATCGGGTGTCCCGAATTCGTTGTCTAGTGAGGGGATCTCAGAAACCCTTGGAGCTAGAAGGAAATGAAATGGCACATTTTCGGGCTCGATTTTTGAGAGATTTAATTTGGTGAAAACCGTAACCTTGTAAGTTCAACCGTTTTCGAGATATTAGCGAAAATTGGAAAATGGCGTGAAATGAAAAGTTCTCAATAATCTGAATAACAGATGGAACCGTCTTTTTTTTCCCTTTTCAAAAATATATAACTTAATATAATAATATTATATAACCTCACAAGAAGAAGGTGTGAGCTTTGCATTGACCAGAATGGACTTCACTTCGCACAATATTTATGAAAAAATTGTTATCTGTTCTTATCTATTAATCATTTGATGTTCACAGATTATCATATTTAGACAACCATTTGATTTTTCGTGTGAAAATAAAACTTTTGATGTTTTTTACAGTTTAATAAGAAATTTATATATTAAGTTATATATTTTTGAAAAGGGAAAAAAAAGACGGTTCCATCTGTTATTCAAATGCTTATGGTTCACATTTAAAAAACACAAGTTTGTATTATAACTTCGAAAAAAAACGCAATAAAAAAAATTTGATTACATCAAAGAATTCTACGAAAAAATGTGCCTGTACAATGTATTCCTTTCATGTTCATAGCGCCAGTAATAAAGAAGTTATGAGAACTTTTCATTTCACGCCATTTTCCAATTTTCGCTAATATCTCGAAAACGGTTGAACTTACAAGGTTACGGTTTTCACCAAATTAAATCTCTCAAAAATCGAGCCCGAAAATGTGCCATTCATTTCCTTCTAGCTCCAAGGGTTCCTGAGATCCCCTCACTAGACAACGAATTCGGGAACCCGATACAGTGGGCGTCAAAATTATGGAACAAATTCATTTCCCAGAAGATAAATATTTGACAACAAAATTCTGAAGCAGGTCAATTTTTGTTTCCCTTTTACCAATTTTTATGCCTTTTTGGATTTTTGTTACAT
This sequence comes from Propylea japonica, assembly GCA_013421045.1. Taxonomy (NCBI): domain Eukaryota; kingdom Metazoa; phylum Arthropoda; class Insecta; order Coleoptera; family Coccinellidae; genus Propylea; species Propylea japonica. Next base: position 51,051,795 of record CM024240.1, read on the forward strand.
CCTGTGTCATTTCTACCAACCCTTCAAATTTTTTGAATAGTGAAAGTGGGTCTGTGGTACTTTTTTGGCGAATTCTTTGTATCTTCTTTACAGGCGTGCAGAAATTTCATTATTTATTTATATTTTAATTAATCTCAGTAAGTGCACTTTGTCATGGCTCATTTACTTTGAGACGATGATACCTGATGAAATTTGTCACCGAATGAAAGTTTTGTCGTATAATAATTGAATTCAACCCTCAAAAACTGTATGAAAATACGATCATATTACATAAACTTCGTTTATTATAGTAATTTTTCAAATGTATAAGTGTGAAGTGATTTGTATAAGCAATTTGTTATCGAACCTATTATAGCGAAGTTAATTGTCCCTTTCAAAAGAATACCCTGTGAATGTTTTAAGGGAATAAGAGTACGTTATATGGGTATAAACAAAATGATGACAGGCTTGTTAATCGAAGTGAGATCGGAGGGTATTCTGATGCTAATGACCCACTATCGCGCAGAGGGGGAGTTACTTTCGGAATTTTGGTCTGCAGTTTTATTGCTTTATCGCCATCAAATAGAACGACAAATGAATTTCTATTATCCTTGTTTGCAAAGACATTCCAAATGATTCTTTAAGAAAATCTTATCAGTTATCAGTCTGTCTTTATTTTCCAATTTTTTTGCGAATAGAATTGAAACTCTTCAACTCATTAATATGACAGATATTCCGAATCCCACCAAAACACATAAAAAGTACATATTATAGGATATTCGGCCAGAGAATAGTAGTGACCATGCGAAAAATGTTGTTATTTTTTGATCCTAACTAAAAAAAAACATAAGTCTATGTAAAATAGATCAGGAAGGAAACCTTTTAGAAAAATCAAAATATTCCATTACATTCCTATGAAAAAATTGTTTCAAGTTAATCTTTTATACCCAAATGCCCAAATGTCACTTTTGGCTTATAAGTCGAAAACAAAAGATAATTGAGCTCAATGCGATTGACGGCATTATAAGTTTCTCGAAAATACGTTAGTTTGATGCATTCGAGCCTTTTTGCTCCTGTTTGACGCCGTTTTTCACCCACTAAACATTATCGGTCGGTATCGAGAGACTATACGATTTGAAGAATTTTATTTCTTCTTTAAAATGCTTTCTGTAAAATTCAAATCCGACAAGTAGCCGAGTATCACGACCTTCTTGAAAAAAATACGTCGAATTCGGAAAACTGCGATTGTGCAAAAACTATTTATCCGACAGCTTTGTAATTGTGCACCAATAAAGTATATGTTAATAACTACTCACATTCAGAGCAACTACGCTTCATCTCAGAAATTGACCAAGTTATGAATTTTCGAAAAATTGATGTTTTTTTCAGTTTATTGGACTTTTCTCGGAAACTAATTATCCGCTTGAGACGTGTCCCCTCTCATTTTTTTTGTTTTTGAATTCTGCACAAAAAAGTGCCTTAACAGCTTTTCGATCAGATCAATACTTCACGTTTTATAAGCGAAAATGCTAAATTTTGGATTTTTTTGGCTATTTTTCGCTTCTCAAAAAAAACCTAAGACGATTCAGGAGTGGAATTTATCATGAAAAACATGTAGAAACTACCTATTGCATGACTGCACAGTCAGATTTTAGGTAGTATTTTTGTCACGTAAAAAACCTCTATTGCTTGGCCTACTAGTGAATTTCCAAACCTGTATACTTTTCTTTCATTTAGAAGATATTTGGCTGTTTCGCCTTCAGTTACGTACGTACAAAACGTCAGAGATATCTAAGACGTTAGGAATTGCAATGTACCGGGTGCTCTAAATTCGTTGTTTAGTGAGGAGTTCTCAGAAACCCGAAGAGCTAGAAAAAATTCAATGAATAAAATTGATCACTTCAATGAAATCTACTGAAAAAAATACATGTATAATGTTTTAGTTTCATGTCATAACTTCAGTAATAAGGAAATTATGAGAATTTTTCATTTGAAGCCATTTTCCAATTTTCTCTAATAGTTCGAAAACGGTTTGACTTAGAAGGTTGCGGTTTTTACCGAATGAATTCTCTCAAAAATCGAGCCTCAATATGTGCTACTCATGTTGTTTTAGCTCATCGGGTTTCTGAGATCCCCTCACTAGACTTTAGGAGACCCGGTGAATATTCTGTTCATAACTGAGCATTTCTCCTCGAAGTTCCTACCGCAAAATATCGAACTCTAAAAAAAGTGTATTTCTATATGGTCCACCTGTTTTTGAGTCCTGCCCTGGTAATAGCGTATCGGGCGGATGTTGTGAGTGTTGCCGCGCAGTGACTTTTAATTAATCGCATCATAAATTATATCAGGATCGATTCAACGTTACGCCATCGCCGTAATCGACATCATCGGCCTGTTATCCCGGTATTTGATTAATGGTCCAGTCCTGGTTGGGCCAAGCTAACATCCCCGATAGCTGCGCTCTCTACGATAGCGAGCGATTTGATGCGTGCGCAAATAGAAAATCATGCGCTATCTGATCGCATTTTCTAATAGTTCCCAATCAGGATGTAGGAGGAAGGATTTTATATGATTCTAGTATTGGCGAAAGTTTCTCGAATATTCTGAGGTATTGGGTGTATTTGGGATTCTGAGAACATTTCCGGGAATTCATTACATATTCAATTCTATCCATTTAGTACAGTCAAATAGGGTTTTTAGCAGGAAAGTTTTGGGGTAGTTTTGATTTTTTCGGTTTTTTATGTTTTTTGGGGTGCTGAATCCGAATCTGAGGAGAAAAAATCTCATTCTTTGGCAGTTTTCTGCTTATAACTGGGAAACTATCAACTTTTCGTGAAAAACCTTTCCATACAAAATGAAAGTACATGAAATTTCCTACAAATTGTATCACCACAGCTTGTTCTGCGACAACCCGTTCTGGCTCAAATTAGAGTTGAAAATGAGGTATTTTCTATGACTCAATAAATGAAAATAAATTAAATTCCTTGGTTCCGATAATGCGAACGTCGTGAAATACTGCATGAACATTCAGTATATCAGTCTCGATTCACAAAAAATTTAACTCTAATCGGATATCTTGTTATGGAAATATAAATATTCTTCTTTTCAATATTCCAATTTAATTTTCTATGGTTCTGTTCACACTATGGCCACCAAATTTTGCATGAAGCTTCTTATGAGCATTTGCATTTGGCCGCAACATTTCATTTTGATGGGTTTCGTTTTGTCTGAGATATTGTGGAACAAAAACTTTGAATGGCCATATTCTATGTTTCATAAAACATGGCCATTCAAAATTTCTGTTCCTCAATATCCCAGATAAAACTAAACCAATCGAAATGAAATGGTGCGGCCAAATGCAACATGCTCATAATAAGCCTTATGCAAAATTTGGTGGCCATAGTGTGAACAGAACCATAGAAAATTGAATTGGAATATTGAAAAGAAGAATCTTTATATTTCCATAACAAGATATCCGATTCGTGTTAAATTTTTTTGTGAATCGAGACTGATATACTGAATGTTCATGCAAAATTTCAAGACGTTCGCATTATCGGAACCACGGAATTTAATTTATTTTCATTTATTGAGTCATAGAAAATACCTCATTTTCAACTATAATTTGAGCCAGAACGGGTTGTCGCAGAACAAGCTGTGGTGATACAATTTGTAGGAAATTTCACGTAATTTCATTTTGAATGGAAAGGTTTTTCACGAAAAGTTGATAGTTTCCCAGTTATAAGCAGAAAACTGCCAAAGAATGAGACTTTTTCTCTCTTTTGTATTTTTTCAATGTTCCCTCACGAAATTTTGTTAGCAAACTTCAGATTCGGATTCAGCACCCAAAATACCTAAAAAATCGAAAAAATCAAAACTACCCCAGAACTTTCCTGCTAGGGGTTCTTTTGAGCACAAATTGACTGACTAATTGGGCCGTCCGACTGTTAGCACAATAACTTTTCGAAATGATTGTCCTAGAGAATTGAAAATTTTCAGGGTCAGTTCGGTTCGCAATGCCACGGTTAAGTTCGTTAACCAGCCAAATCATATAGGATGTTCCATAAAATATGACCATTCGAAATTTTTGTTCCCCAAATCTCAGACAAAAAAAACCTATCGAATGAAATTTTGCGGTCACATGCAAGATGCTCATAATACCTATGCCTTATGCATAATTTTGTGACCCTAGTGTTAACAGAACCATAGAAAATTCAATTGGAATATTGAAGAAAAAAATCTCTATATTTCCATTTCATAACATAACAAGATATTCGATTCGAGCGATATTTATTTTGTGAATGAAGAATGCTATTACTGAATATTCATGCAGAATTTTAAGAGGATTGCATCATCAGAACCACAGAAAATTCAATTGGAATAATGAAGAGCAGAATCTTTATATAGTGGTTCCCAATAAGGTTGTAGAACTTTGTAAGGTTTTGGCGGCCATATTTGTTTATCAATTTTGACGTTCGAAGTGTCATTTTATTCAGAAAGGTTCCAAGTTTTACCATGAAAAGTTTCACGCTCACACAACGTTTGGAAATCGTCCAATTTATTACGCAAATTCGCGTTCGCCGGTGGCCACGCGAAGAGAGCTCATTTCTGGCTGAACGGCTTCGTTAACAAGCAGAATTGCCGATATTGGAGCGATTCTAATCCACAAGTGGTGCAAGAAAGACCTTTGCATCCACAAAAGATCACAGTTTGGTGTGGATTGTGGAGTGGTGGCATCATCGGGCCGTATTTTTCCGAAATTACGCCGGACAAGCCGTTACTGTGAACGGCCAGCGCTATAGCGACTTGCTGCGTGAATTTCTCTTCCCGAAATTTGATGAAATTGGTGACGACGATCTTTATTTCCAACAGGACGGCGCCCTCCCACACATTTCGAACGACAACATGACTTTATTGCGCGATAAGTTCGGCGACTCATTAATTTCGAGAAACGGGCCCATCGCCTGGCCGCCAAGATCGTGTGATTTAACGCCCTTGGACTTTTTTTTTATGGGGATATGTGAAATCACAAGTGTACAGCAACTCTCCAGCGACAATTCAAGACCTTGAGGAGAACATTACGAGGTGTATCGAGGCCATACCACAGGAAATGCTAGGCCGAGTCATGGAAAATTGGGTCAAACGATTAAGGTCTGCAAACGAGCTCGTGGAGGCCATTTGAACGATATCTTGTTTAAATCATAAACTTATACACCATATCTTTCGAATAAATGTTTGAGAACCAAAATCGGTTAATTTGTTGTTGTTTTATTCAATTTCAAGTTCTATCAAGCTTATGGGAGACACTGTATTTCCATAACAAGAGATCCGATTAGAGTGAAATTCATTTGTGTAATGAAGAATGATGTACTGAATGCTTATGAAAAATTTTAAGAGGATCGCATTAACTCAACCATAATTTTTTTTTAATTGTCAAGTTTTTGCATATTTAAGTTTTTCAATAATTCCCAGAATATTATCGCGATTATGCTAGGATTATGCATCAATATATTTGGTATAAATCTCAAGTCCCATATATAAAATTTTGAGGTAGTAGTATTTTCGCTCCACCGATGAACGAGTGCTCAAAAGCTCTGCTCGGGGCTTTTCTTAACTTTTTATCTCCCTAATCAGCATTAAATTTTACTGTCTACAAAAATATTCTTTTTCGCCATAACCATGTGTAATTCGACGTAGCTCGCCCATCATCTTTGATACTCAGGTGTCTGGTGTCGCAATGTCACTAAATGTCAGTTAGGGATCTTGATTGATGAGACCACGTTTATAATTAGAATCTACTTCCGCCCGATTTCGCTAGCAGATTCAGCTTAGGTATAAACTTAATTATACCATCAGACGCATAGAAAATGATCTTGATGATTTATGATGTGAATTTAAAGACGATATGGTTTATAAGGATGTTTCTTATATTGGGGAATTTATCATAACAATGAGACAGTCGTAAATTTAGAGTCTTTGAAATTCAGGATGTATCACATCTCAAATGGACCATCCTCATAGATTTTCAACGGTTGATTGTACGTCCACAGTTAACAGATGTTGGATTTATTTCTTGGTTGAAAACCAGGCTGCGTATCAGATGATAAATTCCGATAATTAAATTATTTGAAGATCCAAGAATAAACATATTTTTCCACCAAAATGAAACATTTCATATGAAATCTTGATGCTTTGCATTCATATCGATACTCAATATGTCAATTAAAAGAATACTACTCTACCTACAGGTAATAAATTGCTGAGCAACTTGAGATTCATGCCAAGTATATGAATGCAAAATCTCAGCACGATCAGAATTATATTTGTTGAAATTATTCAAAAATGAAATGAAGGGTTTCCAAAACAAGAACTCAAGCCGGTCGATCATCAACAACGTCGTGTCTTTGCGTATTATTGGGTTGTTGAAATGCATGAAATGATACGGAATTCCATTGAAATATCATCTTGAGTGATGAGGCTCATTTCCAGACCGGTGGTTTCGTCAACAAGCAAAATTGTCGCATCTGGGGCTCGGAAACCAAGAGTTATTGTTGAAAAGAATCTCTATCCTCAACGTGTGACTGTTGGTGCGTTTTATGGTCCGGCGGAGTCATTGGACCTTACTTTTTCGAAAATGAGGCTGGAGCAACAGTTACGGGGAATGGATTGCGCTATCGAGAAATGATTAATGATTTTTAATGGCCGAAATTGGATAGTATTGATCTGGACAACGTTTACTTTTAACAAAACGGCGCTACGTTCCACACAAGCAACGAAACCAATGATCTTTTGCGGAAAAAGTTTTCGGGCAGTGTTATTCTCATTTCTTGAAGAGGTGATCACAATTCGCCATCGAGATCTTGTGATTTAACACCTTGCGACTTCTTCCTTTGGGCCACATGAAAGAGAAGGATCTATGCCAATAATCCAGCGTCGATTCAAAACATCAAAGATGAAATTCGTGAAGCTATCGAGGTCATAAGGCAGCCACTTTGCGATTTGGTTTTGGAAAATTTCATTAAAAGCATACGGTCCTGTAAGCGTGTCATGGTGGTCATTTGCCTGATGTTATTTTCCATTATTAACGGCATAGCTTCTTCTTCATAATGAAATAAACATCCGATCATTTATATTAAAAATTGCATATTTCTTTGAATATCAAAATAACACCTCTTATTGGAAAACCCTTTATGTAAAATCAATGATTGAAAAAAAAATTATGGTTCAGATGATTAGATCTTCTTCAAATTTTGCATGAACATTCAGTATAAGAAGGAAAAAGATTTTCGGTTATTTTTAGAAGTTGGCCACAGTCGTGGTAGTTACCTACTCCGCAATCGAACAGTTTCTCTAATACAGTATATTGCCTTGGCGACAACAAATAATCGAAGCTGAGACAAAAAAAAGCCAGGTGCAGAAACACAAAACAAAAACTGTTGCGGCTTTAATAAAGAATTATCGGTTTACACGTCATAAATACATTACATCATTATTGCAACAATGTAAAAGGAACAACTATAATTTTCAATTTACAACCGGTAATATTTGTGGCAGTAAATGCAAATCAAAACGTGCAGAAACAATAAAATGCAAAAGTATCAGTAAATGTACACTGTATGAATAATACGCAATAATAAAAATCGATGTGAATAAAATCAAGTACTACGCCACGTTGCCAACTCAGCTCAAGAAGAAAGTAAGAGATGAAGACTTTGCGTGAAGATTATTGAAATCTGCCAATTTGATTCACAGAAGAGGAAACTCTAAAATGAACCATTTCACGAAAATCATACCTATGAAGAAATATTTTCAAAATAGCGGTGCCTTCATTATTCGAAGGTTTTGTGGAGTGTGGAGTGTTCGACCAATTTTATTTTCCGATACTGTCAATTTACCATGTCAAGATATACGATTAATCAGCATATCGCGATGATAAAACTTTTCGGAATAATGCTCAATAGCTCCAATATTAAGAGCATTGAATAAATTCAATTACAGTGGAACTTCCCCATAACGAACATCTGTATAACGAATTTCTCTGTAAAAAGAATTTCGTACAAGACTGCACCTTGAATCAAAATTCCATGTTAAAAACACCTTTAAAACCAAGTAAATTCTCTCTATAACGAAAGATTCAAGAAACATCATTCTTTGAATGGGTATTGGTAAGAAGTTAATAAGAATGGGTTTTTCCGAAATTTTTCCGGACGTACGTAATAAATTAGACCTTAAATTAATCATACGGCGGGTAGAGAGATTTTTCTGAAACAGTTTTAAATACAGCCCTGGCAGTTCGGTTTGAATCTAACCATTGCGCTAGTGTGAAAAGTTGTGCGGAAATGTCTAAAAGCAGGTGCTTAAGTTTGAATGATAACTTAAATTTATCAGTGAAGTCGACGCGCGACATTGCCGACTATAGAGACAAATATTCTGTATAACGAAATTCCGTCATAACGAATATTTTTGCGGATTTAGCGCTTTATAGGGAAGTCCCACTGTATTATAAATACGCCTGTAAAGAAGATTTAAAGACCTTGCCAAAAAAGTACACATGACCCACTTGACCTATTCAAAAAATTAGAGGGTTGATGAGGGTGGTACAGGGTGCAACAAAAATCCTTCAAAAATGCATACAAAATTGGTAAAAGTGGAACAAAAATTGAGCTGTTTCAGGATTTTGTGGTCAAATATTTTTCTTCTGAGAAAATAAATTTGTTCCATAATTTTGATACGCACTGTATATATGTTATGTTTGTAACTGAGTGTTGCTTTATATGTCCGTATATTTTGAATATTTTTTATTTTGTGACGAATTCTTCAATCTAATTGTATGAATTAAGAATTAAATCCTGTATACTGTAATTACATTATGCTGGAAATATACTATACTATACTATAACCCCAAAACTTTCGAGAAATGATTGACTCATAGAAATTTATTGCAGAGTGAAATAAGTAGAGACCGGATTATATGCAACATAAAGACGTTCTTATATGCATGAAAAATGCTTGAAATATGCACGAACATAGGCAAAATATGCATGGAAATATGCAGAATATGCAATATTGAACAATAAAATTTGGAACTCAAAAAAAGGAAAGCTGGGGAGGACGACGAAAGACAAATCTTCGTAAGCTGGATTTCCTTTCAATATCCTTTCAAACTTTTCTTGAATTTTATTTGAAATGCCAATGGCAACGTGGAGTTTATTGGAGTATATACTCATTATATGGATACTTTAGTAGCGAGCGGCTGCTGATATTGCGTTCCGGAATGCGATAAAATTGATTCGTAATCTGAAGAAAGTCACAATTATTAGTATTATTACTGAATAGACCTATATTTTGTGGAACTTGGACGGATTCAGCATTTCGGAAAGCTGGGAAAAAAATAGGTACCGAAATATGCATCATAACTGGATCTTAACTAAAATATGCAAATACCGCTGGAGATGTCTTAAATATGCAAATGCATATAATCCGGTCTCTAGAAATAACAATTTCGCAAGTTCATCTACCAAGGAATTAGTGAAGCAGGGCTCGTGAAATCGTACGTCTGGCAAATCGCAGATGGTTTGTCACCAGTTACTAGTAGCAATTTTTCCGTCTGACAAAGAGCAGTTAGCTAATGTTTTGCACCTGGAAACGTTGCTCCACCCTTTGGACATTTCATTAAATTACTTAATATAGCGAACGTGACTCCGAGGCATCAAGTGTAGGCGCGGCATTCGAATATATCAACAATACCGCAATTAGGTACCTTACTTTGATCACAATGTATGAAATTTCACAGTTATCGTCTGTCGGAGTTGGTTGCGGGAAATTACCAGTCAATAATAATTGTTTTGCGTTTTTTTGTCGCATAATTACCTTGCTATGTTGTCACATTTGGAGACATCGAGAAATAAAGGGTTTTCCAATGAGAGGTGTTATTTCGATATTCAAAGAAGAATGCCATTTTTCAATATAAATGATAGGATGTTATTTCATTATAAAGAAGAAGCTATGCCGTTAATAGTGGAGAATAACATCAGGCAAATGACCACGACGACCACGCTTACAGAACCATATCCTTTTAATGAAATTTTCCATAATCCAATCGCGAAGTGGCTGCCCTATGTCCTCGATAGCCTCACGAATTTCATCTTCGTGTTCTTGAATCGCCGCTGGGCTATTGGCGTAGACCTTCTCTTTCACGTGGCCCCAAAGGAAGAAGTCGCAAGGTGTTGAATTATAAGATCTCGGTGGCCAATTGCGATCACCTCTTCGAGAGGTAACACGGTCCGGAAACTTTTCCCGCAAAAGATAGATAGTTTCGTTGTCTCGTTGAAAGTAATGTTGTCCAGATCAATACTATCCAATTTCGGCCATAAAATATCAATAATCATCTCTCGATAGCGCAATTCATTCACCTTAACTGTTGCTCCAACACTTTCGGCTACAGCAGCATTTTCTCGGCCGTTCTTGAGCGACCTGCACGGGTTTTTTTCTTCACATCACTAACTTGTCCCAACAGCTCGAATTTTTCACCAATTTCTTTATTGCGATCCGACAAGGTGCTTCACGACGACCCAAAATGTTCGAGTTTTACGAACCGTCCCTGCCAAATTTCACCATTTTATAGTGAATTTTAATAATTTCAATGCGTTTTTGAAGTGTGCATCGTTCCATTTTTATTAATGGAGTAGTTTCTACTTGTCAAATGTCAAAAAATGACAGCTTCAAACGTGACATCTACCGAAATAGCGGACTATTCAAAATAATACCTCTTATTGGAAAACCCTAATCATGTACCATTCTTGAAATCAATGAGCGGAAAGCATTGAAATATACAGGATCGGAAATTCACATCGGAATCACACGACACTCAATGCATTAAAGAGAGTATTTGCCGTCCAGTTGAACAGTGGTATATTCGACAGATTTACGTGCTATGCTTCTGGCGGGATGAACGAATGAACGAATAATATGGTTGTCTCTCTCGAATGGAGTAGAACGAGCAGCCCGACACATTGAGTCAATGCGTCAAGCTATGCATAATACTCGATTCTAGTAATTTACGTAAACTACCATAGGTACTGGTTTATTTAGGCCACTCCCAACGATAAAACGAAGACAACTGCATAATCCACATAGGACCATTGATTCCCGTTCAAAACGTAGCAAGTTAATTTTTCGAACATACCATTGTTAAACTGTACGGCAAAATCCTCTCTCTGATGCATTGAATTCGTATGTTTCCAATGTGAATTTCCAAATCAGTAGAATGGTAGAAAAACTGACATTTTGTTAAGTAAGTTTTGGGATTAGATGAAATGGGAAAGGTTTTCAATGAAGTCTCCTAGGAAAATCATCATTGTTGAAAATAAGACAAGTATTTTCTGATATGAACATAACAATGCAGCTATGAACAAAAACTGAGGTCTAGTTTCTAGTAGAAAAGACAGAAAACCTAAATTATTCCGACAGAAACAACATTTGAAAGCATTAATCGAATAACCTACTTATCTTGTAACCCGAAAGGATCATATAAATTTATAAATGAAAATCAAAGAAGAAAAAGATGACTTATATGTGACGAAAAATGACACAACAATGAGAATAGAATAAAAAAGAGGATGTTAAAGACAACGAGGCGAAAGAAAGCCAAATATAATTAGGTGAGCAAAATATAGAAGAAAAAAATGTTATCCTTTCATCATATTACAAAGTGTAGTATCACAGTGTAAACTGAATGAATTAATAGTCATTAATAGATTTCTTCGTCGACCGCATTATGAATTAAGTAAAAATTGTTGACTGACATTACTCGTATTGCTTCTGAAAACTTAATGTTCGGTTGCCCATGACAATTACACATAAAAATAGGGGAAGTCACGCATTACACTAGGTCATTATTGATAACATTTGTATACGATAAACTCAGCTTTTCTTTTGTTGTCGACGGAAAAATATAGCAATGAATAATTCCGACAAACACTACATCAAATAATGAAGATGGACTATTTTCACCATGGAATAACACTAGTAAGAAATAAACATTGAGATGCCCTTACGGGTGAATAGTACTGCATTGTAATCAATCAAGCATTAGAGTGAGATGGAAAGCATTTCACTGCCACACTGGGCTGGAGTAAACAATTGGTTAGATTTGCATTTCTCGAATTCCTGGATATAACACATGTTCGTAATTTTGCCCTAGTTATAATTATCGGAATAGCCTTAAGCAACAATAAACTGCCACCAAATCATTGAAATAATTCAGTTTATGAACGTCAAATCAAAATGAAAATGTAAACACATCGCATCAAGAAACTAAACACTAACAGTCAATGTTGCCAAACTGACAGAATTATCTGTAAAAGACGCAAGCAGTAAGTATCAGAGTAGGGGAGCGGTAAGCCAATTATCCCAATACGGAATAAACATACGGCACGATTTCGCAACGCCGGAAGAATAAACATATTCTACTTGGCTGCATAACAAATGCGTGAAGGCAACTCTAGTTTTGCTTTTTACTCTGAGGAATAACTTAATACCTGTCCCTCCAATACTAAATCAATTAAAATCAAAATTTCCGGCAACGCTGTATCGAACCGTTTCGACAATGAAAAAGGAAAAAGAAGTAAGAAATCGTAGGAGGCTATCGGGCGAATGAAAGAAAAGCCGTCCAAGCGTACGTTTCGCAGCCAACTATTATTTTAAATCGCGTACACCGGCCATCGTCACGTTTTATTAAAATCGCGATGATTTCTACGAATTCAAATTCGATACTTTCGTTTGACGAAAAAAATTGCAGCCTTATCGTGTCGAATCGATAATGCACCGCCGTCTATAAATAAACTTTGGATTTTTCGGCGGACGCTTGTCTTAACGTGGTGTTATCGACAGAAGGCAGTTCTTGAAATCGGGTGCCAGGTGGCCCAGTACCGTTTCGAATTTTGATTTCTGTGCGATTTTGTATGGAGTGAATTTATCGGGACACGTCACAATCTTAAAGCCATTCTGAAACTTGAATTTTGATAACAACTAAGGGTAGATCGCGTCGATTGCGGTTGTTTATTGTGGAAAATTTCGGTGTTTTCAAAGATTTGTTTTAGTTTTTTTCTCTTTGTTTTGCCGCTCTCTCAATGACTCCTGCACATTTTTGTCTCCTATGAAGTTTAATATTGTGATTATACATTGATTTGTTCATATGGTTATTTGTTATGTTTGGATCAAAAACACAACACAAGCATAGCGTAGGTGTTTGATCCAACCAAATATGTATTGGAATATTTTAAATTTTCCTGAATAAAATTATCTACAGGGTGTCCCGTAATTAGACCGACAAACTTCTAGTGGACATTATAGATCGTATTTTAGACAGATTCGACCCAAATCATGTAATGCAAAATTGCTTCGTTAAGGAGCTAGTGGCCTTTGAAGATGACGTCCTGTTCACACTTTTTGCCACATATTCGCAAAACGGAGTCACATAAAGTGCTGAAAGTTTACACATTGGCTAATATGAAAAATACGCATCGATTAGATTGAATGCAATTCTTCCATGTCAAGCACAATCGTATCATTTGGAGGGGGGCGAAGGGTATTTTTAGTTAACACTTTTTTAACTTTCATTATTTCGCTAGATTACATTCATATTCAAAAACTCTGATGTTTTTCCTTGAAAAAAGATGCTCTTGTATAATAATAATTTCAAGAAAAAACATCAGAGTTTATGAATATGATGTAAATCTTGCGAAATAATGAAGTTAAAAAAGTTTCAACTCAAAATACCCCTCGGCCCCCCCAAATGATACGATTGTGATTGACATGAAAGAAATGCACTCAATCTAATCGATGCGTATTTTTGATATTAGCCAATGTGTAAACTTTCAGCACTTTATGTGACTCCGTTTTGCGAATATGTGGCAAAAAGTGTGAACAGGACGTCATCTTCAAAGGCCACTAGCTCCTTAACGAAGCAATTTTGCATTACATGATTTGGGTCGAATCTGTCTAAAATACGATCTATAATGTCCACTAGAAGTTTGTCGGTGTAATTACGGGACATCCTGTATATTCGGTATGAAAAATTCAAGATAGCCCTGACAGAAGCTTCTGAGCGCTTGTTCATATAGGTAGAATGATCGTTCATTGACTAAACCGAAAGAGTTTTCTGTTAAGTTCTATTCATTCATGAATTCAACTTTCCTCTTCAAATTTTATAGTAAGAGTTTAAAAAGAGGTTACAGTTCAGCCCTCAGAGCTGTTCTGACCACACCCTTTACAGCTCGCCTTCCAGTTCCAGAGATCTGATGAAATTCAATATCTGTGAAGGCTTCAACGAGGCTAGTTCCTCACTCTTACAAGTTTCTCGCCCAAGGCATTTTCTCCTTAGATTCGCAATGGCAATCATTCCGTGACTAGGTGAATGGGTTTTTCTCCCTCCTCACAGAATCAACACTAGTCAGTGCCCGATAATCCCATCCTTAACAGGTGCTTCCGGGGGCGACAGTGTCTTGTAAGGAAGCCAGTGAGGAGGTTTAATTGTTTCTTACCACGATCAAATATCTTTTGGATCTTGCCGTTTCAAAGTTCCGAAGGAACTAAGTGGAATGATCCATCCTTGGGAGATTTCGCCAGAGTTTTTTCTTGGCTTTATCCTTCTCCAGAAACTCCTTCATACAGGTACATTACCTTTACCACAAAGGGTTCTGGGCCAATGAGTGACATTCATTCGTGCGCCTCTTTGGCAAGGTGTATTGGCCTCTTCGTTGCTTTTGATTCCCAAATGGCCGGGAACCCAGATTACAAAAGCCTTATTTTTCTTGCCTACTTCATAAGTTTGTTCCGGTACTTCCAGATCATCTTTGAATCGATAACGTGGGAGCTCAGTGCTTTAACAGCAGCTTGACTATCTGAGTGTATGGCTATATCGCACTTCTGATAGTTTTCTAGATTTATATGTAGACATCTTCAATAGCTAAGATTTCGTTTGAAAGACGCTCATATAGGAGCCTAACGAGTGCCAGCTCCAGTAGAGAGTAGAGGTTTTGGAACCATATGTATACCATTTTACGGTATTTTCTTTGAGGTTATAGTCATTGTATTCCAGTTCCTATTCATTTTAATAAAAATTTAATTTTTGGATGGTATGATTTAACATTCAACTGAAAGTTTAGTACAAGAAATTTTCACTTTGTAACTTGTTGAATTATCATTTTCCAATATGAAAAGGTATTAAAAGTTGAGGGAGCGCTCTTCTTCGATTTTCAACAAGTCTGTTCAAAAAAACCATAATCCAATTTTTATATTCAAAATAATTTTTAGAAGGTAGATCATAATAATAAATATAGATTATAGATCCAAATCAAATAACATCCCACATTCAATAGATCTCGTTCTTTCGGAACCAATAGAGAAGCATTCGGAATAACTCTAAACCAAATGAAATACCTCTGTTCTCGAATCTGAAAGGTGCGTGACATATTGCACCTTACTAACTGGCTGGGAGCCCTTGCTTGGCACATCTTTCGTTATCCCAATTCTTGAACACATCCCACGCGTTCGAAAACAAGGGACAGACGACATGACTTGCACGCGTCTACCTGTTCGGCATGCTCCGCACTCATTGTATCTTATCTTCGATAAGGTTTGTATCGCTTCTTATTCTGCTGATATAGTAACTCCAACCTATTGACTAAGAAATTCAACTTCATTTGTTCAACATTTCTGCTTAGGATCAATTCAAAACATTTCGGAATGATTTTTTGCATTTTTTCTTTATAGACACCAAATTGCTGTTTTGTCCTCGGTTTTGTCTTTCTCGCTTATCACTATTAGTTTCATTATTACTGAATTTTTTGAAAGAACCTAGGACTTTAGTCCAAATATGAAATATCGGAAGATCAGTCATAAATCGAACGATTTCAGTTGAAATATTCAGACAGAATTTTTTTCAAGGGTCCTAAAAAACACTGAATCAATAAACTTTACATAATATGATTCATTAAGGAGATTTTTTTGATACCATAATTTTATTATTAAGGATTGAAAGTAACAATCATTGATGGTTTTCCTTCAAAAATTGTTTTCATGGGATAAGTTTTCGAAAAAAAAATACTCTTATGGTTTCCCATTCAATTCCAGAGGAAAAGTCTTTTGCAAAATTTCGATTACAGTTGATACTTTTCTCGGAAAAAATAAAACTTACAAGCAGTTATTATCACTGTTCATTCCAGTTTATCGTATAAGTGATCCATACAATGAGTACAGTGAAACCTCTCTTTACGGACACTCCCCTTAAACGGACACTCCCCTCAAACGGACAATTTCGTTGGAACCGAGAAATTCGACACAATTTTCTTGTAAAACGAATTCTCATGAGCGGACACCTCTATCGGACGGACGCGGACACCACAATATACATAGAAATGCCTAAAAACCTCCCAGAAACGGACGCGCAATTGTTCGCGCAGAACCGCTTAAAGACCCAAATCCGGAAATCCCCTTCATTTGGTTTGTGAACGGACGTAATCGTGATAAATACGTTCGTTGCTTTCAATACACAGTGCCGCTAGCAGTGAAACGTATGCCGATTGTTGATAGAATCATGGCGCCTACAAAAAGATTTCTGACATTAAAAGAGAAGATGGAGTTGATAAATGTTGCAGAAAAGTCTACAAAAAAAATGACAGAAGAGAAAAAAAAAAAAATGATACAACCCAAAATAACTGATTTTTTCTAAATATGTATGTACATTTTATATTGTTAACAGTATTAGCTTATATTTGCGAATTAGTTTCTTTAACGAGTTTTTACATATATTTCAGTACAAATTTTGTTTTTTTTTCCCTTGTATTTATTTCGAACCTTCCCACAAGCGTACACCTCCCACGTGCGGACAAATAATCTGGAACCAAGGGTGTCCGCTCTTGGGAGATTTCACTGTATTCTAAGGAATTGTCTATGACAGGAGATAAAGATGTTCTATAAATCTTTCTAAATTTGATTACTAATTTCGGAAGAAAATTACCCATAATATTTGAATTTTACAAATGGAACTTTTTTCGATTAATAAGCATAATTGACAAAACCAATGTTGAGCATAAACAATATCTTAGAATATTCACTCTTTTGAACATACGATGAAATGGAATGAACAGTGATCATAACTGCTTGTAAGTTTTTATTTTTTACGAGAAAAATATTGACTGTATCGAAATTTTGTAAGAGACTTTTTCTCCAGAATTGAATGGGAAAGCGTAAGAGAATTTCATTTTTCGAAAATCTATTCCACGAAAACGATTTTTGAACGAAAATCATAGGGGGTTCTTATTTTCAACTCTAAATAATGAAGTTATGGGGTCAAAAAAATTGTGTGAGTACATCTCCTAATGAATCATATCGATATCGTATCGATTTCGAAAAAATATTATATGAATACCCCTGCTTATTATCATCGAGGAATCATTTCCCAAAGTCCCTCGCATTTGTTTACAGACACCCTGTATATCGGGTGTCCCAAGGTGAGTGGCCTATTAGATTATTATGGAAACTATTGATTGTAAAAATTTCAAATTTTGTGGATAGATATTTGGCCATGTAAGGTACATTTTTAAAAATATTTCACATTTGCCGGATGTACGACAATTTGGCAAAAACTTTATTATTCTAAATGGGACATCCGGTATTTCTATGTTTTTTATGATACTCCATAAAATATTAAATCTACTCACTCCTTCTTTTCCATCCCTATCTTTAACGGTTTTTGAGTTATTAATTATTTTTCGAAATTTCAGATTAAATTGGCGTATTGCGAAAATGACTCTAGTTCGCTCAATATTGAGATTAAGTCAGAAATTTTGCAAGTCGTTAGATATTGATCTGATCTATGTCACCGCTTTGAATTATGGTTGTCGATAATACAGGACGGACCAAAACAAATCATCATAAGCCAAGTTACGAAATAGTGAAAAAGTCTATTTTTTCAAATTAGACACCTAGTATATTTTCAATTTTTGGAATCAGTACTACACACTCTACAATTTTTCTATTCACGTCCCTATACCTATCTCAACGATTTTGTAGCTTGGCAAATGATGATTTTTTGGTCCATCCTGTATAAATGACAACTATAATTCAAAAACAGTGACATAGATCAGATCAATTTCTGACTTAAATCTCAAATATTGAGCGAACTAGAGTCATTTTCGTAATACGCCAATTTGATCTAAAATTTCGAAGAATAATTAATAACTCAAAAACTGTTAAAGATAGGGATGGAAAAGAAAGAGTGAATAGATTTAATATTTTATGGAGTATCTAAAAAAAATAAAAATACCGGATGTCCTTTTAAAATAACAAAGTTGTTGCCAAATTGTCGTACATCCGGCCACACTGGAAATGTGAAATTATTTTAAAAATGTACCTTACATGGCCAAATATCTATCCACAAAATTGAAATCTTTACCATCAGTAGTTTCCATAATAATCTAATAGGCCACTCACCTTGGGACACCCCGATATAGCATTTATACTCATTTTTCACAACACAAATTCCCTAAATGTATTCAATTCTCGCCGTCTACCTAAATTCTGCCAAAACAAACACCAAATCTTGAAAATTGCCCCTATAATTTATGGAGTCAGTAGTAGAACAGTGTTCGATGATTACAGCAATCAAAATTTAAGTGGCCGGTATCAGATTCAAGCTGCTATTAAGCTATTTCGGCATCCCAACAATCTGTCGGTCTGTCGCTACCGTTTAATTCTATCAAATAAGCCGCGATTTATACCCTGTCATGGTATTTTCTGATCACCGTGATTCGGCATCTTTACCAGGTACCCGTATACTTAGTGCCCCCAAAAAGTAAATAGTAGTTTTTACTTTCGAATATTTATTTTCTTCGGAACGTTTACTGTATTGCGTTAGCGGAATAAATTATTATCTATGTCGATTTTGTTGTAACGGGTTACCATTTCGCGGTTTCAAAAGTATACGGCTGGAATTCGATATCTGTCAAACGAAGTTTTTTAAAAAAATTTTTTTTGTTTAGTTGAAAGTCTGACATTTATGAAAATGGATCGCTTGACTATCGCACAACGCATGAAAATTGTAAAAACCTAATACAAAAATGGCGATTCTGCCACAGCCACATATCGTGCTTAAGAGCAGATTTTGTTTACATAATCGTCCAACTACGCAAGCAATTGGTAAAATTGTGAAGAAATTTGAAGAGGACTGGATTGGTTACAGATATTGTAAGCCCTATGCATCATCGTTTTGCTCGTACCATTGAAAATATCGCTACTTTAAGTGAAAGTGTTGACAAAGACCCGAATCTGTCGATCCTCGCCATTCTCAGGAATTAGGACTGTCTTACGGCACATTATGGCGTATTTTGCATTAAGATCTACACCTACACCCAAATAAAATCCAGCTCACACAAAAACTGAAGCCAGCCGACCATTCACATCACATCGTGGATACGTCGAATGGGTGCTGAACAACCGGCGGTGGACGGCGATATCAACTGGCCACCAAGATCATGCGATTGACACTGCTTGACTTTTTTTTGTGGGGCCTACGCGAAAGACCGTGTTCATGCAGATAAACCTTCAACTCTTGAGTAGTTAAAAACCAATATTCGTCAAGTTATGGCTGAGATACCGCCCAATATGTGTCAAAAGATGGTCGAAAATTACCTCGAAAGAATCGATGCTTGCAACAATTCGGGTGGTTGTCTGTTGTCATTTAAATGATGTAGTGTTTCACACAAATGTCAACGTTCAAACTTCATAATAAAAAAGAAATATCATGATAAAAAATATTTTTTATGTGTTTTATTTACGTTTACTTTTGAAACCGCAAAATGGATAACCCTTTTACTGAATTTCGTATAAAATAGTTAGAAACTTTATTTATTGTCTAACTGCAGGTTCAAATAATTTGAATAAAGCTGGAAAAAATAATCTATGATGATTGAGCAAATTATAGAATTAAAAATTGAATTTTAGTGAAATTGAGAATATGATAACAAAGTACATATTTCCATTTCGTATAGAATTAAGGCCTTTCTAATAGTTCCATGAAGAAAGGTGGACACAAAGATCTTAATGCTGAAAATCTTGTTCAGTCTGGTACACAAACGAAATTTCGACAATTTTCCTGATAATGAGACGTTTTTCATTTAAATAAATGAATTGTGATGTGAAAAAGCGAACATAATTTGTGGTCAATTCTACTTTTCTCAGGCCTCAAGTTATTATAATAAATTTCGAAAGAATCGACTAAAAAACCTAATCTGAGGTTGTATTAAGATATATGACTGAAAAAATGAAATCAACGAAAGGGTCTATTGCTTATTATTTATTATTGATAACTGTTATTTTCGAGCGTTATTAGAGTTTTTTAGATATTTGCGTTTTCATTATTTTCCTAATAATAAATTGATCATAATGATATAAATATTCCTTTTTGTTAGTTATAATGTGTTTTAGTGAACGGATGCGACAACTAGCTCGTCCAAAACTATAACCAAGAGATTCAATTGACTTTCCCTCAAAAATGCACCAATATCGAGATACAGGGTGTTGAAATTGAAAAAACAACGTTTTTCGCGAATATCTCCGAAGCCTTTTATCGTACAGAAAGCAGCTTTCGTGGGCATTTTTTTATCAAAATGAGCTATGCTTTTTGTGCATTTTTCTCGAGACTTAATAGTTGAAGGTTTTGAAGAGTTATTTCGCGTTCAAGGAAAAGTACGGTTTTTGAGGCGGTCATTAGAATCACCTTTCTATACAAAAAAGTACTCCTGCTCGACCTTTCACGAAAAAATCGACTTTTATGTTGAAAAACATGTTTAATTTTCTCAATGTTCGAGAAGAATTGAAAAAATTTACTTTTTTGTCGATATTTCTCGAAATAGGTAGAGCGTATGACCAGGATCGACTTTTTTGGGTAGAAAACATTGGCAGTTCAGATAAGCGCCGACGCGACTTTAGGGGGACAACACCTACAAACTCTTCAAAACATATTATGATTTGAGAAAAAAACACATAGCTTATTAGAAATAGCTCATGAAAGCTGTTTTCTGTACAATAGAAGATCCCGGAATCCCATTTTTCAACCGTGTATATCGAAAAAGGTGCATTTTAGAGGGTAAGTTAATAGAATATTTTGCTCATAGTTTTAGATGAACTATAACAACCTGATATAATTGCACTTATTCACTAACACCCTGTACGTCAATCCACTGGCGCAGCTTCGTTATTCCTTTCTTCTTTATTTTTTGAAACTTTCGTATTTGTTGTATCATCAAGAATTGTTTAATTCAGCCCCCCCCTCCCCCAAAACAAAATCTTGGCTGCGCCACCGCGTCAATCCTTCAATGGACTCCTCATTATTTCACGATATGAAGAATTTTGGTCAAAACATAATTCAGTAGAACTTCCCTATAACAAACGTCTGTATAACGAATTTCGTACAAGACATTGCACCTTGAATCCAAATTCCATGTTAAAAACATCCTCTAAAGTTTAAAACGAAGTAAATTCTCTCCATAACGAAATAATCAAAGAACATCACTCTTTGAATGAGTATTAGTAAGAAAGTATAGCGGTGGGATTTTTCCGAAATTTTTCCGGACGTACGTAATGAATCCCGATCTTAAACAAAACCATTACGGTGGGCAGAGCCTTCTGAAATACACCTCTGGCTGTTCGGTTTCAGTCTATCCAGTACGCTAGTGTGAAAGTTGTGCGAAAATGTCTGAAAGGAAGTGCTTGAGTTTGAATGATAAACTTAAATTTATCAGTGAAGTTGACCGTGACATTGCCGACTATAGAAACAAATTTTCTGTATAACGAAATTTCTTTATAACGAATTTTTTGCGGATTTAGCGTTTTGTTATAGAGAAGTTCCACTGTATCTCGATAATGAAACCACATCGCAAGTCAAACACGAAATAAAACTCGAGTAAAACATCCAACTGAAATAATCCGACAAGTGAATTATACAGCTACAAAGAAATGTTCAAATGTTTCAAGTCATAAAAGGGACTGTTTCAAGGTAATGCACAAAAACGCCACCCGCAAGTCCCTTAATCCTCAACTTCAATGCAAATTCCCGAAGCAGGTATAAATAAGAAGATAAAAATAAAATCGGCCTATGCCGATTTCAATTATTCACTTGCCTCCCTTGCAGGGGTGAAATCGGAAATTCCAAGAAGTAGGGTACGAACTTATTTATAGAAAAGCAATTTCGACAAGTCGCATCCGTTACAAGGTCGTAGTCATCCTTGACAATCATTAACTGACAATGCAGCAGAATATTGTTTCGGATTGCCGAAGTCAAAGCGAAATGTTTGAAATATCAAAGATGACTTTTTGAGACAACCGGTTTACCCGAGGGAATAAACAAATTATTCATGATTATGGTGAGTCAAGTTCCATATTAAAGTAATTAAGAGAATTATTTTCCGTTGATTTTGAACATTGCGAATGTCTTCCTAATATTCATTTAATTATTCCTCAATGGACTTCTTTATAATTTATCTCATATACTTTAATTGAAATTGAGTAATCATTACTTTTCGATTCGAGAACATTTGTACAAATGTATTGGATTTTAAGAACTATTATATAATAATCAGTAATTTATTCCTTCAACTTTCGAATGAATAGATGATGTACACTTACCCCTTTTCTGCATGAAAGAAAACAGCTCATCAAGAAACTCTTTTCTTTTTGGATCATCGTTGATTTCATACAGCTGAAACAAAAAAAACTCATTTAGTTTCATTCAGGGTAGTATGATTGTAAGATAATATGGTATTTGGGTGTTAATACGATATGTTAGTCCCCCAATAAAAAACAATTAACAAAAATTTAATAGGTTACTTCATATCGATTAACTAACTACATTTCCAAATAAAATATTTATCAACTATACGTTCAATTTAAACAACACCTGTAGTACATATTGGTGAAAATCGTATTTCTTACATATTGAAAATGAAAGCTTAAAGAAACTACAACATATTATACAGAATATCTAATCATCATCTAACACAGTTCTTTTTTCATTGGTATTTTACCACCCTTGAGAAAAATATTTTTCAAATGGGACATCCTGACTATTATCGTGAATACTGAGTTCAATATTAGATTTGGGCACATCTCTCTGTGGTCAGAATTTCAGTTTAGAGCATTATTATTGGTTTTTCCAAAACCGCTAATTCACACCTTAAGCGTTCATCTAAATCACACAAAAGACATTAATTTTATGAAGGTTTTCGTTTCGGATGCACTGCAATATTGTCGTCCATCAACAAACGAGTTACAAGCATTGAAAAATCCCACAAAAAATATTCCATTTCAAAATCAGCAATACGCGACAATCCTCGTCAACCTACCTCGGAATCCTCACAAATCTCAAGGTACCAAATAATATGAAAATATAACATACTACTAAAAAAATATAATAAATCATTTCCAAACTATTCCGTTCTTTTGTGCCGTCTAGGAAAGACCTATAAAATTCCTGACGCGGTAGAGAAGATGATAATGGTCCATCTTCAATATAAATAAACGCAAGGAACAAAGGATACAATTAATAGGGATATTTGTTAGGAGAGAGGAGCCGCCGTGGGCGGATAGTTACATCAATCAAAGTGCTCTTTACTCTCATCAGTTTTCCGTAGAATGCCGGAGAGCTGAGCGAGTAAAAAATATTCGTTTATCGTCCGCCTGCCTGATAACTTTTATTAATTGCTATTTGGATTCCAAATCGACCTTCATTCGGTTCTCGTGAATGGAGAGTTCACAGACTTATTCCGTTGTTTGTTGCGACCATTTCGTAGCGAATCTTTGACTAATTTTGCCATGTGTTTTTATCTTTTTTTGTCAACTTTGGGCATACTTTGTTTGTTCATTATGTGGGGTTTGTTCTTGCAGTCCTAGGAAAAGTATAGTGAAAAACTCTTTACTCCTTTCTACTTGTATCGCTTAGGTGTATAGAATCGTTTCTAACCTTGATGATTAATATTTTACCTCTGTCGACTTCAAAATAAAAAGTTATTTTGATTTGTACGAAATTGATCATTCATGACCCATTTTAATGTTCAATTTATGCTATTTTAAAGTGCAATCCTCATGACAACTTTCATGCTTCATAGATTCAGCTTTGATATTACATTCTTTCGATTGATATCTTCAGTATTTTATCGTACTCCAACTAAAATTAAGGTTCACCTTATTAATCGAGAGCCAAGTCTACTTTCATTACATCACAATTGAGCAAATTTTCATAACAAAATATACATGACAAGTCTCTCCAGAAAATGCTCATGTGTCAATTGACTTCTTCCATACTCGTAATAGAAAGGTCTTGTCGCGGTCGCCAAATGTTAAAATCTGCAAGACATGAATTCAGTTGTCGTGGATAAAGTATAGTATGCTACTCGCGTGTAATGGCTGTTATTCACCTGGTCATTTGGGCCACTCGCCTGCGGCTCGTAGCCTAAACTTCACCTCGTGAATAATAGCTATCATTATACGCTCGTTGCATAATACATATACTATTATCCACGACTACTGCATATATTTTTTGAGGTTTTAAACCCCTTTCAAGTCACGTTGACTTGTAAAACAATTTTTTTGAAGAACTCGTCATTGTATATTTTGTAATGAAAGTTGATTCAATTGACGTAATAAAAGTACGTTTGACCCTCGATTGAAAAGGTATTCCCATATGTGTTAGTTGGGGAACTGAACAAAATATCAATTCTAACAATAAAATATTCAAGTTCAATCAAGGAAGCATCTGACAGCAGTGTATAATGACTTATTATTCACTAGTGATGTAGTTATTAGTGGATATTATTATGGTCCAGCATATAGATTTCACAATAGTCATGGATAAACAATAAATTCTTCTTAATTGATCATTGAAATAAAATCAATAAGTGTTTCATTTCTGCATATCATAGAGTAATAAGTCAAGTAACTGGGGGGATACTCTCGAAAACATTGAATGAATGTAAAATATATAGTTGGGAACATACAACCTCTTTGTTCAAGTAGTGTGTATTGATTTGTGCAATTTAAAAGGCGATATTATTCAAATTTATGAATTTGGTTACAAAATAAACGACGAAAAGAATAAAATGAGAAATATTCAATGCATGTGATCTTATGTGACAATTCGATCTCCACACAGTCAAAGCAGATAAAATCGCCAAATATAAACATCAATAGATACATCGCACACAATCGAATCACTTGACTCCCAACAAAGACCCCCATAATACGGTGTAACCTATGCAGCCCCCTATTTTATCACATATAAAGAGAGGAACATCTCTTTTATTGTGGTGGCTCCCTAGTCTCAGCGGCAAACACAACAATACCTTGGAAATCATTGTTTACTTACATGACCATACACAATAGACTGACAATAGAGGTGACATACGTTGTCTGTGCCATAATTAGACCGATTATGACACATGGACGCCTCTAGCGCCCCCTTTAGGCTCGTTATCGTCCGCTGGTTTGAATCGATTTTGATGGGTCCAATGATCGTCTTTATTTGGTGCGTGTTTTCTTTATTCGGCTATTTGAATGGGATATGAATTATGTATGCAGCCTTTTGTGCTTTTTGTATTAATATTTAAATCCTTTTCGACTTATTGAGAGAACGGTTGGCTAATTTTGAGACTGTGGCCTTTTTTTTGGATTGGGGCAATTCCACAGCTTTATTATTATATGGGAATTTACCGGTGTGAATTTGGGGGGAAAATCTCGATTTATAGAGAAATTGAAATTTCATTGAGGACACTCGTTTCATCCATCACTGAGAACCGAACTGAATTAATACTCGAATATCTGGTTTGATGTAGAAGGCTGAATATTTTCAGATCAATAATTTAGACATGAAAACATTTCGAACACTTAAATTTCTTAAAAATAGGCCGATTACTCAGATCATTTTATGAAAAAAAGTTTTCATTAATATAGATCTGGAAATACATAGTTTCCAAGATACAGGGTGTTGAAGTTTTACTGAAAAACTGACTGGAAAAGTGGCATGCCACTGAGATATTTTGAACTAACAACTATTTTTTAATTCTTCGCTAAGTTTGTGACAGAAAATCTTTTCTGTTTTTTTTCGTGTGGGTGTTATTTTTATGTATGAAGATGAAACATCTTAACGCGTATTTGTAGTATAACGTTACGTTAAAATGTTTCATTTTTTTACTGAAAAACAGTGTCCCACAAAAAAAACGAATAACTTAAAAATAATTGTCAGTTTGAAATATATCACCCTGTATCTTGGAAGCAATGCATTTCTTTACCTGTATTTATGATAACCCTTTTTCATAGAATGATCTAAAGAATCCATGTCTTTCTAAAATTGAACATGATCCTCAAACAATTGCTGAACTCAATTGGGGCATAAAAAATAAGTACATCAATTGTCAAGCAGTGAATTTACGTTAGAACTCATGGTTTATGTCTCTTGAAAATTTATTTCCTTCATAAATGTCGAATATTGGTGCATTACTGTTCCTACCGTTTGCCAAAATTGCCATCAGTTCTAATTAGGATAGTTCTATTTGACTCTCGATGTATCTTTGCTTTCGGGTTGGCCTGGTATAAAATATATAGTCCGTTCACGAAAGTTTGAGCGCATAGTAGGCGTTTGTTTATTTATCTGAAGTTGGCAGAATTTGCCGACCTAACGTAAAATAAAGTCAACGTTGCCGAATGTACCTGGCCTCGTCCGACGAGCTTGCGAGTTATCAGAGAACTCTATGCACTATTGACAACATTGCGTATCAATCTGACAAGAAAATAAACAACATAACCTAAAATTTTAATATACACAGTGGAATATGCTTAATTTCCATGGCCAACCGACGGCTCAACCTTTCGTGAACGGACTATATGTATTCTTCAGAGAATAACTTTCGAATCAAAGCTGTATTTGCGTAGTAATATGATTTGAGTATGACCTTATCTCAGTGAGAATTTTTGAGCGTAAAAATATTCAAGTTGATGCAATCATAAGTTTGCAAAAAATATGAATTATATTTTCAGGAGAGATTATAAAGACGAATCTACGGTGTAGGTTTGATTTTTCACCTTCTATATAATTTCACACGTTATAAAATATGATAATGATAGTAGTATATTGAGGGGCAAAGTACAAAAAATTCCTTTTTAATATAAATAGATAAGGCTTTTTCGCTATCAAGTAATTATTTCATGCGGGTATAAAAACTCCATATCATTATGTGTGTTGCAGATAATTATAATGTATTCTATTAATGAGAAAATAATTATTGAAATGTATTACCAGCATGGTTTGACCCCAAAATAACCAAATAATCGTGTTTGAAGGTCCTTTTCCCTTTTGTGAATGGTATTATTTTTTATCGTTACGTTATGTTATTCACTATATTTTTATTTGGTCAGAATTTTAGGTTGAATTTGTTAAATTTAATTTAATATTTTACTGAAAACCCTGTTCATTAACAAAAATTAGGCTATTGTTGAAAATGAAGAACGACATTGTTAAGGAAAGATGTGTCTTGATGTTTAAATTAGAAATCACACACCTCAGGTAGTTTCAAAATTCAAAATTAAATCGAATCGGACTTTTAATAACATATTCATGAATTAACAAACTTCATCGATTTTTAGAGTGGATCGATTATTTTGCCGGTTAGTGTATGACTCAAACGTGAACTGGAAACGTAGGTTTAGTTCAGGGCGCTCTCAAATCATCACAGCCTGTACATTCGATCAAACGCTATCCTTTGTGGATCCTTAATCAACGTTGCCCAGCTCCATAGTCCAATCCATAAATTTGTTATTCCGGTAATCTAGACCGAACTCGATGCAACGCGTCGCTTCAGGCTCAGCAAAGTAACTTGTAAAGATAGATGGCTACGGCAGACAGATTAGTTAAGCAGGGTTATTAATGACCGTGTTTAACCTCCGCAACCCTACCTCGCAACAATGGCCGATGTTTTAACACCACATTACAAGTGATTATGACCAGATCGGGCCGATCCATCGGATCGTTATAAATATTCCACGCGGAGATGCTATGGAAGAAGTGAGGGCCGTAGTTTTTGATCCTTTCCGAAGTGAAAGTTCTTTAACCAATACTTACCGACGTGTTACCAATGTTATCATTTTGAAGGAGGAATAATTGTATAACCGTATAAATAAACTTATACAGGGTGTCCCAGAAATACCACGCGAAAGTGACACTGGAGATAGATTGGCATTAGGTCTATCAGATATACAGGGTGAGTCTTTGACTTGTACATATATTTTAACCGTATATATTCCTGGGGTCGAAAGAAACACTTTTTTCCTCTATACCATTTTCTCTATTAGGCCTAAATAAGAAGATATAGCCCTTTTTTGTTTTCAGAATGAGCTATGCCGCCACTGGTAAACTAACCACTGAATTTTTGCAAGTACGAGATATAGCATCAAACCTTTGAAATAAGCTATTGTATCAAAGAAACGAGTAGATATACCATTCGAAATTTTCAAATAAGCTGCTGTATTAATGAAAGAAATATGAACTCACCTTTTCAATACCAGTTGTATATTTTCTAATGCATTCATCCAAAAATTTTACTGGTGATGAAAAGCAAATAATCTCTTCTTGATGTATACTCAGTATACTTCATCGGATTAACTTTTAAACCACCTATTCTAGCTATAGCATTCATTTCCAATATCTCTTGAAATCTTCCTTGCAAGTTTCCAAAATCAAAACAACAACTCAACCATAACACGCATGACATTTCACTTCATAACACCAGTTGGGCGATTGAATTTCAAGGGGTGTCCGCATCATAGAACAAACTTTTCTCTATGGTCTGCATGGTGAAAGTCACAGACGTGACATTAGATTCTTTGACATCGGTGTTCTGTGGTCAGTTGTTTTTCAAAATCATACGACTTCAGGAATAATAACTTATTAAGGTCATTTTAGTAGTATAATATGATGAATAATATGAGAAATGAACGTATTCTAACATAATTTAAATTTGGATCAACGTATGTCAAAGCTCAACGAAACAAAATGCAATAGGTACTTCGAAAGTGGTGTAGAAATTTGCTTGAATAGATAAGGATTAACACTGAAGAAGTATAGAGGTGAGCTTATTAATTGTAACCCCATTGTTAAAGAAAATCCGCTAGTTCTCTTACCATTCATCATTCCAGATAACAATTCTCGAAATATTCTTGAAATTTGTCAAAGTGACCACATAGGGAAATTGAATTCTGTGAATATTTTCGACAGAGTTGCATTCAGCCAAAGTACCCAATTTTTCGAATTTTTAAGATTTTTTTCTTTCTTTCAACATCGAATTACTCGGATTTTGTAGTCGGGAAAGATTAATCATATTCATGAAAAACTATGTTTCAAAAATCATTTCATTTGAAGGAATCGTTTGCGAGATATTACTGAAAATTTATGCTTTCCATGGGTTTTCAACAGCCTGTATCTTTGTAACCAGACCGAATCGGAAAAAATGGTAGAGGAAAAAAGTGTTCTTTTGACCTCAGGAATCTACGGTTAAAATATATGTACAAGTCAAAGACTCACCCTGTATAGCATCAGCATGACCTCAGTAAAAGTCCGCTGGTTTTCGACATATCACCACTTTTGCAAACAAAAAATGAAAGAGAAAGTGAGATAAAAGAGAAAGAAGAGCAAAAATAATGGTTGTTTGAAACGGTAGCGAGGAAAGAATATCAAGCAACATGTTATTTGGCAACAGGTGATACTTGTGCATTTTTCCTAATTTTTAATTATTTCGGCATAAACACATCTCTCGCGACAAAATCATAATTTCTAAGGTTTTGACATAAAAATTGGTAGTGTTGTATCATTTTGAAAAGTGCTGGAAATGGACCAGTTTTTACGATTATTTGTCAATTCAGTCTGAATAATTTTTTTCACATCAGTCAGTCAAACTTAAGTTAACGTTTTAACTTCGTCATAAAATACGAGTTAGACATTTTTTTAAAGGATTTCGTTCTAGTTCTCGGTGAAGTTATTACTTCATTGTTTAAAGCAACTATTCAGGGTAGCCTAGGTAAAAAAACAAGAGTTTGAAACACCGAAAATTGGAGATTTTTAAAAACACAAAAGTGGTTATATCTCAAAAACCTGCGGACTTTTACTGAGGTCATGTTGATGCTATCTGTAAGACCTAATGCCAATCTATCTCCAGTGTCACTTTCGCGTGTTTTTTTTGGGACACCCTGTATATTGGCTGCTGAAATGGGATTCCCGGGGCATATTCTTGAACCAATATTGTTCAATGTCGAGAAAATGTGCAATTTCTGGGCGTTTGTTCTACTTAAACGTGTACTATATCGTCCTGACTAAACGTCGGTTATTTTCGAATTATGAGCCGAAATTGGCCTCAAACGATAAGGTTTAACTCCCTGATGATGAATCCGTGGTCAAATTGAATTCTGTCCTTGGGGTCGTCCGGCCATGAGCACGACAACTTTCGAAGGGATTGTCCTAGAGGCTTGAGATTTTCAGGGTGAGTTCGGTTCCCAAATGCCGCGGTTAAGTTTGTTAACCAGCCAAATCGTACAGGGTGTTCCATAAAATGAGGCCATTCAAAATTTTTATTCCTCAACATCTCAGACAAAACGAAACCAATCGAAATGAAGATGCTCATAATAGGCCTCAAGAAAAAATTTGTGGTCACAGTGTTGAGAGAACCATAGAAAATTCATTTGGAATAATGGAAAGAAGAAACTTATATAAACATATTTCCATAAAAGGATATCCAATTCGAGAAAAATTCATTTTGTGAATCAAGACATACTGAATGTTCATGCAAGATTTCGAGAGGATGCACACATCAGAACCATATAATTTATTTTTTCAATTATTTATCTTTAACAACATTTTCATTTTTGAATAATTTCCAGAATACAATTAAGATTTATTTATTTATTTAGAAATGATACAGAGTTGAGGCAAAGCCTATAAAACTCAAAACTAATACATATACGTTCTACATAAAATTAAAATGTGACAAATCATAAAAAATTGAGAAATTTCCACTATCACGAGTGTCACCGACGAACGCTACGGCATAAACGGTAATAATTGTTTTTGAAAGCATTGACAGACTCTGAGTTCACAACACAACTGCCGACGGCAAACTATTCCACGAACTAAAAACCCGGTTGGAGATGAATTTTTGCCTCTGCGTCCATCTAAAATTTTCCTTGGACAGCTTGTATGCGTGACCACCGGAGTTTAAAGTGAAAAGGCTGCTTAGGTCAGCTCTAAAAAGATTGTAGAGAGCACGGTAGGTTGTGATCAGGTCTCCTCGAATCCTCCTGTCAGCAAACGACGGCAAGTTCATGAGAGATAGCCTCTCTTCATAGCTTGGTCGCAAAATCCCATATGGCAGACGCGACGCTCGACGCTGAACACCCTCCAACAAAGCCAAATCTCTATTCAGTACTGGACACCATACAGGGCCAGCAAACTCCAAGATGGGGAGGATATATGTCTTGAACAGGACAGCACATGTTGAGGGCTCGCATCCGTTGAAGGCCTTCTGTATCATGAACAGAGATCTTTTAGCCTTATTTACAATGGAAAGTATATGATCTAACCAGCTGAGATTCTCGTTAATAATCACACCGAGATCAGAATGACTACTACAGGTGTTGATGGGGACATCATTCAGATAGTACTGATGACGGGGATTGTGGGAACCAAGGTGTAACACAGCACATTTCTCCTGATTGAGAGCCAGTTGCCACTCTCGGCACCAATGGGTCAGCGCCTCCAGGTCCTCCTGATTGTGCTGATATTCTGCATTTATATATTTGTTATCAATATCAAGTCCCATTTAATATTTTGATGTAAGAGTTATTGCCCCACCAATGAACGAGCGCTCTGAAGCTGGTGCTCAGGTCTTTCCTTAAATTTTTTTTTCATCTCAACGTACATATTATCAACACTCTGTATCTTGGGCAACAATGCATTTCCGGTTCACATACATGGGAACCTTTTTCTCATCATTTTGCTTAAATGTCCATAAGTTTCGAATTTTGAGCCAAAAGTGGTATTTAACATTCAATAACATCCTAAAACTTGAACTTTGTGATGGATTAGCACAGGACTCGAATTATCAGGATACCAAGTGTGGTCGGAATATCTCAGTTGCCTTTAATCTCGTCCCGTATAAAATTTTGAGGAATAAATAACCTAGGAGTAGGGCTGTAATGCCAATACTCACCATATCGAATATCCAGAAATAAATAAAGAAAACTTCCTTTCCTAAAAAGTATAAGGGTCATCAATATAAAGTTAAAATATACAACAAAGTTTCAATTTATCTTCATTGAAAGTACAAAAAATGTTGATAGGTGAACTTAAACGAATTGATTACTCCGAAATTATTAGATGCCAATCTCACTGACTGGAGTAATCAAGATTATCATGAAAATTGACGATTTCAAAATAACAAACATTTCTTCGAAGATCTTCAGGTTGATGAAGTTACATTATATTCCCATCTATCGTGAATCAATCATATTAATGCAATCACTAATTACATTCTCTCCTCTTAGAATTGAAAGCACTATTCAGTGCTATAACCAAAATAATTTTTAGAATTTTTCCCATACGGACCTGAGGCACAAGCTCAAAGACCATAAAGATAATTAATCACAGTACGGAATATGGAATTAATTAGTTTATTGTGAAAGACAGAGAAACAAAACGTTCTTGAATTGTTCGAGAATCGTATTCAATTAATGGCTTACAACTGACCAGGTCGATGTTCTATAATATATGGGAAATGTTGGACGGAAAATACGACTTGTTCGAAAACTGTAAATTAAAATAGTAAAGCTAATTGATAACTTGGCGGTGCTTCACTTGCAGGCGGCAACCGAGATATGATAATTTGCACTTTTGTGTCTTAATGAGGTTATTCGTCCAATGTCACGACTATGTCTATTATATTCTTGTTATTATCAAATGGCAATGCTAAAGAGAAATTTTAGTTGCTGAAACAACGAATGATGTTAGCGCACCATGAGAAAATGTACAATGATTTATTAAAACTGGTGAGGATATCTAGCGTTTATAAATAGTCGTCTAATACTTTTATTATACAAGTTTGAAAATTCAGATCGAAACATACGATATACAATGCATCAAACAGAGCATTTTCCATCCATATCTGTATGTTCGAGAGATTTACGTACCTCGTAACCGACTGACTGAATTTTCGATTACAATAATGTAGTGTTATCTCTCTCTCCTATCGTTGGCAGTGGCTTAATTAAAGCAGTATGGTGGGCAACTGAAAGTACTTGCAGCGAGTATTACAGGCAGCCTGACACAAAAAATAATTCAACGTGCAGAGTACTGCAGGTTCCGTAACATACTGCTTGAATTAAGCCACTCCCGACGATGAAAGAGAAACCACATTACATTATTGAACATTTATTCAGTCGATTACGTTTTACGTAAATCTCTGAGATATACAACAGTTCAAGTGGACGGATGCATTGAATATAGTATGTTTCCGATGTGAATTTCCAAACCTGTACATCACAAGAAAATCAATTCTTAAGACAATGATGAAACAAATCTGAATATTAGTTAACTAGTCGAAATATCTAGTTTTTATGTGGAAACATTTCCGTAATTTTGTATGACAGATTTTTCTGTAGTAACTTTGCAAATTAACCTTCCGGTCAATGAATATCTACGACAATATTATTTATTCTAGATACATCATGAGATGAGGAATAAGACAAATTTGTCATATTTCTAAAAAACTTCATAGGTTTTCACTCCTATAGTCTCTGAAACAGAAATAATTAAAAAAAAATTAATTAAGATGAAGTGCTGCTGCGAAAATCTTTGCACTTATTTGTCAGGAGCAAATTGGTTTTGAAGAAATCTGTTGCCTAACAGTAAAACTGAAAAAGGAAATAAATTAAAGGGATAATGTAACTTTCAATTTCAAATAGACTGCAAATGAAAAAACACACAGTTCTGAAGATTTTACAAGTTTCTCTGAAAAAGGTGTCTGATATAAGAACCGAAAGGTTACATTATTCTTTTAATTTATTTTCTTTTTCAGTTTTACTGTTAGGCAACAATTGTTTTCAAAACCAATTTGCTCCTGACAAATAAGTGCAAAGATTTTCGCAGGAGCACTTCATCTTAATAAAATTTTTTTTTAATTATTTCTGTTTCAGAGACTGGGAGTGAAAACCTATAGAGTTTTTTAGAAATGCAGAATCCTAACAGAATATATTTCAATCGATATCTGAAATTTGTTATGTCTTCAAATAGTCAACTTAATCAAGAAATTCAAAGAACGATTATTAATGACCTAGTAACTAGTTGATTAAGAACTATTCGTAATTAATTAATAAATCTGATATGTCAATTCACTTTAACCAATGCTACAACATCGCTCTGGAAAGTTTCCCACCCAACCCAACAATATTTTCGCAATATCTCAAGACTTTGTAGCCATCCTCACCATACCCAGCGCAACTGCTTCCTTTTTCGCCATACCATTGTTCAAGATGGAGTCTGTTGATTGTTTAAAACGTTTATAGAATAATGTTCGGTTATTAAACAATTATTCAATTTGTTTTATTGGCTTTCGTAGAAGTCGAATGCGAAAAACGATTACGCTTGGCGTTTTATATCAATCGGTGATATACGACAATTAGTATTTACAAGGTAAATACTGCTCAGGAGTGAGGGGGAGCTTGTAGCGGCGGCCATCTTGGCTATAATAAACTCCTCGATTTATTGGAATGTAATTGCAGTTTTAGCGATCTAAACTTAATTTATCGACGGTAGTTTTCGTTGATTCTTGCGCCTTAATGCATCTTAAATCATCTTTGAGTGTCGAAGTTACGGTTGGGATTTTTTCTTCAGATTATTCTATTGTTCGGTCGTTATAATTATTGGGGGAAAACATGGCTGCTATTTGAGATTGTTGTGTACAACGGTGGAATAATTTCGAATAGAAGAAGTTTATCGTTCATTGGACAGTAAAAGAATAATAATAATAGATAGAAGAAAAAAACTTTATATTACAGTTTTCCAGTCTTCTTCAGTATGCTCCATGAAATAACTGAAAATGATCATTTTCCTTCGGAAAAACGAATAAGAAAACTATATAACGTCGGCGAATTCAATATACTGATCCGTTTTTAACATATCAATTCTTTTTTCCAAAATGTATCTTTTGAGCATGGTAAAAATCATTATTCGACTAAAACTTATCCTTAAAAGCTACTTTAGAAGAATTTATAAAGGTATTGCCGATTTTCTTCTTGTTTCTACTAACTTATATACATTTATTGAAAATCAAATAGTGGCCATGTCACATTATCTTGAAAAATAATAGTTATTTAATCAACTAGATTTTTAAGGACAGCGACTAATGGTTAAGATATTTTAATATAATATTAATTAATAGTTTGAAACCATTAGTCACTAGATTAATAATAATAACCGAGTTGATTACAAGATTCTTCCGACGATCTCAACATGAATTGTGTAAAACTTCTTGATTGAAATACATTCTCATTTTGCACAAGACATACATTTGACATAATGGAATTTTTATGTTTCTATGTTCCAGTAGAGTTTCAACATTTCTCGTAGAGCTTCTGAATATTTTGTGTACGGTTGCCATGAGGATTGCACATTAAAATAGCATAAATTAAGCATTCAAATGCGCCATAAATGTTCAATTTAGTACACATTAAAATCACCTTTTATTTCGAGGTCGGCGGAAATAGTTATATAATAAACAAGGTTATTAATGGCAGCGACTATTGGTCAAGATATTTTAACGCGTTCGCTCCGCTCACACTAGTTCAATACCATTCGTCGCAATATTAATAAACGAGTGGATGAAAAGAATTTTCCGTTGAGCCAACTATGAAATGGGAATCAATTTTTGATTGAAATACATTTATATTTCGCACAAGACATAAAATAGTCCATTAGTCGTTAGTAACCGAATCGATTACATGATTTTTCCGACGACCCCAATATGAATTCTGTATGAATTGTTTCCCAATAAGGTTGTAAAACTTTGTAAGGTTTTGGCGGCCATATTTGTTTATCAATTTTGACGTTCGAAGTGTCATTTTATTCAGAAAGGTTCAAAGTTTTACCATGAAAAGTTTCACGCTCACACAACGTTTGGAAATCGTCCAAATTTATTACGCAAATTCGCGTTCGCCGGTGGCCACGCGAAGAGAGGCTCATTTCTGGCTGAACGGCTTCGTTAACAAGCAGAATTGCCGATATTGGAGCGATTCTAATCCACAAGTGGTGCAAGAAAGACCTTTGCATCCACAAAAGATCACAGTTTGGTGTGGATTGTGGAGTGGTGGCATCATCGGGCCGTTTTTTTCCGAAATTACGCCGGACAAGCCGTTACTGTGAACGGCCAGCGCTATAGCGACTTGCTGCGTGAATTTCTCTTCCGAAATTTGATGAAATTGGTGACGACGATCTTTATTTCTAACAGGACGGCGCCCCCCACACATTTCGAACGACAACATGACTTTATTGCGCGATAAGTTCGGCGACTCATTAATTTCGAGAAACGGCCCCATCGCCTGGCCGCCAAGATCGTGTGATTAACGCCCTTGGACTTTTTTTTATGGGGATATGTGAAATCACAAGTGTACAGCAACTCTCCAGCGACAATTCAAGACCTTGAGGAGAACATTACGAGGTGTATCGAGGCCATACCACAGGAAATGCTAGGCCGAGTCATGGAAATTGGGGTCAAACGAATTAAGGTCTGCAAACGAGCTCGTGGAGGCCATTTGAACGATATCTTGTTTAAATCATAAACTTATACACCATATCTTTCGAATAAATGTTTGAGAACCAAAATCGGTTAATTTGTTGTTGTTTTATTCAATTTCAAAGTTCTATCAAGCTTATTGGGAGACACTGTACATTTGACATAATGGAATTTCTATGTTTCTATGTTCCAGTAGAGTTTTGACATTTCCCGTAGTGCTTCTGAATACTTTGTGTACGGTTGTCATGAGGATTGCACATTAAAATAGCATAAATTGAACATTTAGATGGGCCAAGAAAGGATCGAATTGAATCGAATGATTTGCTAATAACGGTAATAATTTAGGTGTTTCCGAAAATTAAGAAAGAATTAATTAATGTAGATAATAATATTAAAATCCAATTTTATCCCTGAGACAGGTTTACTTTCGGTGAAAGCAAAATGGAAATGAAAGTAATAAGAGAACTAAATTCAAATTAACGGATTGACAAACACGGCACCTGGACGAAACAAAAGAAGACAACGCTGATAAAAAGATGTACGCATTGATAAAATATTATAACATATTTTAATGTTGAAATATAGATTCAGTTACCAACTTAACTTTAAATAAATTCATAACTTTGACTTTGGAATTTTTCTTGTTCATGAAAATTCTACAAAGTGAAAATTTGTGCCAGAATTGAATGAGTTTCCTAGCACCATGTCGGCAAATTCAACATGCCAGAATCTAAACAATCAATTATAAGCTCTGGAAGTCAATTCTGAAAAAAAAACATTCTTGACCTTACTCACGATTTCTCAAAATATCCCAAATAAAACCTTCCAAAACCAACAAAGTCAGGTCAATAAAAACAAAATTTCAAGGCTGCATTTCGAGGTGCGGAACTAACTTAATCCTAGAATTTCGTAAATCCTAATCCGATAATTTTTTGTCATCCGTGACCAATTCATCTTCTGAAGAATACGAGATATATCTTTTCTCAAGGAAGGAACATCCCTTTTATATTATGCTGGTAGTGTTCGACTGTCGGTCAATAAATCAGGTACAATCAATAGAGACGATAATAAAATAATAAATTTTAAGTTTCATCTGTGAAAAGTGACACCCCACAGGGTCTCTTGTTAATTTCCGTGCCATGGGGGGATTAAAATACATGCTTTATAAAATGAGAAATGTAATCAAAATATTGTACCGGGGGCAGTTAGTGCCACCATTCGAGTGAAGCTGTTCGAGGATTATTCGAGCAGTGTTGTCAAATTGAACGAAAATTCTTTATTTTTTATATTGGATCAGTTTTTCGAATTTTAACTTGAAAATTTGATGGTAAAGTTGATTCTGCTATCTATACCATGGTTATTTTAGTGGTTGATTAGATTTCTTCGACAAATTTTTAATGAAACGAATTTTTGGATTGAATATGGTCCAAATAGTGATTTCGGAGAAATCTTTCCTGTGTGTTCTGGCAGTCAGTTCTGAAGGGAATCATGAATTTTTGTCCATTGATTATTGAAATTCAAAGCTTGAGGAATAATTCAAGACATAAACATTCGGATCTATGGGTATACAAAGGTAATTCGTATAACTTTCTGATAGAAGAATTTTTTTATTCATTACATTTTTCTAGTCAAAAAATTTAAAAAAACCTTTTCTTCAACCTTAAATGTTCAATTTATGCTATTTTAATGTGCAATCCTCATGGCAACCGTACACAAAGTATTCAGAAGCACTAGGAGAAATTTCAAAACTCTACTGGAACATAGAAATTCCATTATGTCAAATGTATGCCTTATTGTGTAAAAAGAGAATGTATTTCAATCAAGAATTCATACAGAATTCATATTGGGGTCGTCGGAAAAATCATGTAATCAATTCGGTTACTAACGACTAATGGACTATTCGCTCCGCTCAGGCGTCAAAATATCTTGACCATTAGTCGCTGTCTTTAATAACATAGCTGATTAAATTACTGTTTTATTTTCCAAGTTAGCGTTCTATTTCATAATTCTCTATTTCCAAGAGGATATCTATCTTTTCCGGGTACTAAAACTTCAAAAACATTTCAACATTTCATTACGAATTGTAAATGTTTAAACCATCACCACTTGCTGATAAGTTACAGATAGTTATCTAACTATGAACAGATGAATTAATTAATTCATCTACTTTCAGTACACCGAAATATCTTCAGGTTTTTAATATGGAATATCATGAATTTCATAAACCACACTAAAAATTCTGACATGCTTCAATTTCAATGAGTAGACAGCGGTGAAAACATACCCTTATGATAACTTACTGATAGCTATCTAGCAGATATCATTGAAACGAAAAGATCTCTACTCATTCTCCAGTTTTTTCCCTAGGAAATTCGTTTTTTATGAAATTCATGATATTCTATATCTATTTAAAACCTGAGAGTATTTCGATGTGATACAGATAAATATATTTCGACGATATCTGTCAAGTAGCTATCAGCTATCAGAGTAGAGACCGGACTATACGCAACATGAAAACGTTGTTATATGCATGGAAAATGCTTGAAATATGCACGAAATATGCAGAATATGCAAATTTTAATAATAAATTTTAGGAACTCAAAAAAAGTTATTCTTATTGTAAAATAAAAACAACATGTCAAAACCTCTTAATAATATGTTCAATTCAATTTATAGTTTTGTGAATGTTTACAATCAAATATTGTTCCCAATGTTCAATTTTGTCTTCGATCATTTAGAATATTTTTGAGTGTGGAAAATTTTCGATCCACATCCACGAACGTACTGGGCAGAATGTGAACCTTGGTGCTATGTTCTCCCTTATAGTTTCAGGTAAACCTTCTGCAGTTCCATTAATAAAACTCTCGATAAGACACAAATCTCCGAAACCTGGATGTCCTTTCAATATCCTTTCAAACTTTTCTTGAAGGTTACTTGGAAATGCCAAAGGCAACGTGGAGTTCATTTGGCGTATACAGTAGCGCAAGGAAGAAAATAAGTACCGAAAAATACAGGGTGTTCCTAAATTGAACATACAAACGAAAAGGGGAGATTCTTAAGTGAGTTTAAGAAAAAAAGTCCCATAAACATGGGGTCGCAAACGTTTCGTTTTCGAGATACAGAGAGTTGAAGTTTGAATTTTTTTCAAGTTTTTTTCTCATAGTATCTACACTTCACAAGATATTCAACTGAAATTTGGCATAGATATTACATTTGAGAGTTCTCACCACGTGACATGGCAATTTCGATAGAGGATCTACAGGGTGATATTTTTTTCTGGAACACTGCCACTTGTTCTTCTGCAGAATTTTTTTTTTGGTGAGCATTGTTAATTTGAAAAAATGTAAAAAGAAGCTTTGTTCTTATACTTAACTTTTCGGTCTCTTGTAGTTTTGTCGTATCTACCAACGATTTCGAGAAAAAAAAATTTGAACGATTCTCTCGAAATTCTCGTGAAAATCCAAATGATGATGGGAATACCACTTTGTAAGCTGTGTTGAATTAATTCAGTGTCAGTTTTTATGGAAATTTTCCTGATCTGTAGCGATGATTCATAAAGATTCGATAAACTCGTATAATCAACACATGTTTTTGATTAAAACTTTAACACCCTGTATCTCGAAAACGAAACGTTTGCGACCCCATGTTTATGGGACTTTTTTTTTAAACTCACTTAAGGAATCTCCCCTTTTCGTTTGTACGTTCAATTTAGGAACACCCTGTATATCATAACTGGATTTTAGCTAAAATTTACAAATACCGCTGAAGATGTCTTAAATATGCAAATGCATATAATCCGGTCTCTACTTATGAGCAAGTAGTGTGAAACAGGACCACCAGAATCTGCACCTCGTATTGGTTGGAGTAAAATTTGCGATGATGGAGAATTTATTTAATTTGCCATTTTCCCCTTCATTCTTTCCTATCTAAGTTTTTGCAAGAATTCACCAGCACTAAAAATTTAGAAGAATAGTTGCGAATAAAGCTGCTCTGAAAGATACTTATGATATTGACAGAAAGAAAGTATCATTTTCTCAGAGAATTGACTGAAAGATTTTTGGGCAA
This sequence comes from Propylea japonica, assembly GCA_013421045.1. Classification (NCBI taxonomy): domain Eukaryota; kingdom Metazoa; phylum Arthropoda; class Insecta; order Coleoptera; family Coccinellidae; genus Propylea; species Propylea japonica. Next base: position 51,092,714 of record CM024240.1, read on the forward strand.
GTTATCAGGCAACACTGTCCAGTTCACAGCTTCTCCGCACGCATAAGAATAGTGGTCCAGACTAGGCAGGTTAGTGTTTTTAATTTAGAACGTGTCAACGATAGCTATGATCGATGATTCCGTGTGGGCAGGCACAATCGCCGTAAAAAAGGGAATTAATTGTTTTCGAGGTGTGTTATATTTCTATTGATGATGGTATTCGGATTAATTTTCCTTTTTTTTACTTTTAATCGATTTATTATAATGTAGGTGTCCGATATTGAGGCGGAAAGAATTATCGATCGTACTGGTCTTTCCACACGTGATTCCGCTCTGTGATTCCTAATGGGATCCGCCCGTCTGTGGCTTCTGGCTGAAGGATGGCGTGTTTTCAGTTGGTATCACTGGTTCGATCTGAATTTAGCGCGATAACGTCGGATATTTCGCACCAGGGTTGATTTGAGTGTCTGGTCTTTATTATTTAAAGCGTTTGGGCTGGCTGGTGCGTGGGTGGAAAGAAGAAATTCGAAAATTTGCCGGAGACTTCAACAGGCGACTAGGCGACGAAATCGTCGCTCAAGGTCATTGAAAAATATGGAAATTATGGAATTTCCCTTTCTCGACTGTTTCAAATCATTGATGTTGGTTTACACCTGGTTCCATTGAAAATTGCAACGTTTTCCGAGCAACAAAAAATAAGCATTCGACTCCTTATCCTGTACGATTTCGTTTCAAGAATACGATCCCCTCCTAATGTTGAACAGAGTTGGCAAATTTTCAGAGCCATTGGTAAGTTTTTTAAACAGTTTGAAAAAGTATCAAAGCAGTTGGGAAAATTTTCAATGGACTTGACACAGGTTGATCAGAGTTGGCAATTTTTCAAAGCAGTTGGTAGCTTTTCGAAGCTGTTGACAAAACTAGCTTCGAAGCAGTTGGAAAAATTATGGAAACAGTTGGGCAAATGTCAATGGAGTTGGTCTAGGGGTGTGCTCAATATTAATCAGAGTTGGAAAATTGGCCAAACAGTTTGAAACATTGTTAAAAATAGTTGATAAAATTTAAATACAATTTGAAAATTTTTAATGGAGTTGATACAGGAACCGGCCTAATGTTGATCCGAGTTAGCAATTTTTCAAAGCAGTGGTAGTTTTTCGAAGCAGTTGGAAAAATTAAAAAAATAGTATAATTTTGAAGCAGTTGAACAAATGTCAATGTAGTTATCTAGGGATGTGCCAAATGTTGATCCGAGTTGGTAAATCCTCGAAGCAGTTGGTGAATTTTCGAAGCAGTTAGTGAATTTTTGAAGCAGTTGACAAAATTTCGAAGCAGTCGGAAAAAATTCTGAAAACAATTGGCAGAATTGCGCGCTTGTTTCTAGGGGAACAGCGGTGCGGTCGTAATTCTAATCGTTTATGGAATCCGATCAATGTCAAACTTATTATGGACTAGGTCAGTGACGAGCATATTCGTCCTACATTTCGTCAGAATCGAAACATCGAAAGATTTTGAAAAATATAAATATTCTGGCTAGTATTGCTGGTCTAGAATTAAACACACAAAACCTTCGGAAGGAGAGAGTTTGAAAGTTCGATTTTCAGGATGAATGTGTTGAAAAAAAATTGTTTGCAGAACACATATCTAAACTTCTAATAATTTAAAAACTTACAGTGATGATTTTCTTTAGCGATAATATTATTAGTTAATATCTTCAAATATATTTCTGTTGTAATCATCATATACGACTCAACAGTTTTTCCACTTTTTTTCGTCTCGAAAGAACCATAATATTTTTTTTTAATCCTGAGGACGAAGAGTGTGTTGATCTGGTAATACAAAGTAAGTATTTTTAATGCTATCAGAAAAAAATATTGAATCGCAAACCAAAATATCACCCCCTTCTACAATCGGTTTTCCAAACCATCAATGCACAATTGGCAAATTTTCGAAACTTCCTCCCCCCCCTTTTTCATGAGTAACATATTATGCAGCATGCTAAATGGAAATAGTCCGCTCACGAAAGTTTGAGCCGTCGGTTGGCCATGGAAATTTGGCATATTCCACTGTGCATATTAAAATTTTAGGTTATGTTGTTTATTTTCTCATCAAATTGATACGCAATGTTGTCAATATTGTATAGAGTTCTCTGATAACTAGCAAGCTCGTCGGACGAGTCCGGGTACATTCGGCAACGTTGACTTTATTTTACGTTATGACAGCAAATACTGCCAATTTCAGATAAATGAACAAACGCCTACTATGCGCTCAAACTTTCGTGAACGGACTTAATTGATTTGACGACAACTGACAAGTTTTGTCACGGGTAAACTCGAATAAACTGCTGACAGCTCCTGCCAAACAGTTTTTCCACGTAAAACCCACTTGCAATGCGTGTTTTTGATAGGTGGAAATTACGACGAGGGAAATAGTCATCCAAAAAATTCATATTCTATTTGTCAAAATCATTTCACTTCCAACAGATGTTATTTCCGAAATTATTCAGGCAAATAGAAAGCTAGGCTAGGACTATTGAAAAATTCTAAAATTCCAGCCTCTTTTGTTTAACGGCTTGTTGTTCACCGGAACTGTACCAAAACAGGCATTCCTAGAAGGCCAAACACAAATCCTACACAGATTAAGCCGTACTAAAAAAATATTTTCTCGGTCCAAGTGACTTCATCACCCAATTAACAAAGAAACGTCTGGTTGCCCGTTACAAAGCACGGTTTTTGTTTGTAAATATAAAAATGTAACTATCGTCTCGACTTCGATACGTCCGACAACAATAATAACCCATTAAAGACCGAATATTAATATGATATACGTTTCTGGGAACATAAAATTTTATAGACCATTTTAAATTTTATATCAGACCATTGCATAATTAAATCCTTGGCGGTGTTTCCTGGAACAAAGAATATCGGGACCGATTTCTATTTCCAGGACTGTTATTCCTCAATCGAATTTAATACAGCTGTTACGATCGGTTTTGGGTAGAGTTACAAACATTTTAATGCGACCTTTTCTAATCGGGTTGAAATCTGACAACTTTTTGCGTGTTTTCGGCTGAGTGAGTCGGAAGGCTTGTATCCGTTTGCAATAAATGATTTTCTGTTCAAGAAAAGGTGTAAAATTGAAATATGACCAGTCCCAATCGGTTTTGTTCAAACGAATGAAACTATATACCGTACATTTCCAAGGAAGTTTACAGCTGAATATTGAATTGTTTGAAGGATATTGTGGTATGTTTGTTGGCTTAAGCCACGGAAAATATGAATTTTGCATGAACATTCAGCATATCAATCTTCATACACAAAATGAATCTCACTCGAATCGGATATCTTGTTATGGAAACGTAGACATTCTTCTTTCCAATATTCCAATTGTATTTTCCAATGGTTCAGATAATGCGATCTTCTTGAAATTTTGCATGAATATTCAGTATATCAATCTTCAGTCACAAATTTCACTTGAATCGGATATCTTGTTATGGAAATATGAAGTTTTTTCTTTTCAATATTTCAATTGAACTTTTTATGGATATGTTTACATAATGGCCGAAAATTTTGCATGAGCATGCGTTTTTGATAATGTGTCCGAGAGCTGGCACGAATTTTAGGGTAGGTATTTGAGGCAAGCTGAAAACTTGTCAGATACCTCTCCTATTATATCCCAACTCGGGACTGCAGACCTGGCTGGTGAGTAGCGGGGCTAAATCAACCCCTACATTTTTGAAAATTTATTTTTTTTTTCCCAAAAATATATTTGAGGCAATACGCAATTTATATATGTGGCAGTGTAATGCTTTATAAATACTAAAAAAATAAGCCAGATAATTTAATCGGGGTTTTAACATTGCCAGACGCGTGCAAAAATATTTTGCAAAAAATTATAAAAAATGTTTTTGAGGCAGCTTGAAATTTTAATGTTGCGTTATTTATAACTTAAAAATAAGATTCCCAAAAAGACAGATCATTTCGGTAGGGCTTTCTATCTGAAAAAAAAATATGTAGGGGTTGATTTAGCCCCGCTACTCACCAGCCAGGTCTGCAGTCCTGAGTTGGGATATAATAGGAGAGGTATCTGACAAGTTTTCAGCTTGCCTCAAATACCTACCCTAAAATTCGTGCCAGCTCTACTACTGTCTACTATATGGGTTAAAGATTATAATTTTGAAATTTCAGTTGTCACATTCGTTAAGTGATAGATATTGGCACATTTATAATTTTTAATATATCAATAACTAGAATTCACTACATCTAACATTCCATAAATCATTACTAAAAAGTGTTCAATATCTGAATAAATAACTGATCATAACTACTCTGTACATTACCCGACTCCAAATTTTATTTTCCGTCGACCTCAAAATAAAAGTGGGTTTGAAGTACACGAAATTGAACAATAATGACCCATTTAAGTGTTCAATTTATACGTTTTTAATGTGCAATTATCATTGACAACCGAACACAAAGTATTCAGAAGCAATGCCACAACTACTGGGACACAGAAATTTATATTAGGTATGTTCGAGGGTATGTTAAATGTCTTGAACGAAAATAGTATATTATGCAACGAGCGTAGGCGTAGACAAGTGGCCCAAATCATCAAGTGAATAACAGCCATTATACACGAATAGCATACTATACTTTATCCATGACTACTATATATATTTCTTGAAGATTTTAACATCTGGCGGCCGAGACAAGACTTTTCTAGGACAAGCATGGAAAAAGTCAAGTTGACACATGACAAATTTTCGGAGAACTGGTCATTGTATATTTTGTAATTTTTTTTTTTGTAAGCTTTTTGATATAATGAAAGTAGGTTCGGACCTCGATTGACAAGGTATGCCCCTCAGAGTTTATTTCTTACTCTGAGGTATGCCCATATTTGTTAGTTGGAGTACTTTAGGATATGAAGAATACCAATTTACAAAATTTATATCAAAGCTAAATCTATGAAGCATTTGACAGCAGTGAATTATAATCTCATTATTCCCTTGTGATTAAGGGTATTATTAAGGCCGATCACAGAGACGTAAAATGGGCGGATTTTACAATAGTCGTGGATAAAAGAATGTATTCAATTCAATAATTTATACTCAATTCATAATGCGGCCAACCGTATAAATAACTATTTCAATCTGAAATGATTTTCATAGATTCCAAAATGGTATATGACCCGAAATAATAAAGAAATAGTAAACGAATAGTGTCCCAACATGAAATTCTTGAAAAATAATCATCGATGAATGGACGATTTAACTATTGACGTTGTTTTAGAGTTCATTCCTACGTTGAGTACGCTCACACAAAAGCGTTCATTCTCCTCTGCTAAGAGCATTGCGTTCACTACTAAAACTAGAATCTGGTTAGACAACAGTTGCTAATTGATAATGCAACCGATTTTACGATGAGTAACTTTTTGTTTGCATTCAAATAATACTAGGTGTGGGCCAAGAAGTTCATTTATTGCACGAAGATAAGTAGGTCCGTATAGTCATATACAGGGTGTCTGTAAACAACTGCTAGTAGAGAAATGATTCCTCGATGAAAATGAGCAGGGGTAGTTCATATAATTATTTTTGGAAATCGACCTTCCTTAACCTAATATGATTCATTGAGTAGATGTTACTCACACAATTTTTTAGATCTCATAACTTTATTATTAGGGGTTGAAAATAACAACCCCTTATGATTTTCCTTCAAAAATTGTTTTCGTGGGATAGATTTTTGAAAAATAAAATTCTCTTATGGTTTCCCATTTAATTCTGAAGAAAAAAGTCTCTTACAAAATTTCGATACAGTCGATACTTTTCTCGGAAAAAATAAAAACTTACAAGCAGTTATGATCACTGTTCATTCCATTTCATCGTATGTTCCATAGAATGAATATTCTAAGATATTGTTTATGCTACAGTTTTAGTTTCAGAAGAGTTCGATTTTTTTATATATACTTTACTTGTAAGTTTTGTTTTTTCCGATAAAATTATCGACTGCATCGAAATTTTGCAGGAGACTATTCTTATTCAGGATTGAATAGGAGACAATTGGTGCGATTCTGTTTGCGCATAGCCATATTGCTAAGATAAAGATATGACTATCTTAGCAAGGTGCGCAATATTCTGTATTCTGTTCGACCATTCTGTGGCAATATGATCTGTCAGTTTAGTCATAACCTTGCTATCCGCATTGCTATCTTAGCAAGGTCGAAAGAGTACTTGCCTACACGGATAACAATCTTACCCAGGACCAAAACAGTTAGAAATACGATAGAAAAACACTTATTTCATTTCAATTTTTCAAATGGTTTGAAAATGGGTAAGTATGTTGCAATGAAAATGGAACTGATGTATTACAGAACATTTAATTTTAGGAGAATTCTAGATCGCAAAATCGACATATCAGGGACTGTAGATAAGTTAATCAAAATATTTCGATAGGACAAATAAACCGTTTCTGATTTGATTGAAAAGTTGAGAAAAGTTATGGATGAACCAACTTCACAATTTTTTGCTTATGGCAGCTATAAGACTACAGTTGGTGAGGAGTTCAAACTAGGAATGAGCCTACTAGTTATGTGAAGAGTAATACATACTCGTACAATAAGGACCTCATCTCAACAAATTGATTGCCTCGATATGTAACATTTCTTTCAAGGATGTGAAGAAAGCATCAATAGAAAGGGTTTTCACAGTATAAATACTATAATGTAGAAGCTGTGAGTATAATTCCATATTTTTTTCCTTATATTTGATTGAATCATTATTTTTCAGATATTTGATGTAAAAATTAATAACGAATGCATATTTCCATGGAGTTGCCCACGACTTGGCTTTGTTATGTTAAAAAAAAAACTATCGGTACATGACATCAAAGTAGGTGCAAGGAAGAAGAGATTGTTTTCTTCAAGGAAATTTTGGTTATCCTATCCAGCCCTGAATTATGACAACATTTCTCAAAACTTTTACTAAAAACGCAGAGGGAAATATAGCAAAATTCATTTTTCGACGAAAAATGTTGTCGACAGAGATTTTTAACAGGAACATATATTCAATGAACACATAGAAGTTGATTTCAAATTTCTATTGATTATTCATGAAATTGTTTATTGATAACAAATATAGAATAAAGCTTCATTCTGTGATTTAATTGTGAAAATTTCTTAGTCCCCTAATAACACCACACCGATTGCTTCAGTTATTCGGGAAAATGCTAAGATTGTGTTCTCATTAATTAATAATTGTGTAATATGTGGAAATATCTTATTCGAAGGAAACATTCATATGAAATTGTTTATTGATAACAAAATATAAAATAAACTTCATTCTGTGAACTAATTGTATAATTTCTCAAATAACATCACAGTTCCAGCTATTCTTCAGAATGCTTCAGCTAGTTGAAAGATGATATCTCATTAAGAGGAAGCATTTAATCTTTTCTTGTCCCATTTCACACTGCATTCACAAAATTTGTTAGTTCATCCCACTTGATTTTCACCTCCTGTATATTTCTAAAGGGTGGGTTTTCCTGTCACTTTAATTCTATTATATTCAAGGAAGCTCATCAATACTTCCATTTGAATTTTCTTGCGTTTCCTATTCCGCGACATTTTTGAAAATCTCATTACAAATGTTTGAAAACACAGAAATGTCATAACAAAACCTCAAAAAAGTAGTTCAAATATCATTATTACAGTGTTGCCGGCTCTTGGATTGCCGATTATTATAGTCATATTGCTAAGGCGAAATTCATAACCAACATGACTATAACAGTCGAAACAGAATACGGAATACCGTAGTCATATTGCTATGAATTTGGGGGATAGCCATATTGCTTGGATAACAAGATTCATAGCAATGTGCGAACAGAATCGCACCGAATAAGAGAATTTTTTTTTTGAAAATCTACCCACGAAAACAGTTTTTGAAGGAATATAATAAGGGGTTGTTATTTTCAACCCCTAATATTAGAGTTATGAGATTTAAAAAATTTTTGTGAGTAATATATACTCAATGAATCATATTATTTTAAGGGAGGTCGATTTCGAAAAAAATTTATATGAACTACCCCTGCTTATTTTCATCGAGGAATCATCTCCCAAAGTCTCTCGCATTTGTTTACAGACACCCTGTATAGATTCAATGCACACTCGAACACGTAAAAATTTGCTTTTTCTTATTTTTAACGTAGCAACTCTTTTTAACTTCAATGTCCTTTCATAATTTCAATTTTTAGGGGTCCAACTCGTTAAAAATTGTATTATAGTTTAGATGATATAAAAGGAGAGAACACTCTAATTTTATGAATTTTCATTTGGTTTTTGAACAAATGTTACAATTTGAAATTCATCAAATCAATTTGCGTTTACTTATAAATTCAAGGTATCAAAGACCTTGCTCATGCAGCATTAAATAAATCTGTCGACTTGTGTGGGCCTTGCTTTATGATGTGTTTTATATTAAGTGATGCATTTAAACACGTTCCTTTATAGTTGTTTTATTAACCGCTTCGCAAGCGTTTTATATACCTCTCTACATACATGCTACCGTGATACATTATTGGTCAATTGATTATTTTTGCTCCTAATACACAAAAGGTACTATTACAACAAGACTATAAAACTATAAGAGATATAAAGTTTCTTCGATTGAGTATACAACACTCAATATTAGAATCTGTTCATCAGCTTACGATGTTAATTGTTTTTTATATCAAGAATATTTCGAGGTATACATAGTGCTTGTTTGTCGTGTAGTATTTCATCGATAGTTTTTCGTTATTTGAAGTATTTATGTATTTATCAATTCAAGAAAAGCAGATACATAAGAATTCACCATGATCACGAAAATTTCATATTAATAACTCATTGCTGTTATTTAACGCCCTCTTCTGAAAATAGCTAGGCATTTTTACAAAACAAATGAGCTTTTCAGATGTATTCCAAACACAACTGAAGAATTCACGTTGCAGTGTCAAAAATATTGGAAATTACGAATATTAGTAAGATATCATTTTAATCAACAAGAATTTTACTTGATATAATAAAATGATTTATTTATTTATAACTATTCTGAAAATTTATAATTCAGGTTCTGATTATTTACTGAAATAGAGACGATTCTGATGTTTAAATGTGAGAAAACTTCGATCCAACTAATGAAAGATATCAAAGCAGGTTAATAACAAGTAAACAATCTGAGATACAGAAGAAAATTCAAACATTGAATATAATAAATAACACATTTAAGTTAGCTCCGTTTATTCAGAGCATATGTAAATATGAATCAAATTATGCATCACTGTTATTTTATCAACACATGAATTCAGTTAGTAAGTTTCCAAATTTCAATTGAAGAGTTCTCAATGTTAAAATTTTCTTGAAATACTTATGACGACTGGACAGTGAAATACAAATATATGATATGGTTGAAACAAACGTGAAAATAACTAGTGATTGACGTATAAAGTTATAGAGTATAAAGCAATAATGTCAAAAAAGAAAAATAAAACATTTGAATAACAAACCTTCTCAGCTTTCACGTCGTTATTAGTAATAGTGGTAGTTGTTACCTCCATGATATCCACAATCACCGTAAGTATACACTATCTTCACTATAACAGTATTCTTACACTGTACACCCGGTTCAATACAAAGTCAATATCTTCGGCAGAAATCAACCCCGTATTATATTCGAGCAGGTAGCAATTCCAATGAAGATCCGAGAAGCATTCTAGAACTTTCACTAATTGTTTTTGTAGTAATCAAAAGTAATTATATTCAAATTATTCGTCTAAAAAATGGCTCATCTAAATCCCTAACAATACAAAACCGAATTGATTTTACTGTCGATAAAAGGTCTAACTATTAAATGTTACTTAATGATGAATAGACGGAAAACGTCTGTATAATAGAAGTTGTCAAGGGATACTAACATTAACCATATTTCTGAACCAGTGTTGCCTCTTGGAATTTCGCCTGAGGCTCGCAACGTGATTGGTCGTCTTTGTACAGAAATTTGGCAATGTTAATCATCCAAAACCGTTATGCCGTTTGAATATTTCCGATAATTTTGAATTTGCAGTTTGAATGGTTGAAATATGGGTTTGGTTTTTATGCGCAAATTTCAATATTTTGGAAGAATACATTCTCACAATAAAAAATGCTTCATTCAATTGAAATGGGATTCTTTATATTGAAATTTATAGACACAAATTTATAATACTACAGGCTCATGAACAACCTTCTTTTAGTTCCCTGATTATTTAATTGTTATACTTTATAATTAATTAAATACACATATTGTGAAAAATAAATCATAAACAAATCAACTATTTATATCACTTATTACACTATTATACATCCAAACATTTATAGAAATAGGAACAAATAGAATTTTCTGAATTCAGCTTCAATAAGGGTTTATTTGGTATTCTATTTGTGTTGAATAATTTTATCCATTCTATTATAAAGAATTTTTTACATTTTCATAATCGAAAAGTTATTCATTCATAAACGCAAATTTTTAATACTAAAGGATTACGAAGAAATTTCTTTTAGTAATATGATTATTTAATCATGTATTTTGAAAAATAATCATGAAATCCTTCTATCACTAATTGCAATATTTTTTATCGAAACATTTATCAAAAAGAACGAGATGATTTTTCAACTTAGGCTTTAATTCTAGTTTTATTTCAGTATTCTATCATTTGCTCTGAATAATATTATCAATTGTATTAAATTAACTTTAAAATATAGCCTGCTAATTTGTTCCTGTAGCCTTTTAATTTAACATTATTTTAAGTATGCTGTAAAATTTATAATGTAATGAAAAATTTTAAAGTTATTTATTTCACTTCTGCGGAATAGTTTTCGAAGAAATTCCTTTATTTTTTACATTTATTTCCGACTGTCATTTCAGTAAATTCCCTCTCTTCCCAAAACGGTTAAATTCGACATGCTAGCTAAGGGACGGGTTGTTCTAGGTATTAAGTGGAGAACCCAATCTTAACCTTTTCATGGATTTGTATAGTCAAAACAAGTTTTTTGGGTAGTTGGATTTACTGAAATGGGAAAAGTTATTTATATAACGCACATTTTGTACGCAGGTATTATTTATGTTCGGTACTCTGCAAGACATTCCATCGAAAATATCTTTTAACATACTTGCATTAAAATACTCTGCTATTTTTCATTCTTTAATGTAGTGTCAATTATGAGCGATGGTTTGATATAATTCGGACATAAATCAATATTATTTGATTTGAAATTATGAACCATTACCGAAAAATTTTTATATTTAAAAATATGAGTTTTCCATTCAACCTAATATTCACCATATAATTTTTTCATTGACATTGTAATGATAAAATTGGAAATTTGCAATAAATTACAATTAACATGAAAAACACGTATCTGTAATAAACGCGTTTATAATTTCAATAGAAGTACAGTGATTGTTATACATACATCGTAGATGAATGAGAACAAGAAACAATAAAACTGTGTTGCATAAATTAATACTTGTGTTATCTCAAGTGTTCCAGATATTGACACATTTCGCAAAGTAAAATTTAAACAATTAACATCAATATGAATGCAGTTCATTACCTTGAAGTAGTCTTCTAGTTTGGTTTTGATAATAACCCACGTGTTGAATTTATAAAATTCTGAAGGACATTTGAATACATTATTGGAGGCGAAAATTAGAAATTGTGAGTATCATTTTCATTGAATTTTTCAATTGACTTCATACCACTAAAAACGAATGTAGAAATGATTGATGTACAGGGTGGTCAGATTTCGAAATTACACGATAGGCAAAAATTTAATTTGACACAATTTCTGAATGGTGTTTTGATTGGGGGCTACTCAATTTTGTCAATTTAACATTTCCTGAAATACCATAACCTTTTGGTTTTTAAATATCTGAAAGTACCCCTCCCCCCAGTCGGGCCTGGATCCGCGCCTGATGTCCTTGCGGTATATAATTTCATAGATATACAGGGTGAATTTTGAAATTAGTATATTACGCTCACGGAACATGTACATCTTTAGGTAACTCTTACCCTTGCTTTCCGTTAAATTTCTCAGAATATTATCAAGCTCATATTTTCGAGCATGATTTCGTCAGAAATCATAGGTGACGATTGTATTTTGGATTTGGTAGCAGTCGAACGATTCTAATAATAAATATACTTAATATAGTTATTTTCGAATTTGTTATATGTATATCGAAAATTCCGAGAAATTGTATTGCTTAAAAGTTTCGATAACATCTCCAGAAACAGAAAAAAGTGGCCTCAAGTGTCCGTTTCAAATATAAAGGGTGTTCATGGAAAATAACGGTTTTTGAGACGCCCATTTGAACCATCCATTTTTTCTACAATGAAGAACTTCTCCTAGTTTTCGAGAAGAATCGTTTTTTATGTTGGAAAACATGGTCAATTTTTGTATTTATTTTTTGAATTTCAACACCTTGTATCTCGAAAACGGTGCATTCCAGAGGATAAGTTAATATAATCTCTTGTTCATATTTTTGGGCGAGCTATAATATCATAAATTCCGTGCACTTGTTCACTAACACCCTGTATAGACATCAATATAAATGTGCCAATTTTAGAAACCACTCTGTAGCAACTGGTTTCTCAATAGAATAGAATGATATGAAACATGGAAATCTGACCGCCCTGTATATATTTTTTTGGTATTTGGTTTATAAAAAGTATTATGAATAAATTTCATCTTTTCTACTTTTCTGCTTCATCAGATCGGTAATTTGCTATGAATTGATTTATTTGATGATTTGACAATTGAATGCATGATTTGCATTCAAAAACAGTATTTTATGCAATTGTTATGCAATGAGCGTATAATTATAGCTATTATTCAGGAGTTGAAATTTAGGCTATGAGCCGTAGACGAGTGTACCGAATCACCGAGTGAATTATATCCATTATACTCGAGTATTATGGTATACTTTATCCACGACTACTGAATATATTTCTCGAAGATTTTAACATTTGGCCACCAAAGCAAGACCTCTTTCATTGCAATTGTGAAAAAAGTCGAGTTAACACATGAGAAATTTTTGGAGAACTTGTCATTGTACATTTTGTGATGAAAATTGCTTTAATTGGTGTAATGAAAGTAGATTTGCTCTTCGATTGACAAGGTATACCCATATTTGTTAATTGGAGTACTTTAGAATACCGAAGAAATATCAATTTAAAGAATATTATTTTAAAACTAAATCTATGAAGCATCTGACACCAGTGAATATTAACTCATTATTCACAAGTGATTAATAAGTATTATTATGGCCAAGCAAAGAGACGTATAATGGGTATATTTTACAATAGTCGTGGATAAACAGTTTTTCAACATCGAGTTATGAGTTAGGTATTTATCATTTCCTCATTTTTGCAAACTCTGACAAATCACATCCGGCGAATTTGCTGATACAGGATAAGTTGGGAGCACTGTCCAAATTAAAGTCGATGAATGTTGCATTTTCTGGGGCCACACAGCTAAACACATCTGGCGAAATTACGCTGGCAAGGAGAACTTCACCCAAAATGTTGATTTATTGCAAATTGCGTCCCGTTAAGCAAGGATCATTTGTCTTGTTTCTTTTATTGCTCTCATATTGTTCGTTCGAGAGCCTCTTCTTCGTTAAAAATAGCCCCACTGAACTTATAATGGTACTTACAATACCCTCGTTGCTAGATTTTCGAGAATTCCGAGGATGGTCAAGCGATTTTATTATTTGTTCATCGAATGGTTGACGGGAAAGAATGATCGAAATGAAAGATAATAATAAATAATGTTTTACAGCTTTCTCGGGTAAAAAATTGAAAAAAGTACATACTGTTTTTTGGAACATTTTTATGATACTGGATTTATACAGGGTGTTCCTTAATTGAACGTACAAACGAAAAGGGGAGATTCCTTAAGTGAGTTTAAGAAAAAAAATCCCAAAAACATGGGGTCGCAAACGTTTCGTTTTCGAGATACAGAGTGTTGAAGTTTGAATTTTTTTCAAGTTTTTTTCTCATAGTATCTACACTTCAATAGATATTCAACTGAAATTTGGCATAGATATTACATTTGAGAGTTCTCACCACGTGACATGGCAATTTCGATAGAAGATCTACAGGGTGATATTTTTTCTGGAACACTGCCACCTGTTCTTCTGCAGAACTTATTTTTGGTGAGCAACTGTTAATTTGAAAAAATGTAAAAAGAAGCTTAATTGTTCTTATACTAAACTTTTCGGTCTCTCGTAGTTTTGTCGTATCTATCAACGATTTCGAGAAAAAAAAATTTTGAACGATTCCCTCAAAATTCTCGTAACTATGATAGGAAGGCCAGTTTGTAATCTGTGGTGAATGAATTCAGTGTCAGTTTTTATGGAAATTTTCAAATTTCTCAAATGTAATATCTATGCCAAACTTCAGTTGAAAATCTTGTGAAGTGTAGATACTATGAGAAAAAACTTGAAAAAATTCAAACTTCAACACTCTGTATCTTGAAAACGAAACGTTTGCGACCCCATGTTTATGGGACTTTTTTTTCTTAAACTCACTTAAGGAATCTCCCCTTTTCGTTTGTACGTTCAATTTAGGAACGCCCTGTATTATGAAACATTTTTCCATTCAGATTGTTTTTCAAAACTTGGAATCTTTTTCAAGTTAAATTAAGAATCCAGAAAAATGATAGCGACGCTTGTGTTCAAATTTTCGTTTCGATAGGTCAACAAAAAATAAAAAAAATACAAATATTTAAAAAAAATAATAATGAACATTGTAGCTTTTCAACGGAGAAGACTGGAAATATTTTGCGAAGGAGTGAACCCTGAATATCTTCGTAAAGTTCATTGAATAATTTAATAGTTTTTTAATCAACTAGGTTATTAAAGACAGCGACTAATGGTCGAGATATTTCAATGCGTGAGCGAAGCGAACGCGTTAATAGTTCGAGACTATTAGTCGCTCGATTGATGACCGAGGTGATTACAAGATTTTTCCGACGATCTCAATCTGAATTGCGTATGAATTCTTGATTTGAATACATTCTCATTTTGCAGGAGACTTACATTTGTCATATTTCTATATATCTATGTTCCAGTAAAGTTTTGACATTTCTCGTAGTGCTTCTGAATACTTTGTGAACGGTTGCCATGAGGATTGCACATTAAAATACCAGAAATTGAGCATTACAATGGGTCATTAATGATCAATTTCGTACACATTAAAATCACCTTTTATTTGGACAGTGACGTAAAAATATTTCAATAGATTAATAATTTTAATTATAATTCTCTCAGTGTATAGAGAGTGGTGAGATTTCGAAGTTTAATTACTGCATCTCCTATACTATCAGGATAGACAAAGGTATCATATTTGTTGTTTTATTGGAAAAAATTTGATAAAAGCCATGAGCAGGTGCTTTTGAGTGCTCGTTCATTGGTGGAACAATAATGCGCTAACTTTAAAATTTTGTATAGGACTTGAAATTCATGCTTAGAATATGAATGTAACACCTCAGCACGATCGGAATTATTTTCTCGAAATTAGTCAAAAATGAAATATGTTAAAAATCAATAATTAGAAAAAAATCAATTCTATGGTTCTGATAATGCGAACCTCTTGAAATTTTGCAGGAACATTCAGTATATCAATCCTCATTCACAAAATAAATTTCACTCGAATAGGATATCGTGTTATGGAAATATAGAGATTCTTCTTTTCAATATTACAATTGAATATTCTGTGGTTTTATTAACACTATGGCCACAAAACTTTGCATGAGGCTTTTATGAGCATCTTGCATGTGGCTGCAAAATTCATTTCGATTGGTTTCGTTTGGTCTGAGATATTGAGGAACAAAAATTTTGAATGGTCTTATTTTATGGAACACACTGTACGATTTGGCTAATTAACCAACTTAAGGGCGGTATTCGGGAACCGAATTCATCCTAAAAATCTCAAGTGTCTTCGAAGGTTATCGTGTTCACGGCTAAACAGACGGCCTTACGGACAGAATTCAAAATTAGACCACGGATTCGTTATCAAGGAGTCGAACTCTATCATTCGAGACCAAGAGTCTTTATGGCATATACACTACTGGAAAAAATTAAAGTTTCAAAAAAAATCCAAATTTTTCGGCAATTTTCAACATGCCGTAACTTTGAGAGGAATGGTCGTACAAGAAATTTAAAAAAAGGAAATTGTAGCTCCAAGTGTCTTGTTTTTGGATTAAGACTTCAAAAATATTGAGTTTCAGTGGTTTTCGAGTAATGATAGAAAAATCAGCAACAAAAAAATTCTCAAAATTTCACCACTTTTTTTTCTTGTCTACGAGAGTGGAAATTTTATTTTTGCATAATCGTTATAATGATAGGATACTTTGTTAATTCAGCTTCAATTTATTTTTTTATTGACCTCAATACGTCCACTTCTCGCCGAGATATCGGTCTTCAAATGGAAAAGGATCCATTTTTTATCCGTTATTAAATTAATAAAAATTTTATTTGTTAGTTTATTTTATTTTTCTTTTTTTGAAATTTATGTACTATCTGCAATTAAAATGTGGAAAAAGCTCGAGAAAATTTTTTTTGCCTTTTTTGAAGATTATGAGCTCCTCAGAACAGAAAACTTGATCCTTATTTTTTTCAAAAATTCAATCGAGTCAAACAAAAAAACGGCTCGCTGGATTGAGTTGACTCTTCGTAAGGTTTTTATCAACATATTGAACTGTGAAAGTCACACTTAACATTATTGGTTTCCTCAACATTTTCGATCCAGCGGTAGATTTTCCAAGAAACCACCAAAAGCCCTTTTTTTGTTAAATTTTTATATTGATGCGACATGAAGAAAAAAAAATTTCTATGAATAAGCAATTGTTGTTCATTAATCGGAGTTCATTTAAGGTCTTGAAACCCTCCTTCAATTTTCTGTGCGATCATTGGTTGCTGAGAAATCGATAATCAAAGACAAATGGATCCTTTTCCATTTGAAGACCGATATCTTGAATGAAAAAATAAATTGAAGCTGAATTAACAGAGTATCCCATCATTATAACGATTATGCAAAAATAAAAAATTTGCACGCTCATATACAAGAAAAAAAAAAAGTGGTAAAATTTTGAGAATTGTTTTGTTGCTGATTTTTTTATCATTACTCGAAAACCACTGAAACTTAAAATTTTTGAAGTTCTAATCCAAAAACTAGACACTTGGAGCTTTTTTAAATTCCTTGTACGACCATTCATCTCAAAGTTACGGCATGTTGAAAATGACCGAAAAAATTGGAATTTTTTTTTGATCCTTTAATTTTTTCCAGTAGTGTAGTTTCTGGGCTGTAGGGTGATTTTGATTTCTATCAATGTCCATAACCTCTGCAAATTGAAGGAAGTATGCTCTCGATACATTTTTTTCTCTACTTTCCGATGAGCAACAAGGAAAAAAAAATATTTTGAATGTTTTGTAACCCCATTCAGAAAATTCTAATTAGGTATATACAGTGGGACTTCCCTATAACGAAAGCGCTAAATCCGCAAAAAATTCGTTTAAAAGAAATTTCGTTGTACAGGTATCTTTAGTCAGCAATGTCACTGATAAATTTGAGTTTATCATTCAAACTTAAGCCCTTCCTTTCAGACATTTTCGCACAACTTTCACACTAGCGTAATATTAAGATTGAAACCAAACAGCCAGGGGTGTATTTAAAACTGTTTTCAGAAGGATCTCTCTGCCCGCCGTAATGATTTAGTTTAAGTTCGGGATTTATTACGTACGTCCGGAAAAAAACCCACTCTTATACCATTCAAAGAGTGATGTTCTTGTTCTTGAAATATTTCGTTATAGAGAGAATTTACATCGTTTTAGAGGGTGTTTTCAACATGGAATTTTGGATTCAAGGTGCCATGTCTTGTATACGTATTCGTTATACAGAGGAATCCGTTATACAGACGTCCATTGCAGGAACGTTCCACTGTATTAGGAATATGTCTGTGTACTTTGAAGTTCATTTAATCCAGAATTTCCAGAAAATTTTTTTTGTTCCATAAAATCTCTTCAAGCCAATTGAACAGTACGTATGTATGTCTGTTGCTCGAAAAGAATGTGATATGGATAATACTTTTTTCTATATCAATAGTCTAGGAGATGAATTATGTTAAGCAGAATCTTCAGCTCAATGACACTGGCTTCCAAAATTATCCGAATTTAGAATTCATACGAAAATAGGGTTACGTTAGTTATTGGTCCCCCCTTTCACGAACAACTCGTGCCGCTATGGTTAAATCATTTCCGTCCCAAGAAATCATGTCTTCACCTCAAAAATGCGACCGGAAATCGATAAGTACCAAATATACTCAGGTCTCCCCAAATCCAAAGACCCTAGATTTTGATGTACGCCCAAGGACATGAGGTGTAGATCTAATTTTAACCTCTAACCCCTGTCAATGCACCCGAGATTATGAGATCTAGCCAGCTGTTCCCCACATTTGGCAGCCGCCTTGATTATCAGACGGTCCGAGTAATGAATTGGTTCCTGATTATTTAGTTAATTCATTAATTTACCCCAAACAATTTGGCAACTTCCTTTAGCATAGAAGCGTGATTACGAGAGGCATAAACATGGCGTAACAGATTGATTAATGTGGTACATTTGATCAGTCGGGGAATGTAGGCATGAATTCAAAGATGTTTAACGCAATGAGACTGAATTTTCGTTGGAATGTGAGATATTTTTGTATTTATCTCTGAATAAAAACAAAATTTCTAATGAATATTGACTCTATTCCGGTTCGGTTCTTTGAAATGTTTTTTAGTGCTTGGATAGGAAAGAATGGAGAATTTCTGCCGTTGAAATAACTCCATATTAGGCATTGATATCTGTCCAGTTCATAGAGAAATTGACTTTTTGACAAGAGAAATAAAGGAGAAAATAGAGACCGGATTATACGCATTTACATATGCATTTGCATATTTAAGGGGTTACATGGGTTTCACGGTTTCAAAAAATCGATTTTTTTTGTCTTATTAAATTCTATAACATTTCTAGAATATTGTCCTAAATTTTCAAGTTGATCCGAGTAATAGTCTCGGAGATACAGCCTTGAGAAGGTGAGAATTTTTTCCCACTTTTATTGTCTCTTAAAACTTTAAACGCGTTTTTCTCAAAACTATGTTTTCAAAGTCGGTTGTCAAAATTTCTCGCGAACTACTCAACCGATCTTAATGAAATTTTACACAAGTATTCGAGATATCATTTACAAGTATTGAACGAAGGATTTTTTTCTTCAATTACAACTATTTAAAAAAAAAATGTCGAGAAATTTTCATCGAAATTTGCATTTTTTTGTGAAAACGTCTGCCAAAATCCAATTTTCATTTTTTTTTCCTTCGTCCAATACCTTGTTTATTGTCTATACTAAAACACGTTTTTTTTTATTTTTACTTTTGATGATCCTGAAAGAATTTCTGCTGCAACGCAGAGGCACCTTTTCTCCGAGGGACTGCCGAAAATGGCGTCGTAATGCCGACATTTTAATATTTTTTTTTCAAATTTCACAAATCTTTATTAAATATGTATCTTTCAAATAATAAAAAGTTTCATTAAAATATTTCATTTTTATATGCAAAAAAAATTTTTGAAAAAAGGCCGTTTTTTGCCCGAGGAAACCCCTGTAACCCTTTAAGACATCTTCTGTATTTGCATATTTTAGCTAAAATCCAGATATGATGCATATTTTCAGTACATATTTACTTCCCTGCGTTCCGAAATGCGATAAAAGTGCCGAATCCGACCAAATTCCACAAAATACAGATCTATTGAGTAATGATACTAATGATTGTGACTTTTGTCAGATTTGAGAATCACTTTCATCGCATTCCGGAACGCAGAATTAATTAGTAGCCGCACGCTACGAAAGTATCCAAATAATGAGTAAAATACACAAAATTAACTCCACGTCATAGACAAACTAAAAAATTAGACGAGCCACTCGTATATTCCGCGCCATCTGTCGGAGGAGGAGACTAATACACGAACAAATTATTTTCAATTTGATAGTTAGATGTCGTTGCATCCATGGAAATCCTATCGAGAAAATAGTAAGTATGTAAAATTATTATTATCAAAAAACCTTTGAATTGTCAACTGACACAAGGAGTGGTTTGACACGTTCTTTTTGAAATATAATAAATTTCGATATGCCTGCAAGAGTGAAGACGTGCTGTGTTATTGGATGTGAAAATCGAGATGCAAGAAGGTAATTATAAAATTTACATGTATATTCTGTTTACTATAAGAATTAAGATACTCGTAGTTTTCAAAAAAGTTTTTCATGTATTGAATAAGTTTGGTCGGTAAATACTCATATTTTGTATTATTGAATTCATTATTGTTAGTTTTTGAAAATGTTTTTCAATGCAATTATTAGTTTATTGATTAGATATTTATGAAATAGATCTGTATTTTCAATTGGTGATACCTATTTCAGTTAATAAATTTTTATTCTATCCGGAATTAATTATTGATCCTCATTTCTCGATCCAAAAGAAAATCAGATGAAAGTTCGTTGCTGGTATTATTTTCATGAAAATAAATTTCCTCACTCATCGATAACTTGCACGAATCCATTTCTGATTTCCTTTTGGAAATTGAATTTCAAAAAACTTTTTGCCTCTTGTATATGGGTGTACCTACCTATTCAAAACGTGTATTACAGAATTCTTTTTGAGGCAACTTTACGATACAGATTCCTTATTCAATTGAGCTTTTTTCACGAACTAGTAATGTTGTACAAAAACAGATGGCGTTGAAGCTTGTTCTACTAGTGTCTCATCTATTTTCCGTTTAGTTAGTCTATGCTCCACGTTGCCATTGGCATTTCCAAATAAACTTCAAGAAAAGTTTGAAAGGAAATCCAGGTTTCGAAGATTTGTCTCTTATTATCTCTCATTAATGGGACGGTAGAAGTTTTAAGTTTTACCTGAAACTATAAGGGGGAACATAGCACCAAGGTTCAAACCCTCCCCAGTTACCTGCAGGAAGTGGAGCGAACCTTTTCTACATACAAAAATATTCAAAATGATCGAAGGCAAAATTTAACATTTGAACATTTGGAACAATATTTAATTGTAAACGGTCTCAAAAACATAAATTAAATTTTAATTCTATATTATTGAAAGTTAATTTTGAAATAAAAATTACTTTTCTTTTTTTTGAGTTCCCAAAATTAATTATTCCATATTGTATAATATGCATCTTTTGCGTTTTTATGTTGTATATAATCCGGTCCCTAATAATAAAATATTTATCTCAGACAAGATTAAGCCGTTTGAAATATAGTCCGTAATATTTTTCTAACAAACCCAACCAAAAAAATGAATAATTTTTTTGAGTCAAATCTTAAATGACAAAAAATTTAAATTAGATACTCTCGTTTGTTTTTTTCTTCATTCGGTGTTTTTCGCTTGTCGTTTTTTTCAGTTCAGTATTTATCTTTGAAAAAATTAGAAAATTATTAAATCAGCTTTTTTAGATGCACCTGTCGAATGTATTTCAGAAGAAATAAGTTTATATTGATTTTAAAATCAAATACCTACATGAGAAAAAGCCAACATTTGAAACATCTCAACGAAAAACCCTTGATCTGAGTCAAGTTTTCGAATATAGTATTGAAGCCGGAAATTTAAAATAATTCAAGGAAATACTTCTCATATTGATATTGTCAGTTGCAAAACAGTACATTATAATTTAATGCGAAGAATATGATCGTTACGTCATCATTGAAACTTCAATTGTCTATAATGAAGTATAGATGACATTAGTTATAATATGCTTCAGAGTTTTTGAGTAATGAACAGTGGTTTTGAATTGCAAGATGAAAACTAATATAAAGTGATATGCTGGTAATGAACTATGTATTTGATATACAGAAAAAGCGACTTTCAATTCATGTCTGTTATTTTTATGTAATTGTTTTATCTTGCTGAATGTATACCTAGAACTAAGAAATGGAAAATAAAAAGGAAATGAAAAAATATAACGACATCGAAGGAAATGAAATTCATTTAGTTAATTTCTCCAACTAAATGGATTTTTAGAGAAAATATGTGATCCATCATAGTTCAGCTCAATTATAAACAGGGTTCGAAGGATATATATCAAGTGATATATATCATGATATTTATAGTTGGATATATATCCGATATATTGAATTACAATACAGGGAATGTACAAAAAATGCGTTCGGAATTGGAGAAACAAATCGGTATATTTCAATATGGATGTTCAGCTCATATTTTGAATTTATTGGTAAAAGACTTAGAAATTCCTTCTGCAACTTCCAACATTTTAAAAGTCATAAAGTATTTTCGAAACAAGCATGTACCTTCTGGACTCTACAATCAAGCTGGAGGTAAAAAACTGTTATGCCCATGGAAATAAGATGGAGCACAATGAATAATGCACTTATTTTTATTGGTCAAAAATTTTGTACAGTGATATATATCCGATATATATCTGATATATATCCGATATATTATATCATGTGATATGATATTTTTAAATATCATGATATTTTCGAACCCTGATTATAAATGATATTTCACAGTAAATTCTCAAAACAGTCAACTCTTAAAAATTATTTTTTCATCAAATACATCTATGTTAAATGGTGAAAAAAGGATGCCAATTTGCCCTGAACATGAAATTATGCTATTTGATGTTCAAAATAATAATATGTAAGCCGGAATTTTGTCTAATACAAAATGTAATGAAAACGAATGACTAGTTCCGTGTAGTTATTACATTATTCTATAAATAATTCAACTTGATAAACGAAGATCAATAAAGAATTCCCAGAGAAAAGAGATGTTCAATTTTCAGGCAAACATAATGGCGATAGAGAGGTGTTGCAGACACCTCCTAGCAATACCTTCGAACTCGTAGAAGAGTAAATAAAATAAGACTAAATGGTATTTAAAAATAAATAAAATAATAATAAAAAAGAGCAATGAAAAAAAGGAGAAATGAAAAAATATAAAAAAATATCATTTGTAGCTAAATGCAATGTATAAAATATACGATCAATTGTTCAGAAGAAATATGAATAACATTTCTTAGTAAATTTTGAGAACACTCAACTCTCGAAAAAGGATCTTTTATATCAATTCATCGTTGTAGAATGATGAAAAATGTTGATATCAATCTGTCCCGAATGTGAAATTAGGGGCTGAACCTATAAACACAAACTTACCCAGATATTTCATGATCAATGAAATGAGTTCCTTAGTAGGTAATTTATATTGATAAATATTAATTTCGTTTGATTCTTGGAGATTGTGAAGAAAACGAAGCAACTAGCCGTAAAATAATCATATTTTTCGAAAAAATAACACTAGATAAACGAAGTTCAATAAGAATTCCCAGAGAAAAGAGATGTTTAATTTTCAGGCAAACAAGTCTATTTGTATTCAGTCTACGTTCTCGTCAGTGAATATCTTCAACAGCGAGGATGGTAATAAAAATAAAAAAAAAGGCACGCTCGTCCATAACCTACCATACCCAACACTACGTTTCAACGCTCATGGACAATTATTGTAGAAGGGGGCAAATATAATGGCGATAGAGAGGTGTTGCAGACACCTCCTAGCAATACATTCGAACTCGTAGAAGAGTAAATAAAACGAGACTAAATGGTATTTTGGAAGGCAATTTATCTCCACCATTATAAGAGTAAGAAGTAATCGAGATATTAGATTATATCGGCCTACACCTCTAGCTAAACGGCCAGTCAACCCGTGTTCAAATATGATAATACGAATAGCAAATTAGCTGTCTGTGTGATGAATTACAGGGCCCCACTCCTCCGCTTCATCCTCGTCTGTAAATACTTTATAATTACACACCGGTATGCTTTGATTTCAAGTCTTAATGAATGCTGTAATAGCTGCCTAAACGCTGTGCACCCTCGAGATAACACCCCGTATGTGTAAGTAATGATCCGGAATATCATGCGAAAGGTTTCTGAAAGTGTTGCTATCGGTATCAATAGGTTACTTAATCTATTTGAAATTTTACCTTTGTATTAACGAGGTCAAATAATAATGTTCAAATTACTATATAGACTTGAATCCTACTCAGAAAAAAATACAATATGCTAAGTATTTCGATGGGGAACTAAGACGTTTTTTCAATAAAGGAAAAAATTACAGTCAACTGAATAATATCAACAGACAATAGACTCATATCCTATGTTATTGTACTACTTCAAAATTGCTATTGAAAAGTGAAAAGAATTTGGAAATGTATTTATTGTGTATTTTGTTTGTTAAATTTTCAACAACTTTGCCCTAACGTTTCAGATATTTTTTTCCTTTTTCAAGGCTCGTTATGATACGGGTCTCTATAAATGATTGTAACAGGGCAGTTGGCTTTGAATTTGCCGCTTTCTATGCAAACCACAGAATTCTGTGATCATCCTATGCTCTGATTGGTTAGAGATCGGTATTCTGTAGCGGCAAAGTAATCCAAAGCCAACTGCGGTGTTACAATCATTTATAAAACCCTGTACATGTTCAACGAATATTTCTGATTTTGAAAAAAAAGTTGTAGTGCTGCCATGTTCGAATTTCGAGAAAAAGTATGAATATGACACGAAACACATTTTTTATCTATTATTTTCTCGCGGTTTCATTTATTTTTTTACTTGCAATTTCAAGATTATCATTTAGATGAAATGGAAAAATGTTTCAATGGAGAAAATTAGATATCAATATTTCATCTCATTATTTATATCCTATAGCATCCAATCACTAGACTTATACAGAGGGAGAGAGTTCCTCATCAAGGACATCAAGGTTTTTCATTTTGAGTTCTTGTATACAGAAATGTATGATGCCCTGTTTACATTTTCCTCTACTGTAAAATATACTGTTCAATATAGGAGAAATTTTGTGCAGCCTTTTCTCTTAAAAATGTATACATATCTAGGTCCGGGAATACATTGTTTCCAATATACAGGGTTTTGAAATCTTACTTGAAAACTGACAAAAAGTGGTATGCCACTGAGTTATTTAACACTAAAATTTTTCAACTCTTCGTTAAATAATGACAAAATTTTTTTTAGTAATGAATGTTCTGTACATGTTGACTATTTCTCGATGACCCTCCACCAAGTTCGAAATGTTTTGAGGGAAAATCTAGAAGATTGAAATGGTTTAGTTAGAGTTATGCTTTTATTGTTATTGTACATTTCAATAAAGGTGTTAATTTTATGATATTGTTTCAATATTGCATGGGAAATCGTTTATAGTTCTAATAATTTATTAATTTTGTTTTTTTCAATATGTAGATACTGTAGTGGGTTTTCAACTGTTTGTATCTCTTATATCAGATGAATAAATGAATAAAATGAAACATCTTGACGCGTATGTGCAATAAAACGTAACGTCAATTTTTTAAAATTTTTTTACTTTAAAATTTTTTGTCACCAATTGAAGTTAAAAATATCTCAGCGACGTGCCACTTTTTCAGTCATTTTTAAAACTTCAACACCCTGCATCTTGGGAACAATGCTTTTCTGGACCTACATTTTTGGGAACCTTTTTTCATAAAAAAATCTGAAGAATCACCCCTTTTATTTTTTCGGTGTTATTCAGGGACATCTTGTACATCCTCCAGTTTTCCCTATCGTTCTACAAAAGGGTTTTATCATCATATATCGACACATAATTTATCGGTTACACATTCTGCAGGATTTTCAATTACGGGAAATCTAGAGAATCGGAAAACATTCCCCTAACGTAATCGTTAAGCCTCCTTCACGCCTATTTATAGATAAATGATTGGATCTTGTGCTAACTCTACTCGAACAAATTTATCTATCGATAAGAAGTATTGGCGGTCTTTACCCAGCCGGGCAATTCTCAATAGATGGGGCTAAATCGGTCTGACCACTTCATTATGTCGCTGATTGAGTCATTTACTCTCCCCTATGAGATTAATACATGTGTGTGAGGATGTGGATGAGTGTGCAGCAGCCGGCGCAATCCCTTTGCCGAACCGGGGCAAATACCGCAATTATTCATTTAATAACTTGTGGTCGGTGGTTCGTATCAATCTTTTGTGCGTCATAGAACTTGACCTCCCTTGTTGTCAAGACATTCATTGTTATGAATTTTAGAAATAGACACGATTTGCTTTAATGTTCAAAAAGAATATACTATTTGTCAACTTCAAAATAAAATGATGGTATATAATTTCAGAGCACAATAACTTTCGAAGGGATTGTCCTAGAGACTTGAAATTTTCAGGGTAGTTCGCTTCCCAAATAGCTCGGTTAAGTTCGTTAACCAGCCAAATCGTACAGGGTGTTCCATAAAATATGGCTATTCAAAATTTTTGTTCCTCAATATTTCAGACAAAACGAAACCCATCGAAATGAAATGTTGCAACCATGTGCAAGATGCTCAAAATAAGCTTCATGCAAAATTTGGTGCCACTAGTGTGGACAGAACCATAGAAAATTGAATTGGAATACTGAAAAAAATATCTTTATATTTCCATAACAGGATATCCGACTCAAGTGAATTTTTTTTTCTAAATGAAGATTGTCATGCAAAATTTTATGGTCATAGTGTCAACAGAACCATAGAAAATTCAATTGGAATATCGAAAAGAAGAATCTCTATATTTCCATAACAGAATAACCAATTCTAGTGAAATTCTTTTTGTGAATCTAAACTGATATTCTGATATTCATGCAAAATTTTGGAGGATCGCATTATCAGAACCATAGAATTTAATTTTTGTAATTATTTATTTTTTACATATCTCATTTTTTGAAATATTTCCAGAATATGATTCCGATTGTGCTGTTATTCTGCATTGATATATTTGGTATCAATCTCAAGTCCCAAATAAAATTTTAAGTAAATATCTTATTGCTCCTTTCTTTTTATTTTTTTGTTTATTTTTTTTCTTTGAATTTTGAGTTTCGAGCAATTTTCTTTATTTGAACAAATTTTTGTTGATATTGTAATGCTTACTCAAAATTTAGTTGCAACTAAGTGGCTCAACACCTAAGTATTGTTCACTTGGAAGAGGTTTTCACACTATTTGTAATAACTATTGTCCATTGTTCATGTTACTAAGCACATGTTCACATAATTTTTTCTACATTTATGAACATAAAAAGGTATCTGTTTGTAGTAAATCACAAATCTTTCAAACCGATTTAGTTCTCAGTTGTATGGATCAACGTATACGATTTTTCCTTAAGCTACAGAAATTCTCGAAATGCCAATTCCCCGAAAGTATTGCTGCCAAAATACTAATTGAATTTACCGCCTATGTCTCACTCATATCCACTGCAACCAGTTTTGCCAGTTAATGAACTTGAGACCGTCCGTGTCAAGAGTAGTCAAAACAAACCTCAATAATTTTCATCCGCCGAGAAATACTCCGGTGCGGATATCATTATTGGAGAATAAAACACGTGATGTTAGCAAAAACAGAACGAGCATATTTCGTCTACTCCTTTCGTGGAAAAGATCTTAATAGCTGCGTATATGGAGAGAAATTTTCTTGTCCTATTGAATGGAGGTGTTGTTTTGGTTGATTTGTTCAACAAAGGGAATGTTATGCTTCAGAATTATTTCTAGGGAATGCGAAACACAGTTGTGAAGAAAAAACAATTCTCGAGTATTGGGTTACCTGTTGCCGTGAACTATTGTTATCGACCAAAGATTTCGATAAGTAATGAGTTGTTTATTTTAGACCACGGTGTATAACCTCTTGTGAACTAAGGATTCCGTGAAAAAATCAGTAAGGTGACCTTACACAGTGGTAGTTCGTGTGGGTGTTTTGTATTCAAATGTTCAGAATAAGCCAATATTGCTGCAGATGATTCAACTCTCTTGAAATAATGAAATATGTCCTATCTTATTAGAATTTCACGGAATCCCTACCATAAGGAACTGAAAATGCCCATTGTTTTGACCTCGAATTCCTCATCATCCAAAATTCTAGCACACTAAACTAACACACATTCTGGGTTTGAGCTGTCCATGTGATTTAATCATTTGAATACTTTCAAAAGTTTGCACACGAACAATATGTGGGTTAAAAGTTTTCAGACATCGAGATACCTATTTCAAATTTCACAAAAATTCTTCGAAATAATTCCAAGAAGCAAATCTGTTACCTGTTCATTGAAAAACAGCTTCTCGTTACTAAGTAATCGATTTCTTTTATGAATATTGTGTTTCACAACGTTTGTATAGTATTATATTCATTTGAAAAAAAGCCAATAAGAGAATAATTAGAAATAACAGTGAAAAGGTGTTATTGCAACTGTGCAACAATAATGAAACTCTAAAGACCAACGATATCCTCACAGGAAATTTCCTCACAATTTGAAAACAATTCAAGACTTTTCACAGCCTTAAGAGATATTTCAGGTTAAAATCTTCACACCCTGTATAACTTGGAGCAGATCATCTGCTGAAATCCCAATATGAATTCTCTCAAATCAATCGCTGGCACGGTACATCCGGTTAGTTGTAAGCATATGTTTGCCAGTTGTGCATTTCGTACTATAAATTCTACCGAAATAAAACATGGCCAATAATCGTGCCGGCACTTTTGCCTTCTTCAACGAACGCCAATCTTGAATGAAACAGCTTGGGTTTGAGCTTTATTTATAAATGGATGTTAGGTACCACGATTTATAAAGAATACTTGTGACTTGCAGCGATTCTCCACTGGTGGTAAGTAAGTCTAGCTTGGAATGATAAGGGTCCACAATGACAGATGAAGAAACATGCCAGAAATTATGCACTTAGGGTGGATGGATATTGGATTTATCATTTCAACTCCCACCGTGCAAAACACTCATAGGGATCATTGTCACGATTTTAGGCAGGCAGCTTAACAGAAGTTGATACTTGCAATTTTCAAGGAAGGTATGAGGATGAAGTGCAGTTGATTTGTAAAAGAATATGATGAGTCCAATAGTGAAAAATGGAGATGAAAAAAATTGTATTATTATTTTTGCTCATCACTACATAGTATAAAACAAAGTCGCTTTCTCTGTCCCTTTGTTTGCTTAAATCTTTGAAACTACGCAACGGATTTTGATGCGTTTTTTTAATAGATAGAGTGATTCAAGAGGAAGGTTTATATTATGTATGATAACATCCATTAAATAGTGGAGAAATATGTACTGTTATTTTTGAGGTTTCTAATGTGATGTCGTACCGTGCGAAGCCGGGGTGGTTCACTAGTCTTCAATAAATCGACATGAAAACCTTAGAGTTAGATCTTCTATAACCTCAAGATTCATTCATTATTAACTCAAATGCATGGTACCAAAGAACACAAAACGAAATTTAATTTATTCAAATTTTGTCCTTACATATTGTTAACACTGGCCTGGAAAATTATCTGCAAATGTTTGGCAAATAAACCTTACTGAACAGTAATATTTCAGCAGTGTCTAAATATGTATTCAACATTTCATTTACAGGGTGTCCCAGGATATTACATAGAGCCGATATTTTGACTCTCAGACGCGGTAGAAAGTTCAAACGAAAGTATTTTAAATGGCATCAAAAGCTCGTTAATGTTAGTTTTATGCACCCCTAACAATAACTACCTCAGACATATTTCTTCAATTTGCGCCCTCAGATTTTTCCCGCTATAAAATAAAATATATTAAAATAGTTTTTTTATAATCTGTCATAAATTCAACCAAAATGATAATCATGAATTCTGACACATCCACAGAAAACAATTAAATAGAAATAATTCAGTTGTATTGTTTGTTTTAAGATGTTTTAATTATTTTGTTGTCTGTATTGAATATCGGCAGCAAAAATATTTCACCATAAATCGTAAAAATGGTAGGTGCCATAATATTTATCTAATTATTATTTATGAGGGTCGAATTCAAGTAAAATGATAAAAAATTGTTTCAACATATATTTTCCTTTATTGCGGAATCGTTCAGAGAAAAAACTGAGGGTGCAATTAAAATATCTGGAGTAGTTTTTTTGGGGTTGTAATTTTAAACAGAAATCTTAACGGAAAATTCTGATAGAGATTCAAAATTTTCTTTCTGCACTATTTACCTGTATGAGGGCCAATAAATTGGTTGTATAGAACATCTTGGGACACCCTGTATATATTGGTCAGTTAAGAACGTCTTCCAAAATATGAATAGGTATAAATGTATTCATTTTCTAATGATACAAGACGAGCACTCCTAGCTAGATTTCGACAATTACATTTGGAGAAACGATATCTGAAGGAATGGGAAATTAATTATAAAACAAAATCCGACAATCGTCCAACCAGTAAAAAAAGTAGATTTACAACCAAAACTGATTTTTTTAACACTCATCAACATTATAAAAAGACTCGTTGACACCTATCGCGTGCTTCAGATACATAGTGGCGTAATAAAATAAACACTGGTGCCTTATTTTCTCACTTCGATCGGCGTTGAAACCTTCCAGGTGAAACCATTTCCAACAGGGAACACCCGATATCCGTATCCCAATGACGTTAACTATAAATAAAACGCGCAAACCAAATTTTATAACAATTTTCCACCGACCGCGACAATTCTATCAAGAATGCCGTGAAACGGAATCTTTTGTTTTTACAACATTGCGGCGCAGTGTTTGACGCTGCGCGTTTGTTTACACGCGGCCGACTAGATCAAAGTTACGAAGCCCGTTAATCCAGAATCAAAGGAACAGCTATCATTTAATGAATTGAGACTTTACTACAGGATACAGTTGGATCGTATCCACTGTATCCTTTCATTTCACTTTAATAATATTTTGATATGTTTATAGCGGGGCGAAACCGAAAAATCACTATATGGCGTTTTTTAGCAGGCAGGATTCTTTGACTCCGGTTGACAGAGCCCAATTGTCAGCTGCCCACTATAAATAAGAATTAATTATCCAAATATTACTTATCCTTGGCCGTTAAATCCGCTATTAAATTCTTGTTCTCGGCGATAAAATTATAAGCATGGTGTGCAAAACAAATTTTATATCGCCGCTTCCCAATAAAAGCGTGAATTATGTGGAGAATGTCGGGATTTTTCGAATCATTTGATTCTTTAAATAAAGTTTAATTTTGTTCTGTGAATCGGCAGTGACACATCTATTGATTTAGATACGGTTTCTAGCGATTTATAGACGATTTAAGATTAAGATGTTGGTTTAATCCGAATGCAGCTTCTCGAAGGATAAAAAATTGAGTGACATTTATTTATACCAGATTTTTGCTTCAAACAAATAATAAGGTTTTTCTGTATCCCAACAGTATTCCATTTCATTATTTCAGCAGTCGTCAAGAAATCTGAACTTGATTATTGAATGAAAAAAGGTGAGCCATTGGATATTACTATCATTTTGAATTCTTCTTTCAACTCGTAACAAAAAATTTCTCTTCCCTTTTTTGTACGAGGCGCCGTTTTTATGAAAACAAATGCTATCTCGCGTTTGTCTTAACTTTAAAACATTCCGTAGTAACGACGCTATACGATAAGAAGTTTTTATTTTTTCGCATATAAATGGCACCCTATAGGAAAAAACGCAGGTGGGATGTTTCGTCCCAAATTAAATGAAGAATTCAGAAATTGATTGTTTGAGACATATCTGTGCCAAAGCATTTTTTTTTATCAAGAGCTCACTCTTGATAATTGTGCTAAAGTTGTTAGGTTAGGTACAGAAAAAAGTTGTGCCAACTCAATGATATTTACGGGCATATTTTATTCATTTCAATGAAAATTCAGTGATTGCAAAAAAATTTATAATATGCACTTGTAGAAAGGACTCACTCTTGAATTCGTTCATCTATTTCCGAACCTGTGTACGAATATCGATAACAATTTTCTACAAAAGTAATTTATTTTTATATGCTACCTGTTTTCCGAAATAGAAGCGCTGAAATTTCACGAAATGGAATTCTGACCAGCTGGCTGGCCGTAACCACAATAACTTCCTAAATAACTCTGTAACATAATGTACATAATTTTCAGAATATTTTCGAATTTGAGGATCATATCTCTAGTTGCTATTCAGTTAAATGGAACATCACATCTGAAAATATGAACAGCTGTTATAATAACATATTTATAATTTTCCAGAACCTTTTTCACAAACAGCAACAAAGGCTTTTATGATTAACTTGATTTCCTAGAAGGAATTCTGACTGAATTCTTAACCTAATAGAATATATTCATGTTGTGCGACTAGAAAAAATATAACTTCTATGTTGTCGAGAATCTTCTTACAAATTAATCAAGAAACGAATAACATATCTCAACATAGATACTAACAGTTCCACTCCGATTATCTGATAGATTTATGCTCTGAATTCACATAGCGACGATTAATCAGATCCTACGCAGGCCTACTCGGATCGAACATCCGTCTAATTATAAGAAAATCTGATTTCCCGAATACAACGGAATTTTTGTAGAAAATTCCGAACGACCTATAAATCCCCAACATTTGCTTCAATTTGTAATCTGACGTATAAATTTCGGTATAAATAACGGCAATGAACGTAAGATCGCCATTAATAAAACTCGGGACTCTACTTTTTGATTTATCGAAGATGGCGTTCGAACAACTCTCCAAGTCGATTTGGAATTGTTTACGGCGAGAAATTACTGCGTCACATATACTACTCGACAACTTAGAAGTTTATCGCACCAGTTCCCATTTGAATTCGTACAATGATACGAAAACTGCTCCAAATATTAATAATGAAAGGCAGTTTCGACTTTGGATATCACAGAATCAGTGGGGTGTATGAATATACAGGGTAGGCCATCCTTAACTTTCCACCCCGAATTTTGGGCTTTGGGATGGAATACCGAAAAAACGCTCGGACAGGCCAAATTTTGTGGAAAGGGAGACAAATACGGGTAATCAAATGAGTTTGATATCACTACCCCTCTAGCTGCAACCCCTTACAGCTCTAATTTTTGAGCAGGGAAAAGGGGGTCGAGTAGCTCCTTGTTGGAAATGCAATTTTCAATTATCTATATGAGTTTATTTTTTTACAAAGCAAATCGTGTGCTTTCGTTAAAATTGAAATAATTGCTGTTAGGGTAGTGGCTAGAGGGTTAGTGATATGAAACTTATTTAAACAC
Organism: Propylea japonica; assembly: GCA_013421045.1. Taxonomy (NCBI): domain Eukaryota; kingdom Metazoa; phylum Arthropoda; class Insecta; order Coleoptera; family Coccinellidae; genus Propylea; species Propylea japonica. The sequence goes on from CM024240.1 coordinate 51,125,897, forward strand.
ACTTACATGTCCTCCTGTAAATAAAATTTTACTTTTCCGCAAAGATCCAAATTCGGCGTGTGAAAGTTATTGATGAGTCACTCTGTATACTAATAAAGTGATGAAAAAATTACACTCATGCAGGAAATTCAATTGCCTTACCAACAAGGTGCTGCTCGACCCTTTTTTCCTATTAAAACATGAGAGGTGTTAGGAGTTGTGGCTAGAAGGGTAGTGATATGAAACTCATTTGAACACCTGTATTTGTCCTTCTTTCAAAAAAATTTGACCTGTCCGAGCGTTTATCCGTTATTCCATCCCAAAGATCAAAATTCGGAGTGGAAAGATATGGATGGACTACCCTGAAGAATAACGTTACCTCCGTCTATCCAGTTAAACCTTTCGTGAGTGGTGGAGTATATTGCTTGAATCTTCCTCGATATTTGGTGCAAAGTCTTCAGGAGTCTGCTACTTCAAATCATAAATCGCGAAGATAGAAAGTAAGGCAAATCGAAACAATTTTTGAGTTGAGAATATCGTAATCATGTAGATTATAAAACATTACCTTCAAAATTTCATGTTTTAACTGAACAAAACCGATTCGGCAAGTGGTGGACAATATCACTTTTAACGAAAAAAGCTGAAAATATTTTATATAGATACTCCCGAAATATTGTCCGAACTCTACACATAATTTTTGAGAGAATAATTCAGGTTTATTCGTCGATTACATAAAAATATTGTCTTCCAATTGGGGAATGCATAGCTTCATGCTATTTCCGGAGATTTTGGCTTACAATTCTACTAGACACATGTCACTTTGCATTCTGACAAATTTGCAAAGTGAAAATTAATTATGTTGCACAACATTTCTTCCAAAATTTAATTTCTGCGACGTGCTTTTCACATTGCACTTTTCCGTTATGAATGCGTTTCGTGCAACGTAATTCATTTGAAAAGTGCAAAATGAAAAGTTGTAAAGTATTTTGGTGCAATAGGCCCCTGTTCTGGCATTTTTACTGAAAACATTCTTGTCAAGACATAATTGGCCTGGCAAAAGTTTTCAAATTGTCAACCCCTGTAACTACTACAAGGACTCGTTAAAAATTTGCGAACCATAGTATTCATGTAATAACAAGTGATCTTCCAATTGAGGTAAATCCCACCCCCATTTTCTTATTAAGATTTCAAAGGTGATTTCGGCTTCAAATCCATGTTAGAAATTACCATTGCAGGAATTTGCGCGAGTGCCCTTACGCGTGAATAGTACCGCATTGTAATCAACCAATCATTAGCGTGAGATGGAAAGCCTTTCACTGCAGAACTGGGTGAAGTAAGCAGTAGGTTAGATTTTCATTTCTACAATTTCAGAATATGATACAACTTTTTCGTAATTTTGCCACAGTTATAATTACTACCGGAATACCCTTAAGCCACCAAATAAGTATAATAATTCAGTTTATATACGTCAAATCGAAATGAAAATGTAAAGACATTCGCATCGCGAAACTAAACACTAACAGACGATGTTGCCAAACTGACAGAATTGTCTGCAACAGACGCAAGCCGTAAGTATCAGAGTAGGGGAGCGGTAGACAAATTATCGCAATACGGAATAAAGATATGGCACGACTTCGCAACGCCGGAATATTGTTCGCATAAATAAACAGATTCTACTTCGCTGCATAACAAATGGGTGAAGGCATCTCTAGGTTTACTTTTTACTCTGAGAGTGCACCCTACTCTTACAGAAGCACGCAAAAATCTCCTTGTATTTTATCGTCACTCGAAGTCCCAAAGTTGTACTCCAATTCCCTCAAGCCTTCTTCGACAAAATGAAAAATATCGAGAACAATACACCTTTCCGAAGTTTCATAAAGAACAGTTCTCCTCACATCGTTCACATCAGCGAATGTTTACATTCCTTTGGCTGAGCAGTTAGTAGAAGGCATGCATGCCATCATGCCAGGGTGTTAAATGTTAGTTGTATGTGTTGAACTCCCGTGGCCCGACAGAATGTTGCTGTGACATATAACGACGTAGGTGTTATTATATTTTAATATCAAGCTCTTAATAAACTGTCTGGAGATGAAACGGCTACATTTGAATGGATAAATTACTGCAATTTAATTCAGTCGTACCTTTTTAATAAAAGGGTAACTTTCACACTTGTAATGTCGGGTTTCGATTGAATTCCATTGATGTTGCAGCTCCGTATTTTCAATGAGGTTGCCTGGCTTTGTTTCTGTTACGAACACCTTTCGAGTAATTGCTGGTCGGTTTCAATGCAGTCAGGTGGTAGACGATTATAAATAAGCGTCGATTGCTGTATGAGATAGGAGTTATTGGGAATATAATATATCACAATAACTGGGGCTTTCCAGGGGTGTTAGTCTTGAAGCAGAGGTTGATACAATAAAGGGAGATACTAATTCTTACTATAATAGCGAAAAATGAATGCGACAAAGATACCAAAAATGCTGCGATACGACGATATACAGTGTGTTTGGTCATGACTTAGCGATAATTTGAGGGCATCAAATATACCTAACATTATCGACAAAACGTCCACATTGGGAAACTTACCTCCTAGTTTTGGAGTAGACCCCATTTTAAATTGACTTTTTTATTTTCGCTGACATTAATATCGATTTCTTCGGACATGAAGGTCCTAGAGATGTGTAAAAAAATGTTTTTTGAAAGATGATACTACACCTTCATTAAAGTAGAACAACAAAACATTTAATTCGAAAATGCCTTGAAATTCTTTAAAAAAATGCTAGTAAAAAAATGTACTGATTTTCTCAGTAAATCCGAAATAGTACAAGAACTAGCACATTGAGGCAAAATTTTCTTCAATGATTTGACACGCAATGATATTAGCTACAAAACAACACCTACATCATTTCTGTGAGTTACTGCTGTTCGAACATGACCACTACGCGACTACAGGTCGTCATGAGGGCCACTGCCTGCCTACAGAGTAGAGGCGGCCATTTTGAGCAATTTTTATGATTAATTTGTTTGTTTGATCATTAAAAATTATCGAAAGTACAGTACAGTTTTATTTTATTTTATCAATTTTTATAAGGGTCATGTTCGAACAGCAATTACTTTCTAATTATGTAACTTACAGAAATTATGTTGGTATCGTTTGGTAGATAATATCGTTGCGTATTAGCTCATTGAAAAAAAATTATACTTCAATGTGCTAGTTCTTGAACTATTTTTTAAAAGAAATTTCTGAGTTAAATGTTTGCATATTGATCCACTTTAATAAAAGGTGATAGTATCATCTTTCAAAAAACATTTTTTCAACATCTGTAGGACCTTTATGTCCAAAGAAATCGATATTATTCGGAAGGATCAACTAAAATTGAAAAGTAAATTAAAAATGGGAGTTATATTTTATGCCCTTAAATTATCGCAAAGTCATGACCAAACACACTGTAGGTACATAGTGCCAAAAAAGAAATGTAGCTCGTCAATATTTTTTTATCTATGCTTTTTTGTTTATGATATTTCCCACCATATGAGGCATATGGTGGGTACAAGGCGTACCTCTCTGCATTATTTTTTCAAAAGTGAAAATATGGATTGTGAAACGTCAATTGAAAGGTAATTGTTTACCTATTCAGCGATGTGGCTGAAAGTATAATGCGTTGTGCCGTTTTCTATTGAAAATTTAAAATTGACGAAATAATTAAAATTTGCGATTATACAATTATTCTTTTATCAATTAGTAAATCCACGAATACATGAATTTCGAAAGCAAGTCTTCCTTTGCTTTTTCGAATTTAAGAAATCTTACACCCCCTACGTTCCCCAATAATAATAAGTAAAAAAATAATGGTCTGATTGCAATACTCTCCAATCACAACTTGTAAATTTTTCTAAAATTTCTTGAAAGAAACAACGGCTCAACCAATTTAGCTTTCAGCCACATCGCTGATCAAATTCCTTCAATTGATGTGTACCACAACCCTTATTTTCCCATTCGAAAAAGAAGAAGAGGGTGGGCGGCGTAGGGGGTCAGAAATATAAAAATAAAAAAAGGATAGGAGAAATTGCTTTTAGAATAATGTCATCTTATTTTCAAAACTTAAGTAAATTTGTATTTGTGATCTAGGCTTCCCTTTATACGATGTCCCAACCAAAAATCACTATAATGACGACATAAACTCTATAGAACAATCAGTGGAATTAAGGTGATATACAGGGTGTCCCATTACTCGACGTCAACCCGGAACCGGGTGAAAAGGCAAGTAATGCTGGTTGTCAGAAAAATAGAAAAAAAATCTAAGTTGCATGATTTTAAAATAATGCGCATTTGAAAAAACACGCAAAATTCCACACCCTGTGACAGTCTTTTCGCTCCTGTTGCCACAAAAATAAACTTTTTCCAACTTTTTTCTTTGCTGTGTGACCTTGAATAATGCTTGTCTAAACTGTAATCAAAAATTTGACACCAGCTGCTCTAGGTCCATAAAAATAAGCCTTACTTCTCAGAAAAAAAAATCAAAATAAACAATTGCCTAGTTTCAACTGACTGTATTGAAGAAAAATGTACTACGTAGGTTTGGCATTTTTTTCAAAAGTTGGCGCAATTAGTAAGGATTCCAAAATGATGTAATACTTGTTAATTATAGCTGCCGTAGTTCAAATTTACTTTCGATTGCCTTTGAATACACTATTTCGTTAACTGCTTCCCAGTTAAAAAGTCCAATGGATTCAAGTCCGGTAAACGGGCCGGCCACAAGATTGGACCAGAAGGTCCGATCCATCTTCCGGGAAAAAATGTTACAGAAAAAAAAATTTCAGAGGAATTTCTCCGGAAAAATTTTTTCTGGAAAAATTATTTTCTCTGGAAATTTTTTTTTTGATAACATTTTTTCCCGGAAGATGGATCAGACGTTCTGGTCCAATCTCGTGGCCGGCCCGTTCACCGGACTTGAATCCATTGGACTTTTTAACTGGGAAGCAGTTAACGAAATAGTGTATTCAAAGGCAATCGAAAATAAATTTGAACTACGGCAGCTATAATTAAACAAGTATTACACCATTTTGGAATCCTTACTAATTGCGCCAACTTTTGAAAAAACATGCCAAACCTACGTAGTACATTTTTTCTTCAATACAGTCAGTTGAAACTAGGCAATTGTTTATTTTGAATTTTTTTTCTGAGAAGTAAGGCTTATTTTTATGGAACCTAGAGCAGCTGGTGTCAAAATTTGATTACATTTTAGACAAGCATTATTCAAGGTTACACAGCAAAGAAAAAGTTGGAAAAAGTTTATTTTGTGGCAACAGGAGCGAAAAGACTGTCACAGGGTGTGGAATTTTGCGTGTTTTTTCAAATGCGCATTATTTTAAAATCATGCAACTTAGATTTTTTTTCTATTTTTCTGACAACCAGCCTTTTCACCAGGTTCCGAATTGAAGTCGAGTAATCGGACACCCTGTATAGTAGACACTCGCGTTGTATGATCAATAAATTATTAAAATTATTATAACTATAATTAGCCATAGCTTTCAAGTCATTCGCTGCAGCCTAATATACATGTATTGAACTGAACTGATGAAATAATTCACTATGAAGAAAGAAAAAAATATAGTAAAAGTTACCTTCAAATAAATTTAATTCATTAACTCACTAGAGAAAAATCGTAGCATCACTAATACAATATGCTGACATTATATTTTATTTACACGTTAATCCTCATGGATAAAACTGAAAAAATATCCCCTTCGAATTCTTACTAATCTCCTTAGACCTAATTGCCTCCGTATCTTTACATATAAAAATAAATTACGAAATAATCACTTTAATTATTTCCCTCATTCCAATCCAAATAACTTGGGTGTATTCATTCAGTGAGTTCAGTAAGAAACGCAGCTAAAACCAAGCCAAATGAAAACTATTAACTCGCAGACATAAAAATGACTGCACTGAACTGTCGTAATATCGTTAAACTGAACGACTGTTTTCACAGAAGACTTCACTTTCGTGTGAAATGGAAAATTAACGAGGAATTAGCTCGGGACAAAAATACATTCGGATCATTGACTAGGTATAATTAAATGACTAAATGCCTCTAAAGTATCATTTTTAATACTGCTGCCAGCTCTGATGATACCTCTGAGTGCGGTAATTGGAAAAGTGTAAACACTGCTCTGCCTACGGTTCAGCTACTTTTTAATGCTGAAGTTTTGTATTATCTAATCTGTCACTGATATATTTACTGATGATCACGCCCTTAGATCAGTTTCCGATGATTTTGAATCGGCTGTTAATCCACAAGATAGAAGTTGAAAACAATAACGTGAAGTCTCAACTTTTCATACGAAATAGCGAAATTTCTTTCATATACAGTGGAACTTCCCTATAACGACATCTCTATAACGAATTTCTCCGTATAACGAATTTCGTACAAGACATTGCATCTTGAATCCAAATTTCATGTTGAAAACAAAACACCCTCTAAAACGAAGTAAATTCTCTCTATAATGAAATATTAAAAAAACATCACTCTTTGAATGGGTATTGGTAAGAAGGTGTAAGGGTGGGGTTTTTTCCGAAAATTTTGCGGACATACCTAATTAATCCCGAACTTAAACTAAATCATTACGGCAGGCATCAGAGATATCCTTCTGAAACAGTTTTAAATACACCCCTGGCTGTTTGGTTTCAATCTAACCATTACGCTAGTGTGAAAAGTTGTGTGGAAATGTCTAAAAGCACGTGCATAAGTTGAATGAAAAACTGATTTAAATTTATCAGTGAAGTCGACCGTAACATTGCCGACTATAGAAACAAATTTTCTGTATCGAAATTTTTTTATAACGAATTTTTTTGCGGATTTAGCCCTTTCCTTATAGGGAAGTTCCACTCTAATTTCATCCGTGCTCACCCTGAATTTCACCGGAATGTTCAACATTTCGATAAAACAACAATTCTGAAGAAAGTTCTGATTCTAGTAGAATTATGAAGCCGACATTTTTCATGAAATTTTGAATTCCTTCTATTCGTAGTTCCAAAAATATTCACAAGAAAAGATTTCAACTGATCACAACCATTGGTAATTTTTTCATCAATGTATGTTTCTGAGTGGTCTGCAAATTACGCGGTCTCTTACTCATTTCGTTTTGAAATTTGGTATGTTTGATTCCGTATTTGGTGAATTTGGTTAGTTGAAAAATTAACACGAAATAAAATCAGAGTATAATGATACTAATATTTTTTTCCGCGGACATCGAAATGAAAGATAATTTTAATATGTACTAAATTGATCATTAATGACCCATTTTAACGCTCAATTTCTGCCATTTTAATGTGCAATCCTCATCGTAACCGTTCACAAAGTATTCAGAAGGACTATGAGAAATGTCAAAATTCTACTGGAACATAGATACCTACATAGAAATTATATTATGTCAAATCTAAGTCTTGTGCAAAATGCGAATGTATTTCAATCAATAATTCATACACAATCCATATTGAGATCGTCGGAAAAATCTTGTAATCAACTCGGTTATTAATGGAGCGACTAATGGTCTCGAACTATTAACGCTTGAGCGGAGCTATTTTGACCATTAGTCGCTGTCTTAAATAACCTAGTTGATTTAATAACTATTTCAGCTGACCTCGAAATAAAAGGTGATTTCAATGTATACGAAATTCATCATTGATGACCCATTGTAATGATAAATTTTTTTGCTATTTTAATGTGCAATCCTCATGGCATTGATGGTACACAAAGTATTCAGAAGCACTACGAGAAATGTTAAAACTCTATGGAAACATAGAGACATAGAAATTCCATTATGTTAAATGTATGTCTTGTGCAAAATGAGAATGCCTTTCAATCAAGAATGTAATCACAATTCATGTTGAGATCGTCGGAAAAATCTTGTAATCAACTCGGTTGTTAATCTAGCGACTAATGGTCTCGAACTATTAACGCGTGAGCGGAGCGATTGAAATATCGTTACCATTAGTCGCTGTCTTTAATAACCTAGTTGATTAAATGACTATTTCAGTATACTCGGATTTATTTTATTTTCTTGTTTATTGGTGAACTCAACCTGAATTTAAGCGAGCATGGATTAAAAATACAAATTTACTTGAATTGATAAGATAATAAATAAATTTTGAATCTTATGGTGTTCGGGTACGTATGTTTGTTGATCAATTTCTCTAGCGAAATATATTTTCAAATCTCTTGAAAAATTTTAAAATCGAATAACAATTGACTTTTAGCATTATACCTAATGACCGGGCAATTTTATATTTGCAACATAATTTATCGTTTTGTCATATCTTTTTGGGCACTTTTTGAATTGCCCGGACATCATAAACAATGCCTAATTATTTACATTGTCCGTTACATACAGGGTTGGGATAAAGTTCGGCACCAAATTAATATCTTTAAAACGAAACGGGCGATATTCTTGAAATTTGGCAGCTGAGTGTAATGGACCACAATGCATCTGATGAGCATATTTGCATTAATGAGATAAGTACTTCCGGTTTAACCGGAAATGACCAATTTTTTTTTATTTAAATGGGATACCCAGTATATTTCTGCAGATTCTGAAAGAGCACTTTGTTTCGGATCTGTCCATACCAGGTTCCATGTAAAAATTCTCTGTTAAAAGAAGAAATTCAGTCTTTTTGTACATTTGAGAAAAAATCCATTCAAATAAATAAATCGTTGATATTTGTATCAATAGTGAGAAATAGAACGAAAAATACTTTGTAGTAGATAACTCTTTCTGCTTTTCATGACGTATCTTTTATGAAAATCTATAAAAAGAAGAAATACAGCTTTTACTAGTAGAAAAAAATTATTAGAAATAATTAAAAAAAATCATTTTAAATGTTCGAAGTGCTTGCCATTCACCTCCTGACAATATGCCAGTCTATTAACAAATTCTTGAGTAACTTTTCTCAAGACTTCTCCATATATTAATGCACATTCATCAAGAATCCGTTGTCTCAATTCTTCTTTTTACAGATAATTTTTACATGGAACCTGGTGTGGACAGATCCGAAACAAAGTGCTCTTTCAGAATCTGCAGAAATATACAGGGTGTCCCATTTAAATAAAGAAAAAATTGGACATTTCCGGTTAAACCGGAAGTATCTCATTAATGAGAATATGCTCATCAAATGCATTTTGGTCTATTACACTCAGCAGCCAAATTTCAAAAATATCGCCTGTTTCGTTTTAAAGATATTAATTTGGTGCCGAACTTTATCCCAACCCTGTATAAAAATTTCAATGGAGAGATTTCTTGAATATGAAAAACATTCTTACTTGGCAAATAGGATTTTCCTGGTAATCAATTGATTTATTATCATCGAGATCATCAATATTCGAAAAGTCGTGGTGCTCAAAACTTTAAAAAATATTAAATTATCGCAAGATTGAATTTCTACATCTTCAAGGTTGAACAGAAGGATCTTCAACATAAAACTCGATGCATTTGCATTATTTTAATTATTGAAGGAAATTAAAAGTTTTAAAACCTTTTGTTATCTATATATTCGAGTTTAATACCGCACAGGCTACTTTCAGTCCATCAAAACAATAACTCCATGAATGTCACTGCTGATATCAACAAAGGTAATTATTCATAATACGCCAATAAACCATAATATATCAAGGTGTACTAAATAATTCCCCCATATCATAGAATGAAATTCGTATAATTATCATTCATTAACATTAATTTACCAACATAAATTGATATGAATGTTACGTCATTCCGTGATATCTATATGGAAAAATGGAATGAAGCTATTTTCACCATTTCGAATGAATATAATTTACTTTTTCAAGGTAAATTATTTTTTTTCGAACAATTGCTTTCCTACGAATACAGGAATAAATGAACATATTTATTGCCATGACACAAATTTTGCCTGAATATTGAAACTGATAGAAGAAGCTGATAGATCTTCAAAGCATAAGTTTAATTGGAGATTCATGGAATGCAAATTATCTGAAGTTCACAATAGATTAACAAGTGGAAAATTTTTCTTACTGATCCAATTTCATTGAAAAAAATTATAATTGTTGAATTTGGTCCAACAGAATGTTTTCTTTGGTATTTTCAGAAACTTGCAGTCTAGTGAAGGATAATGTTGAGTGTAAAGTTATGTTATACATATTATGTTGTATTATCAGTAGTAGAAGAAAAATATATTTTGATAATAATTTCCATACAGCAATTTAGTTCAATTTGAAGAAATGTGTTTCAATATTATTACAGGTTGTCCCATAAAGACCACGTCAAACGAAAACGGAATGTAGATCAGAATGTGCTCTACTTGATGTGGAAAAAATCCTTTTTATAAAGTATCACAGTTCTCGAGATACTTGATGTTAATTTTCTTCACTGTAAATACTTTTCGGCTTGCCATGGGTACAATCGAATACTTTTCGAGACCGTTTTTCCTTCGTGAAGATTGTTGATTGACTGTTAATGTATGCACTGAAAAATATCACAAAATATCATACAGGAATTTTAAAAAAATTCTTCTTCACCATATCAGATCGATTCGTTACGAAAAAACGTCAATTTCTAAAATTCTTTTCGAATCCCTGTATAATATTTTATGATAATTTCGATTTCGAGGGGCAATCATTCAACGATATTCACGAAAAAACTGATTAGAAAAGTATTCTATTGTACCTGTGGCATGAAGAAAGTATTTAAACCGAAAAAAATTCAACATTAAATATCACGAAAACTGTGATAGGGTAAAAGCTATAGTGATTGACACCATACGGGCATGGATACTTACAGTAGGCGAATTCGGTTTCTTATTTTACTGTAACCCCATGGTTATAAGAGTTTTGTTCCAACAGCTGACTTTTGTACGGTAATTTGACGGTCCCGAACTGTTAGTAATCGATCTTGTGCGCATATCTAAACTTTGACCGTACAAGAACCGTCCAAACAGTACTTGCTCCAGACCAGGTGATCGAAATGACGATCACAAACCGTTCCACTCACGGTCCCGAAGCAGATGGAACAAAAACGAAACCGTTCTCAAACGATACATTTTCATTTGGAACACATTTTTATCTATTGCGCAGAATCCTGACGATCATTGTACGGTCAATTCTTGAGTTGGAACAAACCTTATGACGGAACTATAGTTAAATGTTGCTATTTTGGTATTACCTCCAAACTTTCGATAAATATCGATTGAATATTGGAGGAGACACCAATTCCGTCGAAATTACATATTTGATAGTCATTGACATACTTGGATAGTAATAGACACCCAGTATGATAGTCATTGACATAATTTCATCTCACTTTTGCATCAATTTCGGTTATGATATCATTCTGCTTTCTCTCACTCATACATTCTCATTATATGGGTTATTGAGGCATTCATGATGAAAATAATAGAGAAATAAGAAGATTTACTGAATTTTATTCCATATAAACAAAGAAATAACAAAAAATTAGTGATCTTCCCCGAACGAATATAAATTGGAACTATTTGGGAATGATACTAATGTGAATTTCTGCAATACGCCCCAAAAAGACCATTTCTAATCTGAAGTGAATTCAGGAAATAGTTCTTGTATCCATTAAGCTCGACAATAACAAAGGGGTGACTATTTTCAGAAACTACGATCAGCACGCGAAAATCAATTAAAATAGACTAGTATGGTACACGTGTTCGATGCTACACGTAAATTGATTTAGTAGATGTGACTATAGATGATCTCAAGGCCAGGTTCACTTCGAAAACACATTAGAAAATATGGGTCCGATAATTAAGCCTTCGAAAACGCACTAATTTAAAGTTAGATGTTCCGATTTATAAATAGTAGATGGGGTTGCGATGACGATTTCACGTGCAGATAACGTCAAAGATAATTTATTATTACGAAATTTTGTAGTGTCGTAGTTATTTACAGAGTTTAGGGATGAATAACCAGGAAATTTAAGGAGGGGAATGAAAAGTTACGCTTTTCGAGAAATGGGTATCATAAAAGTTATAATAGTTTCTGAAAAGAAGAGAAAACAGTAACTGCACTATTCTGTATAATTTTGCAATTACAGTGGACTTCCCTATAACGAAAGCGCAAAATCCGCAAAAATTCTTTATACAGAAAATTTGTTTTTATAGTCGGTCGGCAATGTCGCGGTCGACTTCACTGATAAATTTAAGTTATCATTCAAACTTAAGCCCTGCTTTTAGACATTTTCGAACAACTTTTCACACTAGCGTAATGGTTAGATTGGAACCAAACAGCCATGGATGTATTTAAAACTGTTTCAGATCTCTTTGCCCGCCGTAATGATGTTCGGGATTAATTACATACGCCCGAAAAAATTTCGGAAAAACCCACCTTTATACCTTCTTACCAATGCCCATTCAAAAACTGATGTTCTTTGAATATTTCGTTATAGCGAGAATTTACTTCGTTTTAGATGGAATTAGAATTCAAGTTGCATTGTCTTCGACGAAATTCGTTAGAATTATATTCTGAAAATCATTCAGAACTGAAATATGTTAAAAATCAATAATTAAAAAAATTAAATTCAACGGTTCAGATGACGCGATCTCCTTTACATTTTGCATGAAAATTCAGTATATCAGTCTTGATTCACAAAATGAATTTCACTCGAATCGGATCTATCGTCATGAAAATATAAAAATTCTTCTTTTGAATATGTATTCTTATTAAGTTATCATTGATTCTGTTAACACTATGGCGACAAAATTTCGCATAAGCCTTTTTTATGAGCATCTTGCATCTGGCCGCAAAAATTCATTTCGATTGGGTTCGTTTTATCCGAGATATTGATTAACAAAAATTTAAAATGGCCATATATTATGAAACACCCTGTACAATGTGCTGGTTAACGAACTTAACTGCGGCATTTGGTATCCGAACTCAACCTGAAAACCTCAAGTCTCTAGGACAATTCCTTCGAAAGTTATCGTGCTTACGGCTGGACGGCCCCACGGTCATCAGGTAGTCAAAATAAGAAATTACAGACCTTTGGCAGACCGATATAAACTAGTTTAAGCGGAACGATCGCTCAAACATAAGACACAAAAAACATAATGGGCAATTTTCTGTAATTGTTCTAGGCACGACATATCACGATATACGTATACGGAAAACTTCCCGATCTCTTTTTATTCAATGGATATTTTCATAACAAAGTAGGTATACTGTTTTGATAACCTTGTAATTTACTGCTTAGTCTGTGAAAGTTCTCGATTCAATAACAAAACTTCTCATACTGCATCGAAGAACTGACCACCTAGCCGAAGGCTACTAGCTACCAGACCTACAAAACGATTAGGTCTCTATATAATCAGTTTATAACTTGTTAATCTCGAAAAATATAAATGTCAGTTCGAGGAATTTATATCCGAAAAAAGCGCTGCTGATCTGGCGAAGTTTTATATTAATCTATCAAAAGGCACGATAATACCATTTTAATAATAAACAATAAATGGTTATAATGTTGCAATATTGACATTAACTACTAGGGATCTTGTGTGGCCGCATAAGAGCAGTGGCGTAGTCAACCTGAATTATATTATTTATTGGATCTATTTCGCCCCACTTTTCTATTGAAATAGAATTTTCCATGCTCATTTTATTATGTTACATCATTACTAAGTTCACCAACACATGCATGAAATATTTCAGTTCGAACCTTTATTCTCACTTCTATAAAATATTTTTAGTATTATTATAATTGCAAGCAACTTATATATTTTTTTTAGCATTGAAGCGGAGAAATTCCGAAAACCGCCGCAATGAATATGTGTCCAGTGGAAGATTTTCAAAATTGAAATCTCATGTATAAGAGGGCTGATTTTGGAAAACATAATACAACAGTTCTAAAGGGATTGATTGTAGAAAAACCGACCTAGTAAACGGTTGTCTAAAAATGTTGCAGTCAAATTGAAAGTAGAAGGTAACTCTTCAATTTGGTCTAATCGATAAGATTATCAATTTCTTAGTCTCAGTTTGATGCAACATGTCTAACCATTACTTTTCAAGACGTTTTAAAGTTAATCATTCTGTTTTATTTTTATATTATTGTTTTATAGTTATTTCATAAATATTTATTTCTATTTGGTTCAAGTTCAAGTTTCATTAGGGACTGAACATAATTTCGTATATTTTTCGATTTGGTTATGTTTTATAGTCATGAGAATTTCCTTCTGTTTGGAAGTTCCAAAGAATATTCAATTGATGTAAGTAAACCCTTCAATATTATATATTAAGGTTGAACCATAAGTCAATCACTGTTCGATGTAATATTATTGACACAGTTATTGTCATATGGTTAACCTTAATATATAAATCATTGAAGGGTTTACTTACATCAATTAAATATTCCTCGGAACATTCCAAACAATAAAAAACTTCTAACGAATATGAAACAGAATAAAATCGACAAATTTACGCAATTATGTGAAGTTGTTATCTTTAAGTAAACTCTAATACACTTATTGACACTATTACGAATTCTCGCGCCAAATATCTAATGATGGCGTTTTCAGAATGATAACCGAGGAAATTAAACTTGACCGAAATGAAAATAAATCATTATGAAATATGTAGAGAACGATGAAATAACTCGTGATAGCACCAATAGTTTATTACAACAGTATATATGTACACAGTGTCAATCACTATCAGGGAGTCTACAACTGACCCCCTCACCCTATTAATCATATCATCTAAATTTGAAACTTAATGACATTTGGACAATATATCGCACGCTATTCCGTAGTTTAAAATTCAATTATCAATGATGATCAATGATTCCCATGACTAATAGAAAATATTTTCAATATTTTCAATGAATGTGTATTGTACTTTCCACGAAGGAATACACTTTATTGCTCCGAAGAATCTCGCAGTTCTTGCGTCAAAAATGATCAAAGTAACAAATGGCAATACTACACAAGTGAACAAGGGTACAGAACGCTATCTGCCATAATTTATTGCGAAGTCTGAATCCACATAATATCTACAGCAGACCGTTCACCACACCACGAAGCATGTTCAACAATGGTCGCTGGCATTATTTAATAATAATAAATCAACGAGAAGGTCTATAAAACGCGAGATTATATTAAACGAAATTATACCGACGCTGCAGCGAAAAAACCAGCTCGTTTTTAGTTACAAATTAAACATCGACCAATCAATCTCTCTTCTCTGATAATAATGTCCGGTAATAACAGAGACAAGGACAGATATGGCCGGCTTTATGATCGACTAACCCTAAAAATAATAATAAAAATGTGCCGTAATTCCTGCCCCGATGAAATTATGCTCGTAAAGACGAGGAATAGTATTAACTTAATATTATATTTAGTTCGAGTTTCGGGCCCAGGCTCCTTTTGTGCAACTCCTTCGGCTTTTTGTGATGGTCGTAAAATCGACGGATATGTCCGTCCCGCATTGGAATTAGGCGCTGTTTCGAATTTCTCCTATTTTTCCTTTCGGCTGCCTTCCGAAGTGCTAAATTGTATCGCCCAGGAATTAAGGTTTTTAAATTTATGTCTGCATACACCGCCAGGTCGCTTTTGCAGTCACCAGACAGTGTTGGCCGTTTCAAACATAAAAATGAGATAATTACTAATAACTTTGCGTACGTAACATAAAAATGGATAATCAATTTTCAAGTCACCGAATGTTCAAATTATTTTTTCTACAAACGTCAAAAAATGACAAGGTTCGCGCATTGGCAAGAATATGCGAAGTGACCCTTTTTTTCATTTTCCTTTGTTACTATGACACCGTGCGCGAAGTAGTGTGCGAAATACTTACTTCGCACACTGCATGTAAACTATATGGGATTTTTATATTTTAACTTGGTAAATTTCTTGAAATCCACGTTTTCTTTAACATTGAGTGTTGTTTTCAACATAAAATATATTGCCCATAGTTATAATACCTAATTACTTGATTTGGAAAAACAGTTCAAACCAGTTCAATATTTTTTTCATATTAAGCTGAGCGTTTGTAGAAAAAATTTTGTTTGCATCTCATGCGCGAAATACTTTGGTGATCTCGACTATTTTTTTTAACTCGGCTGTGCCTCGTTAAAAAAATCAGTTCTCGATCACCAAAGTAGCATTTCGCGCACTAGATACAAAAATAACTATTAAATACCATGACGTACATCTATCGCAGTATTTTTTTTGGCAAAAATTGGGGTTGTAACCCATAAATACTGCAATGGATATACGTCATGATTGTGAGACCTATAATCACATATGGGCAGTAGCCTGGTTTGCTAAAGAAAGTCAGGTAAGCCAGGGAAAAGGCTCGATAAAGTACAAAGGCTTGCCTGTGTGTGCATCACTGGAGATATTAGAACGTGCCCAACTACGGCACTTGAGGTCATCACGGATCTACATCTAGTGATACACACAGATAGTCAAGCTAATACGTCATCGACTCAAAGATGATCTAAGAGAGTCGGAACAAACTCATTGAGGTAGGCAAGAAAAATAAGATCTTTTTGATCTGGGTTCTCGGCCATTCGGGAATCAAAGGAAACGAAGAGGCCAATACACTTGCCAAAGAGGGCGCACGAATGTCACTCATTGGCCCAGAACCCTTCTGTGGTATAGGTAAATGTACCTATAAGAAGGAGTTTCTGGAGAAGGAGAAAGCCGAGAAGTAAATCTCCCAGGGATGGATCATTCCACTAAGTTCCTTTGAAACAGCAAGATCCAAAAGATTTCTGGATTTTGGTAAGAAACAACTACACCTCCTCACTGGCTTTCTTACAGGACACTGTCACCTCAGGAAGCATCAGTTGAGGATGGGATTATCGGACACTGACGAGTGTAGGTTCTGTGAAGAGGAGGAAGAAATCCCCATTCACCTAGTCACGGAATGCTTTTGTATTGCGAGCCTAAGGAGAGAATGCCTTGGGCGAGAAACTTGTAAGAGTGAGGAACTAGCCTCGTTGAAGCCTTCACAGATATTGGATTTCATCAGACCTCTGAAACTGGAAGGCGAGCTATAAAGGGTGCGGTCAGAACAGCTCTGTAAGGGGACACAAAAGACCTTGATGTCGTAGTGAACTGTAACCCCTTTTTAAACTGAGTTAGATAATAATATTTTTAGATGATAATGGAAAAACTGACAGTAATAACCAATGGATGAGTTTATTATACATTGTTGCTTGATCTTACTAGATTTTCAGGCGTTTTTCAATTTTCTAGAGGACGATACAATGTTTTCGAAAACCTCCTGTTCTCAAAAGTAACACTGGATACGAACTGACTTCAAAAAAAAACGCAAATTTGTAATCGACATTGAACTGCCACATTTTGTAAACTCGGATTGTATATGTACTTGTATATCTATAGCCAAAATCCAGTTGAGTAAAGACACTTCAAGAAAAAGGCTTGAATGATCAAACTTCAAAACTTTGTACCTCGAAAAAATAACAGTCGCATATTTATGAGAACTTCTCTCCCCCAGAATTATCAAAAGAAACATCCCATTCGGTTAGTACCTCCAATTAAAACGGACACCCCGTAAATTCTACCCAATTCACTATCATCCTACGCCCATCTACGGTCCAAAATGACGTAACTAACCTAGAGTATAACTACTTCTGGCACGAGCTCCTTGAAAAGACTTTTTTAGGTCTTTTGTCGGGCCAACCAGACTATTTGTACAACACAACAATGCGACCTATCCTGTTTTTGGAATCCATCCCAGGAAGACTCTTCCAGAGTGCTTTCCTTTCAGTTTCTTCCTTCTCCACAACTTATTTCCTATAGGCGCATTTGTCTTCATTTCTTATGATGCTTGCTATCATTTCTTATTATTTAAATGATCAGAAATCCAGACTAAAGAGAACTTGTTTGTTTATTGAAATTGAATCTTTCTCTACGAGAAATATCTATGCCCCTAGTGTGAGAACACCACCACTATGGCAGTCGTAAGCGAAATAGAATAACAGTACGAAAAGAATTATTATAATTGAAGAATTGTCATCGAATCTTCATGAAACATTGTCAAAGATCAGAAAGATGAACACTAATAATGAATTTTTATGACAATTTGGATTTCCAGAGAATCGTTCGATTTTTTTTCTCCGAATCTGTAGCAAGAACGACGAAACTACAATTGATCATAAGTTAAATACCATCACAGTGTTCCGGCAAGAATATAGCAGATTTGTGATCGAAATGACATGCCACATTGAGTAAACTCGAATTATTGTATTATGTACTTGTATATCTATGCCAAAATTCAGTTGAATAGTTTGTGAAGCAAAGATTCTTCAGAAAAAGGCATGAAATAATCAAACTTCAAAACTTTGCATCTCGAAAAAAAAACGGTCCCATTTATGAGAACTTATCTGCCCCAAAATTATCAAAAGAAACATCCCATTTGGTTAGTACCTCCAATTAAAACGGACACCCCGTAAATTCTACCCAATTCACTATCATCCTACGCCCATCTACGGTCCAAAATGACGTAACTAACCTAGACTATAACTACTTCTGGCACGAGCTCCTTGAAAAGACTTTTTTAGGTCTTTTGTCGGGCCAACCAGACTATTTGTACAACACAACAATGCGACCTACCTGACGCACCTGTTTGAATTGCTCTTCGAAGGACCAGGTGGTCTGAGAAGACGCGCTACCCTCCGAAGAGTGCGAACTTGCTGAAGAAGGGGGTTGAGCTGCTTGCGGCTGCGTCATGGGGGGCAAGAAAGCAGCAGCGGCTGGATGAGGAAATGGGAACGGTGCTGGAACCTGGAAACGCTCCTGGAACTGCGCCATATTGGTGTAGTTCAGTTGGCGTTCCAGTTGACGCATGTCGAACTCCTCCTGAAACAAAGGGATAACTAAAACAAAATATTTCGAACTGATGATCAGTTTTTGAGCGTCCCTCCAGGTTAAACTTATAGCGTTTTTCTTTAGGAAAAGAATTGTTTATTTACGTGTTTTTGGAAGCACCAGCGTATGGATTTCTGTGAGATTCTGGTGCATCTAAACCACTACTGAGTGCAATTATTTTAACCACATTTCTGTAAAGTGTGCAGTTATTACAAGACCCTTTCTAAAGGGTTTTCCAATAGGGACTTGACAACTTTGAATTCAATTTGTAAATGCACCCTTTCACTAATCATCGAACAGTCATTGCCAATTTGCACAGTAAACTCAACATTTTCATCATGGTGAAGTACACGAACGAACAACGTCTGCAAATTATAAAAATTTACTACAGAAATTCGGAGTCGGTGACCGCTACTTTAAGAGCGTTAACTCCGATTTTCGGTCGTAATTCTCGCCCTAGTAGACAGGCAATAAAAGTTTAGTGCAAAAATTTGAGTTTACATATTCGTTGTGTGATGTTGCCGTGTCAGTGAGACAACGATTTGGTCGAAGTGTAGAAAGTATCGCTGCCGTTGTTACATCCGTAGCAAATGATCCAAATCAGTCAATTCCACGGCGTTCTCGAAAGTTGGGCATCGCCCAGACCACTTTTTGGCCCGAATTGGAAGATATGGACTTGGACAACATGTGGTTTCAACAGGACGGTGCAAAAAGCCACACAGCACACGTTAAAATCGATTTATTGAAGAGTAAGTTTAATGAGCGTGTTATCTCCAGAAATGGACCAGTCGATTGGTCGCCTCGTTCGTGCGATTTACCGCCTCTAGACTTCTTTCTTTGGAGCCACGTGAAGTCATTGGTCTATGCCAACAAGCCGATGACGTTGGTAGAGCTCAGAGCCAACATTGAACTCGAAATAGCTGCCGTTTCGGCCGAAATATGTGGCAGAGTCATCGAAAATTGGGTCCAACGAATCGACCGCTGCAAACGTGCCCGCGGTGGCCATATGAAGGAAGTCGAGATCCATTCATAAATGTTTTGATTGTACTTCAACCCGATAATAAAGTTCTTGATATATCTCAAATGGTTGGCTTTTTATTTCGAAAAGAAGTTGTCAAGTCCTTATTGGAAAACCCCTTATTTGACAATGTTGTGATTTTGAACTGATGAGCATCACTTCCAACTGATGTTGCTTTCTGACAAATCAGTTTAATCTCCACAATCACTTCAGTTCATCATAACAATAACATAACCTAACATTTATGAGTTTACAATTTACTTATAAACATAACAGAAAGTGAGTTATTATCCTCGGTTATCATTCCTAGTAATGAATACTTCATATTACTTTTAGAATTTCCTTCTGAACTATCGTCGATAGTACTATTATATTTGGTACTCTGATTTCAAATATTATCGTTTTGTGGATTGTCATCCCAAAAAGGCCTGTTTTATTTGTCAAAATTAGTTCACTTCCAACTGAAGTGATTTCGGAAATTATTCGGTCAAATAGAAAGCTAGGACAGACTGTGGGGGCATGTGAAATGTGTACAATTTTTTTTCCTATTGTAAATTGGGCTTCATCAATATTTTATGTCCATGTATATCTATGATTATATCGTGCTGTAATCATAGATTTATAATACTAACTAGATAGCGAACATGTCAAAAATTTTGAGGCAAACGGCGGCCATTTGCAGTTTGGAGTGAAATTGACTAATTTGAGAGTTGTCAATTTTTCAACGAACTGAAATATTAGAATTAGCGAGGTTATACCGTTTTTGAGGAATCTATTGTGTATAATTATCATAATGGTACATTATTTTAATAACTAATCACACGAATCGAAAAAAAAAATTATATTTGATATAGACCGAAATGTCAGTGTTCACAGAACACTAATATACAGAGTTCGTTTTTCATAATTTCTTTCAAAGGAACGTCTATGTTTCAATCAAAATTCGAGCACATATGGCATAAAACATCAAAATATTTGTGGTTCACTCCAAACTGCAAATGGCGGCGATTTGCCTCACTTTTTTCTACGTGACAGTTAGGAAGTTCGACGTCAGTTAGTATTATAGGTCCATGGCTGTAATTGACAACCAACGTCAAAATAGATCCAAGTACTCTATGCCAAAGCTGATTTAATCAACTAAATAAGCCAAATTTGCTCTATAGAGTCGATCACATTTCGCATGCTGTCACTGTACATATAAAAATTAAATTCGATTTTATATTTTTTTTAATTATGAAATTTCGTTCCAGTCCTTCCAAAACATAAATAAATATAGTACAACATAAATACGTTAATTTCATTTGAATACCACAGTATTTTTCGCCAGTTCATAAAAAAAGAGGCTCTAATACGTCATTGCAATGGCTATAAGCTGGTTAGAGGTTGCGGTGTCTTACTTTTAAAATTTTTTCGAGTTAAGTAATCTCAAAATATGGGATAAATTTACATATTTTCAATTGAAAAAATAGATATAGTCCATTCACGAAAGGTTGAGCCGTCGGTTGGCCATGGAAATTTGGCTAATTCCTCTGTGTATAGTAAAATTTTAGGTTATGTTGTTTATTTTCATGTCAGATTGATACGCAATGTTGTCAATATTGCATAGAGTTCTCTGATAACTCGCAAGCTCGTCGGACGAGGCTGGGCACATGCGGCATCGTTGACTTCATTTTACGTTATGACAAACAGATACTGCAACTTCAGATAAATAAACAAATGTTCAATATATTTTAAACATCTCAATCATTTCATCACTTCAATCCATCTTCCCAAAATTTCCATATGCACCGGAATTGAGCGTGAAATAGGTAATTTTTTATAAGGTAATATTTAAAGTATTTTCAAACGTTTGGTGACATTGATATTGGAACCAGTTGAACTGAAACCTACAATACAATCCTATTTTATGTACCAGAGCCATAGATGGCGACAAATTGAAAGAATTTTTGTGGACAGGTATGTATCCATAATACACTGTTGGAATTATGGTAGAGGAGCTCGATGCAGGTCACCTTTGAAGTCCATTAAAACCAACAAACCGGCCCCATGTTAAATCTTAAATCCTTTCTCCAACAAGATGATGCGCATAGTCAAAATAAGGTTAACTCACACACATTTTGGCTATTCAGATCTCTCTACATTTCCTTATGAAGACGTCAAGGATTATACAATAAAAGTTACTGTCCCCCTAGTCTACAAAATTTAGCAGCATTTAAGCATGAGTGCAGCTAGTTTGGAATAATGTCAAGAAAAAATGGATTATGTGCACAATTATTCATTATTCATTCTTCACATTCCAGCGGTTGTAAATTCATCGTACTACCAGAGTAAATCAATCAACGGACGTTCCTTCTGAAATGAAATACGACGGTATTCTATGTCACATTACTCTCTTTGTTATTGGAGTTGCCGAGATCTAAATTTTTATTGTCGTGAAAACATAATTTTCACCACAGACTCAAAACATTTATTTCCGCTCGTTTTTGAATGGAACCTCGGTGTTTGTAACGAGAAACCGATTTAAACGTTAAAATCGGTGCTAAAATCGCGGCCTTTCTGAAATCGAATCGAATAAAGGCAGCGAAAGCCAGGACGGGAACGTTTCTTCACGGTGTTCCGTGTGCAAAAGGAAGAAAACAGTAAAACCGAATTGATAAAATCCGTGATGTGTGCGAAAGGCATAATATTGCAATTGATCTCGTCCTATGTATGTTACAATGATCGTGTTTCTATTAATATAGCTCCCGATTATGTACCTATAGCCCGTTCACGAAAGTTTAAGCGCATAGTAGGCGTTTGTTTATTTATCTGAAGTTGGCACTATTTGTTGTCATAACATAAAATAAAGTCAACGTTGCCGAATGTACCCGGCCTTATCTGACGAGCTTCCCAGTTATTAGAGAACTCTATGTTATATTGACAACATTGCGTATCAATCTGACAAGAAAATAAACAACAAACCTTGAATTTTAATATACACAGTGGAATATGCCAAACTGTCATGGCCAACCGACGGCTCAACCTTTCGTGAAAGGACTATACATGGGGATTCACTTATCTTGGTAACCTAATCTAATGTTGACTTGAGATGTGCATATAAGTCGGAGAAAATAATTAAGACGCCAGGCGTCGCTATTATTTTTGTTATTGTGTCATTCGAAAGATAATTTAATTCTGAATATTTCCTCTACATACCATTTTTTTTCTTTTCCTTACCGCCAGCGACCTGCATCGTGTTTTATGGTAATTCTTTTCCATTCATTTTTTTCTGTATTGTGACAGTATGCCTTGATTCAGAGACATAGACATGATTGTGTTCTTTAAAATCGAAGAGACTTTGTGGCAAACTAATTCTCAATCAGTATATTCATCAAATGTTGTATTTGATAACAATAAACATTTTTTTGATAATAAATGCAGCACGTCAAATCATAGCGGTCATTATTATCCATACATAAATTATATCTTTTCCTTAGTTCATTAAAGTTACTTTGTCCAAGTGAACCCTAATATTTGAAATATGGAAAAGATATAATCTGTGATGTATCATGATGGTCGGTATATAGAACATCGAATCGACATGTTTCGTTTGTTATTAAAAAATTGTTTATTGCTATAAAATATAATATTTGATGAATATAATGATTGAGAAATAGTACGCTGCAAGTCCCTTGATTTTAAGAAACACAATCATGTATATTCTCTAAATCAAAGCATACTGTTTCAATACAGAAAAAACAAATGGAATAGAATCAACATAAAACACGCTGCAGGTCGCTGAAGGTAGGAGATAGAAAAAATGGCATTCAGAAGAAACATTCAAAATGATATTATCTTTCGAATGACAAAAAAAATGGCATTCAGAAGAAACATTCAAAATGATATTATCTTTCGAATGACACAAAAAAGGTTTGTTCCTGGAGAAAAAATCTCGATAGCGATGCGACACCTGGCGTCTTAATTCTTTTCTCCGACTTCTAAGCACATCTCAAGTTAATATTGACTTGTAGGTACAAATACCGTCAACAGAATAGAAAA
This sequence comes from Propylea japonica, assembly GCA_013421045.1. Lineage (NCBI taxonomy): Eukaryota > Metazoa > Arthropoda > Insecta > Coleoptera > Coccinellidae > Propylea > Propylea japonica. The sequence continues at coordinate 51,149,821 of CM024240.1, forward strand.
ATATTCATCACTTTTCGAGGAAAATAAGGTTACCAAGATAAGTGAATCACCCTGTACATACACGGGGTCTGTTCAAAATATTAATCTCGGGTTTTGAAACTATCATAATCAATAGAATAAATTATTATACTGTTTCAGCAGTTACAGTAGTTGATATTTATATTACTTAATTCTTAGTGGTTTCTCTGTTTTGGAATGTTTCGCTTTTCCGGATACTATAAAAAAACTTGTTTTACTGAAAAAGAGCCCTTCGATATTCAGCATTTCAGCTGATTTCTAAACAAATCCTTGCATCCAATCACTACACATACACGGAGGGACAGAGTTTTTTCTGAGGATTTTTATCTGTGCTTTTATAATATCATACGCAGAAACGTATGCTATATTGTTTGGCATACTAAAAATTTTCAAAATCCACACCAAAAAAAATATTAAGACAAATTTTATATAACAGTGTTTTATCGAAAAATTTTGTATGGTTTATGATATGTAAGGTTTTACATTTCTGTACAAGTTTCGTTCATCTTCAACGACTCACGCCAAAGTACATAATCGAGCAGAAACAATAGAACTCTCGGAAAATTTTTAGAATTATTTGAATCGGTGCTAAAATCTTGGCATTTCTGAAATCGAATTGAATTACGGCAGCGAAAGCCAGGACGGGAAACGTTTCTTCACGGTGTTCCGTGTGCAAAAGGAAGAAAACATTAAACAGAAATTGATAAAATCCGTGATGTGTGCGAAAGGCATGATATTGCAATCAATCTCGTCTTATGCTGCAGTAATTGTGTTTCTAATAATATCGCTCCTGATTACGTACCGGGGCTGTTCGAAAATTGAAGACAGCCAAGCGTTACCAAATTTTTTTCAAGGAATCTACTGGCTATGCGTCGAAAATCTACTGAACTATTTTAGGAACTTTCTAAAAAATCTACCAAAGACTGTACTTTTGATTTTTTCAGAAAAATTTCGTCGCAGGTAAAGTTCTCCTTCAAAAATAAATGTGAACCATAGAAAAGAGTTGCTTCGAAGGCTATCAAACTTGACAGTTCTGAAAAAAATTAGTGATAATATGAAAATTGGGAAAAACAAGAGGAGATGTTTGTTCAGTATCGACATTTTACGTTGAAAATATGAATTTGAAAATAACCCCCTTTTCAAGGTATTTAATTGAATTGTTCGAGATATTGGCAATATCATATTGCTCTGAAATATTCTCATCGAATATGTCTGTCGAATCAGTTTATTTGGGTTTAATTTTCCACTATCCTTTTATTCAATTTTTCCCAATCTGCGATATGAGACCAGTTCATTGACGATTGATTTCTTATTCTGAAGCAATTTTCTGCAAACTGTTCACAGGCCCCAGAGAACAATTTGAGATTGGAAACATTCGATACTTTTGTGATATTATCTCAAAATGAATATTTTAAAAAAATCAAGAATTAAAAAGAGACCTGACGCTCAATAAAAACTACATACAATACACTTCAGAGTTGTGTTTTGATTGAAAAATCTAATTTCAAACCTCAACGGTTTATGTGATTGTTTTGGAAACAGGAGATCTAAGTATTTTTCAATCAGGGAAAACTACATAGAATATTGAGAAGGGAAACTAACTAACTAAACCGATTGAAAACCATGCAATTGCTGAATTCAATTTAAATTTTCCAATAGGAAAGTTATCATGTCCACAACTTTTTTTATATTCGCAATATATTTCTTCATTCATAAATAAACATAAGAAAGATTAATAGAAGCTTTCAGAAGGATGGATATAATAATTATAATATGACATAAACCAACAGTTACCTTCGCAATATATTCCAATGATAAGTTTATTGGTTCACTCTGTACTTTGATTGATATCGTCATTGTTCTATTCTGGGTTCCCACAGATTTATGTGTTCCATTCGATTTGATAAGGTTCTCTATCGAAACGATTACTCAGGTTGTAAAATTAATTTTCACAATGTCGTAAATCGAGAGTTGATGAAACAGATCAATCGCTTTGACTTGCAATGAATCATTGTTTCATTCGTTTCTATATTTGAATTTGCTTCAGCGGATAGAATATTTTCCCAGCTTGAATAAATTCTCATCATCTTTATAATATGATGTTATTAATATTTGGGAGACAAGTACTCCTCGATTCTTTTATGATTTCACTAAACAGGGTATCCACTTTTAAGTGGCTTAACTTCAAGGGGGATTATACGAGTGATTTGCAACGAAAAATGTCATATATACAGGGTGTTCTAAATTGAACGTACAAACGAAAAGGGGAGAGTCCTTAAGTGATTTTAAGAAAAAAAAAATCCCATAAACATGGGGTCGCAAACGTTTCGTTTTCGAGATACAGAGTGTTGAAGTTTTAATCAAAAAACATGTGTTGATTATACGAATTTATCGAATTTTTTTCAAGTTTTTTTCTCATAGTATCTACACTTCACAAGATATTCAAATGAAATTGGTATAGATATTACATTCGAGAGTTCTCACCACGTGACAAGGTGATTTCGAAAGAAGATCTACAGGGTGATATTTTTTCTGGAACACTGCCACCTGTTCTTCTGCAGAACTTTTTTTTGGTGAGCAACTGTTAATTTGAAAAAATGATAAAAAAAGCTTTGTTCTTATACTAAACTTTTCGGTCTCTTGTAGTTTTGTCGTATCTACCAACGATTTCGAGAAAAAAAATGTTGAACGATTCTCTCGAAATCCTCGTGAAAATCCAAATTATGTTGGGAAGGCCACTTGTAAGCTGTGGTGAATGAATTCAGTGTCAGTTTTTATGGAAATTTTCCTGATCTGTAGCGATGATTCATAAAGATTCGATAAATTCGTAAATCAACACATGTTTTTGATTAAACTTTAACACCCTGTATCTCGAAAACGAAACGTTTGCGACCCCATGTTTATGGGACTTTTTTTTCTTAGACTCACTTAAGGAATCTCCCCTTTTCGTTTGTACGTTCAATTTAGGAAACCCTGTATAACACATGGTCGAAATGTTGAGGGTTATTCTTCAATTTAACATTTCTTGATTTCACGAAGTATTTCGAGTTTTTTCACTAAAATAATCATTACCTATACAGTTTTCCTTGTAGTCTCATCAAATTTGACAACATATTCGAAAAGTGCATTGAATATGCTACCAGATAAGAGAGTCGGTGTGCAGAAACTCTTATTGTGTGAGAGTGGTAAGGAGATGAATATCACGATTCTGAAGTTAACAAAATTAGACTGACCGCGGGTTTCACAAAGCTTGATTGGCAATCAAATGGTTGATTTTGAGAAAATTTCGATGGTTTACCTCAAAAATGAACTGAAATTAGCACAGAAATAATGACACTTCATCAATCAACGTGATCGGGGTTTTTGTGAAACCCGGCTCTATTGTTCCAATGGTTTTTTCGATTAAATGTATGTATCCTTTTTCCCCTTGAAACTTTTTTGCGGTACGCCACTGATCAGCGTAAAATTATTTTTGATATTTTCGTTCAATTTAAAAGCTTTCTTGACTCCTGTAATTTTTCCGAGTAAAAAATCATCAAAGGATTGTATGTTATTCGTTCAATAGAAAATATAATAGAAATACTCGATAGGTATGCCCAAAGTTTGCTTTTATTTTGTCATCTGGAACCCAACTTAAGCTTATTCAATATCAAATACAATCGTTCAATAATTTTTTACTCGAAAACGGTTAGAGATACAAAAAAATTACAAGAGTCAAGAAAGTTTTCTAAATTGAATGAAGATATCAAACATGGATTTTACGCTGACCAGTGGCGTATCGTAAAAAAGTTTTGAGAGGGAAAAAGGAGACATGGCTCCGGAAAAAAACCACCCTGTAAATTCTAGTTGAGATTCAGAATGTGCAATGATGGAGACTGTTGAAAATAGCTCGCATTCCAAATTTGGACTGATTATCTCAAAAACTGCAGGAGTTATGAAGAAAAAACCATTTTTGTTGGAAATTTCAGCACCCTGTAGCTCCGTAGCGAAGCTTTGGCGGACGCATGTTTATATGGACTTTTTTCTGGAAATAATACGTAGATTCACCCAAGGGCGTAGCCAGGGGGGGGGTTTGGGGGTTCAAACCTCTAGAACATACTATACAACAATTAACTGATAGATTTCTAAAAACACCGAAAATTAATATCGGCCTTATCTGGTCTGCTACCCCAGAATTTTACAGAGAATATGAATTAGAGACGCATTATCGATGTATTCTTCACTACTCCCAGAAAAAAAAAAAAACGTAATTAAAGCAGAATTTGAAATATGGAAAATGTCAATGAACTCCATTTCAAAATCTGCATTAGAATGCTTAGATGAGTGCAATCAGAATATGTATCCGAACATCTACATCCTACTACAAATTTTAGCTACGATTCCAGTATCTACTGCTACTCCAGAAAGAAGTTTTTCCAGCTTGAGGAGAATTAAAAACTACCTGCGCAATTCTTCTAGCGAAACTAGATTGAATGGGTTGGCGCTTATGAATATTCATGATAGTGTGAAAATTGATGAAAATGAAGTGGTTGACCAAATCGCTAGGAAAAAAAGAAGGATAGACTTTAACTGAAAGAATTCACCATAAACAATATTGTTTGTGTTTTCTCACTGTTTCATTTTTAATACCTATTTATATGATGTTGGCACTATTTTGGAGTAAAACATTAAAAAACTCTATTTAGTTTCAATGAAAGCACACATCCACACTAATTTCATATTGATTCATCATGTAATATAAGTATTGTTTGGGAAATAAATATTGTTTTATAAGTTTTTGTTTGAGTGAATAAAAATTAAATTCTGAAGCATATTTGAAAAATAGGTTTACCTAACCTAACCAAGAATATTTATGTTGAATATTGTTTACGAAGTAGGAAAACGATTATTGAATTCTTAAAAACAACAAATATTTGCTACAGAAAGCGACCCTCACAATAACCGGCACCTACAAAGTCAATTGCCAAAATGTCAAAACCCCCCCCCCCCAAATTAATTCCTGGCTATGCCCTTGGATTCATCCCCTTAAGTTGTGACATACTATTAAGTAACACCTTGTATATGTCAAATATTTACTGAGGCCATACTCTGATTTTTTAGGGTAATTCCTCACTCAGCCGAAAGATGATATAACATGTCATGAGCATGATATATTGAACCTAATTAAATGTGAAATTTGAATTATTCTCGAGTATTCATAGGATGCTTATGGATATTTTGTTAAACTAAAATTCCCTATATCCGAGTTTCGAAGAACTAACAGTAAATCATATCAATTGTTTGAAATATCAAACATTCACTTTATAACATTGTGGTTAAAAAAATTGAGCATATCAAAATTCACGCGATGAACTAAATGATGTATCATATATTTTTCTCAATCTCTGAGGGTTAAAAAGTTGTAATGAAATAAGATATCGGTAATCCTATTTGTTATCTGAGTCCATCTCTGTTTCCATCTTCAAACATAAACCAATAAAAATACACTATTCTTGAAAAGAGCAGCTGATCAGAGTAAATGTGGTCACAAAACACCCCCAACCACCCAAATATCTAGGTAGAAATCTGTAGGTGGAGCACAATAAACACGTGCTGAACACGCACGTGATCACAACCCTCCTCTCTTTCTTATAAAGGTTAATATTTTCCAGTAAAGGATTCGAAGTTATCTCAAACTAGCTGACCCCGCAAACGTTATTTTGCCTTATAAATTTCTAGATAAATTCTAGTGTAGACAAAAAGTAAATAACTTATTATAAGTATGTAAAAAGTTTAGATTTTTAATTGAAGTACAGTTAAAAACACTATAATTGATCAGTTATCGAGCGGTTTAAAAAATTATTATTTTACTAAAATGACTAAAGAAAATATAGGGGTTGGTAAAAAAAAGGAAAAATTTAGGGTTTTATGAAGTTTTGATGCCACATTATAAAAAAAATTTTAAAGAATCTCAGTCCAAAATTAAAAAAAAAATTAAGGGTGAACAACCCTTATCGCTTGAGTGTATGGAAAATAGATAGTAGCCGATTCTCAGACCTGCTGAATACGTACAGTTGAAAACACTATAATTGATCGGTTTTCGAGCGGGATGAAAAATGATTACTGAAATGGCTATTAAAAATAGGGGTTGGTGATAAAAGGGTGAAAATTTAGGGTTGTATGTATTTTTGATGCCACATTATAAAAAAATTTTAAAGAATCTCATTCCAAAATTAAAAAAAAATTAAGGGTGAACAACCCTTATCGCTTAAGTGTATGGAAAATAGATAGTAGCCGATTCTCAGACCTGCTGAATACGTACAGTTAAAAACACTATACTTAATTGATCGGTTATCGAGCGGGATGAAAAATGATTATTGAAATGGCTATTAAAAATAGGGGTTGGTGATAAAAGGGTGTATGTATTTTTTGATGCGACATAATAAAAATTAAAGAAATTAAAGAAATGTCTGAAGATTAAAGAAAATTGTTAAGGGTGGACAACCCTTATCACTGAGGAGTACGAAAAATAGATGTTGGCCGATTCTCAGAGCTACTCAATATGCTCACAAAATGCGAATAGGTCAAGCCGTTTCGGAGGAGTACGGGAACGAACATTGTGACACGAGAATTTTAAATATAAGATATTCTCACCCCAGGTTTGATGCTCCCAACTTGCATCTTCAGTTTGGCTAATACGTCACCATGCTCCGAGAGCATGCTGTTATGTGGCATCCGGTTTTCTTCGCAACTATCACCATCGTCATTGTCCCTCATTGAATCGTCACCATCGCTGATTTCATCATCATTGGGGGACTGTAAAGAAAACAAATCCATTTTAAAAATGTTAGATTATTAGCATAAGGGAGAATATTGAGATTATTTATTATTTGCTCAGTATATTTCTTTTTTAATTTGATTGATTTCTCTATGGCGAATTTTTCTATGAAGAGATAACCTCTGAAATTCATTCAATTTATCTCTAAAAAGAGAAATACTGCAATTGGTACAGAATGGACCAAATTTGACACTTTTGAATGTAAGGTTATATTTCTAACAAAGATAGATGTTGGCATTTTCTATGAAAAACTCGATGGTGAAAACCGCAGGTGAATATCTGTAACCGTTTCTTAGTGGGCGTTCCTCGAAGATAAATGAGATTTCGAAATAATGTTGTAACTTTTCATTAGAAGAAAATAGTTTTGTCTGTGAAAACATTATTTCGGTAGTTCTTCTCGTAGAAGCCATTGACGTAAATTATTTTTACCGTACATCGACATTTGATCAGATTTTCGTATGAATTGAAAAAAAATTATTTCAGATAATCGACGATGTTTTTTAATATAAAAGTCGATTTTCCGCGAAAACGGTCGACTTCGAAGGGTAAATGTGAGCAGGAATAGGTTTTTCCTGTGAACGATTGGCGCAGTTGAGGGGAAAACACCCTTCAAAACCACAACCTAACCAAACCCTTCAAAACCTACTCAACCTGCATCTATTCAGACTCGAGAAAAAAATTTGTGAAAACATAGCTTATTATGAAGAGAAAATGCTCAGTAAAACATTTCTTTGCAAACCTCGTATCTCTAACTCGGTGCATTGTTGAGGGTAAGTTAAAAGAATTCGGTTCGTATTTTTGGACGAGCTTTAACATCCTGTAGTTTGTCACACCCTACACAGGGTGTACCTGAATAACACCGAAGTAATGAAAGGGGTGATATCTCAGATCATTTATGGAAAAAGGTTCCCATATAAAAGTTTGTCCGGAAAAGCATTGTTTCTAAGATACAGGGTGTTGATGTTTTACTTAAAACTGAATAAAAAGTGGTACGCCACTGGGATATATTAAACCAACAATTATTTTCAATTCTTCGCTTAATTTGTTTCAGAAAATCGCTCCTCCCTTTTTTCGAGTAGGGTGTTGTTTTTGAGCGCTCGTTTTGAACAAAAGTCTGTAATTTAGGAATTTTGAGCCGAAAATGGTTTCAAACGATAGGGTTAGACTCCCTGATGAAGAATTCGTGGTCAAATTCAATTCTGTCCGTAGGGTCGTCCGTCCGTGAGCACAATAACTTTCGAAGGGATTCTCCTAGAGACTTGAATTTTCAGGATGAGTTCGGGTCCCAAATGGCTCAGTTGAGTTCGTTAACCAGCCAAATCGTACAGGGTGTTCCATAAAATATGATCATTCAAAATTTTTGTTCCTCAATATCTCAGAAAAAACGAAACCAATCGAAATGAAATGTTACTGCCAAATGCCAGATGCTCATAACAAGCCTCATGCAAAAATTTGTGGCCATAGTGTTAACAGAACCATTGAAAGTTAAATTGGAAAATTGAAAAGAAGAATCTTTATATTTCCATGACATAATATCCGATTCATGTGAAACTCATTTTGTGAATTAAAATGATATACTGAATGTTCATGCAAAATTCCAAGAGGATCGCATCATCAGAACCATAATATTTTTTTTGTAATAATTTATTTTTTGAATTTTCTGAATAATTTACAAAATATAATTCTGATTGTGCTGAGATCGTGCATTTATATATTTGGTATCAATCTCAAATCCCATATAACATTTTGAAGTAATAGTCCTATTGCTCCACCAAAGAACGAACGCTCAAAAGCTCCTGCTAAGGGCTTTTCTTAAATTTTTTGCTATTACATTCGCTCTTTCCCAGAAGGTCGCCATCAAGTAGATCAGTATTTCGCAGCCTGAATTGCCAATAATATTTTCTATCACTAAAGCGATTGTCGAAGCAGTCGCATCAAAAAAGAAGTTCCGATTCAAGCCCTTCTCATTCCTCAATAAAATCGTCGCTCCAAAATCCGATCAGGAACACCATCAATTCGAAGCGTTGCAATTTAAAAGCAAGTAAACGCCCTTTTTGTCAAGTTCGACAATGAGGGAGCCGACAATCAATTCGAATGAAAGAGGATGACCGGTACCAAACCCTTATTCTGAGAACGATCCAAGCAGGCGGTCATCGCTTTCATTGATACTTTACAAGAAATCGTAACTTCCTTAGATTTGCCTTCCCATGTGGTGCTTTATGGCCCTTTTAACAGGGGTGGACTTGTTTATTTCTTAGATTTATGATATATAGAGGGCAATTTCACGCTAAGGAAATATTTCAGAATTAAGTCAAGTATATCCGGATATCATAAATCTTTAAAATACATTTTAATAAAATCAGGGCCCTACTAACATTTGTGAAATACTGAATAAAACCGAGAAAATGAAAGGGGTGGTTTCTCAGATCATTTTATGAAACAATGTTAGCAACAGTTGAGAAAGCGATAGCGTTCAGCAAAATTGCTGACAGATCGATGTTTCTCAGCAGATGTCGATTCTGGCAGCGGTAAAAAATTGCGCTTTGTAACTCATCTGACCGCTGAGACATGCGCATATACCTATTTTGTGATTTGTTTATGTTTAGGGTTTTAAGTTGAAGTTCAGTATTGTTGTGTTCTGTGAGTTTTAGTTTATAAAGAAGTACAGTCGACTCTCGATAATTTGAAACTCAAGGGACCAACGAAAAAGTTCAAATTACCGAGAGTTCAAAATAAAAAGATTTCATAAACAAGAGGGAGTAAGGATGAAATTCAATTAAACAAGAGTTTGATCGGAAGTACATAGGTACTAATGATATTGTATATGCGGATATGTATTATATTCTAAATACATGATCTTTATGTGTATATGATAACATGAGTATTTCATTCGAAAAGAAGTACGCAATTTTCATTTGAGTTAGTGACTTCCATCTAGCCTACCATTGTCCAGGGTTTTTTCTATAAGTTGAGAGCTGAGAAGAATTCATCGTTTGTTTCTGCCCTGGGGGCAGAAACTGAGAGCCTGAGCGAAAGACTTTTTCCTCCAGGCGAGGATTTCAGCTTGACGAACCCTTTTCTTCCTATACTGGAGACACTTTCAGTGATTCGTTCTTTTATCTTTAGAATCATGGACAATGTAGATGGAATATCAAACTATTTCGCAAAATCTTTTTCAATGTGCCATTTTCCACCGCTTCGACAACAAGTCTTTTCTCATTGAAAGATCCTATTCTTTCTTTCACTCATTTTTAATTCGAAATTCGAAACCGGTTTTAGTTCAACGCAATTCTAAGGAAGACTGCGCAAACTCAAGACAAGTGCAAGATATCACAGCTACAACTTCAATTATCGAGGGGGTCAGAACACGTCAAATTATCAAGTGTTATTCGAGGGAACTGAAGAGAACTTCAAATTATCGAGAGATTCAATTTATCGAGTGTCAAATTATCGAGAGTCTACTGTATTTTGGTTCTTCCAATACAATTCAATTTATAATCTGCAAGTACAATCACAAAAAGTTTATCAACTGGGTATGAAAAAATAAGTTATATATCATGCTATGTCAGATTTGTAAATCACTCAGTGAAGCGTTCAGAAAATGTTCATCCGCAGAAACTCAACTCTACTCAACTGATTTTTGCTTTATTCCAACAGTTGAGTGCTGCTGAATCTGAACGTACCCAATGTTCCCATATCTCATCGAAAGTTATTGTGCTGAAGGCCGGCCCCACGGACATAATTGAATTTGACCACGAATCAGGGAGTAGAACCCTATCGTTTGAGACCATTTTCGGCTCAAAATTCTGAAATTACAGACATTTGGGCAAAACGATATAGCATTCGTTTAAGTAGAACACGAGCGCTTAAAAACGGGGCCCAAACGAAAAAGGCAGAAAACATTTTTCTGTCAGAAATGTAACGAGAATTAAAAAATAATTGTTAGTTTGAAATATCTCGCGTATCGTATCGCGTCTATAGTCAGTTTTTAAGTCAAAATTCAACACCCTGTATCTTGGAAACAATGCGTTTACAGACCTACATTTATGGGAACTTTTTTTCATAAAATGATCTGAAGAATCACCCCTTTCATTTTTTCGGTGTTATATTACAAAATCTTGATATAAAGAATATCTCAAATGTTATAGTGCAGTGATTTTATTAAAATGTTCCATGATGAATTTCGGTGTTATTCAGATACACACTGTATACAAACTTTTCAAGGTTCAAATCACGTGAAAGATGAACTATTCAACAATTATATATTTATACACGAATTTGCATCAAAACTCACTGATGGTAACAGATAAGTATACAATGGTTTATGAAAATTATTATGTATTTTTCTGAACAGACTGTTACATCATTTCACAGTTCTGAGGAATAGGAATAAAATAACTAGTACTCGTTGAATTATTCTCAACACATCTTTTCCAATTCCTAATTCCATATTATATAACTTGGGTATGTACATATTATATACTTATGTGCACTGGCGCAGCCAGGGGGGGGGCTTTGGGGGCTGCAGCCCCCCCCAAAGATTAATTTCTTCGTTATTTCTTTCTTCTTTATTTTTTTGCATCTTTCGTTATTCACTGTATCATCAAAAATTTTTTCAGTTCAGCCCCCCCTATAATAAAATCCTGGCTGCGCCACTGCTTATGTGGATCTTTTTTACTTCTATCTGAAAAAATCATCAAACTCACAAAATCCCAGTTCAAAATGATGACGTTATTTCAAAATTCTAGTAATAACGGTAACATTTCTAACAATAACGTCTAGGACCCTGCCCTGTCGAACCTCGTCTTGACCATTTCGCAGATGTGGGCAAGGCGCCAATTGACGATGGCCAATTCTTGGTTTCAATTGTTTTCTATTCACAAGGGTACCACCACTCACTCAAGTCTGGTACTTCAGCCAATTTAAAACATATTAGTCACAGTCGAACTGCCAATTTAGGGACAATATTTTTGCAAATCAAGTAGATATTTGGCATTCAGGTTTGGTAGGCCTTATTATGAAATGGAAAAAAGGTTATTTGAACCAACTAACGTCCCATAAATTTCTAGAATGATTTTTTGGAGAAATACTAGACAGTTGTAGAACTGCTGATTTACTTTCGAATGACCTGAAACAAGAACGATCCACAGTTACATTTCAAAAAATCGTATAAAGCTCTGACAAGCTTTTGCTTGGTCTTTTATGTTGGGCAAATGATAATTTTCCCGACTGTAAACAAATTAACTTTAAAAACATTATATAGGTGTATTATTATAGATAAAAAAAAAAGATATACGTAATTTATTTATGGATCTTAATGGCCGGTGTATAGAACATATAATTTGACATGTTTCGTTTGTTATAAAAAATGTTTATTGTTATAAAATATAATATTTGATGATTATAATGATTGAGAAATAGTTTGCTACAAAGTCTATCTGATTTTAAGAAACAAAATCATATCTATGTCTCTAAATCAAGACATACTGTCAACTGTCACAATACAGAAGGAAATGAATGGAATAGAATTAACATAAAACAAGCTTCAGGTCGCTGACAGTAAGAAATAAAAAAATGGTATCCGGAAGAAACATTCGCAATTAAATTATCTTTCGAATGACACAATAAACAAGGTATGTTCCTAGAGGCAACAAATTTGATAGCGCCGCGAAGCCTGACGTCTTAATTATTCTCTCAGACTTATTCGCATCTCAACATTGACTTGTACCAAATACCGTCAACAGAATAAAAAAAAATCATCCCTTTTCGAGAAAAATTAGGTTACCAAGATAAATAAATCACCCTGTACTGTGAAATAGAGAAAAAACACCTTCATAATGGTATTGACTCTGAATGAGAAACTGATTTAGCTACTCAACCAACAGTAGTGATTGCTATCTGGCAAATAATTTAGAAAAAAATTGTAATAATTGCATTGAAAGCCTTTCGGGTTTTCAATTTAAATACCATAAATTTCCCAAAAAGCAAAAAATATATCTTAAGGTCGCAGTGTAATGCGACCCTCTGAAAAATCTACAAACTTCCCTAATGAAACATCTGAGAGGATTGAATTTGAATTAATTAAGATATACATATGATAATATATATGTATGTATGTATGTATGTATGTATGTAATATATATGTATAATACTTATTTCAAAGATATCAGCATAAGGGTTTCCAATAAGAGGTGTTATTTTGATATTCAAAGAAAAAAAGCCATTTTTCAAATATAAATTATGATTTCACTGTAAAGGAGAAGCTATGCCGTTAATAGTGGAAAATAATATCAAGCAAATGACCACCACGACTACACTTACAGGACCAGATTTTTTTTAATGAAATTTTCCATAACCAAATCGCAACGTGGCTGCCCTATGTCCACGATAGCCTCACGAATCCATCTTTTAGGTCTTGAATGGACGATGGGCTATTGGCGTAGACCTTCTCTTTCACGTGGCACCAAAGGAAAAATTCGCAAGGTTGTTAAATCACAAGATCTCGGTGGCCAAGTGTGAGTTACCTATTCGAGAGATAACACGGTCCGGAAACTTTTTCCCGCAAAAGGTCAATGGTTTCGTTTCTTCTGTGGCACGTAGCGCCGTCTTGTTGAAAGTAAACGTTGTCAAGATCAATACTATCCAGTTTCGGCAACAAAAATCATAATCATCATTGTGGAATGCCTAATTCCAAAGAACGATGAGGAATTGACAAACCTGGGTTTTATTCAACACTTTCGGCTACAGCAGCAATATTGTCGACTGTTCTTGAACGACGTACACGGATTTTATTTTCCATCATCAACTTGTCCCAATAGTTCGAATTTTTCCACCAATTTCTTTATTGGTCCAAGCTGCTTCACGACGACCCAAAAATGTTCGAGTTTTACGAACCGCTTATGCCAAACTTTCACCATTTTTATAGAAAATTTCAATAATTTCAATGCGTTCTTGAAGGGGGTATCGTTGCATTTTATTAATGGCGTACTTTCCACTTGATATGTCAAAAAATTACAGTCCAAACGTGACACACTACCGAAAAAGGGGCTATTCAAATTCAAAATAACACCTCTTATTGGAAAACCCTTTAGATAGCTATCAGGCTCATATCGCTAAAAAATCCCTATCAAAATTCTGTGTGCGTGTGACAGCAAAACTCCTTCAATAGACATCGGATATACGTAACTTGAGATGCCAATTTCTTCAGTTTTCTTGTAGATTTAAATAAGGAATGGAAATCACTTAGAAGGGTTCTGTTTGATCGATAAGAGTTAGCAACGCCAATACTGTCGTGATTTATCCAGTGTAATCCAATTTAATCAAATTGCATATGTGTTATTCGATTCTTTAATTGAATAGTAATCATAATATTGCACGGATTTATAATTAATAAACAACTCATTTTTATAGGATAATTGTGTCGAGCAAATCTTACGTAAACAATCAGTGGAATACAATAGTTTGAAATTTTAAAATTATCAAACAACATCAATTCATTTGAACTTTAGAACTTCAAATTCAAATATCGAAGTACCTTATGGGGAAAGAACAAATTATTTTCGTGGTGAGTTGAAGGGGATTTGAAATTCATTTTTAAATACTTATTCAAAATCAGAAATTCTATCGGGTCCAAATTCCCAAATGAAGCTGCTCGATGACGATACAAAGGTGTTGTAAAAAATTTGGGGTGTTCACTTATGGAGACGTTTTTTCGTACGGTCCCGTATAAAGAGAGAAAAAATAAATCTGCTTGTAAAAGATATTTTAACATGAAAGTCAGTGGCGTATTTAAATACTTTTTTGGTCCATGTTTTTAAAGATTGGGCACAAACTTGGTAGTTTGTGAATGGAACACCCTGCATATTTTAACGTCAAATTTTTGTAATTTTTTTATGAATAAATAAAATTTAGGCAATTTCAACTTTGATCATTATTTTCTGTTCTGTTTGTGCTACAAACTTGAAACAAAAATATTATCAAGCTACTTTTTAGATAGGTTCAATATAATTTTTGCTGACTGGTTTTCTTCCTGATTTATCACATAGTTAGTTTCGTTTTGTCTTATGGAAACAATAGTTAATTTTTACCCAAAAATAATCAGTGTTCGTTTACCATTTTACAAAATGTGTGGATGTAGAGTAGGAGTACAAAGAGAGTTTTGCAATATTTGGTGTCGAATTCACCAAAATATTGAACATATCAAGCTGCATTTTGCTAGGTCACCCCATAAATGGGCAATCTATTATTATCTCTCTACATTTCCATTGTAAACCTCTAGGCTATAATTCAGTGCTTTTTTCCCCTTACATTTTCGAATTGTTTTGTCATCAAACGTTTGGAAAAACAAACAATTTCTCGATACTGTTCGAACTATATGTCGGTAACGATCAATCAAAAACCTCAAATTTTTCGGCCTGCTGTACAAAGAAGTGCCAGTTCCCTGAAGTGCCCAACACCAATCATCACGAGATATCTTTCACGAATTGTTCAAATAATACATTTAGATCTCCGTAGAAGTTAATGCATCGCCTAGAAATTAATAAGATGACATCTCCAAGGAAGACGACCCTATCTGTGTAAATATTGTTCTAGCCACCTTTCTAACCATTCGGAACCTACGTTCTGTATGCAGAGGATCGTGATGAAACAAGGGTGGTCTGTATTCGATTTCCATCATAAACACACCCTAAATTTGTATGCAGGCCGTTGTGGTGCTCTGTTGGCGTCAACAATCCAACGGAGTTTTTTTATTTTATATTGTTCGATTCGAATGTAGGCTAGTATTTTGACAGGGGTGTCTTTGAAACGGAAACGATAATTTTTCAAGTCCTTTATTTACATTTATAGGAAAATCGCGAGAAATCATAAAAAAATTATAATAACGTATGACAGCATAGGCATGAAAGAAAAATTTGTAATCTAAAACATGAAAAATGAACCAACCCATTAATATAAAATCCAGCCGAATATCAAGTATCAACTGACCCCCATGAGAAAAAAAATTGTACAGAATACTCAAAAAAAATCTATCTAATAGAATTAACATATATACCCACTATTTTGTCTATGGAATCAACAGTTATATTGGAATTTATATTGTTTTGCTAATTTTACAGCTTCAACAATTACCTACATTTTGCTAGATTATTTTTTGAAATTATCGGTAGAAAAGAAAAACTAAAATGTTTTTTTTTTATCTGTGAAATTTGTCAAAAGGCAACAAATTGTTTGAATGCACTCACTTGACATAACGCATTGTAACTAAGTTTGTGTATACAGGCTGGTTACGAATAAGTGCGACAAACTTCAGGATGTTATAGCTCGTCCAAAACTTTGAACAAAATTCTATGAACCTAACTAAAAAAACACCGTTTAAAGATACTGGGTATTATCTCCGGAACAATATATCATACAGAAAGAAGTTTTCGTGGGCATTTTGAAATGATAATAAGCTATGGGTTTTGCGGAATTTTTTCTCGAGTCTTAATTGAAGGCTGGAAAATGTTTTGAAGGGTTAATGTGTGTGTTTTCTCCTTAACTTCTACGCTAATGGAAAAATTACGCTTTTAGAGAAGGCAATTTGAACCGCTAATGTTCTCTACACAAAAAAGGTACTCCGGGTCATACACTCTAAGTTCGACCGTTTTCGAGAAAACACAACTTTTATGTTGAAAAACATGGTCAATTTTTTTAGAAAATTTTTTCAGAACGCCCAAAATCTGACCATCCAAACTATAACAGATGATTTTTTTAGGAAACTGTCGAATTTAGAGCGTATCACTGAAAGTACATTTTTGGTAAAGAAGACATTGGCGGTTCAAATGAGCATTTCAATAACCATACATTTTCCATTAGCGCAGAAATTGGGGGGGAAAATCTCAATTGAACTATCAAAACCTTCACGTATTAAGACTTAGCATATTATGATCATTAGAAAATCCTCACAAAAGCTGTTTTTCCTGTAGAATAAAAGGTTTCGGAGATATTAGCGAAAAATGTTTTTATTTTCAATTTCAACCATGTATTTCGAAAAATATTGAAAAGTTATTAGAATCTTAAGCTTAATAGCTCCAAATTCTAAACAACAGTTCATTATTTCGGTTTGAAAGTATGTCATTTTGGCCATGTACTGTAGTTTGTAACACATAGATGATTATATCACTTACTCTTTCTTCTTGGTTTTTAGTCTCAGCGTGATTTTTCAAATGTGGCAATGAAAAAGAGGTCCTTCGATTTCACCTTATTTCATAAAAAAATAATTACGTCCTATTTTGTCAGAAAAAAAATTTGCCACAATGAAAAAATGTGCATTATCTTTATTAGGCACATTTTCGGAAAGACCAATTTAACGATAAAACTTTGAATTTGACTACGCTGTAGACCAAATTAGTATTGAAAAATTTTGCTCGCTGACGAGTATCAAGTTTTCATCCGGTATAGCAAAAAATTCAATCTTTATTCGGAAAAAGCAGGTACAACTTTTTATACCTTTTATTAGTTCCATGAGGAAGATGCAAACCCATAATATGCTATTGGGAATCACTTTCACTGTGTTCAGCATAACCGGAAGGTTATATTTATTCAAATCTTAATCCAAATAAATTGAAAAGAGCACCTAATGTCCTATCTCCAAAACTGACATAGATATCCATCGCCAACCCCTAGTACTCCCCTGGTAGCATGACACTATCAAGATCGTAGTTGCCAACTGTCAATCTGACAAATGCGCCATTCATCTCAATACTAAATCTCTCAACGATACTCTCGAACCATACCAAGAAAGATTATCTCGGAATTTCTGATGAATAACAACTATTCAAGTGCGATTGCACATATCGCATGGTCCAGGTTTCTTTATTTACCTGAATAATTATTATCATTAATGGAATAACGGAATAAGGCAGAATGATGTTTATTGTCTTATAAATGTTAAGAGTGACTTTCCAGGAAGTGTAACTGATACAAAACGAAATCACAAGACCAATTGCTGAAGAATGAGTCACATAAGGTTCTGTTCAATAATTCCTCTAAGAATTCGTTTATTTCGAACAATCTCTTCAACTGTTTATTGGGTATGGGAAACAGTTAATAATGATCGGTTCTAGTGTTTCATGTCATACATGCTGATTGACCGTAGTAGTATTACTATTACACAATGTGAAGTTGAATTGAATGCAGAATTTCAGGAATTGGCTAGATTAATTATTTTGGAATACGATATGCAAATGCGAATTGTATGGTGTTGTTCGCAAAATAAATTGGTTTGGATAATGTCAACGATATCAATGTCATGAAACATTGTCACAGAGAATTTGAATTAATCGAATATTTATGTTAATATCAAATTTCAAGTGATAAGTATAATATTCCTGATTAAAATAATAATTTTAAGGAAATCGTCAATAATTATATTCTTCTACTTTCGCTTATTTCCATCACGTATTGTATACAAATTATAGATGTATAAGTATGTATCGTAATTTATCTCCCAAATATAAAATTCGACCTGTTGGAGAGTAGTTTCGAAACTTTTCGAGGAATAAGATTTTTTTTCTCATTGAATGAATATTGAGCAATATCGCCTCAGTTACCATATATCATAACCATAGACTTATAAAAGAATGGACAGGACGTGTGAGAGAGAATATTGACTTCAGACAAGGATAGAATAATATTAGTGCGAAGCACAAAACATATAATAAGACATTGGATCGCATTAGAATTTTTATGTTCTGTCATTTTCCCAACATTATGAGAGAGAGATACTGTGAAGGATGGAGTAATATTAGTTTAGTTTAGTCTATGCACCACTCTAATAGTACTCCATCCTCACAGTATCAGAGAGATACTGTGAAGGATGGAGTAATATTAGAGTGGTGCATAGACTAAACTAAACTAATATTATTCCATCCTTCACAGTATCTCTCTCTCATAATGTAGTTTTAGTCTATGCACCACACTAATATTACTCCATCCTTCACAGTATCTCTCTCTTATGTTGGGAGCACGAAATTTAGTGCGAAAGTCACGTGACGCCCTGTCCATCCTTTTATATGTCTATGATCATAACACACTCATATTTCCCAAGAGAAATATGAAACGTCAAGTCATATTTTACTAAAAATAGTATATAATGCAAATTTTCACCTATAATACATCAGAAAAAAGTCATTGGAGCGTTATTAAGAATTTCTTCATCTGCTCCCGGCACAACATGCTGATTTTTGGGAACGTATCCTTTATTTTTGTTCTTTACAATTGCTTCCACTTCATCGAATAATTTCACATTCGTTTTTTCCTTCAAATGTAGCATGGACCTTAACATAGATAATTTTGGCCATAACGTGTTGGTGAATATTTCTGCGACCTTAGATCGAATGAATTAATCATACATTGAAAATAACAAGAATCAGAGCAACATACCAAATCTTCAAAATATGCTAACAAAATATTTTCGCTGACACCGTCCACCACCGTTCCACTACTGAAAGCCTGCATACTTTTTACTATAGGCAGCTTTAGATATTCACGGGCTTTCGCCGCTTGAGTTTCGACATTATTTCAATATTTTATTTCTGACAAGACGTCGAAATAAAACCAGTCAACCATAATTCTCACAAACACGGCCCATAGCAACGTTAAACATCTAATTAATTCAAAAATTCACAATCTAATATTAATTTTTTCATTTTAGGAACGATATTGTTTCAATCAGAAAAAAACTATTGATTACAACACGAGAAATATGAATATATTTCCCACGGTTGCCTATACATGTAACTAGGACAACCTCGGGAAACATACTATTCATATTTCTCTAATTGTAATAAAAGCTATAATCCCTTACAACACGAAAACTATACTTAACCCATTAACAAAAGAAGCCAAGATATTCCGATAAAAAATTTCGAATCTCTTTGTCATTCTATCAGAAGATTACATTTTTCAGATTGTCTAGCTGAGAGATCCTCGGTTTTAGTTATTTTCAGGCTTCTGCTGGGCTCCCGTGGAAAATGATCGTTGCTAGACAAAATTGTACAAATTCGTTCATAATGACCCCTTCTGAAAAATTCTTGGCCCCCCTGTTTCCAAAAGTTGGTGTATCCACTACACATAATCTTTATATTAACTAGTAAAGAACGTGCAATATTTATTTTCGTTAATGAATACTGAAATGCAGCTTTCATAAATTTGAAATTCCTAAACGGATTTACTTCTCGTTACACTGATTTGTTACAGTAATTTGAGTAAACGAAGTCTTAGTAGGATTGAATGAACTGAATATATTTACCCTTCCTTATTCTTAATCGATAAAAGAGTGGTTGGATGTATTTCAATACTAGGTGGTAGATTTCGAATTCCTCACGATAATCTAAGAAGGATTAGGTAAGCAATTCGATACGAAATAAACACATGCGAGGAAGGAAGTCTTCAAGATACATTTCAATATAAAATCTATCGAAACAATATGAAATAACAATACTACGTTCATCATTGTTCTTGGCGAAATCATGAAAATAAGCCAAAAACCTACTGGTAATATAAATATTTAGATTAAGAACTTGTCGTCAGAACAACAATAATACTGATAACATGCATTAATCTAAGAATACATCTTGCTTCAGAGTTCGAAGAAAATCGAATTAAATTGATCCTATAGGTATGGTATTTATATACTAGGGCGTTCAATAAGTAGTGAGCCTAACAAAGAAAATGAGCGATTTTTGTCCAAATTACTATTTATTCCTCAACATAGTCTCTTTTTAGCTAGATATACTTAGTCCAACGGTTATTCAATATTGCAATGCATTTTGAATAGTGAGATTTGTCGAAGTCCCGAAAATATGATTCGGTTTTGCATTCGACCTCTTCATCCGTCTCAAATTTCTTTCCTTGGAGCCATCTCTTCATCTTTGGAAACAGGTAATGATCGCTTGGAGCTAAATCATGATAATATGGATAATAAGGAAGCAATTTGAAGCGAAGTTTTTTTTGCAATCGTTTTTTATTGATTGTGCGTTGCTGCATATAGTATTGCAAAAGGAAGCAAAGGAAATAAATATGGTCGTTTTTTTTGCGATTTCGGATTCAATCTATCCAATAATGTGCTAGTCGCCATTGACTGTTTTCTTTTTTTCCCAAATAGTTGTTGAACAACATACTTCTGGAATCCGAAAGAACAGACGTCAAAAATTTTCAGTCGATGGTTGAGTCCTTGTTCGCTTTGATGCGATTCCATCCAGTTCTACCCATTCTTTTGATTCTGGTGTGTATTGGTAGATTCATGTTTCATAAGTAGATATTTATCGGCGCAAAAACTCAGTTTGCACCGGTTTAAAAGATCCAAACAATGCTGAGAAGTGCGAAAATGTTTAATCTTTTGATCGATTGTTAGCATACGCGGCAACCATCTTGCGGTTAGCTTTCTCACACCCAAAGAATTATGCAAAATTAAAACCACCGACCTAAGGTCTCAGCCATGTCACACACTTCTACTTTCGGATCGTCCAATACATTATCGTATAATTTTGCGATCATTTCCTCGACAGTCAACTTTTTTGGACGATCTGATGGGTCTTCACCAAAAATGCTCGTATGACCACGTTTAAATTCAGCTGTCCACCATTCAACTGTAGCAATCGAAGGCGAACGGTTACCATACAGAATCCAGTTCAGATTAAATTTCATAAATGGTTTTTCCTTTCAAAAAAAACGAACCTAATCAATGCTCAGTATTCAACTTTTTCCATTTTTCGAAAAATCACTTGATTGGTTCACTTTAGACACTCAAAACAAATGAATTTATCAATAGATTTGGCTTAAACTTTGATAATGAGTGTTTGAAGGATGACAAATGTTGAAAATAAATAAAATTCTTGTTCGAGTCAAACACTATTAGCTACACTGAATAGGGTTTTCAGTGGAAAAAAATTTTCATCTAGCCCATTTTAATTCCGCCAAATTCATAAAATTTCTTGATTGATTTTCACATTAGCACCTGGAATAATCGAGAATGTAAAATAACTTACAAATAATATCAACTTCCCTGAGAATTTGCATGATCCATCTTTTTTTAATGGAAAGTTTCCAACTTGTGTTCGATGCAATTATAAAATAATAATAGCGACAGCTTGCGTGCTACCGATTCCATGCGAAAATAAATGTAAGATTAATAATTCAGATGAAGCAGGCAGCAAAGTTTGCACGTCAAATTTCAACATCACGAGTGCAATTGCAATTACGGCAAATATTCAAAATGGCGAACGTAAACCAGCAGATAAAATCTAGATGTTAAAAGGACCCTTCGCATAAGTCCACATTCAATATTGTTCCAAAACATAAAATTTATTAAATACAATTTCGAGGAAGTCGTTAATATTAATGGAAATATGAAAACACTACTTGAATATTGCCTGGAATAGGTATTTCTATTTTAGACACATCTGCTTCAGTTTAATTTCCAGAAGATATTGAACTATTCAAACCTTGGCGAGTTGACCAAACCTAGTGGCAAACAGGAAAGATAGGTATTTAACCACAGGATGATTCGATAGGAAATTTCTTACAGATCGTAGGTAAGAGTAAACTGTTCAAAATATCAATTAATGGTAAATCTAACATTTCAATATTAGGGTTTTATGTCTCACCTTTTGGATTTTCATAGATGAGCATAAATGCTGACGTAATCATATAATAAGGATGATGACTTTGAACATCAAAACATTACTTATACCTAAAATTCATTTAATTTTCTGACTTCTCGACTCCAATTCTTTTTTGGTTTTTATTTCAGGTAAAAAATGTTGGAGCTGCAATGTTGGATAGCAGGCATACAATAAATAGAGATTTTTTTTGTGGACATATTTAACTGTATGCAAATTTAAGACTGACCATCATTCTTTATCCATTTTAACTCAAATTCCTGTAACTTGCAAGAAACTGTCCACACTTAGGGACCGTTCTATAAATCGACTATGGTATTATAAAGAAAAAATATTTCGATTAGTGGCGGTACCAATTCTATCCTTTAATGAAAACCTGTCTAGGTACATAATATAAAAAAACAGTTTTAAAATGGACCGGTTATTGTAAGAGGGTTTACCAATGGAAAGGAGCTTTTATATCACCCTAAATATTTATATGTACAGGTAGTTTTAGAGGTAATAAACCACAGATATAAGGATAAGACTGCCATAAAATTATTTTTCAAACGTTGACCGATTGAAGTATATTGAAAAGTTTATGATCGTTTCCTGGCATGATATAACAAAAAAACATCGGTATTTTACGAATTCTTCAGTCTGTTCAAGAGAATTTTTTGTAACAAACCTTTCTGTTTCAATTGAGCAGATGTAAAAAAGCAAATCTTGCTAAAAGTTGACGATAATTCACAATAATAAAACTCAATTCATACCACCCTTTACCCTTGAAATTTTCCTTCCCGTTGAGGGTGTAGTCAGAAAAGAACGACTTCAAAACCTTCAAGATTTGAAAAGGTAAGTTGAATTAATCAATAAATAGAATGAGACTAATAAATCAGAAAAATCGATTTCCCATTATTAACAATCTAGCAGTAGCTTTAATGCTGCAATAGTAACTGATTTAAATGAAAATTTAATGGAAAACTGTCCCAGATAGTTCGAATCGATGTAGGAACCAAAACTATGTATCAAACAATTATACGGAAATTATGATATTTCTCATTTATATACAGACTGTATCTGAATAGCACCGAAAAAACTGAAGAGGTGATTACTCAGATCATTTTATGAAAAAAGATTCCTATGAATATAGGTGTTGAAGTTTTATTTAAACTGACAATTAATTTCAAATTCTTCCTTCAATTTTAGACAAAAAAATCTCTTCCCCCTTTTTTCGTACGAGGCGCTGTTTTCAATAAAAAAAAACTTATAACGTAATGTTCTACTACAAATACACGTTAAGATGTTCTATTTTCCTATATAAAAACGGCAACTCAAACAAAAAAGACAGAAAAGATTTTATGTCACAAATTTAACGAAGAATTAAAAAATAATTATAAGTTTAAAATATCTCAGTGGCGTACCACTTTTTTAGTCAGTTTATGATTAAAACTTAAACACCCTGTATCTAGGAAATAATGTATTTTCGAACCTACATTTAAGGAAACCTTTTTTCATAAAATGATCTGAGGGATCATTTATACCTATAACCATTGAGTAGATGTATGTGAAATTATGAATAGATTGGATTTCTAGTTTTAAAAATATTCGTGAAATAGAATTTCAAATCAACTATTCTAATGATTTAACGAACTCGACCTAGTTTTTTAAGACCACTTCCACCTCAAAATTCGAAACTTACAGACATTCGGACAACACTATGGCACGCTGTTCCTTTGGAACTATAGCATAAAGTTTCAAATCGAGAATGTGAACACTTTCCTATACCAGACAAAATGATCCTGTTATCGAGGCAATTAAAAGTATTGTTATATCGGAATCAATTGAATAAATACTCAATAATCGAAGAAATTCTTCTGATACATGAAACCACAAGGCGATAGTCTGAATTCCTGCGACGAGTTATCAACATCGGGCACATGGCATAATTCCAATATTTCGCTCAACAAAGACGTAAAAATCAATCACACCGTAAACAATTTAGCTTAATTAGAAGGCATATTCATATTATGATTATGGAAATTACCCAATTTCCCAATTAGATCAGAAGTGCAGGTATAATTAGACCAATAACTTAAAAATTTGTTTCGTCTCGAATTATTGGCTGAACTATGTCATTAAGAAAAATTTAGTAGAGTTCAAAATTTTTACTGTTTTTACTGCGATTTTCAGTACAATTTTACAATCTTTTTCACCGTGAGAAATTGATAATAGTTCACATAAACTCAGTTCCTATAATCAAATGAAGCATATACCATTTCCATATCTGTGAACTAATTCTAAACCTAAAAATAAGTAAAAAGTTTCATATGGGTCCGCAAATTAGTCGCTTTGGAAATATTTTATTCAATGGCATCGAATTTGTCGTATTTTCATATCCCATGACATCGGTGCAGGCAAAGACATCCATGTTTCGTTAATAAATCCCACAAACCATTCTCAACAATTTTAACTTCGAAAGGATAAAATATCTGGAAGGGTTCATCGCAAATATTTGCTCACGTGTTTAAGACCTCGAAGTCCTAATCCGCAGTGTCCTAAGGTCGATTATCAAAGCTTTCAGTTGTCTGTCATCCTCTATCAATCTAATGTTTATTTATGTAACTGCTATTACAAAAAACAAATATTTCAGATTGCCTAATATACTGATTGTATCTACCTCCCAAAATCACTCAACGAACAGAGATACTGTTAACTGTGGTAGAATTTTATCAGAATTTATTACGACCAGTTATTTTCTCTTCGAATTAAATTCATTATCCGACTCGAAATGTATTAAAAATTCCAGGAGCTTGGAAACATTTAGCTATATAATGATTATGATTATATCAATAGAGAGATCAAATAATTGAATTAATAAATAATTAAAAGCCGTATATAGTCTAATGGTTAATTATAATAGGGTGGTGTTTTTCGAAAACTGAGAATGCTGTCAACTGGACCTTTCTCTTCTTTTGTTTTCGAGTTATGCCTGAAATTGACAATTGGAAATTTCAACTTTTTCCATTATTTCCAATGTATTTATTATTAAAATAGGAAAATGGAAAAGAGTTTCTTGGTAAATAAGGTAAAGGGTTGGCTTTTTCTTCCCCTTGCAATCATGTGCTAGTGTTCGTAATGGTTGGTTATTCGATTTTCAAGAAAAATTAACTGCTTTTTAGAAGCCATATTTAGGGGGGCTGTTACTATGTAGGGGTGCCTCAAGAAAAATTGATATGAAAGACCCAGCCTATTTTTTGACATTTAAACCATGTATATTTAAGGAGCAGAATGAAAAATGTTAATCTTCAGCCAAATCAGCGATTGTTTCCATATTGAATCATCCACAGAATAAAAATTTTATTAAAATTTTTTAAATTTATTTTTCTACAAACGTCAAAAAATGACAAGGTTCGCGCATTGGCCAAGAATATGCGAAGTGACCCTTTTTTTCATTTCTTTGTTACTATGACACCGTGCGCGAAGTAGGTGCGAAATACTTACTTCGCACACTGCATGTAAACTATATGGATTTTTATATTTTAACTAACTTGTAAATTTCTGAAATCCACGTTTTCTCTTAACATTGAGTGTTGCTTTCAACATAGAATATATGCCCATAGTTATAATAACACCTAATTACTTGATTTGGAAAAACAGTTGCAAACCAGTTCAATATTTTTTTCATATTAAGCTAAGCGTTTGTAGAAAAAATTTTGTTTGCATCTCATGCGCGAAATACTTTGGTGATATCGACTATTTTCTCGATCACCAAAGTAGCATTTCGCGCACTAGATACAAAAAATAACTATTAACGTTTAAAATCGAAAAATGAAAAAATCGTTCTGCTAAATTCGAAAGAGAAGATACGATTGACAGTATTTTAAATTAACCGGGAAAAAAACATCGTTTTATGCTTTTTCATTTTTCTCCATTTTTGTATATTATGTGATAGTTGTATTTAAAAGGATTATTTTAATTGTAGAGAATAAAACACTAGGGACAATCAAAAGCCGATCAAATTTTTCAACAATCCATAAACCTAAATCAATTAAATAACAATAATCAAAGGCCAAGATATTCGTTCAGCAGTACCACCCGTGGCAAATAACCATACCGAGCCAACTTCTTTCTACGGGTCGCTAGCCCCCCTTTGAAAAAATGGGCTCCACTCGCCAAAGATTTCTTGCGACACATTCAGCCAGCGAGTCTACACGCTCTACTTGGAATAATTCTTTGAACTAATCTCATACCTCAATCATTTTTATAACTTTTGTCCAGGTGAGATTCGAAATGCTCCAAAAATAGATCGGTTCGTTGTTAACGGCAGTCGCTACTTGCGATTTTCAATTCGAACATGATGAAAACATAATGAATGTATTCTTAGATAACATTCTTTATGTGCGAAAATATGAAGCATCAATTAAAAATTGTATACGGAACATTTTGATTTGAACAGATAGGACTTTTCGGTATATTTAAACTGTTTTCTTTGTTTGGGTTTAATAGAAAACTGAAATATTGTTATATGTACCGGGTTTTTCACTATAATTTGACCCGCCCTTTACTTTGTTACTGAAGTAGATACAAAAAAATGTTTCGTATAAACTGTTTCACAAAACCAACTGAGGTTTTTTGATATGGGTCCGGAAACTGAAATATATACAGGGTGACCAACATATTGATGGCAACTTGAATTTTTCAAATGGAACACCCTGTATATTTTTCCATATTGGTTAGTCTTTTTCCCCTGATTTCGAATATGTAACATATGTTGGTCTATCTTTCTTTTCTGAGCACCACATCAAAAAAAGGAAAAATGTGGGGAAATCTCTCGGAATCAGATAATTTCAATTACTTCCTTAATTATTTTTTTTCGGAAAAGGTTCATTTATCGACAATGAACAAGAGTATCTTTTCCTCAGCTTAATGTTCAAGGTATCTAATTTGTTTTTTAGCACCTTATCATACAGGTGTTAAAAATGTAAGCATTAAAATGTACAACCCAGTCCGCCGCTGGTAAACTGAACAAGCTAATGAAATTGAGTGCGGTGATTTAAGAGGTCCTTAATACTATTAATCATATCAAGCTTTCATCAAAATTATATCGAGTAGTTTGAAACTTATTCCACTGAAATGATTTCCAGTGGCGTCATTTAGGTGGTCGTATCTTCGTAGGGGTGGGGGCGATGATGTAAAAAAATTAGGGAACTTGTCATCTTCATTTTTTATATTCTATCTGAATCCGAGAGATTTCCCCCTTTTCTGGGGCACCCTGTATGGGGAGAGAGATACATTACAGTATTTTGATACCTCACATCCGTATCCAAGATTTTGTACCTTAAATACTTTTCGGAAATATCTGTAACTTCAATACCAAGAGAACTGGGACAGAACAAAAAAAATTCAAGAAAAGTCCTGAACAGGAGCTTTTGAGCGCAAGTTCTTTGGTGGAGCAATAAGACTATGATCTCATAATTTTATATGGGATTTGAGATTGAGACCAAATATATAAATGCAAAATCACAGCACAATTGGAATTATATTCTGGAAATTATTCAAAAAATGAAATATCTAAAAAATAAATAATTCTGGTGATCCTCTTGAAATTTTGCACGAACATACAGAATGGCACTTTTGATTCTCAAAATAAGTTTCACGCGAATCGGATATTCTGTTATGGAAATATAAAGATTTTTCTTTCTAATTTCCAATTGAAATTTCTATGGTTCTGTTAACACCATGACAACAAAATTTCTTTATTCACAAAAAAAATTTCACTCGAATCGGATATCCTGTTATGAAATATAGATTTTTCTTTTCAATATTCCAATTGAATTTTCTATGGTTCTGTTTGAAACTATAGCCCGAAATTTGAATGAACATTAGAAGATTGATCTCCATTCACAAAAAGAATTTCACTCGAATCGGATATCTTTTTATGGAGATATGAAGAGTCATTTCTTCTATATTCCAATTGAATCTTCTATGGTTCTGTTCTATGGCACATAAAATTTTGCCTGAGGCTTGTTATCAGCATCTTGCACTTGGCCGTAACATTTCATTCCTATTTTCCGAGATATGTATTGAGGAACAAAATTTTGAATGGCCATATTTTATGGAACACCTGTACGAGCTTAACCGAGACATTTGGGGACCCGAACTCATCCTGAAAATTTCAAGTCTTTGGGACAACCCCATCGAAAGCTATTGTGCTAACGGACGGACGAACGGCCCCACGGACAGAAATGAATTTGACTACGAATTCGACATCAGGGAAGCTAACCATATCGTTTGAGACTATTTCTAGGCACAATATTAGAAATTACAGACATTTTGGGCAAAATGGTATAGCACTCGTTTACGAGCGCTAAAAAAGAGAACAACGCTTTTCTGAAAACACCTCCATAACTTTCACTTCCTCATCTTATTCAGAATGCTCCCAATATTCTCATTCGAGACCAAAAACTTCCGATGTTTATAATTAAATTGTCCTTTGGTCCTAATGAAGTTTTAATTCTCGTTTTGAAATCCCAGTGACAGGGCACATGTGCGAGAGTCTCTTGAACACCGAAAATAAACCGCATGCCCCACTAGACTGACACTTTTTATAATGTTCATTAATCAAATGTGCAAGTTGAAATATGGCCTGGTCTCTTAGTGTATTCTCGCGTTATTACGAAGCGATTCGAGAACGTATACTGACGCTGTCATAACCGTGCAAATTCTGCCACGAAAATAACGGAAATTATTCTTAGATCATGGGAAATGCAAGGTCCTCGATCTCATCTTTCTCGTGGTTGATTGTACCTACTTAGTGGAGTTCCGAGTTCGATACTCCTGCACCACCGGCATAGGGAGCAGCTCGCCAATCCAATTCTCTTCAAAATGCTTGTGTAAACAGGTGACCATCAATGCACCAGTCACCAGACCGAGTTGTTTCCTCTCCAGCAACAGAAGCCTATTGACCTCAGATCGCGAGGACGGTCTCTCAATGAGAATCCTCGACCACCTCAGGCCCACCCCTGCGCCATTCCGAGGAAAATTCCCTGTTCAGCCAGTTCCTGAAGACAATTGACAGATGTGCGACAGATTGGCAGCGAAGGCTTCGGACCAACAAATGCTAATCCGGCTACCCGTCTAGCCAGTTCATCTGCCTGACGTTACCAGGTAAATCCGCATGAGCCGGACACCAGATTACTTTCAAAAAGTTATCAGAGCCCAGCCCACGCAGACTTTCCTGCATTCTTCTACAAAAGAGAATCAACTCTAACATCGGATAGAGATTTCAGAGTTCCCTGACTGTCGCAACATATATAAATGTGCTGGCCAGAGTATCCCTGCGAATTTTTCAGTACGCATGCAAGAACCGCAAATAGCTCAGCCTGCACCAATGGAACAGTCCTTCCCAGAGGGATAGCCTGATTGAAGTGAGGACCCACGATTCCGGCCCAGACCCTGTTGCTGTGACAGAGCCATCAGTGAACCAGGTGGGCCCTCTGGACTAAGAAGCAAGTTTGATGAAGACCATAGGTCTCTGTCGGAACATTACCCTGTAGGGTTCTTCGAAGTAGAAACTGTCGTATACCTTACTTCGTCATATAGCATATTCTCAATGGTCCTTCTAAATGAAGTACTATTTGGAGCTGTAAACAATCCACAAAATCACTGGCGTAGTACAACATCTGGTTTTTGTTGGTGTTCCAGCTCACCAGAATAGTGAAGCAAATGAGAAAGCTCACACACCGCAAAAATGCAAAAAATGTGCAATACTTCCTTTGCCGGAACTGTGCCCGCATGTTGGATATATAATACTATACTGATCACTGATGGGGGCGGATAGTGATGATTCAGGAGAAAGAGAGAAACACTCTCTGGATTCAGCCACCAGGTCAAAGACAAGCAATAAGACTGAGTGCATCTTCAAAAGAAAGGGCACAGAAAGCACTATCGTAATCAGAAAACGAGATAAGGCTGCTTAATGAGCTTCTCACAGGTCACTGTCTTGTGAGATATCACCTGCGCAAGATCGATGAGGAAAAATCCGATATATAGTCCGTTCACGAAAGGTTGAGCCGTCGGTTGGCCATGGAAATTTGGCATATTCCACTGTGTATATTAAAATTTTAGGTTATCTTGTTTATTTTCTTGTCAGATTGATACGCAATGTTGTCAATATTGCATAGAGTTCTCTGGTAACTCGGAAGCTCGTCGGACGAGGCCGCGTACATTCGGCAACGTTGACTTCATTTTACGTTATGACAGCCAATACTGCCAACTTCAGATAAATAAACAAACGCCTACCATGCGCTCAAACTTTCGTGAACGGACTATATGTAGGTTTTATGAATCGACCACCAAGCACTTAATAGACCAATGCGATGTATTGACGCAAATCAGACTTACGTTACTGGGTAGCTAAGCTTATGTCTGGGCAGCATACATAAGAGCTAAGTCTACTAGGAAAGTAATCAACTGCGCGAAAGAGGTTAATTTCTGGGCAAAATATAGCACTATTTTGGTAACGCACAAAGGACCGCAATGCATGCAGTGCAGAAAACTAGTTACGCTGCCAATTTATCACAATACAAAGAGTAGATAGTCGCCTTCAAAAAAGGTAACTCAAAGCTAAAGCCAAAAGTATAGGAGAATGTTAGTTGTTAAGATTTACGATGTGTGTCGACCTATCTCACTAACACTCAACTCACTTCTGAGCAGGAAGCAGGAAAATGGACAACATGGGAAAAGAATAGCTCAACTTCTCCTCACTTCTGCTGCCGGTGGCTTCCTCGTTTGGCAGAGCTATATGCGCGAATGCTAACGACATTTTGATGCTGCCCGTATAAGGATTTTGGGAAGTATTGGGACAGAGCGTATAGAACTGGAAGTGGCTCAATTTATTTGACGCATTATAATGGAATTTGGAGCCAAAATGAATGCACCCAAATATACTTTGTATCTGCTTTCTCATTTGCAACTAAGCTATACCTTCAAACTATTGGTCTGTTGATGGTTGAATATTGTCAAGTATCAAAGTGCCAATCGTTCAACAGCAAATAGATAAATAAATCAAGGTTTATGCATCATTGATGAAGGTTATTTGTAGGGATTCTAAGAGTTGAAGCTGGCTAATTATCAACAGACTGATGGATCCATTTGTAGAGCCATAGAAGTCCTTTAGTTCCTCAACACATTAGAAAGACTTAAAACCTAGGAGCAACCGTCTGTGTGTTATATCCTTTGAACAATACTAGATGCCAGTATACTCTGGAAATATGTGCAACTTTCAGAGTATTGTTTTGAGTGCAACTACGCTATATCTTTAAACTATTGGTCTCTTGAATATTGTAAGATAGCAAGGTGCCATTCGTTCAACAGTAAAGAGATAAATTCACGAATATACTTTATAGATGGAGATTATTTGTAAGGGTTCTTGGAGTTGATCCTAGCCAATTATTAACAGGCTGATGGTTCCAATTGTAGAGCCATAGAAGTCCTGGAGTTCCTCAACACATTTATAGTCGTTATATTTAAGAATCTCAAAACGTACTAATTCTTTGAACAATACTAGGTGCAAGTACAGTAGGTTGCCAAATTATTAGGGACACTACCAGTTTTCTGTAATTTTCAGGTTTATATTAATTTTATGGTCAAAAATTGATGTTATGTATTGTAAGTTCTTCTTTATTTATTGAAGTTTTTACTAAGACAGAAAAACATATATTTCATAGCCCACGTGATTATTTTCCATAAAATATGATGAACTAAAAAATCTAATATTTGGTAATGCCACCTTTGGCTGCAATTCAGACTTCCAGACGTCGGGGCATGCTCTCAATGCAAATTTTTGCATTATGCTGTATATTGGGACTTGATGCCACACCATAATAGGCGTTTCAATCAGTTGCCGCTTGGTGGTGATATCTTCTTTGGTAACCTCACGTTTCGTGAGTTCCCAAAGGTTTTCAATGGGCCAGGGCAAAATCTTCACATTCTTGGCGGCCAGAAATGCTGTTACACTCTTGCTTTATGGCACGGTGCCAAGTCGTGCTAAACACGTATTCCTTATCATCAGGAAACCATTCTTCACCTGTGGTAAGAGCCGACTTTCAAGCACTCGCCTGTTTTGATCCTGCTTCATGGTCCCTTCGAAGATGTAGAGAGTCCCATACCCTTGGCTGAGATCACAGACCACACGGAGATGCTAACGGGTCTTAACCCTCTCTACAAGACAGTCCGGGTGGAACTGCTCCCTGGGCGTCGGCGGACGATGAGCTCTTATCAACAAAATTGATTCTCGATGGCAATGAACCAGACAACACCGATATGACAGTTGCAGACAGTTGGAGTCGAGTAATTATGATTTCAATTGTTTTGTGGTATTCCTCAATAATGTTTTAGTGGTAAAAATGATCTTTGACAGGTATGCTTCTCTGATGAGTCGACTTTTCAAATTTTGGTTGATAAGAGCTCATTCGTCCGCCGACGCCCAGGGAGCAGTTTCACCTGGACTGCCTAGTAGAGGGGGTTAAACACCGTGTTAGCATCACGGTGTGGTCTGTGATCTCAGCCAAGGATATGGGACGTCGCTACATCTTCGAAGGGACCATGAAGCAGGACCAGAACAGGCGAGTGCTTGAAGTCGGCTCTAACACAGGTGGAAGAATGGTTTCCTGATGATAAGATATACGGGTTTATGCTCGACTGGCACCGTGCCATAAAGCCAGGAGTGTAACAGCATTTTTGGTCGCCAAGAATGTGAAGGTTTGCCTGGCCCATTGAAAAACCTTTGGAACTCACGAAACGTGAGGTTACCGAAGAAGTTATCACCACCAAGCGGCAACTGATTGAAACGCCTATCCTTTATGGTGTGGATCAGAGCCCCAATATACAGCATAATGCAAAAATTTGCATTGAGAGCATGCCCCGACGTCTGGAAGTCGAATTGCAGCCAAAGGTGGCATTACCAAATATTAGATTTTTTTAGTTCATCATATTTTATGGAAAAATAATCACGTGTGACTATGAAATATGTGTTTTTCTGTCTTAGTAAAAAACTCCAATAAATAAAGAGGAACTTACAATACCTAACATAATTATTGGCCCATAAAATTAATATAAACCTGAAAATTACAGAAAAAATAGTAGTGTCCCTAATAATTTAGCAACCCACTGTATGTATGCTCTTGAAAATGTGTAGCTTCAGAAAGTAGGTATTGTTTTCATAGATTTTAATGATATTCCAACATCCAAAGCCAGCTATCTATGAGCTGAACAGAAACGGAAATAAGGGAAGATGTTCGCGCATATAAAATACACATTTGTCGGCCGGCCTTTTAAAACGTCTGGTAAATGGGCAATTTGGTGGCCAAGACTCAACGGCGCAACGAGTCGTTGGAAACCAAAGCGCTCGTAATATTCCGCAATTGAAGATAAGTAGATTTATTTGCGAGAAACAGGTAATTTTGGCAGTAATCTGAACGGTAAATCATGGAAATGTATATATTTTAGCCGCGGGTGATCAGACACAATTTGCCTCAATCTAATTGGCATTTAATGCGCCGCAAGAAGAACGGCGCCAAACACATGCCGCAAGTCGAAAGGAAGAGGCATCGAGGGGACATCAAAAGGGAAGTCTAAATTATGAGTAGACTTTGTTGGATTAATTTCTCGGAATGATCCGATTTAATTTTAATTTCGTGTCATCTCGACTCGGCCGTGCTTCAGGGGTTAATGAAACGGGACGACGATCTAGATGGAGGCTTTTTCTAATTTGAACTTTTTGATTTTCTCTTCTGAAGGCGGTAAGAGCGGTGCTCTAGTCTCTAGTCTGAAGTTGGAGTTTATAATGATTAAGTTCGATGAGAGTACGAACTGGTGGTTCCTAGTATCTAGTGCAGGGCTCAAATACCGAACTCAAAGAAGAATGAATTTTAATGCTTGGAGTAGATAAAAAACGTTTTCCAATCACTTGGCATAAAAGAGCATATACCTACTTCAGGCAGAATTTTGTCATTATAACAATCTACACAATTCAACAGTACTACAATGCGCAAAAAAATTAACGCACATTATGGAATCTCAAATTTATTCTACAACTGATAGATGATATTTATTTTTATCAGATAATGCATGCATATGTTATCCACTTTCAACGTCTTTCTTCTATACAGATGTTTTTTCCCAGCGAGGAATAAAAATAGATGAGATTATCAGATTTGAATGTATTGGCTCCATTCTGAAATCAGTTGTTCTCGATCAATTCTAGTGATCAATAGTTTTTCTCTCTTGTTTTTCTACACTCGATCGCTATGCAACGCGAAACCACAATTGACCCTAGCGGAATGTGCCCAAGCGGTAGTTTTGCGAGAAGAAGGGTGGACATACACAAGAATTGCAGAAAGGTTTGGAGTTTCCCATACAAGTGTGTCCAGAATGTTGCAGCGATTCAGGGAGACAGGCATGAATGTCCGAAGACCGGACAGGGTAGACCACGGGTAACAACTGCCTTCAAGAACGTTACTTGAGAGTTTATTCGTTGAGACAACGGTTTGCAATCGCTCGCCTCCTTCATAATCAGCTTGAGATAATCATGGGGTGCAATTAGCACTCAGACAAAAGAAATCGCCTCAGAGATATGATTTAAGGCCTCGTGTCGCGGCAAGAGGCCCAGCTATACCCCAGCCAATCGAAGGGCGCGTTTGGATTTTGAAGAGCATGTAGTGCCATTTGCCTCATACATTGGTGAAATTTTCTTTTATGGGCAATAATGCCAGAACCCATCGTGCGGCATCGTTCAGGAGTACCTTGAAGAGGTTGAAGTCTCTCGAATGGAACGGCCAGCAAGAAGTCCAGATCTCATCCGATTGAGCAGGTTTGGGACAACCTCAATAGAAGGCTGAGAAGTTCAGAAAATCATCCAGCTACTCTTAATGATATTAGGAATCCAACTCAGAGAAATCTGGGAAGGATAGATCAGAACATTTTAAGATCACTCATTTTGAGTATTGAACCGTCGTTGCCGAGCTGTAATTAACACAAGGGGTGGAAATACCGAGTATAAATCACTTATTAGCATTCCAGTATTTTGAAAATTGTTTATTTTTCTTCTTTCACATAAGATTCGGTGAAATCCTGAATTTTTCTTCCGTTAATGTGTCTTGTTTCGTTCAAAACCTTCCGAGAGAACATAAAAAATAAGTTATAAGTCAAGTAAGATAGTTAACTTTCATTAAAATTGAGATTTTCAGAATGTGCGTAATTTTTTTGCGCAGTGTATTTATGTCACAACATTTCAATTCATTCAACGTATATTACGAGTACAGCCTCAAATAAAAGGTTGGATATCTGAACAGTCACAAAGACATTTTTAGTTATAGTCGATAAATTTTAGATCACACAAGTTCTCTTAACATGTATCTGGAAGCTAAATTTCAAAATACATTGAGAATTTCGTCTTAGTGCTGGTATCCGTACCAGAATTGATTAAACCGTTATACTTCAGATAAAACATAATCCAGGTGTGACTGTTTCAGAAAAATTAACAGTAACAAAATTTATAGAAGTCCATATCCGTTGGTCTGAATCACTTCAATTTCAGGTATTTACTGGGAACAAATAATCGGGCATTCCCATTTATTCCTCGATGTTTAATTAATGAGAGAATAAATAATTTTCTCCAATAACGGAATATCTGTGTTCCAAAGGTCAATATTGGAGATTCGGGCGCGTCAATTTCGTATACAATACGAAGATTGATCACTTATCTAGATATTTTTAAATCGGTGAAAATATGTCCATAGTGGTTTGGAGAAATTTCGGATGAATCAATTCTCTGTAACACTTCGTTAAAACCTGAAAAATTTTCGTTGTTGCGTTAACTTATATCGTTTTCAGTTTATTATCTGTATTTTTGTTGAATTTTTTGAGAAAACATGGTGTATGTAATAAATAAAGAAATATGTAGACTCATCAACATTTCTTTACAATACTCAATTCAGGTCTATCGACTAAGTTCTCTGCAATATTCTGAATTCAAATGTGTGAAATTAATTGTCACACGTTTTGTACATTGAAAAAGAATTGAATAAATATATAAGGTGTGCGTCAAAATTATGGAACAAAAATTTTAGAAGAAAATTATTTGGCAACAAAATCCTGGAACAAGTCTATTTTTGTTTCACTTTCACCAAATGTATGCATTTTTGAATGATTTCTGTTGCACACCCTTTGCCACCCACCTTTAACCCTCTAGATTTTTTGAATAGGGAATGTGGGTCCTGCGGTTACTTTTTGGCCAGGTCTTTGTATATTCTTATAGGCGTGCAGAAAGGACCCCGCAAATTTTGTATGAGAATTGGCTCCCGGTGGATTTGGCTGAAAATTTGATATGATGTTCTACTAATCCTTCTGATCGAATGTCTCACAGTCACGAAGCAGAAAAATGCATACTTCTAGGAGTTTTTAGCGATTTTTTGTATCCATTATAGCTTACGTATTACCGTTCACACAGAAATGTTTGAGAATATTTCGTGATTATTGAAAGCAGATTCTGTCACAATAGTGTCAATTCGAATATTTTCAAACATTTCTGTGTGAACGGTAATACGTAAGCCATAATATATACAAAAATCGCTATAAACTCCTAGAAGTTTGCATTTTTTCAGCTTCGTCACTGTGGAGACATTTGATCAAAGGATAGTAGAACATCATATCAAATTTTCAGTCAATCCACCAGGAGCCAATTCCCATAATACGTGAGCCATAATGGATCAAAAAAATCGCTAAAAACTCCTAGAAGTATGCATTTCAGCTTCGTGACTGTTTAGACATTTGATCAGAAGGATTAGTAGAACATCATATCAAATTTTCAGCTAAATCCACCGGGAGCCAATTCCCATACAAAATGTGCGGGGTCCTTTTGAAGAAAAAAATTTTTTTTTTTCATGGCTCATTTACTTCGAGACGATGGTAGTATCTGATGAAATTTGTCACCGAATGCAAATCGGCCATTACAGTTTTGTTCATGCACAACTTTCACCCTCAACACTGAGCTTCAATAAAAAGTTTCAATTCAAAGAAAGATTTCTGACAACGAAAATTCATCAATGTTCTAATTTTCACGTGAGGGGGTTGAAAGTTGTGCATAAACAAAACTGTAATGTGTAATGGTCGACTTGCATTCGGTGACAAATGTCTTGAGATACCATCTTCTAAAAGTAAATGAGCCATGACAATTTTTCAGAACAAATTTTTTCTTTGAAAATGTCTGCATGCCTATAAAGAATATACAAGGACCTGCCAAAAAAGTGCCACATGACCCACTTTCCCTATTATAAAAATTTTGAGGTTTGATGGGGGGATGACACAGGGCGCAACAAAATTTATTCAAAAATGCATAATAATTCGGTAAAAGTGAAATAAAATTCGACCGCCGGTTCAGGATTTCGTTGCCAAATATTTTTATTCTGACAAAATGAATTTGTTCCATATTTGACGAACACTGTAGAAGATGATGAACATTTTCTGAATTAATTTAGGTACTCGTAATAATTCAGGATGATATATCTCAGAAATAACGTGAAATAATTTAAAAGTGGCAATTCCGTAATATCTCCGATTTGGAAGATTTTCAATATCAAAAGAATCCGAATAATACTCTTTTTAGCTATTAATACTGAACGTTGATAAATTCACCAAGAGTAAGCAAAGAATCAAAATCTTCTCAAATATTTTTATAGGCGCCTCGATAAAAGAAGTGTTAACATCATTGAATTCACTATTTGACGGTTCCATCTAAAGCTGGTAAATGCCAAACTAGACCGATCTCGTGTTCCACTAACAGACATACCTAATCACTTTAATCATAGGGTATACTCAGGCTCCGATAGAAAACGGACAAAATTACTGCAGCAATTTTGGGAACGGTAGCAGCAATGTGCAGCACGAATTTTCGTGGATTTGTCCAAAATAAATCAATAAGAATATAGGTATAATGATGGAGCCTGCGGCATTGCAAAATTCAACATCAACTTTCATCTACAGCAGCTGTTCGTCAAAAATTGACAGTATCAGAAGACATCATGCGAGTAATTCTCAATTATGCCAGGAATAAGGTCGTTTGAACCAGCTGAAAGGATTGCGATCGAGAAATCTTGAAATTGAAGTATCTCTCATCCTTCATTGAATAATATTTAAAAAATATCTTATTTATATAAATTCGAATACAGTGGAACTTCCCTATTACGAACGTCTGTTTAACGAATTTCTCTGTATAACGAATTTCGTACAAGACATTGTACCTTATCCAAATTCCATGTTAAAAACACCCTCTAAAACGAAAGTAAATTCTCTCTATATCGAATATTCAAAGAACATCACTTTTGAATGGGTTGGTAAGAAGGTATAAGGGTGGGTTTTTCCGATTTTTTCCGGGCATACGTAATAAATCCCGACCTAAATCATTACTGCGGGCAGAGAGATCCTTCTGAAACAGTTTTGAATACACCCCTGGCTGTATGGTTTCAATCTAACCATACGCTAAGGTGAAAGTGTGCGAAATGTCTAAAAGGAAGTGCTTAAGTTTGAATGATAAACTGGAATTTATCAGTGAAGTCGACCGCGACATTGCCGACTTTAGAAACAAATTTTCTGTATAAACGAAATTTCTTTATAAGGAACTTTTTTTTGCGGATTTAGCGCTTTCGTTATATGTTCCACCGTATATTGAAAAAATGTAAATATCCTTCTTTTTATTCTGTTTTCTTCAAGATTATTTTCAATAATTATGAAATACGTTTTCGGTATGAATCTTTGTTCTTTTAATGCTTCCATTTTATATACATGGTGCAATTCATATACCAAGATAAATATCAGGGGTCATCTCATGAGTTACAATGCCCGTTAAAATTATGGATAAAATTCATTTTTTAGAAGAAAATATCGACAATGAAATGCTGAAACGGGTCAATGTTG